>CM052892.1:65288914-65321906 GCA_028534135.1 Potos flavus
GAAGAAGAAGACCCACAAAGGAGACTGAGAAGCAACCAGAGAGGTAGGACAGAAACCAGGAACTCAAGTGAAAAACATATGGCAAGGAAGAGGGAATCTCCAGCAGTGTCCAGTACTGCTTATGGGCCAAATAAGATGCGATTGAGAATTAATCTTAGGATAAGCAATGATGTGGCCATTGTTGACCTTAACAAGAGCAGTTTGGTGGTAGCTGGGAGGAAGTCTCACTAGAAAGAGAATGGAAAGAGAGAAATTAGAGGCAATGAATAGACATAGTATTTCTGAGACATCATGTTGCTGTGTAGAGTAACAGAAATATGGGGCAGTCTTTGGGGGTGGGGGAGTAAAAGCTTTGTTATGGTTTTCATGGATATTGCTATTTTGGTTGTTATTTTTAAAGTTGACAAGACAATAGCATGTCCATGTGCTGAAGGGAATGATCCAGCAGTGGTGGGAAAGCTGATGATGTAGGAGAGAATAAAGAACTCCTACAGCTTTGAGAAGATGAGGGCAGAGGGCTTGGCTTTTGCTATGAGCACAAACACTCCATGAAATAACAGGAAGGTGGCATATGTGTGTGCGATGCTGGTAAATGTATGAATCTTTGATGAGGATGTGGAAGTTCTCTGCTGATGGCTTCAGTTTTCTCAAGGGAGCAGGATGCAAGGTCTTAGCTGTCCGTGGGAATATAGAGAGGAGGTGTTGGAGGTTTGAGGCTAAAGGAAAATGAGTGCATTTGAGTGAGGGAATGGACTCGGGAAATATAATAAGATGTGCTTGTGATAGAGTCAGAGAATAAACATCTGTTTTAGAGAGTAAAATAGGTTGTCCTTTTTTCTCTAGAGAAACACCACCAATGGATTCCCTGAGTCCTTTTCTTTTGTTTTTATGAAAATAACAACCAGGAATTAAACTGTAGTTCTAAGTTGGAAGACATGACCATTTGGTTAGGCGGATCCCACACATTTCACGTTTTCTGTCCCAGTGCTTAAGAAGCACATAGTGTTCTGGAAAACATGACTGTTCAGACAGAATGTCCAGAGTTCCAAGAAGAAAGTTTATGATGTGTTGACCAATCCCAAACCACACTGCAGTAATTGAAAAGACACTTCTGCAAATGGGTAATGACAAACAGCCTATCATTTGAACTAAAGCTACAGTAAGGAGTTGTTGGCAAGGCAAGAGGAGATTAAGTGCTGTTGTTACACACTCTGTTCCTGCCTGAAGTAGCCTGATGGACTGAATTACTTTAAGTAATTAAATAAGATGAGATGTTTCCAGAGCTATTCAGATACAACCAGTCCCTCAAGGTCTTTGGTAGCTGAATGTCCTGCTTCCTGATCTCTGGGACCTGATTTTTTTCAACAACCTTATTAGCATGTCCTTGATAATGGACAATGGCTAAAACCATCATTTTGGGCTTGTTTCAGATCAGGGTAACATTGTGGTGAGAAGCTAAAACTCAAAGTGTTTTGAGACAGGGTAGCAGTTTTCCAGCTCTCCAGACGGTTCTTGTGTTGACCATGGTGCTCCAATAAAGACTCTGGGCACCAGTGCTTAGGTGAGCTTCCCTGGTTGCAGGTGAGCTCTATAGAGAAAAGTAGAGTAAGAAGATGACAGGGAATTCTGGCAGTGCAATGAGGGGGTTTGGGTAACAGTTTTAAAGAGGATACTCAAGAGATGCCTCTTTGGTGAGGTGGTCTCACTGCCTAATGGGGGTCTTGTAACAATTACAATTACATACAGCAGTGCTGTATTTTCAGCCATAATGCATTTGAGAACCTGCACCTATATATCACCCTCTTGACACTAGTGGGCATGTGGGATTCCCAAGCAACTTATATTAAACAGTCTTATCCTTTTACATTGTAATAGGATAACTAAAACATTTTCTAAAGAACAGATAACAGTTCTTACGGGAAACTTTGCTCTCTATTAATATTTAATGAATGGAAAAATGCATTTGTAGGCTCTATTGAGGTTCTCAGAAACAGAGATTCATTTACTCATTCAATATTTTGCCAATATATTTCTTCAACAAACATTCATTGAGCACCTACTATGTTCCATGTTTTGAACTGAGCACTGAGAGAGATACAAATGAACAGGAAACTCCAGGATCTCACGTTGAATGGTAGAGGCAGAACTGCAAATGGATTATTTCTGTTGTGACTGGAATAACTAAAAAATGGTGGTGGGCAAGAGGAGGAAGCTAGGAAGGAGTTAGCGGAGAGGGGTATGGGGCTAATAAAATGGCTGTAAATGGTGATAAAACATGAGAAGAGCTATAATGGTGCAATGTGCAATGTCTAATTGGGGCTCAATGGAGAAAGAAAGAATTCTCTAAAGGAGCTGGGCTAGGTTTCACACACAGCACACATTTTCCCCTCTTATTAATTCTTTTCTTTAAAAATGCTTTAAAAACATTTTAAATAAAATTTGACAAAAGTGAAATAGTACCAAAAGTTTTATGACCCCAAAGAGTAATCTCCTGCGTCAATGATACCTGCCACTCCAATCTCATTCCCTAGAGATAAACATTTTAGCTATTTCAGCTATTTTGTTTTGTATTGGTCTATGTACTTCTTAAGATTATGCTTGCGATGGTATTTCTTGATTTATTGTCATTTCGACATTATTGATTTCTTGTTAGGATAGACAGGAATTTTACCCTCTTAAATGTCACTCACTTTCCACTTTCCTTCCTTCCAAAGAATTTCTTTTCTTCTTCTTCTTCTTTTTTTTTAAAGATTTTATTTATTTATTTGACAGAGAGGAAGGAGAGAGATCACAAGCAGGCAGAGAGGCAGGCAGAGAGAGAGGGAAGCAGGCTCCCTGCTGAGCAGAGAGCGCGGTGTGGGGCTCGATCCCAGGACCCTGAGATCATGACCTGAGCCGAAGGCAGAGGCTTTAACCCACTGAGCCACCCAGTCGCCCCCAAAGAATTTCTTGATTAAATCAATATTTGGTGCTTACATTATTATAATGATGTAAATATTGTTCACTGCAGAGCCAAGAATTTCCAAATGATTGTTTCCCTCCTTTTTTGTGTAACATTTTATTTTTTCTAGAATTAATTTGTTTTAAAAAATTTGCATATTTTTGTATGCGATCTTAATGATCCTTAATATGTTTTATAGCTCTCAAAAGATTCCCTCCCCACATACATGCTTAAATATATTGTCTATCAGTTTTCCTTTCTTCCTCCCAGAGCTCTCCATCCTTTTGCTCTCCATCCTGTAAATTAGATTGGTTGCTCTGTAGTTCTCTTACCTGGCTATCATCCTGGCCACATCCCTTAGCTGTCATTCTGGGACCTTATATCCACAAGGATCCCTGGTTCCTTGGATTTTTTTTTTTTTTTTTTTTTTTGGTCTTCTTTGTTTTTGATTCATTCACTTCTTTTGCTGAAGTATATCTTTCATAATGTCTTTAGAAAATGTTGTGGATTGACTTGTGTTCCCCAAAAAGATATGTTGAAGTTCTAATCTCTGATACCTTGAAATGTCACCTGACTTGAAAACAGGGTCTTTACAGATATAGCCAAATTAAGATCAGGTCATTAGACAATATGACAGGTGTCCCTATAAGAAGAGAAGAGACACAAACAAACACAGAAGAAGAATGCCACATGACAATGGAGGCAAAGGTTGGAGTGGTGCTGTCACAATCCTAGAACACTAAGGATTGTTAGCAAACGCTATAAGCTAGGTGTGAGGCATTGAATACATCCTTCCCCTAGTCCCCAAGAAGGAACTAATCCTGCCGACACCTTAATTTTTGGACTTGTAGACTCTAGAACCATGAGAGAATACATTGTTGTTAAGTTGTTAGTTTGTGGTGATTGGTGATGGCAGCTCTAGAAAGAGTATATTGGAAATTAAGTAGAATCTTGGCAGATCTGAAAATGTCTTTATTACCCTCACTCTTGATTCTTTGATGTTGGCTCTGTCTTAATTTTACCAGAAAATATCAAAGGAATACAACCATGTCTTAATGCCACCTGACTGCCAGTAATTGCAAGATGCATTCCCAATGTAAGAATTTTTACATGTGAGAAGAAAAAAAAAAACCTGAGTGTTATGTTAATTAAAGTAGGATATGATGGCTGGGTATAGAATTTTAGGTTGAAACTATTTCTGAATCACAATTTTGAAGACAAATCTTCATTAAGTTCTAGTGTTGCTGTTGAGAAGGTTGATGGTCATGTGACTTATTTTTTTCCTGTTAGAAATTTGTATAATAGGCTCTGCCTTTTTATTCTGGAGACATGTGTATTTCAGTTCTGGGTAACTTTCTTTTACTATTAAAAAATGCACATACAAACACATACACACACACACATTTTCATTTCCATGCTCTCTCTTTGGTATTCTTATCATGTAGGTATTTATATTCCTGAATCAATCTACTAAAATTATTCTTATCATCTCTGATTCTCTAACTTATCTTTGCTTTATTATATTTTTAGAGAGATTTTCTTGACTTTATTTTTTAACAATCTCAGAAATTTAAATCTTGGTTATTATAATTTTAATTTCCAAAAGCTCTTTCATAATCCCAGATTTTTCTTTTATTCTGAAAAAAATCCGAAGTCTTGCCCTTTGGAAGGAAAAAAAAAGAAAGAAAATGAGGAGCACAGGTCACCTTTACTTCCTGTGGGATTACCAACATTGTCTTGCCTTTCTCTGTGTTTTTTTACTCTTTTTGCATTGCTTAACATTTCACTGCCTCACACTATTAACATTAAAAAAAGAAGGTATCCTGACGTCCCTAACAGATTTGTCCATAGACAAGTAAAAAGGCCTCCTGTCTTCTGTCTCTGCATTATAGAGATTCTGATTCCAGAAAACAAAACAAAATAAAATATGTTTTTTATGTTTTATCTATCCTTGCTACCAACTATACCTTTTAAAAAGTGTTGAGCTAAGATTACATTTATTCTACAAGACCACTCAGAGGAGATAAGCATGTGATGAGACAATTAGAACTTAATGGGAGTGAGTTGGTGGAGTGGTAGGAGTGCTCCTTGGACAGAAGTTCAAGATCTACCAATTACTATCTTTGTGACTGTTAAGTCACATGTTAAGTTACATGTCACATATCAAGTCACCTTACAGCCTCAGCTTCCTAATTGGTAAAAATGGGTAAATGAGATCTATCTTGTCTAACTCCCAGGATTATTATATCAAATGAGGTATGTGTCTAGGCAGTTACTGGGGTTAATAGCTGATAGAGGATTGGACTTGAAGTCACAAGATCTGGTGTCAAGATCTTGTTTGCCTCTTGCAGGCTGTGTGACCTTGCACAGTGTTCCATTCCTTTTCTCTGAACTTCAGGAGTAGAGGGTTGATATACTCCCTGTGTCATTGCATATGTTTATCAGTAATTTGGGCATCATCCTCTCCTATTTGTTTATTTTCCCTTCTTATCCTTTTTCCCCATTCCCATTCTCCTGCCCACTCCCTTTTACTCATAGGTGACCATTCTAATATGTGTGAGGTAAATCCTTTTATTATGTTTGTTTTTGTACTATGTGTATTGTTCTTCTGTATGCAGGCATTCAAATTTATGAAAATGGTGTTATGCTACAGATCTCATTCTGCATCTTGTTTTTTTCTTTGAGTTTTTAAGATACTCACCATGTTGTGTATATTTATGTAGCTCATTGCTTCTAATTGTTGTGCAGTATTTTACAACAGTGCATTTATTCGTTCTTCCTAGTGATGGATATTTAGATTGCTTCCAACTCTTCTCTTTCATACATGACCTTGTGATGAACATCTTTGTACATGTCCCCTCAAGAACTGGTGTGACAATTTATCTGAGAATATGGGCTTAGACCTAGCAATATGTATACTTATTTTCACAACAGATTGCCAGATATATCTTCAGAATGATTGCATCAATCTACATTCCCAGCAGCAGTTCAAAAGAGCTCCTATATCCCACATCCTATTAACACTCATATTATTTAACTTTCTAATTTTCAGCAATTCAGTGGGGATAGGATTGTGTCTCATTTTTTAAAATTTTGTATTTGTCTAATCATAAATGAGTCTGACCATCTTTCCAGAGGTTTCTCAGCCTTTTTTTTGGTTTCATTTTGTGTGATTTGCCTGTTATATTTTTGTCCTTTTTTTTTTTTTTTTGCTAATGAGTTTCTTGTTTTTTGTTGACTTACAGGAATTCCTCTTCCTCTATGTGTTAGTCTCTTTTTAGTTCTACATGTTGAAAATATCTCCTCTCAATTCATTAGCTGCTTTTTAACCTTGCCCATAGTGTCCTTTGTGGAACTAAGTCCTTAACTTTGAATTAGTCAAATTAATCTTTTCAACTGTGGTGATGTTTGTACAACTCTGTGACAATACTATGAATCATTGAATGAGACACTTTAAATGAGTGAATTATATGGCATGTGAATCATGTCTCATTAAAACTGTTATTTGGGAAAAAAAGATACTACCAAATTGTCTTTCCAAAATAAAAAGTTGTACTAAGAGTCCTCATCAACCCTAATAGATAAGAAAAAAAAATGGATCTATGAACTTGAAAAAAAGGAATAAAATTGTTATATTATATATATATTATCCTCTGCAATTTAATGAAATAAATAGTAATCTATTAAGAGTTTCTGGATGTAAGATTAACTTATAAAAACTTTACAGCAATAATAAACAGAAAATTTAAGAAAATTTATTAAAAAACAAAAATAAACAGAAAATATAATTTTAAAAATTCATAGTATTGACAAAATTTTAAAAATATCTAGGAATCAATAAAAATTCACAATACCTCTGTGAAGTAACAGGTAAACTTTCCTAAGAGTCACAGAACAAGTCCGAATAAATGGAGATATTTTTCATGCCCTTGGTTGAGATGACTTAATATTATAAAAATGCCATCTCACCCTAAATTAATATATAAATATAATGAACTTTCAACCAAATGTTCAAGTGGATATTTTAAAAAGAAAGTATTTTCTAAAATGTGTATTCTTATCTCATAGCCAATCTTGAAAGTTAATCGTTAAAGTTTTCCTATTAAGTATTTATCACATGTTTGGTATATAACTGCTACCCACTTAAGGAAGTTCCCTGTTTGCTAAAACATTTTGAAATAATAAATTTACACTTATGCTTTCAAAAATATGATTTTTTTGTGTCTACTGAAGGAATTACATGATTTTCTCCTGTAATCCCTTATTGTGGTAAAGTGTATTGATAAATTTGCTCACATTGAACCCTTCTTGAATTCCTGGGATATACCCTAGTAATTGAACATGATTTTTAAAACATTTGGATGGATTTTCTTAGCAAATATTTTATTCACAGAGTTGTATTTATGCTTCCAGGTGAACTTTTTCTTTCATTGTCTTTAGTCTAGAATTGATATTATGACAGACTAATGAATTGAGCTGGGTAGCAAGTTTTATGGAACAAACTAGCATAAGAAGCTGTCCCTTTAAAGTTCGGTAAAATATCTGCGAAACAGTTGGTAGTCAGTTTTTCATTTCTCTCACTTTCAAAACCATGGCTCTCTAACAGATGCAGTTGAGAGTATCTTGTTTATTTGAAACACTTAAGTCATACTTTCTTTTTTTTTTTTTTAAGATTTTATTTATCTATTTGACACAGAGAGAGAGATCACAAGTAGACAGAGAGGCAGGCAGAGAGAGGGGGAAGCAGGCTCCCCGCCGAGCAGAGAGCCCGATGTGGGGCTCGATCCCAAGACCCTGAGATCATGACCTGAGCCGAAGGCAGAGGCTTTAACCCACTGAGCCACCCAGGCGCCCCTCACACTTTAATTCTAAAAAAAAGACCTCAAAGATTAGATTGACTTTTAAGATAATTTACTAAAGGAAACCTACTTATTTTGTGTTCAAATTTTTTTTATCACTTTGGCGACAGAATTATGCAAATTGAATAGTGTTATTGAAGTACTCCCTCACTTAAAAGAATTGCTGAATGTGTTAAAGAAGTGACAACATTTTTACTCCTTGAAGTGTCAAGGCTGTTCTTAAAAGGGACAACATTATTTACAAGTAGGAAAAGAAATTCTTAACTTGAGGTGGATAATCATGACAGCTCTTAACTATGAGTATCTTTTGAAGATATCTTTTACCTTGATGTTACTAAATACCCTTCCGGCATTTAGGGACTAGGTAGAATCATGTATAGTGTTGAAGGAGAGATTAAAAACTGATGAAAATGCTTTTTTTCTGTCAGTGGGAAATATTCTAAAAACTTGTTGGCCAAGCGATTCAACTTAACTTTAAAAAATGAAAAATCTCAAGTTATGTTTGAAAGGTGGCATTATGTGTTTCCACAAATCAAATTTGAAGAGCAGTTCTCAGAGTTGTTAACTTTTTTGCCAATTCGTGGTTAGTATACTGGTTTGTATGCTAATGTCGAACATGCTTTCTCATTAATGTTCAATGAACAAAATAATGAAATAGTTTCTTTTTTTTTTTTAAGAATGAAATAGTTTCAATTGGGCACTGTAGAAGCTATGTTCTAATACAATTGGAACCACAACTACAAGGAACCACAACTACAATTTTGTTTTATTTTATTTTTTTTATTTATTTAGAAGAGAGAGCACAAGGGGAGAGGGACAGAAGAAGAGGGGGAAGCAAACTCCCTTCTGAGCAGAGAGCCCAACGTGGGGCCCACTCCCAGGACCCTGGGATCATGGCCTGAGCCAAAGGCAAACACTTAACCCACTTAGCCACTCAGGCACCCCACAACTACAAGGAATTTTATAAGCAAATTCTACAGAACAAGGAACTCTTGAGGAGAGCCAAATTGTCAAGGAAATATAATTAAAGAAAGATGTATGTGATTTGTTGTTGATATAGTGGGGGTGGATGATTTTGGTTATAATACAGGGGACTTACCCTAGATTGGTTTAAACACAATGGACTTAGAAGTCAATTCTAGGAAGAAGAGGATTCAAGCAAAAACTGAGAGAACTATTTCCTAAAAATAGTGTGAGATTTGGAGGTTGAGAGAAATCACAACTTTGGTGTCCAACATAATAGAATATAACACAAATAAGGAGCACATGTACTTTTACTAAATGGGAAGTTTTTGAGGCATATGGGAATGTTATGAAATATTGAGGGAGACTTTGAAATGATGAAAAAGATAGAAAAGGAAGAGGATTAATTACTCTCCTGAATAGTGAATCCCTTCCAGGTTGTCTCTACATTTCATGGTCTTTTTAAAAATTAAAAAAATTGATATACGTAATTGACATATAACATTATATTGATTTTTAGTATACCACATAATTATTTGATATATGTATATATTGTGAAATGATCACAATAAATCTCTTTAACATCTATCATCATACATAGTTATAAATTCTTATAAATTTCTTGTGATGAGAACTTTTAACATTTACTCTCAGGAACTTTAAAATATACAATATAGTATTAACTGGAATCACTATACTGTAAATTACATCCCCCCAGGACTTATTTATTTTATAACTGGAAGTTTATACCTTTTGACTCTCTTTATCCATTTTGCCAACCCCCTACCCCTCACCTTTGGCAACCACCAATCTGTTCTATCTATGAGCTTCTTTTTTTTTTTTTTAAGATTCCACATATAAGTGAGAACATATGGTATTTGTTTTTGTCTGACTTATTTTACTTAGCAAAATGCCTTCCAGGTCCATCCACGTTGTTCCAAATGGTAAGGTTTCTTTCCTCTTTATAGCTGAGTGTTATTCTACTGTAAACCATGTTTTAATTATCCATCTATCCATCAGTGGACACATGGGTTGTTTCCATATCTTATCTATTGTAAATAATGCTACATCAAACATGGAGGTACATACATTTTTTCAAGTTAATATTTTTGTTTCCTTTAGTTAATACCCAGAAATGGAATAGCTGGATCGTATGGTAGATCTGTTTTTAATATTTTGAAAATCTCCATACTCTTTTCTATCATAGTAATTGCAGTAATTTACATTCCTACCAAAGTTGCATAAGGGTTCCCTTTACTCCACATCCTCACCAACACTTGTTATTTCTTGTCTTTTTGATACTAGCTATTTTAACAGCTGTGAAGTGATATCTTATTGTGGTTTCGAGCTGCATTTTCCTGATAATTAGTGATGCTGAGTACCTTTTTGTGGATCTGTTGACCATCTTTATGTCTTCTTTGGAAAAATGTCTACTCAGATTCTCTGTCCATTTTTAAATCAGATAGTTTTTTTTTTGAAACTGAGTTGTATGAATTCTTTACATATTTTGGATATTAATCCCTAATCAGATCTATTACTTGCAAATATTTTCGCCTATTTGGTAGGTTGCCTTTTCATTTTGTTGATGGTTTTCTTTGCTGTGAAGAAGCCTTTTAGTTTGATGTAGTTCCAACTGGTTTTTGTTTTGTTTTTGCTTTTGATGTCAGATCCAAAAAATCATCACCAAGACTGATGTCAAGGAACTTACTGTCTACATTTTCTTCTAGGATTTTTATGGTCTCAGGTCTTACATTTAAGTCCATTTTGATTTAGTTTTTGTGTATGGTGTAAGATAGTGGTCCAGTTTCATTTCTTTCCATGTGATTGTCCAGTTTTCTCAATGCCATTTATTGAAGAGACTGTTCTTTCCCCATTATATATTCTTGGCTCCCTTCCTATAAATTAATTGACTATATATGCATGGGTTATTTCCAGATTCTCTATTCTATTCTGTTGATCTGTGTGTCTGTTTTTATGCCAATACCATACTGTTTTGATTACCGTCGCTTTGTAATATAGTTTGAAATTAGGGAACATAATGCCTCCAGCTTTGTTCTTCTGTCTCAAGATCGCTTTGGCAATTTGGGCAAGATTTCAGGAAGGAGAGGCGAAACAGTGCTGGAAGCAGAACAGGACTGCGGCCTCGCTTCTGGATATTTGCCCTCTCCACTTGGGACAAATCTTGTACTAGCTCCCATGCATATGAAAATCCCGTTTGATTGCTTCACCCCCTATGTGTCTGTGGAGATACGCAAAGATATGAAATTCAAGAATGCTTTCTATATGATCCAAAGTCAGTCTCTGAGCTTTTCAAGCCACAAACTCCTTTGGTAAAAGGTTCTTGAGCTTTAGGTACATGAAAAAGATCACCAGCATGGGAGTCTCCTCCCCTGACTCTCCAGTCTCTAGGCCTTTCCTACCTAATGGGTGACTGAATATCTCTGAACTTCAGGTTGGTAAAAGCAAATGCAATGATAGATATGCAGTATTATTAAGTAGATAATTAAAAGCAGAAATTAACCTTCCAAGGGTCTCGGCTTGCCCTCTAAGCCTGCCTTATTCTAAAGGAGCCGAAGTTTGCATTTCTAGGACCACGATCAAGAGTCCAGGGTGGAGCCAGGATGAATCACGCTGCCCCTAACTTTTCTACCCATCTAGATGTAAAGGACAGCATTAGTACATTGGGGGTCTTCACTTGCTTCTCTCATTAGGCTTTCATGGAGATTCCCACATCACCTTTACCAGTTCCCACAGTTGGGTCTTTACTTGATTTTTCTCACTCTGAAAAGTCCCTGAATGTTTGTCTGCTAGTATCTCTTACTTTCCCCCCTAATGACCGTTTTAGAAAATAATTACATATTTCAAAGAAAGGTCTTTTTTTTAAGATTATTTATTTATTTAACAGAGAGAGAGAGAAATCACAAGTAGGCAGAGAGGCAGACAGAGAGCAGGGGAAGCGGGCTCCCTGCTGAGCAGAGAGCCCGATGCGGGGCTCGATCCCAGGACCCTGAGATCATGACCTGAGCCGAAGGCAGAGGCTTAACCCACTGAGCCACCCAGGTGCCCTTCAAAGAAAGGTCTTCTTAGGAGACTGAAATAAAGGCACCCGGGGTGGTGGTGGGTATGTAAAGATCATCTCAATTTCCATCTGTGTGCATGGCCAAAGCAGGCATTTACTTGATTAAGCTGACTCCGTCCTTTTTAAAGCCCAAACTCCGAGGATAAACCAAACCTCAACATAAACCGTGGCACAGACAGAGGACATCATTCTGCTATTAGAGCAAAGAAATGTATATATGAAGGTTAACTGTCATGCATTAAAAAAGAAGAGCTCATCCTTTCTAAAGGATATGTTCCTGAGAGAACTAATGAAGTTGCTGAAATTGGATAGAAATAATTTGTTGAGCAAATTTTCTTTTCCTCTGGAGGGATTGGAGGAGGACTTTCTGTTTGACAATGAAACACAAGTCCTCAGAGATGGAGACAGTGCCCTGAGGTACCTGGCATCTTTGGTGGATTCTGGTGCGTCCTAGATGGGAATACAGGCCTCCCGGGGGCATGGAAGGAGGGGGACTCGGCTGTAGTTGTTGATTCTAGGATTTAAAAATTTTCCTGGGGTGTGTGTGTGTGTGTCTGGTCTGTCTCTGTCTAGAAAATTCACTGTTTGACTTTTTTTTTTTTTTTAAGATTTTATTTTGTTTTTTAAGAGAGAGAGTGCAAGTAGGGGGAGAGGCAGAGGGGGAAGGAGAGGGAGAGAGAGAATCTCAAGCAGACTCTGTGCTGAGCTTGGAACCCAGTTTGGGGCTCAAAGTGGGGCTCAGTCTCATGACCTAAGATCATGACCTGAGCTGAAACCAAGAGTCAGATGCTCAACTGACTGATCCACCCAGACACCTCTCACTGTTTGACTCTTGAAACAAAGTATATGCATTATTCTGATTTAAAAAAAATTACAACTATTGCCAAGAAAAAAAAAAGACGATTCATCACAGGATCCTGTAAAATCTGCAAGTAATTCTGATACAAAATCCAGTTCTGAAAACAAATTTTATGAAATAATCATTTCTGAGTTTAACAAGACTCGATACTTACAAAATGCCCTCCACCCCAAAATATCAGATGATGGATAAATTAAAGCAAATGAGCTTTTAAATTCATTGCTAAACTCAAAGAGAATAAGGAAAGTTCTAAATTAAAAAAGAAAAAGACAAAAACAAATAAAATGGAGCTGAAACTAGAGTGAAGAGTCAACACCGTGAGTTGGTCCAGAGTGAACCCGGAGGAGGGTGGGCGTGTGGCCAGCAGCCCATGTCATTCCACTATCTTATCAGGAGCAGAAGCCTCTTCTAACTCCTTTTTGTCTCATCTCATCCAACCTGCTGCATATATATGTGAAAGTGCAATTAATGCGTTGGTAAGGTTTTATTACTATTATCAACAAAATGTTCTAAAAACGTATTTCTCTTCAATGTTATCCTCCTACCTTACTAGGACTTCATGTTTCTCACATGCCTGGTGTAGAAGTTCTGGCAGCTGCCTGGCCTTATTTTTTTCTTGTGGATAAATAAGGCCATCTGAATAAATATTGTAATTATGACCATAATGGCACATTTTGACTGCTTTTAATAAATAAAACCAACCAAAATTGTTTCTTAGATGTGGTGCTAATGATTATTATTGGCTAAACTATTAGATTTACATCAGACATTCTTGGCTACAAATTTTTGTGAGTGACCGTAAACTGTAATGCTATGGATGCAGAAAATATATACAAAACTTTCTGCAGTTGCCTCATTATCTTAGAATAATCCTCAAGAATTCATAACAGAAAATGCAAGAAACTAGATGCCAATATAGCTCAGCAGGTATTGTGTACAGAAAATAAGGGTAAAATTGTGATAAAGAGCAGGATTGGAAAATTGTTAGAAAATATAGGCTCTGTTCAGTCTTTGCTTTAAGGAAATGTAGAAAAATTGGTTAAAAATAAAAAGTTGACATTGTATGGTGTTAGAATCTGAAGCCCTCTAAACTTTAGGATTATAGAATTTTGCTTTTTAATTATCAAAGTGGTCAGCTAAGGATGGCTCATGTTGACCTGACAGAGCTGTGACTCACTACTCTCTTTGTGATTACATCATGTTGCCATTTTATTTTTACAACACCTTCATTTATTTGTAATTTGCCCTTCTACTCTCCTTCTAAAATAATCTTTCCCAGTTCTTTCTCTTTCTCGGGATTGATTGATTATGAACACATTTTTTACAGACTTAAAGTTTACTTTAGCTTTCTTAAAAAGAAAACAAAAGAGAAAGGGGTTGGGATTTTTGTTAAAAATATAAAAGGCCAACTCTGTGAGAAATCTCGTGCAATTCCAGCGGTAACATTGTTCAGCAGGTGTCAAGGAGAGGATGGGTCTAGGTGCTAAGCTGCAGTAGCACGTGCCCTGGAGACTTAAGATTACAGAACCATTCTGCTTGTCGAGATATTCCTCTGACTAGAGTAGGCTTTGGCAATACTGAGGAGTAAGCTCTGTCTTCAGTACCTTCTTGCCCTCCATGTCTGTCATCATCACTTTGTGGATGAAGCACCTTATACTCTGCCACGACTCTCTAAAACCCCTTTTCTCCTTCCATCCTTCCTCTCTCCCTCCCTTCCTCCCTCCCTCCCTTTCTCCCTCCCTCCCTTCCTTCCTTCCTTCCTTCCTTCCTTCCTTCCTTCCTTCCTTCCTTCCCTTCTTTCAAGATTTATTTATTTATTTGAGAGAGAGAGCAAGTACATGGCAGGGGGACAGAGGGAGAGGGAGAAACAGACTCCCTGCTGAGCAGGGAGCCGGACGCAGTGCTGGATTCCGGGACCCCGAGATCATGACCTGAGCTGAAGGCAGATGTCTAGCCAACTGGGCCACCCAGGCGCCCCTCTAAAACCTCTTTTCTACAGCCAGGATGCCCCACCTGTGCATTCATTCACTCAGTTCTATGCATCTTGACTACATGTCAGTCATTGTCCTCACCTTATTTTCTAGGGAAAGAAAAAGTGACATTGAACTGGGTCTTGAGGAACAAGCAAAAATCTATGAGGTAAAGATGTGGGGGAGGTTATTTTAGTTGGAGACAACAGCATGAATAAAGCTATGGAGGTTTATAGCTGACTTATTTGGGGAAAGGCAGGTGGTGAGATATGACTAAAGGTAGATTATGTGGTGTAGGGAAGCCAGTTTGGGGGTCGGAGAAGGAGGAGATGGGGCTAAAAGGGTAGGTGGCAGCTAAACTATGAAGGGCTGAGCACTGGGTAGAAAAGACAAAAGAGAAATCACTTCTTCTCTCCCAGGAAACAACGGACTTTGAGAAGCAATGTGTCCATCATGACTGTGTCACTGAGTCTTTAGCATGATGAGAATTTTAGGGTGAATTGGAGTGGACATAGCCAGGTTTGTAGAAGGGGTTGCCAAACTGTGGCCTGTGGGCTACAGCTGCCCGCTGCCTGCTCTGCACAGCCCAGGAGCTATTAAGAATGGTATAACATTGGGGCGCCTGGGTGGCTCAGTGGGTTAAAGCCTCTGCCTTCGGCTCAGGTCATGATCTCAGGGTCCAGGGATCGAGTCCCGCTTCGGGCTCTCTGCTCAGCAGGGAGCCTCCTCCCCCCCCCCCCCCCCACTTTCTCTGCCTGCCTCTCTGCCTACTTGTGATCTCTCTCTCTCTGTTGAATAAATAAATGATATCTTAAAAAGAAAGAATGGTGTAACATTTTTAAACGGTTGATAAAAAGCCTGATATGTGAAACTTACATAAAACTAAAATTTCAATGTCCACAGATAAAGTTTCACTGGAATATAGTCATGCTCATTTGTTATGTACTGACTGCTTTTTTGCTACAAGGGTAGAATTGAGTAGTTGTGACAGAAAACATATGGCCCCCGAAGCCTAAAAAATTTACTAGCTGTGTTTTGTTTTGAACATTTTGCTGAGCCCTATCCTAAGCCATTCAAAAACAAAGGAGTAGAACATCAGAGAGGAAGCTCAGAGCAGGACTGAGCCCTAGAAAGATGGCTAAGCATTGTGGAACTTAGCCCACAAGGTGCTTTAACTAAACGTATTAGTTATAATAAATTTAACTAAATTTATTAATTCTAGGGACCATGATTCCCCTAGCATTTATTCTCCTGTAGTATACTTAGAAGTTATATAACATGCCATACTTTTAGTATGAAATATGTATATTAAATATATTTTTTAAATTCAAAATGATTTAGGGGAAATCTAGAAGACTGTTGACACTTGGGGTTGACAAGCATTCTCAGAAGCATTTACATGAATAGTAACAGAAAAAAGGACCATCTTTCAGAATCAGAGATCCACATCAATATAAGTAAATTACTGAAACCTTTTCTAACCTTTTTTAAAATTCATCTCTCTTTATGAGAACCGTAATGTCAATCACACATTTCTGCTTTAGTGTGGGTAATTTTAAAATTCTTTTCGTAAGGCTTAGAGACATTACGTTATATGGTGTCTTTAAATTTTCTAAAAGCAATCCTTTTTGAAATTACAGAAATTACTTTCTGTACTCAGAAAAATCATAATCACATATTGATCCAATTTAAGAGGAAAATTTATAACTGAGAAGTTCTGGTTAAAGAAAGGTGAGTAAAGGATGTAATACGGTGATGGGAAGGAAAAGTTGGTTGGTCGTGAGACCATGATAAGAGTTTTCAGAGCTGCCTGCCAGTTGATGAATAGTATCTCAGAACTGGATCCAGCATTCCCAGCTGAGAGCTTCTGTCTCCCTGGGGATGGTAGGAATAGAGATTGTAGTGACCGGTGTTCAGTTGCCGCAAAGATAAACAACTAGTTATATTAAGCAGAAAGAGACTTAATTCAGAGAATGAGCTGTTTATGAAATCAGGGAAATGCTGCTGGAACAGGGTCTAGGATGGGTCTTTGGGAATGCCTCCTGGGACACTGCAGAACATGCCAGCCTGGGGAACAACCATCTCTTTTATGAAGATAGGGAATCAGTAGGCTACTTCTGGATCAGGAATTTGTTGTTGCCGCCTTTGTGATTGATTCCCATGAAGCTGGGAGTTGAGAGCTCCCAAGGGCTGCTGCCATAGTAATACATCTTTAAAACCTTATTTTCCAGTGAAATTCAGCCAAAAGCAGCAGGAAAACAACCTCTGTCTCACTTCCATGTTCTAAACTTTGCACAAGTGCTTCTAATGGGAGAACACTATTAGAACCCTTAGCTGTAAGAGATTGTGGGAAATGTAGTTTTTAGACTTCTAGCCTCTGTATGTAGAAAGGTATTCTTAGAGGTGGGGGAAGAGAATGTTGGTTGAGGCTAATCACCTGTATTCATTTCCTAATGCTGCTGTAGCAAATTACAACAAACTCTGTGGGTTGAAACAACACACATTTATTATATTACAGTTCTGGAGGCCAGAGTCTGACACACATTTCACGGGGCTAACATCCAGGTGCAACAGGGCTCTGTTCCTTCTGGAGGCTCCAGGGGACAATCTTTCTATGCCCTGCCTTCCCAGCTTCTAGAAGCTGTCCACACTCCTTGGCTCATGACCTCATCACTCCAACTTCTGTTTGCATCGTCACAGCACCTACTCTGACTCTAACCTTCACGTCTCCTTCTTCTAAGGACTCTTGTGATTACACTGAGCCCTGCCAGATAATCCAGGAAAATCTCTCAAGATCCTTAATCACATTTGCAAAATCCCTTTTCCATATAAAGTAACTTAACCACAGGGATTAGGATGTTGACCTCTTTGGGGGGGGGGGTGGCATTAATCAGCCTGCCACATTGCCTTTATCCAAATGGGTGAGTCAGGGAACTGATGTTTCTTGAATATCTCCTATATGCCAGGAATTTCTTATATATCATCTTATTGAACATTCTCATCAACTTTTCAAAGTGGACACTATTATTCCTCTTACAGATGAGAAAATGGGATTCAAAGAATTTCAAAAACTAACGCACTGTTCAGTGATAAAAAGAAATGAGCTATTAAGCCATAAAAACACATGGAGAAATCTTAAATGCATATTGGTAGGTGAAAGAAGCCAGTCTGAAAAGGCTACATACTGTATGATTCCAACTATATGATATTCTGGAAAAGGCAAAATTATAGCCAGTTAAAAGATCAGTGGTCTATGGTGGGGGGTGGGGAAGAAGAGGGAGGGAGAGATGAATAGGCAGAGCACTGGGGATTTTTAGTGCAATGAAACTATTCTATATACAATAATAGTGGATACATAATGTTATGTACTTGGGAAAACTCATAGAATTGTGCAACACAAAGAGTGAACCCCATGTAAATTATGAATTCATTGATAATAATTTATTACTATTAGTTCATCAATTGTATCAAATATACTACAACTAATGCAACATGTTAATAATAGGGATGGGAGTGGGAGTATATGAGAATTTTGCACTTTCTGTTCAATTTTTCTGTAAACCTAAATTGCCCTAAGAAATAAAATCTAGTAATTAAAACAATTAACAAGAGTAAAAACTAGCCCTGCTGGCATGTGGCAGAGTCAGTAGGTAATCTAAAAATGTTTGGCTCCAAGAATGCATGAGATTTAAGTGATACTGTGAGTTCCAGAGGCCCTGGTGCTCTGAGATTTTCATAAACCAGTCTAAAAGCTGACAGTGGTGATCTCATCCCAGGAGTCAAAGGTCTGCTTCATTCTTAAAAGTCATTAGGGGTTCTCATGAAGTGCTCCCAGTTGATAATGTTGAATTGGATTTAATGGGTTTACTGATAGGGAACTGTTAATTCTATCATCTTTAAGTAATTAGTTCCAAGTTTTTCATGGGTTGTGCACCATGAAAAATCTGCTCCTTCCAAAAGTAAATGAAGTGCTTTTCACATGGACCAATCCTACTTGCCTGGCGATCTCTTAACAATAACGATAAAAAAGGCATTGGTTTAATCTGATATTGGGGGGAAATGTGCATTGATAAAAACAATAATTTGGCCAACCGTTTAAACTGAGAACTACCCTTTTACTATCTAATTTTTATGTCTTTTGAGAGGAGGGAATGGTGTTATACACTAAAGCCTTTGAAACTCTTAATTTTTCTGTCCTTTGTATATGATGTCTTATTTATGTCTTAAATGAGATGTATCATCAAAATTTGTGACTACTAATACTCTTCCCTCCCCCATCTTGTAACGTCTATGCAAGTGATAGTTATTTATATATTTTTGGTAGAAAGATATAGATTAGAAAATATAGATGAGTAAAAAGACAATAAATAAAATTACAGAAATTTTACCACATATAACTACTGTCGACATATGTGTATGTCCTTCCAAATGTTTCCAATGCAAAAATATGCATATGTATCACATATTACTGGGTTTGTCACATAAACTAACTCTGAAGAGTTAACTCAGCTGTTCAAGACCAAGGATCCCCCTGATTTTGCTGTTCCCTTCTTCTGTATGCACATTTCCAGCTCTAAGTCCACGATGGCTACCTGAGCTCCAGCCATCATATCTATTTCATCCTGCAGGAATGAGGAAGGGGTGAAGAAGAGCACACCCATTCCCTTTAAAGGCACTTCTTTTTACCCAATGGGTCAGAACTTAGATGGGGAACAGTTGTTTTTATTCCAAGTGGCCCTTTGCCCAACTAACCATCAGACATTGTACTAAGAAGGAAAGGGAAAATGGAAACTGGTAGATGAGAATTTTTGCCCAAACACACATTTAAAAATATCATATTAATTTTACTGTTTTCTTAACATGATTTTTTCATGTAACAATATAACATTAATGCCATCCTAAGTCATATGCATATATACCTTAAAATCATTGTTTTGATGACATTATATTATTTCATAGGTACAAGTAATTAATCAATTCTCCATGAATAATGAGTTTTTTCAAATTTTTAATATAAAAAAACTTGTGGAAAATATTCCTGAATATAAATCTTTTCACACTTCTTTATTTTTGAGAATGCATTCCTAAAGTAGACTCACTTGAGTAGAGTAGACTTTCTTGAGTTAAATAGGTAGACACATGGTAAACACTTTTAATATATATTTTTAGAAAAGATCAGTGGCTAGAACCAGTTGGTAGCAGCTTATGAGAGACAGTAGTGTACATTTCTTCCCGACTTCATAGTCATTGATATCATATTGGTAACTTGAAATCAGTCACAGTGGGAGTATTTAAAATAAGAACCTTTTTCCCTTCTTCTCTTGGAGAGCTGATTGTGAAACATTTGCTAGCACACTGCTGCAAAGTACTTATAAATCTTCAATCCTAACAGTTTATGAGGACTTATTATTTTCACCTCAAAATCCGTATCAGTGCTTAAAATAGGAATAATTCCAATTATAACTTGTGTATTCCAGTACGGATAACTCATAATACCCATTGTTATCCTCAGATTTTTTTTTTCATAGTTTGTTTAGAGATGGAAAACAGTTTTGGGTATATTTGGATATATTTTGTACTCTACCAGATCAGTATGGTCCATTAAGGACAACCAAATTTCGCAGAGATTTGGCATGATTGTGTGATAATTCTGAAGGGTACTGTACTTTGGAAAATTGTTATTTATAAAAACATTTTAAATAATTGCTTTGGCACATATTGTTGATTTGTAAGGAACATCAAACTCGGTGACTCATAGAGAAGAAAGGGGGGAGAGTGGTCAGAATCTCCAGGTCTTTATCTAACGTTCCATGATCATCTCATACATTCCATTTAAGCCCACAAGTGGGGTTCTCCCAGACCTCGACCCCTGCACCCTGCCCCAGTAGCTAGTGAATCGTTCTGTTGATGAGATAGCATCATTTCTGTTGCAGTGGAATAAAAGTTTGGGTCACTGAGTAATCTAGTTTTAGGAAGCTATAATTCTATGAGAAATTACAGATGAAAGGGAGGCGGGAGTCAAGGTCTCCAGAATTCTAGGTCCTACTTTGTCACTGGGCTGTGTAAGGAATCTGATAGCTTCCTCTATCACATTTCTACTCCACAGTCTTGACTCGCTGAGCTGGCCAACCAAAGTGGTGCTCTGCATCCCTTCACTACACCTCCCAGGTTTTTCCTACAAGGACCTACAAGGAGCTACTCAAAAAATTCCCGTGTAGGAGAGTAACAGTTTTCTACCTGATAAGAGCACAAGACCAGCCACTTTACCTCTAGCGAACTACGTGTTCTGAGACAAGCCTCATTTCTCATCGGTAGAATGGGGGTGTATGAGAGTAAGATTCAATTTATGAACCCTGAAATTCAAAGATTCTATGGAACCAATTAACCTGCCTAGAAAATGTGCCAGAATCGAAATAGCCTGACCAATAGAAACTAAACTCCCTTGTAAGAAGCATTTGGTCTAGCTTGCACAGAGTCCTGTATGAGAACATGATGCTAAGATGTCATATTTTATGTACGCTCTAATTCGGTTCTCACTGGAAGAGAGCAGTGCTGATGTAAGAGGCTGTTTATGAGATTATGCCAAGGGGGAATGCTTGTGCCCCGTGACGGTAAAGGCTATAATTCACTTATACACAGACATCAAATGTTATTGCAAAGTCATTGGGAAAATTCTAATTATCTTAAAGTCATCTATAAAATATCTATCTTGTATTAAGTAATAGAAATATGAAGTAATATCAAATTCTGGATCGGAGCTGTCCTTCATACTGATCATCTATGGAGCATTTCGAATTGTAGAGCCTCTACACTGCTCTCATTTCTTATCAGTATCAGTGACAACTACCCACCCATTGTAAGTTGGAAGGTACAAGGGAAATCACCACCATACCCCCCAAAATGTCTTTCCCATCCATGCTTTTGAAATGTTTGCTACTTGAGTTGGAGAAATCTTTTTTCTAGGCTTTTATCTCCATCATTGCCTTGTGAAGAATATTGCAATATAAATTGGTCACAAACACTGGCTAGAAATGGACAGTGCAATCACCCAGTGTATCAGTTTTCTAGGGCTGGGGTAGAAAATTACCACAAACTTGGTGGCTTAGAATAACAGAAATTTATTTGGTTATACTTCTGAAAGCCAGAAGTCCAAAACCAAGGTGTCAGCAGTAGTGGCTGCCAGAAATCCTTGGTTTTCCTCGACTTGTAGACACATCACTCCAACCTCTGCCTCCAACTTCACATTGCCTTCTCTGTTCTGTCTTTATGTCTCAAATCTTCCTCTGCCATTCTCTTACAAGGTCACCTGGCATTAGATTGAGGGCCCACCTTAACTCCAAGATGATCTCATCTTGAGAACCCTAACTTAATTATATCTGCAACGACCCATTCCCAAAGAAGGTTGCATTCATAGGTTCTAGGGGTTAAGACATATATTTTTTTGGAGGGGGAGGCACTATGCCAAGAGAAACCCTGATAAAAAATCCTGCTACCTAGGATAATACACTTTGACTAGAATGGATAGTTAAAAAAAAAAAAAAAAAAGATTTAAAAAGGTAGCATCAAGATATTGGGTTGGGGGGCGCCTGGGTGGCTCAGTGGGTTAAAGCCTCTGCCTTCGGCTCAAGTCATGGTCTCAGGGTCTTGGGATCCAGCCCCGCATCAGGCTCTCTACTCAGCAGGGAGCCTGCTTCCCCCTCTCCTGCCTGCCTCTCTGCCTGCTTGTGATCTCTCTCTTTCTCTGTCAAATAAATAAATAAAATCTTAAAAAAAAAAGATATTGGGTTGGAATTGGGGGAAGGGCTGGGAGGTGGGACAAGGAGACATAATTTCCATTTTACTGGTTAGGCATTCTGAAAGGGGAATTGATAATGCATGGAGAAAACTTTGCCTTTGAGTTCTCCTTGCCAATCAAATTCATTGGCCTGACAAATCACTGGTTCTCTGTTGGTACCAACAGAAAACCTAGGCATGTGACTAGAACTGAACCATCATGTGGGTGTTGGTTTTTCTGGTGTCCCATTTGTCTATTTCTTTGTTCATCATCCATTTAGCAGACATTTATTGGGCACTTACTGTGTTCCTGGAACACCGTGGGCTGTCTCCTCGAGTACACTGTGGACATTGTGTGTCCCTATTTGCACCCAGCGTTGGATTGGATGTTCAGTGGAGCTGCATTCTATCAAGTCGGTCACTAAGATTACAGTCAAGTAGAGTTAAAATTGCCCTAGAAAATGCCTTAAAACATTTATAAGTACACTCACATGGTTTTCTCTATGTCTGAATAAGTGATTCAGACATAACAAGCAATCACAGGATGAGGATGAATGGAGCACATCCTGGGGGGATTAGCTTTCTTCTAGCCTTATTTCAATGGTTTTATTTTTCCCTTTGCCAAGTTTGCAGAATTAAATTTGTGAAAATTATAAATGTATTCCATGTGACTCTAGCCAAAACCACATGGGCAGCAGGGAGAAATGTAGTGATTGGAAACTTCCAAAACTGTGTGAGCCAGAGGAAGCTATAAGGATATTTTGTTTGCTTGTTTATTTAGAAGTCACTGTTGTGTGCTTAGAGACATGGGGGTCAGACAGGTCTAGGTTTGAGTTTAGATTCAACCACCCCTTTCTGTGTGATACAGAAAATTCTGGAAGAGACTTGTGCAACCTACAAAAGCCTACAAAAAGGCTGGGTTGCCTCCTGGTTTATTTGAATGGTGCCCTCATAAAGGAAACAACAGTCAGGTATCCCCCAACACATTGAAAACAGTTCCAATCTTGACTGAAATCTCATGAAGATGCACTGAAGAGGAAGTTCGTACATGGTACACAGTATACTTCCTTAAAATTCCCTCTCTCTCGTCCCTTTTCCCATATTTTGCACATCACAGATGGCAGTTGACTAAAATTCCCACTTCTCATCTTTTAAAATTCTGTTAATTCTCCCAAAATTATCTGCACTCTGGCTCTTCTCTCTTTCCTCTACCTCTAGCTTTTCTGATCTTAACTTCCTGCCCTTTTAAATGTAAATCACTGAGATAGTTTCAGCTGTTTTTGTTTTCAGTTCTCTTGACTACTCTCCCCCTCCCCAAATCAGATCTAGAAAGCATGAAGCAAACCTACACAGAAAAATTGGGGATTAACTGGGATTCAAACTGAGCAGTCTGATTTTGCTACTTACAAGCTAAGTGATCTTGGGCAAGTCACCTTTAACTCTGTGATTCCCTCCCTCCCTCCTTCCCACCCTTCTTACCTTCCTTAATTTGTAAAGTAAAGCCACTAAGACCAACTTGGTAAAAATGGTTTGAGGACTAAGTGGAAGAAAATAATGTATTTTCAGATTTCTATCACAATGCTGGCTCATTTTAGGCAACCAAAAATATGCTAGTCTTCTTCTTACTCTTTTCTCTGTAGACAGACCTCTATGTAGAACCAAATCATAACCAAAGACTGCTTGGTCAGTGTGGAATCAGATAATACATGAATGAAAACTGTAAAGGCACCATGCTAACAATAATTGAGGAATTCATGCTACCATGAGAATGCTTTGCAATGGCTACTACGGACTGAATGTGTATCTTCCACCAAGAATTTGCTTTTTCTAGGAATCCCCAAATAAAGGAAGAATGCTCAAAGAGTAGACAGTCAAGAAATCTCCAATGTCTGCTACACTAGGTCATTTTGATTTGTTTTTTTTTGGGGGGGCCCTTTTTGGTAGTTTCCATTTTGTGAAATTAGTGGTCAATTTCCACATGGCTGGAATATGCTCGTTCGTACAATGCATCTTAGTATCCTTAATGCCATTGTGTCAATATATATAGTGTTAAAAGTATTTAGTCAATTAATGGATTTTTGAATTTATTTTACTCCTAAGTTGGCTTTACCTTCAAAATATATTTTTATTATTTGTTGCTATTATTATATTGTCTTCTTTTTCTCCATCTTCCTTGCTCCCTCTCGGTCCTAGCCATCCTCATCTTTTGTGTAGAGGTCAGGATGGGCCACTGAAAGGTCTGTGACTCTTCCTCCCCTGCACAACAGGGTTGCCCTTCACATAGCAGTTGGAGTGGTCTTTATAAAAACACACATGAGGCCATGTGACTCCTCTGATGGTTTCCCACTATTATTTTATCTGGAATAAAATTCTGACATCCTACTTTGATCTTGAGGGCCCTACCCAGCTGGCCCTGTCTCTCTGAGTATACCTGCTTCTCTCCTTGTGCTGAGTGTTGCAGCCACACTGCCTTCTCTTAGCACATTTGCTCCCATGTTCCATCTGCCTAGGGTGCCTGCCCTCCATCTCTATGTGTCTGGCTGCATCTTGTTATTCGAGTGTCAGTAGAGACTCTCCGGGCACTTAATCTTAAGTAGACCTGGCGCTCCCCCAGTCATTGTCATGTCATTCTGCTGTTTCTCATACCATCCACTACTCTCTGATATTTTGAACTGATTATTAATTAATTTAGTTGCTTATTGTTTGTCTCTCTCCACTCAGTCTCCATGAGACTACATGCCTGGATGTATCTCTAGTGTCCAGAACATAATACGAGCAAATAAACGTTATCCCTAGGTACAGGAATTTGCCACAGCCATGTCTGTGAAGACCAAACAAAGCCTTGACTCCTTCCCCTTCCTTCTAGGTGTCTTTCCCTCATTTAGAATTGTTGCTTTCTTGACCTTCCAGCCTCTCTGGGTCATTTCTGGGAAGAAACTTTATCCCAACCAGGTTTCCTGCATCTTGTTTCTCCCCTAGGAAGGTTTCTTTATTCCAGACTGCCTCTGCTGTGTGCAGAGTTACTCTCTCCCTCAATTTTAATTATTCGGTGTTGAATAGGCATATTTGCATGTACAAATATTTGAGAAATTGAAGGCACAACTAACAGATGTATGTTTGAGGTTATTTTGAAATATCTTTTTTTTTTATTTTGAAATATCTTGATGGCTTCCTGTTTTCTTTACTTCTGTGGGTCACTAGTTTTTGTTTTTGTTTTTTTTTTTACATTTATTTTAAAGAGAGAGAGAGTGTACAATGGGAAAGGGCAGAGGGGAGAGGGAGAGAGAGTCTTAAGCAGACTCCACTGCTGAGCATGGAGCCGGATGTGGGACTTGATCTCAAGACTCTGAGATCTTGACCTGAGGTGAAACCAACAGTCAGGTGCTTAATCAACTGCAGCACCCAGGCGTCCCAATGGCTCACTATTTATTCTGACTTTAGGGATTCTGTGTCTCTCCATCAGTGTTTTCAGGTCTATGTTAACCTGAGTCAGAGTTTTGGAAGGCATCATCTTTGAATACATTTGAAAACCACCATTTTGATCTCTTTATAGAACCTAATAAAAGATTTCAAAACTCACTGCATTTCTTCCTATTTCTACATGGCTAATGAGACTCTCTTCTTTCAAGCTTAAGCTAGAAAAGAATTGGTTGACAATTATTATTATATTTATTTCCTATTATAGAAAAGGCACTTTCCCCCGGGATACAGTGGGGGAATACAGAGAGGAGTAAGGCCAAAGCCCTGTCCTCTGGAGCCCCATAGTTCCACAGGAGGCAGATGTCAGGGCTATTAACCTTAAGATGGCATAAAACATTTGCTGTCCCCCAAAGCTGCCAATTGTTACTGAATGTTTTTGGTGGTTTCCATGACAGTTTTCCAAAAAACAATGACTTTCTTCTTGTGGTTTGTACATAAAGAAAGTTTTTCAACTAACTACACTATGGGGGCAAATGGATCTATATTAATTTATCATTAAATAAGCAAATGACCAAATTATTTTTTTTAAGATTTATTTATTTACTTGAGAAAGAGACAGAGAGAGGGTGGGGGGAGGACAGAGGGAGAGAGAATCTCCAGCCAACTCTGCACCAAGTTACCCAGCCCAACGCAAGGTTTGATTCCATGACCCTGAGGTCACGACCCCAGCTGTAACATAGACACTCTACCAACTGCGCCACCCACATGCCCCCAAATTAGGTTTTTATTGCAGGTTCGAAGTGATAATAAAGCAGGCATTCCTCAGTCTACCACTCCACATTCTAAAATTGTTCTTAGGATGTTTTTTTCCCTTTATTCACGGAAAGTAAGGTGTTGTGGTTTGGAGCAGAGAAGGAATCCAGAATCCAGAAAAGGTAGTATCTGTTCCCAACTTAAGGTTTCAGCTAGGTCTAGTGGGACAGTAACATGAATCCTTGGGAGGACACAGAGTACTTGGATGGCAGCATTTCCCAGCTGTGCTTAATTCCAAGTGGCATAATCTAGGGAGTGGATCAAGGAGAGCTTGATAGAGATAGTGGTTGGGAAGCAAGCCCTCTGCTGTGATGCTGAGGTTGAAGAAAATAGAAGCAAAGAGGCAGATGCTGGGCACTAGGGCTCTGCATTAATGTAATTGGATTTTCTTCCTTTCCTTCTGAAACTCCAGTGGTCTTATGATGCAAAAAATTTAGGCTAGGGAAATGCAGAGCAAATTGGTTTTTGCTCTCATTTAAATCAGTGGTTTGCTGGATTTGTAAAAAATATCCATTTCTATTTTACTACTTTCTATACAATATTTCTGGGAACACATTGAATAGTGATTCCTTTTTTATTTTTTATTTTTTGAGTAAAATGTCACCACTGTATCAGAAGACAGACCAAGGGACGCCTGGGTGGCTTAGATGGTTAAGTGGCTGCCTTCGACTCAGGTCATGATCCCAGGGTCCTCGGATCGAGTCCCACATCGGGCTCCTTGCTTGACAGGGAGCCTGCTTCTCCCTCTGCCTCTGCCTGCCTCTCTGCCTACTTGTGATCTCTCTCTCACTCTCTCTCTGACAAATAAATAAATAAAATCTTAAAAAATAAATAAAAAATAAATTTAAAAAAAGAAGAGACCAAGAGTTTTTGCAAAACAACTCAGCAGCATCTTTTAACCTGAATTTTGAGTCATTTCTTAAGGCCCTCTGTCATGAATAAATAATTCCTCTGAGGACATCAGCATTTGAAATGTAAGAAACCAGATACCTTTCACAAATCCTGCTAGTTTTCTCTTTCCAAGCTTGTTGCTTTACATCTCTTACTTACTGAGATATAAGTCGATGTGCCTTAAAACACTTCATTCAATTTGGCAGGTGAACATGTTTATGCCCCCTTAATAGAACCCCTCTGAGTTCTACACAAACATATAAAGCCACAAAAGTTTTCAAAGACTTTTTATTGACAGTAAAACTTAACTTTTCCTCAATTTTTTTCATGTTCTTAATGGATATATAATGATTGCATGATTTAGTTTTGTAACTAGAATTTTAAAATTGGAAACATCCACACATATCTCTAATTTTTCCTAGGAAACAAAGACCTGGAGATGCTTAAATCCCTATCCAAAGGACTAAAACTCAAGTCTTTGAGCATCGTTCTACGGTGCTATCCACTTACTCAGGGTGGGGATGGTGAGGATGGGGACTGGGTAAAGGAGTACATGGTGGAAAGAAGGAGTTGTTCAGCTGAGCTGTAATCTATGGCAGGAATTATTATTATTATTTTAATTTTAATTTTTTTATTGTCTTATGTTGTCACCATACAATACATCATTAGTTTTTGATGTAGTGTTCCAAGATTCAGTGTTTACGTATAATACCCAGTGCTCCATGCAATCTGTGCCCTCCTTAATACCCACTACCAGGCTCACCCATCCCCCCGCCCCAAAACTCTTAGTTTGTTTCTCAGAGTCCACAGTCTCTCGTGGTTCCTCTTCCCCTCTGATTCCCCCATTCACTTTTCCTTTCCTTCTCCTAATATCCTCCATGTTATTCCTTATGTTGCACAAGTAAGTGAAACCATATGATAATTGGCTTTCTCTGCTTGACTTATGTCACTCAGCATAATCTCCTCCAGTCCCATCCATGTTGATGCAAAAGTTGGGTATTCATCCTTTCTGATGGCTGAGTCATATTCCATTGTATATATGGACCACATCTTCTTTATCCATTCGTCTGTTGAAGGGCATCTCAGCTCTTCCCACCATTTGGCTCTTGTGGACATTGCTGCTATGAGCATTGGGGTGCATATGGCCTTTCTTTTCACTGCATCTGTATCTTTGGGGTAAATACTCAGTAGTGCAATTGGGAGGAATTATTAATGACTTATGATCCCCACGTTTTGGGGACATTCACCTCTTTCTATCTGGTGAATTTCCCGGGGCCTCTACAAACAATAGATGGGACAGCTGTGTGGTCGAGTAGAATTGGGTAGGTGAGCTCATTCTTGAGTGTGGTGGAAGAGCAACTGAAAGAGTAGTGCGGTGAATACTTCTTGATTCTCGAGGCTCCATCTTCCTCTTTTCAGGTGTGAGCAGTGAACAGGAAGTGATGTGCAGTAGTTCAACCCGTGGGTTCTGGACCCCCATCACTGAATTCGAATCCTGGTTTGGCTACTTGGATAATTTTACTTGGATAATTTAAGGCACATTGCATCTTTGTACCTCAGTTTGCACATTTATAAAGAGAGGATACTAATACAGCCTACTTTATACTTTTGTTACGAGGATTAAATGCTCTAAGATTAAAATGATATTTCTTGCTCAAAAAAGTTGGCTTTTTTAATCAAAAGGGTTTGGAATTTTTTTTTTTAATATTTAATTTACTTGAGAGTGAGAAAGCGCGAGAGAAAAAAAGCATGAGTGAGGAGGAAGGGCAGAGGGAGAGGGAGAAGCAGACTCCCCCAGAGACTCGATCCCAGGACCCTGAGACTGTGACCTGAGCCGAAGACAGATGCTTAACTGACTGAGACACCCAGGGGCTCCAAAATGGTTTGGAATTCTCAATCTAGTGTCTGGATTTCAGTCTTTGGGCACGTCAATGAACAGTTTGGGGCCTTGGTTTTGCTACCTCCGAAATAGAGTCTGCTGCATCATTGCTGTTGTTCCCCAACTTGAGTTGTTGCAAGGGTAAGAAATGTAGGTAGACTCTGAAGACTTGAAGGTTATTAATGTTCCACTCTCCCTGCCAAACACTTTCCCAGTGGAAATGAGTGATGGGACCATAAGTTAAAATCTGTACTCCAATTCTGAAACATGCAATATTGTTTTGAAGGCATTGAGATACCTTTCTGTAGGAGGAGAGTGCGTCAGACTCGCACCGCCTGAGCTGAATAATGAGGGGAAGCAGAGACATTAAGACCATCACTCGTGGGCTTTCAGCAGGCCACACAGATCTGAAAGCAGGGCCACTGCCTCATTATCCTGATGACTCACAGAGCCAGAGTACTTCCGCTCTCCTCCGCTGTCCTTTCAAATTAAATTCATTATTCTACAAGATGTCTGTAGATGTCTGTGGTTCCCAGAAATGACGCAAGGGATATGTGCCCTATTCAAAGCCGACATTTGACTCTCAGGGCAGTCTCCCAAGTGATCTGTACCCTGCTACTCGCTATAAGAGCCCCTGACAATTCCAGTAATCCCCCCTTTTCTTTCTTAACAGAAGCTCAGAGGGGATTATGGCTACACGGACTCCTTTAACAAAAAGCCTTGCAAAGCTTACTGTAAAAAGCGTGGATATTCTTGCCGAAACACATGAGGAAGAAAAATGAATTTCTTTTGATACTATTGGCTAAATTGGGAGCATTTGGCCATCCACAGGGCAGAAAAGCAGGCATTGGATAGTTGCTTGAAAGTTAAATGAGCAGCACTTGTTAACACATGTTAGATAAGTAGTTAATGCTCGTTAGTCCCTTCAGTCCTTGTCCTTGAAACAAACTTGAAATACTTTTTAAATCTAGTCTGAGAGACACAGTGTCTTGAACATCTTTTGTCACATGAAATAATTTGCAAGCAGCAAAAATATAACACATCCGCACCAGGAAAACCACACCTGTCAGACGTGTGGCTGGTCAGAACGGAAGCTCACACGGGAATATGCCCGGATGGTGAGTCAGCGGCTGCCATCCCAATTTCTTTAAAGCATGGCGTCTGTTAGGTGTTTTTGTAAACCACGTGAAAAGATGTCCTTATCCTCCGTTCCCTTGTTAGCATTTTCCAATATGTGTAGGGATGTTAGCATTTGAATTTTTGTTTTTATTTAGTTTTTAAAGATTTTTTTTTTTTAATTTAGAGAGAGAGAGAGAGCGAGCATGTGAGCAGGGAGAGGGGCGGAGGGAAAGGGAGAGAGAGAATCTTAAGCAGGCTCCCCACTGAGCCTGGACCCTGACTCAGGGCTCCATCCCAGGACCCTGAGATCACAACCTGAGCCAAAACCAAGAAGCCCAATCGATTGCACCTCCCAGGTGCCCCTGAATTTTTATAATCCTGTAAAGTAGCTAGGGCAAGTATTATTTTCTCCATTTCACAGATGAGGAGAGTGATGATCACAGGGCTCAACGAACTTGCCCGAAAGCACATTTCAGGAGTAGCAAATAGTGCAGGCAGCTGTGTTATTGCAGAGAAACAAGACTAGCTGGAGTATCTGCAGTGATTTTCTTTGAAACAGGTGTGTCATTGTGCAAAGCCCTGATTGCCAAAGGAGCATAACTTTTAGGAGGTGTTGCTGCTGTAGGATAGACACAAATTATAATATAACCTTTGTATTATATATAATATATACTATGTATCTATAATATAATAAAACAGTGTCACATTTTTAGTGACTTCTGATCCATCTCCAGTTCACCCAGAGATTTCTCTCTTGTTGGGTTCTCCTCCTGGATACCCTTGTCTCTGCTTCTAGCCACTTTATTAAATTTCTCTTCTCTTTGACGGATCCTTTGTAATGACTGTAATGGCATCTATAGACCAGCAATGGGGACTTTTGCATGAATTATTGCATTTCACTTTCAAAGCAATCCTAAGAGGGAGGATTATTCCTCTATTCCTTTAGAGGAAGACACTAACGCCTAGAGAGGTTACCTTACCTAGAGTTACTATACCTGAAATTACCTGGAAATTTAATGGCTTATAATAACAGTTGTTTTATTTTATTTATTTATTTATTTATTTAATTTTTAAAAAAGATTTTATTTATTTATTTGACAGAGAGAGAGATATTACAAGTAGGCAGAGGCAGGCAGAGAGAGAGGGGGAAGCAGGCTCCCCGCCGAGCAGAGAGCCCCATGCGGGGCTCGATCCCAGGACCCTGAGATCATGACCTGAGCTGAAGGCAGAGGCTCTAACCCACTGAGCCACCCAGGCGCCCCAATAGCAGTTGTTTTATTATATTCCATGATTTTGTGGGTCAGGAATTAGGCAGGACTCAGCAGAGAGGGCTGAACTCCATTCCACATGAATCAGCGAGGATGGTTTGTCTGGGGCTAATCTATTTCAAGATGGCACCCCCACATGGCAGGCAACTGGGCTGTTAGCTAGCGCACTTAGTTTTTCTCCATGTGGGCCTCTCCATGTAGCTGCTTGAGCTTCCTCATAGTATGTTGGTTAGGTTCCAAGAGTGTATATTCCAGGAGACCGGAAGTGGAAGCTGCCTATCTCTTTAAGAGTTGGTCCCAGAAACTGTCATGGGTGTCATTTCTGCTATATGTCATTGCTCAGGAAGTCATAGAACTCTCCTAGATTAAAAGACAGGAACATAGACCTGACCTGTCATTGGGTGGAATGTCAAAGAATTTGCAGTCTTGTTTAATCTACCACAGAAAGGATGAGGATCCAGATTATAGTCATGACACCATATTGTATCTCCATTAGTACAATACCAGGTGCATTTCTTGATCACTGCATTTATCTTTGTGTGAGAGTGATTAGACCATGAGGTCCTTGAGAGCAAGGATCTTGCCTTTTACATCAGGAGTGAGGCATAATACCCACCTAAGTGTAGTTGATGATCTGTAAGCCTGAATGAAAGAATGATGAAGAGCTGAGGTCTAGCCCTGGCTCTGCTTTGAAGGAGCTCTGTTAGCCCAAGCAGGATATTGAACTACCCTGGGCCTTGTTACTTGCCCAGTAAAATAAGAGTATAGAGTTAGATGATCTCTATAGTCTTTCTTTTCCCAGCACTACCTTTATCAGTGTGCTTGGGCTGCTATAACAAAATGCCATAAATCAACAGGTGAAACAACAGTTATTTTTCCCAGTTCTGGAGGTCAGGAAGTCCAAGACCAAGGTGTGGTCTGATTTGGTTCCTGGTGAGAACCCTCCTCCTGGCTTGCAGACAGCTATTTCTTGCCATAACCTCACATGGTGGAGAGAGAAAACGTGAGAGCTCTGGTCCTTCTTCCTCTTCTTATAAGGACACCAGTTCCATCATGGGCACCCTACCCTTGTGACGTCATCTAAACCTAATTGCCTCCCAAAGGTGCTGCGTCCTAATACCATGACATTGGGGGTTAGGGCTTTGACATATGAATTTG
>CM052892.1:65322406-65372051 GCA_028534135.1 Potos flavus
TTTGTACCTGGGTGATAGGGGAATGCAAATTCAGCAGCAGTTCCCAACTGTGACTATACAGAGAATTATCTGAGGAGCTTTTGAAAAATACTGATGCCTGGACTCCTCCCAAAATGATTTAATTCAGGTTTTTTGGAATTGGGGCTGGAGCATCAGTATTTTTCAAAGACCCCAGGCAAATCCACTGTGCAGCTAAGGTTGACAATTTCTAATTAGAGTTAGTTAAAGGCATAGATTTCTGGCTGCTGTGGAATGATAAAATACTGAGGATTGAAAGCTGATAGCCACCAAATAACTTGGGGTGTGGGTTGTATGGTACGTAGATTATGACTTCCCAAAGATACCTACAACCTAATCCTTGAAACCTATGAATATATTAAGTTACATGGGAAAGAAGATGAAAGTTGCTAATCAACTGACCTTAAAACAGGGAGATTATCCTTGTTTATCCAAATAGGTCCAATGTAATCACAAGGGTCCCTAAAAAGAGAAACAGAGAGGTAGAGGAAGAGAGTCAGAGGGAAAGGTGGCTATGGAAGAATAGTCAGAAAGATGCAACATTATTTGCTTTAAAGATATAGGAAGGTATGTCTAGTTAAGAATGGGGGCTGCCTCTAGAAACTAGGGAAGGAAAAAAAAAAAAAAGATTCTGCCCTAGAGCCTCTAGAAAGGAATGCAGCAGAATGCAATTTGGTTCGCCTAAAAGCTCTGTTTTAGCCTGGTGAGACCTGTGTCAAACTTCTGACCTACACAGCGATAAAATTAACTCAAGTTACTCTAAGCCACTGAGTGTGTGGTCTCTAATACAAGTCGTCCATTCAGGAAGTCCTCTTGGAGGAGAAAAATTTTGATGAACCGTTATGTAGGGACATTGTTGGCAGAGGAAAAACTTAGATGTTAGAATTTAAATCCATCAGGATTTAAAAAAAAAAAATTCTCCAGGCTGTATAATAGCTACCCGGAATGTTTAAAATCAAAAGTCAAAGGAATAAAACTATTATGTGATTGTCACTAAATTCCTCAATGGAGTCAGAAGCAAGATATTCTAGGGAATTTTTTTCAGTAGCGTTACTTGAATTGTGATCAACTTCCCTGATTTAAAGACTGACAAAACACTTGTTTTACCTGGGTGGTTTTAAATTACTTAAGTCAGCAAAGAAACAGATACAATCTGCAGCTTCCACACAGCTCCTCAGCTGAATGTAAACTGGAACTTAATATTCCTATCACTCTCCTTTCATCAAATCTGTAGACTCTGCTGATGATTTTTCATTGGGTCCTCCTGAATAAAAAATAATTGGATAGTCACACACACACACACACACACACACACACACACAGAGTGCCAAAAACCTTCCCTATGTACCCTTAGTTATTAAAGTACATTTATTGAGGATTTATATATAACATGACCTGTGTTAGGGATTCATCAATGAATGTGACAGGCAAAGTCTTTGTTCTAATGGAGCTCACAGCCTGGAGGAGAACACATACAAGTAATCGAGTAAGTTACAGTAGAGTAGAAAATATAGGTCGGCATAGCAGAACAGGGAGGGGCAACTGACTCAGTGTGGGGGTGGGAAAGGAGGAGTTCCTTGGGGTTGGGGAGGGACTTCCTGTGGAGGATAATTTCTAAGCAATATCAGCAAACCCTGGGAGACCATTAAAAATGGAAATTCTCAGGCCTGTTAAGCCAGACCTCTTAAGCCTGAAATCCTGGGGATGAGACACTAAAATCTGTGTTTTAATAGATCTCTGAGTGGTTCAAATATACGCTAAAGTTTGAGAACCAGACGATCATACCTGGGCTGCGCGTTAGAATCACCTGGAGGACTCTCACGCCGTTGTTGTTGCTGTGGCCCCTCCCCCAGAGACACTGAGTCAGTTGGTCCAGGATAGAGCCTGGGAATCAGTATTATTAAAACTCTGGGTGTCAAGGTTGAGACCACTTCTCTAATTTGACAGCTGAAGTCTGAGTTAGCCAGGCAGTGAGGGCTGGTGAGAGGGCAGGAAGGTATTATAGCCCAGATGCGAGAGAAAGCCCACTATTCCTGGGATTTGATAAGGCTAGAGAACACACACAAGGAAACTGCATGGCTTAAAATAAGGCTCATAAGTGTTTATTGCAGTACTTCTTAAACTTTAATGTGCATAGAAACAATCTGAGGCTTTTGTAGAAACACAGACCCTTATGCAGTAGGAAGGTTCTATGGCCCGGCGCCCCCTGAGCAGGCATGTCAGAGAGCAGATGGGGACTGCAGAACGATGTAGCTATGCTTCAGCCCAGGGCCAACATAAGGGCACCTAGCCAGGGTGAATTGCAGATGCCTGCTGCTGGATGGGTGTGTTTTGAGGGTAAGGAGGAGAGGTGCATCCAAGCACAACCTCCCAGCCTGCTCTTCTGATTATTTTCCATCAAGGTCATACTGCTTTTAGTTCAGCAATAACCCTCCAACCCCCAATCTAGCTGAGTGCATCCCCTGGCCAGGCCCGCAGAGCCAGCTCATTAAGTGACCGCTGGAGCTCTCTGTAACGTGCCAGCCAGCCAGGCGCTGGCCGGGCTCTCCAGGGACCTCTGTTCCCCCTCTCCCTCTTCCCACCTCCCCTGGCTGACAGCGGCGGTGCCTGCGGCAGAACCTCCCTTTGCAGCAGCCCCTCGCACTAGGCTCGCACTTCTGGGCGCTGTCGATGGTTGCAGCATCTTTCGGCGCGCCACGTCAGGAGGCCGCAGCGGGGCCCTGCGATTGGCGGAGGAGCCCCTCGCCATCCCCCCAACACCCCCGCCCTCGCGCCCGGCCTCGGAGCCCCGGCCCCGCGCCCCGGCCCCGCAGGCGCGTGCCAGTGCGCGCGCGGGGCGCGCCCTGGTGCTCCCGGGCGGCACACCCACTTTCCTTATTAGGGCAGAGTCAGACGCCCAGAGCGGGCGGCGGGGGCGCGAGGGTGGGGCGGGGAGCCCTGGGAGGCGACAGCCGAGGGCACAGCCACAGCCTCAGCCGCCTCTGAGCGGCAGGAGGGAGCAGCTGTCGCTGCGCTCCGGCCGGCCAGTTTCCTGAGACCCCGCTTCTGTCCACGGGCAGAGATCTTCCTATGCGCCCCACCGGGTACCCCTAGTCCAAATCTCTCACGGAGACATGGAAGAATTTTTGCAACGCGCCAAATCTAAACTGGTAAGTTGGGGGAGCAATGCTATATGCGTGTGTGTGTGTGTGTGCCTCGGTTGTGTGCGCCTGGGTGTGTGTGCACGCGCGCGCGCTGATGAAGAGGAAAGGCCATTGCAGCAAAGAAGGAAGAAACAACTTTGCCACTTAGTTGTCAGGGTATGCGGGCTATCCCCTGGAAAGAATCTCTGGAACTCTGGCCCTTACAGCAGGCAGTCTGTCTCCAGAATCCTCCCCCGCAGGCAGACAAAGTGCTGAGCTGGGGGTGGTCGACCTGGCAGAAGTTGGGTCCTGTGTGTCCTTCTTTGGTTCCTTTGGCCTGAGGTTGGAGAGAGGTAGAGCCAAACTGCAGTTTGCTTCTGAAGGCTAGAGGGTTAATGGGTGTGGTGCTCCTTTCAAAAATGAGCCCAGCCTTGTGCAGATGCAGTTACCTCTAAGTGTAAAGGGGAGGGAAAAGAATCCCTTAGAACTGTGCTTTAGCTGGACGTGATGGCAAAGCCTAAAAAAGGAAGTTAGGGTGCTGGCTGGGAAGGATGTGTGGGGCAAAGGCGCAGTTTACCCAAGCATCCCTCACAAAGAGCTTGCTCCAGTGCGGGAGTGAAGCACGCGCCTCCCAGTCCCTGTTCAGAGCTGTAATTTGGGCAGAGGCAGAAGGGGAAAGCCCCAACTGTTGCTGATAATGTGCGGTTTGCCAGACTATTGTTCTCCTGGGAGGAGACCAGCATGTTGGCCCCGTACAACTGTACCACTGTCCGAAGAGTGAACTGCGATTTTACTGTGTGTGTTGACAGTTGCTACATATTCTGGAACTGTACCACTGTCCGAAGAGTGAACTGCGATTTTACTGTGTGTGTTGACAGTTGCTACATATTCTGGAACAACAGATTCTAGCAGCTTCCTAATTCCAAACTGTTTTGGCTCTCCAGCATAGCGGTAATGAACATAATAGAAATGTTTCTGTTTCAACACTTAGGAAAAAGCTTCTGCTCATTTAGAAGCAATATCTTTAATGAACAGTGAAAGTACCTTTCCTGGGCCTGGCATAGGAGGAAATGCATAATTTATGATGCCTTTAACCTTTAAACCTCAGAGAAGACAAAATACAAAGTCTGCATTAAGGTGACATCTTCATCACAAGACAGTATATTTGCAAGGTTATTACCATAACGTATCTACGCTTGCACAACAAAGGGAGTGTAGACCCAAGTGTGATTCTTACAGTGATTTAACTCTACCTTTTAAAAGATGGTTAGAGTTGATTAATGCTCATGTAAGTAATTTGTTTTGTATCTTAAGCCTCCCGGAGAGTCAAACGTCAGTGGGGATTTCAGAATTTTTTAGAATTGAGAAAGTTGGTGGTCGTTTCTGTGTTTATTGTGGACCCCCTTATAGTTTTACTTGAGCACATGAAGGAAAATAGTGATTTCAGAAATTTCGTGCATTCCTGCTGGTGTAAATAAGGTCTTTGGTTTTTGTGGGGTTTTTTTGTTTTTTTGTTTTTGTTTGTTTTTGTTTTTGTTTTTACCTAACAACGAGTGAGAAATGGTCAAAAAGGAAAGTCAATTGTGCCAACTTATTTACTTATTTATTTTGTTGGTGGGTGAAAATGAATGGCCATCATTGATACATACGGATTTAGACCGCATCTGTGTTCCACTCCCGAAACATGTATTTTAACAATAAACATATAGACCGTGGGGTCTGATGTGAGCAAGAGATTTGCCTCATTTCTGAAGAACAATTGCTGCAATGGAAAAATTTCCCATTTCAGAGCAATCAGTTGAAAGTAATGGGTAAGTTTATTTACCGAGTCCCTTCATTAGACGAGCAATTTGCTCTACATCATTAAAAAAAAAAAAAAAAGACAGGAAAAAGAAGTGGTTGTTTGAAATACAGTTCCTAGTTTCCTGTGTTAGCCAGAAGGACAATTGCTGCTAATTTTGTTTTTTCTTGGAATAGGTTTCTTTTTAGAGATCACAGTTAGTCTTTCATAGCCACAGAAAAGGTGTTTTGGTCACTCTTGGTGTCATATTTCTCCTGACAAATGATATTTTCTAGGGAAATAACATTTTTACTTAATTTGCAACATTAACTATAGTAGTAGATAACCTTTCGTTTTAGAGGATAGATAATCTTTGTTTTGGGGAAAAAAGTCAATTATTTGTGAGAATTATTTGTGAGAAGTATATTCATAATAAGTTAGTACTGTTTTAAAAAAGCAGGCTAATACTTTGGGGAACATTTTAAGGAGAAGAAAATTATTCTGGCTTTGGTTTAAGCCCAATTACACCAGAATTAGATAGAATTTAGGTGTTCCGTTTAAGCTGTTTTCAGTCAGAAGTTAATATAGGCTTATCCGCATGATACTTTGAAAAGTCTAGCTGGCAAGGTTTTTACCTCCCTACTTGACTTCTTGCTTTGATATTTTGTAGTCATGATGTGTATCTTTTAATAGTTTGGAGTAGTCAATGTCCTTTCCAAATCCTAACATAACCTCACCATCATTGGAACCAGCTCATTCCAATAGGCAAAAGACATTTTAAATTGCAAAATGGAGTAACTCTTAGTCGTGGATAAAATTTCCAATGATCAAAACCTTGGAGAAAGTGTGCATCACTTTTCCTCCTGACTAAGAGCATTTATTATTCATTCATCTGTCATTGTGAGGAGAGAAGAAGCTCCCCCATTCTAGGCCAGGCCCTGGTGTGGATCAGAAATTTTTGAAGGGGGAGGAATGTTTTTGCATTTTTATCAGGTAGTTTGGAGCTTATTTCTGTTGAAATTGGGGGAGCACCCGGTCCATTCTTTTTCCGTCCCAGTCTGCTCCTGCTGATCCTTACGCCGAGGCAGATTCACTGACATAATCCCGACCCCCTTTCCCCTAAATCTCTCCTTCTGACACATACCCTTCCTTTCTGAGAATATGCTGTACTTATCAGAAATGGCAAAAGCAGACCCCAAGTGTGGCCTCAGTGGGATCCCTCCTGGCACTCACTCACTTCTCTGGGGGCCTGCCTTCTACCTCGTCAGGACTTGCTTGGGTGCTTAGGTCTTCCTGGTAAAAAACCTTAGCTGATGGTGGAGGGCAGCAAGGGAGGTAGTCCCTTACTCCACTCATGGTCTCCCAAAATGGCACCTTCTTGACAAATAGGAATGACAAATAGGAAATGAATGCAATGGTTGTTAAACAATCAAGACGGTAGAGTAAGCGGTATGAGAGCAAGACCTCGAGATAGAAGAGACGCTGATCAAAGAGGGCAATGCTTTTTACCTGTGTGCATTCCCCTTTTGTGAGCACTCAGCCATGCGTCTGGTTTGGACACCCACTGCTAGAACTGGAAATGAGAATAAAAACACATTTTCTTTTTCTCCTGCTAATGCCCACCTGGCTTTTCTTCCACCTGCCCCTTCAGAGCTGGAATAGGAACAGAGCTCAAATCCTATAGTTCCAGGCTCATCCTGAAGTTTTAGGTATGCTTTCCATTTTTAGTTTTGCCATTTCTATGGTGGTGTCTTAGTTATTCTTAATTTTAGCATTTCTATGGTAAGAAAAATTGAGGGAGGGAGGGAATGGGGGTTGCCCTGCCCGCCCTATGCTGTGATTTGGGAAATATCCTCCCCTATCCTAGTGGTCAGCTCAGAAAAGTATACAGGCCAAGACCACCTCATAGCGACAGTAAATGGTCTAACTTCCTATGAAGTTTGGAGGGAAGAAATGAAATTAATGAAGCATCAGAGCCCGAGGGCCCTCACTGGTGGGAAACCAAGGTCCCCACACTTGGCTACTGAGCCTCTCCCACTGCCTGGACCCCAGCAGCTGATGCAGTTCAAGCAGCTGCTAATGGGTGGGGGGTCGCTGCCATCCATATGCCCTAAGAGGTAGATCACTAGCCAGTCTTGGGGGTTGGGCTGGAGGAGTGTCAGCTGCTGCTGGAAGGATCCAGCACATCAACGTCTCAGGAATGCTGTTTTCAAAGAGAGGGTGGGGATAGGGTCGCCACTACAGTCCGAGGAATGCCTCTGTCCCTTCCGCAGGGACAGCTGTAGGTGAAGAGCTCTGTACCACAGCGGGTATTTGTCACCATGTGGATGGACTTGTGCAGAAGAAAAATTCCGCGTGACCCAAATGCCAACTTAGACTCTGTGGTATGTGGCATAGGGACCGAGTCCCTAAAAGTCTAAATGAACAACCACATTAGAGTTGTAGAGGAGATGGGGTTTTTAAAAAGAAAGAAAAACACAGCAGCCGGTCTGCAGAGTCATCCTCTTGATTTGAAGTTGGAGGAATACATATTCTTGATTCCTTTACGGGAAGGAAAGTGGGACTCGTCAAGAAAAAGCGTCTCTAGAGTGAGCGTTGCAGATATTTTGAAAGGGCTGCTGTGGTGAGGACTGGTAGCCCTGGACGGAGCCCCTGTTGGAGCAGTTCCGTTGGGGGAGCTGAGCTCATTCTGACCACAGACCACAGGATCAGCTTGCTCCCCATCAGCAGCGAGGTGCACTTGAGACTTTGCCTGAGCATCGGTGAGCAGGAAGGAGACACAGGAATCCAGAGTATTTCTGTGACTGTGGTACCCCCACCCCCTTAGGAGAAAAGACCCCTCGATTGCTTTCGCCAGAGTCAGCTCAGACCAAGGGCTGTGGATTATCCAGCCCCAGGGGCTGCAGAGAAGAGTCAGACTTTTTCGGTGTAACTCTCACAGCGGATTGGTCTGCCTCAAGGGTAAAAAGAATCAGTCACTGCCACTCAGACAGCACCTTGGGTCTTGGAGGACGTGATTAGGTGAGCAAGGACGCCGTTTAATGAGTGACTTGGGAATATTTGATGTTGACCGGGTACAAACGCGAGAGCTTTGGTATAACCAGTTTTATTTCTACTTGTAGCATTTATTTGGGCAGATATTAGCATTGTTTGGGGTTTGGTGTGCCAGTCTAGAGAGCTCTTGTAAGCAATGGTGGCTTGGTGATGGAGGTTTCGCTCTCCCTGTCCATCCACTCCTCCCGGGAGTGCTAGCTGAGCAGAGAAGAGGGTGAGGGAGAACTACCTGGGTCTGGATGAAGGCTGCAAAAATGGAGAGAACATCTGGGGACCAGACACGTGAAGTGCATGGTGTTGCCTTGGCCACTGATTCTGTTTGGACCCTGGGGTTTATGGAAGAGTCAGAGTTTAGAGTCATCTTTGAAGAGAAACTGGGGAGGGACAGGACTGACATATTCAGGAAGCAGCATTCACATGGAGTTTGATATGATGACACCCTCTGGGCTTGGGCGGTACACATCCTGCACAATCGTACATGGCTTCCCTGGAGTTTTGATATGATGACACCCTCTGGGCTTGGGCGGTACACATCCTGTACAATCGTACATGCATTTCTATATGAGCCCTGTGGCTTTGGTTTCCAGGGAAAGGTAATCTTTTTTCTTAAGAGATCTAGGGAGGCAAACTGGGTACTAGATTGCTCTGAAAAATCGAACCACAAAGTCTGGGTTGGAAAAAATAAGCTGATAACACTGTCTTGGTTTTTTTTTTTTTTTTTTGGTTTTGTTTCATTTTAGTTTTTTTTTTTTTTTTTAATTTATTTGTCAGAGAAAGAGAGAGAAAACAAGTAGAGGGAGCAGTAGGCAGAGGGAGAAACAGATTCCCCTCTGAGCAAGGAGTCCAATGCAGGACTTGATCCCAGCGCCCTGGCATCATGACCTGAGCTGAGGGCAGACACTTAACCGACTGAGCCACCCAGGCATCCCTTTATTGGAATATTTCTGATTCTTAAATATTTTAAATGGCTTTCAACCAGTCCTTATGGAAAAGAAGAACAGGGCCAACACTTGACCAACTGAGCCAGCCAGGTGTCCCTGGTCTTGGGTTTTTAATCTGACAAATGGGATAATGATACCTACTTTGCAGATTTGTTGTAAAGCCAAAATACTCTCTCAGCAGCCCTCAGCACAGAACCTGGAACAGTGGCTGCTTCCCTTCATTTGCCCCAGCCTGTTGTTTTCTGCAGTTTCTTATCTCACTGAATGGCATTATTATCCATCCAGTTTCTCCAGCTGGAAACTTCCTCCTCCTCCACCCTGTCCCCACCCCCCTTATCCCAGGCATCCCTAAGTCATTGGATGACTGCAACGGTGGGCTCGCCAGTCTCCGGTGAACCACTGTCCCACTGCTGCCAGGGAGATCATTGTGAAAGCACCTTTTGCACCTCTGTAGACCTCAGGACCCTTCCAGTGCTCTTAGGAAAACAGCACTTGCAGCATGACCTTGGGATCTGACCCAGGGTGCTGCTCAGCTTCTTCGGGCTTCTCCTCCTCCTTGGCATAAATAACCCCCACCCTTTCTTCAGATGAGGTGAAGAAGGGACGTCCACCTCCTTCCCTTCATGAGTCTAACTTGGGTTTTTCGGTAATGATTTTAGATCACGTACTGCAACTTGTCATTGTATCTCTATCGGGGATGTTTGTTTGATTCACCAGATTGAAAAAACAGGTCTCTCTCTGTATGATTTTGTTCACCGTTGTATATCAGGGCCTGGTGCAATGCCTGGTGTTTAGGAAGTTGTTTGTTTGTTTTGGCAGTCAATCCTGCCACATTATCGTTAATTAAGTACAAAGAGCCTACCAATTATGTCACCTGGAGATTCTTTCCCCCATTGCTCCGTTCGGCCGTTCTGTTTGATGCGCCCGTGTCCAGATTAACCTGAGTGGCATCATTCACTCTGACGAGGTGATTCGGGCAGCAGATGGTACAAGCATCCTGGGTCACCAGATGAGGGATTCCTTCTGTGCGCACCAAGATCGTTCTCACTTCGCACAACTTGTACTTGGCCTCCTCTGGTGCAAAGCAACACTTGGTGTCACAGATCAGACAGAAATTCTCTTTGGTCTTCTCAATGCTGATGACCTCCTAAAACAGCAGAGTAGGCTCACAGTTTGGCCCTTGCAATTAATCTTAATGAGCTGCTGCCTGCGGATCTTCTTTCCTTCATTTCTTGTCGGAGAGTACTTACGTCTGTTCCTTAGAAAGAGACGAGGGAGGACATTCTCTCAGCTTGTGGGGACCAGGAGGTGGTCAGTGGTCGGTTGTTCCAGCGTCTAATGCTTTGGAGCTGCAGCAGGCTTCACATGCTTCCTGGGGCCATGAGCCATGCCTGTGCTAGACCCCAAATCGTAACCCATTATAGTGGCTCAATAAAATTGAATAAGTGGAAAGACACATGCAGACTCCTAGTGATCTGAGTCTGAAGGGGGCCCGATGACAGTCTGCACAGACCTAGGTTGGTTTTACTAGAAGCAGCTGAGAAACATTCAGGTCAAGGAGTGCCGTTCAGCACTTTGCACAAAGTGTGTACTTCATAGAAAATGTTACTGCAAACTAATGAGGCTAGTTTTTATGCACAACTGTTGGGAATCTACAAGTATCGGTTGAATTCAAGTGGGAGTGGATTGGAGAGAGGCACAGAAGGGAATGGGCCACTAAAAGCCTTTGTAAAACCACATTGGATAGATCAGCAAATGGAGCTTATTAGTGCCATAGATCCTCCTCTGTGAGGTTCAAAGACTAGAAATTACTCTTCCTCAATCTCAGCTACCATACCAAGTCCACCCAGCCGATTCTGCTTCCTCTAGGGTAGTACTAATAGCACGAGAGAGACTGGCAGGGAGGCTTTTCAGAGTCCTTGAGAGGAAAGAGGCAGGCATTCCAGATTAGTCTCATTAGTATTTCTGTCCAACCCTGACCCTGCAGACCTGGTGCACGGGATCAGCCCGTGCATTGTCCTGAAGCAGACCCCTTGTCCGACCAGTGCGCTGTTTGTGGTAGAGCCATGCCCATGGTCCTCTGCTTCATCGAACTCTCAGGGATGTGACCAGACTCGCCCAGGGTACTCTTATTAGCCTTTGACGCAAGAGTCTTTTTGAAACAATGGGGTCCAGAAAAGTTGCGTATCTTTGGCTCCATGCATTTTCTATTTCTTGCTTTGGCTGCCAGGAAGCTCGAAGCTATGTTGATGCTTACTCCTTAGCTTAGTATTTCTGTAGTAAGTTTTTCTTATTTTTATTGCTTAGTTTCTACCTTGTTATACTTGTTTTGGTGTGTATGGGATTTTTTTTTGTTGTTTAATTTTATGTGTTTTTTTATTACAAGCAGCTTATCCTTTTGGACCCTGGCAGGAACAAATACATACATTTTACAATAACGTATATAATCGTGAACATGTTTGTGCAACAAGTCTGCTGTAATTCAGGGTTTATCTACTCACATTTGGGAATTAGCTTTTTTCATGATTGCAAATATCATGTGGGGGCTTCAAAACATGGAGTTGAAATTAAACATCAGTCAACACAATCAAAACTGCATCTTTGCTCTCATCCTTAAAGACCGGTGCCTTCCCTAGGAGCGGCAGTAATCTCACACTCCTGTACCTGAGCCCATAACCTAGAGTCTAGGATGTAGCCCATAGTAGAAGCTGCCAGGCCTCAGTAGGAAGGTTTGGGAAGAATTTCATCGAGCATTTTTGGATTTGAGGGAAGCTTGGAGATCCTCTTGTCTTCCTCATCACTTCTTTCCCCTAAATGCATTTTGGCATGGTGGCTGATGGTGTGAGCTCTAGAGCCAGATGCCTAATTTCAAAGCCTGACTTTGCCATTTGGACGTACTCGTCAGGTGACCTTAGTTACTTACCCTTGCTGAGTCTCGGTTTTCTCATCTATAAAATGAGAACAATATTAGCACTCCCCTCTTAGGGCTGTTGCGGGTGGAAATGTCCTAAGACGAGAATATGCTCTCCATCCATAGAGCTGAGCAGTAAAGTAATAAAAACATGAAAGAGATCACCAGTGGACAAGAGAGTCAGGAAGCCCTACTGACATTTCATAGAAACAGGGACAATTAATTCTTAGCTCTTTTTAGTTCACCTAAAATTTAATGAATATCTGTCTTCCCTCTAAGACATCTGTTTGTTTTTTTTTTCACTGAATGTCCACAATGGTCTTGGGTAGGTATTATTCTTCTATTGCAGTTGAGGAAACCGAGCTTTAGGGAGTCAGGAAGTTGGCCCACGTTCCCACCACTAGTGAAAAGCAGAGCTAGAGTCCACTCCCAGACCAGCAGACTCCAATTCCAGGACTCTCTTCTTACAGCCTCAGTGTCTCTGCCCACCTCATCTCCCAGAACGCTTAATTCCCTTTAAATTAAAAATGAACAAATTGACAGGTTTATAGGGGGATTGGATGGTAAGTCCACTTTGACCCGAGAGAGGTTTATTTCTTTGTGGTGACAGTTTTATATTAAAAACCCTTGGACAACTGAGTCATCAACGAATATTCTTGAGAACCAGCTATGAGAAAAATATGTGGCTCGGCTGTCTCTGATTGGGTTGGACAAGCGGGAGACATTTCTCACTGTATACCCATGCAAAAGGAATACAAAAGATTGATAAACTAGTTGGAAAATTGGCATGCGACTAGCTTTGACAGTGGTCAGAAATATTGTGGGAATTTCGTGAATTTTTAGTAGTGAGAATGCATCTCAAAAAAAAGTTTAAAGTTGTCCCTTACTTACCGTCAAGATTGTTGACCCAACTTTTGGTTTTACAGATGTCTTCATAGGTGTTAGTCTGTTGCTGGAGGCCTTAAGGATTCCTTTGATTGATTGATTGATCGATCGGTCAATCATACCGTCGGGTGGCTCACCGCAATGACACAGCGAGTGAGGAGAAGAGCTGGAGCCCGGCCACAGCTCCGAGTGGTGCCCAGCCTGCTTTTTGCTCTTGAGTCTGCCTGCTTAGCCATGCCCCTGAAAGCTGCTGGTCATACTCAAGACACACGTAGGAGTGAAGGAAAGGGGAGGAGAGAAAAGAAGGAAGGTGCAGGTGGAACTGGAAGGAACTAGGAGAAAAGAGAAGGAGAAAAGGATTTTGGGGAGACACAGGGAGAAGTCGTGAGGCACGGAAGAACATCCTTCCAAAACCCAGGTTGCAATGAGTTGCAGGTCCAGCACTTCCTGTTTCTGGAGTTCACTCGTCTGGCCATATCAGCCAACCCTAAGTCTCCCTAAAGGTGGAATTATCCAGGAGCAGCTTCCCTTTAGGCAGCCAAAATTGATGATTGAAAACACACACACACACACACACACACACACACACACACACACACAGGAGTGTTACTCAGCCAGTAAAAGATGAGATTGCGCCATTTACAACAACACACATGGGCCTAGAGAGTGTTAGGCTAAGTGAAAGAGATCAGGCTGAGAAAGACAAATATTGTGTGATTTCACTCGTGTGTAAGAACCAAAAACCAAAACAAGTGAGTAAACAAACCCAAAGCAGACTCAGACCTATAAATACAGAGAACAAACTGTTGGTTGCCAGAGGGAAGGGGGTTGGAGGGATGGACAAAATGAGTGGAGGGGAGTGGGAGGCACAGGCTTCCAGCTGTGGGATAAATAAGCCACGGGAGTAAAAGAGACAGCATAGGGTATATGGTCCGCGATACCGTAAGAGTGTTTATGGAGACAGACCGTAGCTTGTGGTGAGCACAGCGTGAGGTATAGACTTGTCGAATCACTGTGAGGTATAGACTTGTCAAATCACTGTGAGGTATAGACTTGTCAAATCACTGTGTTGTACACCTGCAACTAATGTGACATTGCGTGTCAACTATACTCAAAGACATTAAAAAAAAAAAAAAATCTTTAAAGTTAGTTCTTTCCTCCCAGGAAAATCCCCCAAACTATCTCTGAGCCTATTTGTGAGATAACATCTGTAAAACACTTAAGAGCAATGCTGGGACACAGGAAAGACCCACGAATATTAGCCATACTCATCATCATCGCTTAGTTTGTGCCTTGACAAAATATTCGCAAGCTTGGTTTTCTCAGAGCACAGTGACGGAGGAGGAGGTTGCTCAAGACTGTAACTGCTGCTAACTTACGAGGGAGGGAATTGCACAAACAAAACCAAAATCAAGCAGAACCTGTAAGAAGCAGACCCAGGCCCTCCATAAGTGCTACTCTATCTGGGGGCGGGGGGCAAATAGTTCTAAGGATTCGCACGGTGTCCGCGGCCGTGACATCAGTGACGTCAAGTTCATTGCTGATGTTCGCAGCAACAACCCTGTATCGTCACGGAGGAAAGATCATTTAAGCTCAGTGTCCTGTTTAAAGAGAAAGGTGGGGCGTGCTAGCAGTTTCAGAAAAATTTCCAATTCAGAGAATTCAAATAGAAAAAAATAGAAAGGAGCCGTCACGTGAAGGGCAAGCTTTGGTTGTCTGCAGAAGTCGCTCGCCCCGGAGACCTTGTTCTTACGGGAAGCCAGATATGTGAAATGTCATGGTTTTTATAACAAGTGATCATGAGTCAGGAGGGAGGGCGGTGGTGCTAAAAATGTGAGCCTGATGTGAGGAGGCAGAAATAGGCCTGTGGCATGTAGAAGATGCGAGAAAGCCCGCTCCCCGCTCCCATTCCTAGTTGAGAACTAAATCTGGTCTGGACTCCACAAAAAAGTTGCAGCAGGGTCCATGAGCTTGTCCAAAATTCCCTAAAAGCGGCCCAAGAGGGAGGAGTACCTGCTGATGGGTTTTCAATTATTTGAAAGGTTTTTGTGGGAGAGTTCCCACTCGCAGAAACCATTTCTTTCCCTCACTCAAACAATAACACCAACAAAACCCAAAAAACAAAACAAACTCCAGGACTTTAGAATACATGGCTTTAAAAAAAGATGCCCGTCAATTCGATAAGAACTAATTATTTTGTTGTGAAAATTATCTATCAACTAATCGGAGGGCGCAAAAGTGAAATGTGCACGCTTGTGTCTTGGTCCCCAAAATGGAAAAGAAGAGCAAAGGCTGAAGTTCATTCTGAATGTAGACACGTCTTTGCTCGTCTTTGCACTCTTCGTACACGTTTCCTCCAGCAAGTGGCCAGTGGGGCGGGCCAGGTCAGCACCTGGCTCTGGGAAGACAGAAGTGTCTCGACAGGTGCAGAGATCAGCCGCTCCCCTGCCACGGGTGTGTCTGAGAGCACGCATGCCTGTCTGTGCCCCGGGAAGGCAGTGTTGTCGCTGGGCCCTTCTCCAGGGAGGCAAGGGGGCAAGTCTTTCATTGCCCCCGAACTCTCTGCTTCTTCCTTTTTCCATTTCTATTGAGAAATAATTGACAACCTGGTGGTTTGATTTACTATATTGTAAGAGGATTACCACGATAGGGTCAGCTAATATGCATTTTCTTTTATCGACACAGTAAAAAGAAAAGAAAGAATAAAAGAATAAAGGAGGAACATTTCTTCTTGTGATGAGGACTTTTAGGATTTACTCTCTTACTGACTTTTCTATATATGGTATGGCAATGTTAGTTGTAGTCATGATGTACGTTATTACAATTCTGCTGCTTTCTTGCTTTCATCCTCCCCCTGGCCCTTAGCAGCCTCGCTTGGTGTGTGTGGGGGGCACCTCCTGACCAAAACACCAGGCAGGATTCTCTCACCCTTTGGCAGCTACCATAAAAATGGACTCACAGAGCCGCTGCCTTGTGGAGAGCTGGATTCTTTCAGGGAAAGGTAAACAGTAGTTCAACTGATTTAGCTTAAACTTTGGTTCAGATTTTGTTTTATCTTTTGAGTATTTACCAAGCTCATTGGGAGAACTTCTTTGGTTTAGCTTTTTCTTCTTCTTCTTCTTTTTTTTTTTTTAAGATTTTATTTATTTGACAGAGAGAGAGAGAACAAACGGGGAGTAGAAGGCAGAGAGAGAGGGAGAAACAGACTCCCCACTGAGCAAGGAGCCCGATGTGGGACTCCATCCCTGGACCCCAGGATCATTACCTGAGCTGAAGGCAGACGCTTAACGAACTGAGCTGTCCAGGCGCCCTGCTTTTCTTTATTTTTAGATTGTAGGCAAATGAAAGCATGGTCTTAGGAAATGCATACAGGTCGTAGGAAAAGATAAACGGGATTGAGAATTTCATTCTCTAGCTGAATATTTCTTCTATTATTTAATTGTGAATTTGTTTTGTAAGACCCTCACATAATGAAGCCATGCACGGAACAAAAGCAACTTCCTTGGTCTGTAACGATCGTGTGCTTGCCACTTGGCTGATATCTCTGGAGTGTGGCCTGAAGCTCTAGCTCTCTTGGCTCCACTCTAAAAAAATCCAGACGTAAACTCACTGTGGGTGATGCAGATCAAAATGCCATCCCAGAACTGGTTTTTAAAACACTTTGAAAAATTCATTAGCCTTGCAACGTATTAGATCACTCTGAGCCTTATGGGGGAACAAGCATATTTCTCACTTCTATGGAATTATTTCATGCCAAAATAGCCTTCCGACCAGGCATAACATCCTTGTAAAAACCAGTTCACAGTGGTAGAGTTTCAGATGCCAGCATTCACATAGCTTTGATGAATCTCATAAATGCTGAGCCATGCTTATTACTACTGGCCCCTTCGTTAGACTTCTGCTTTCAGCACGATTTATATTCAGCCACTCCGATCACTATGTCGCTCTAGACATACCCTGACCCGGCACTTCGGGGAATGGTGTGGACACAGGCATCAGGATTCCATGTGTTTAGCCATAGTCTTTTGTTAGTGATTTCTTGCTTTGAAACTGTCAGTTACTTTGAACGCAGACCTTTATGTGTCAAACTACTGTGGAAGCACAGATCTTTAACATGGAAACAGATGACTTTAGGCTTTGTCTGTTTCAGCCTCCTGGTATTATGTGTCAGGTTTCATTCATTTATAAAATAATAAATAAATGTTAAAGCAAATTTGAGAAATAGAGGAAAGCTAAAAAAATGAACCATAAATATTAAGGAAAATAAAAACTAAAAATGAAAATTACCCACTTTTTTTAAGGGGCGGGGAGAGGGGCAAAGGGAAGGGGAGAGAGAGAAGCTCAAGCAGGCTCCACGCCCAGTGCAGAGCCTGACACAAGTCTCTATCTCACAACTGTGAGATCATGACCTGAGCTGAAATCAAGAGTCGGACTCTGAACTGACTGAGCCACCCAGGCACCCCAGAAATTACCCACTTTCATTCCAGCGTAACTATTGGCAATAGTTTGGCCAGTAGTTTTCTTAGTCTTTCTTTTCTGTGCATAGGATCAAGGTAGGATGTTCATACATTTCAGTACCCTGATTTTTATTTTACTTAACATTATTCATCAACTATGTCCCTGTGTTATTGAATTATATTCCAAATCAGCATCTTAAATCATAGCATACAGTATAATAAAGAAGATATATGATGGTTAAACATTTTGTTCACCCCTCCTATTTTTTTGGCTATTGTTAATTATACTATAACAAACATCTCTGTCGCTAAAATCTTTTTATCTTGTGTAGAATAATGTCCTTAAAATAGTTTTTCAAAACTGTAATTATCGGAGAAAAATATATATTGTTTTTTTTTAAAAGATATAGTCTTAAGTTTCTTGATAAATCTTTCCAAATTGATTTCTGGATGAAATCCACCACATTTCAAGACCCAGGGAGGTTCCGAAAGGTTAACTTGTTCTTTAGAACATTGTAACAGAGTCAAGCATAGATTTTAGATCTCTTGACACATAGGTCTATGCTCCTGACAAATTTGAGAAGCTGTACAGTATAGCAGGAAGAGTATCATGCTAATTTTGAAAATGTAGATGTAGTCCCGAGTGGGCTCTGCGCTTAGCGGGGAGTCTACTTGTCCTTCTCCCTTCCCCCCTCCCCCCACTTGTGCTTGTGCAATCTCTCTCTCAAAAAAATATGGATCTGAGCAAATAATCTAAAGCTGCCTTGCTCCTAAATTAAGATGATCATAGCACAAATTATACCACACCAGTTACAGATCTTATTTGAAACCATGAAGTAGAATCTGATCAGAGAGACGACTTCCTTCTTTTTTTTTTCCCCCACATCCTCTATTTCAATAGGATTGAGCTTTATGACGCACTCAGGAGTGCTATTCACTAGTTGCCTGGTGTGGTCATTCAAGACATGGCATTGCACTTCGTAACTTCCTTCACCTGTATGGTCTCACTCGGTCAACCGTGGCTAGGATGTATGTTATTACAGCGACATCATGGTTGGGAAGAAAAGACCAGACAGGTGGAATCCAGCCTCGCCCAAGCACACACAGCCAGCAAGTGGCAAAACTGGGGGCGTAGGGTCTGTGTCTTCTGATTCCCCAGCCCTTACTTCCAGCAGTATCTATGAACATTGGTTCGCACTTTCAAAAGATAGTTTGAAGTTCTCATCAAGAGCTCGATGTTTTGGATTCATCTCCATAAAAGAAAATGGCCCAGTAAAAATATAGGCACTTTTCCAAGTGGAGAATATTCAAAGGTGAAACACATCTGTGCTGAAGCTGTGTTTCAGAAACACACAGGAGAGCAAATCTATTGAGCTTTGGAGTTTTCATGTGATGGGATCTGACGAACAGTTTGCAAATGTGAGATGAATGGCTGTGTCCTTGGGAGAAACCTGCTGAGCTCCACAGGTGCCGTGAGGCCATGTGTCACCTGTGACGGGAAGGCGGTACGTGCGAGGCGGGTCTTTGGAGGGCCTGTGGGCATCGTCCCACATACTGTAATGGGACGGCAGGTGACTGGATGCTGCTTGTGTTGACTCCAGGCTCAGAGTTCCAAGTAATGAGGGGAAGAAAGTTTAATTGCCTGTAATCCGAGATCTTTTCCTGGTACAGACGAGGTATAATTCTGTCAAATTCTCTCTTTCACTCTTCATCCCCCCACCCTTTTCCCACTATTTCCCTATTTGGGTCATATTTATTAACTGGCCAAAGACCTAAATGCATCCACATTGACGCCATAGGGAGTAATTTTAGCATGGTACAGTTTAATGCTGTGTAAGCTAAATTCTTCTCTTTCAAAAAGACTCTCGCTAAGAAACACATATATTTCTGGACCAGCATTTTGTATAACCAGGGTGTAACCGGGGCCACATGACTGCTACGTTCAGTGTGCCCAGCGGTGAAGAGGCACTGGGCACATTTGTCTATGGATAGAGGTCCTGGGTGGCCTGTGTTTTCTGATCTTCTTTCCAAAAGAAGAAGAACTCAGTTCACACTGAGGAAAAAAGTGAAACAGCCAAACATCACTGGAAGGAAATTTAAGGGGATGGGGCTCAAGGTTAGTCTGGGCTTGAAATTCTGTATTAATAATAATTTCAGGTGTAGAGGACACCAGTTGTCCTGAAAGCCTAACATTATTTTTTTGGGGGGGAGTGAGAAATCTATTGTCTACAGAAGATTTGTATACAGTACAGTAATTCCTTTATAGATGTCGTGTTGGGAAGCTTTAATATATGTGGAGGGCAATATACTTGGGATGATATTTTCTTGTAAGTGCTGGGATGGGAATGAAAATCAGTGACTCTGAGAGACTTAGCTGTGTAGATATTAAATCACGCACATCTGCTAAATAATTAGCATGACATGGGGCAGAAGGTTCTGGAAGTAAATCCTCATGGGCCCCAACTCCTAGCTGTCCAACTCCTTTCTGAGTACACGTCTGCTTCTTTAAAAGACAAAGAGCAAAGAACATGGAGGGCCAAATAGGAACATTCAGGTTAAGCTGATGTCTTGCCATGACCAATATCCCTGACTGGGCCTTCTCTCTGCCTCAGTTTTCTCGAAACATCTTTATCCTGCTTCTTACCCCTGGTCACTTATCTGTCAGCAGAACTTTCCCTTGGCCAGCAAGCAAGGGTAGAGTTTATATATTTTACTTTATTTGATTTTCATAGCAATTCTCTGAGACAGGCATTATTATGCCTAATACATAGAGGGGGAAACTGAGGCTCAGAAAACCAAGTGATTTGCTGTAGGTCACATAACTAATGTATGTTAGAGCTAAATTTCTGGTATTCCCTACCTCAGAGCCTCAACTTGTATTTACATTGCAACGTACCTCAGGGGGCACAATACAGTGACTTTCAGGAGGAGTGGGCATGATAGCAGCGGTTCTCAAACTTTCATGGCACAGGATCTGGGAATCCTGTTAAGATGCAGATTCTGATTCAGTTCTGTGTGTTGTGGTGGGTCTTGGCATCCTGCCCTTCTGACATGTTCTCAGGGGATGCTGATGCTGCTGGTCCCCAGACCACAGTTTGAGTAGTGAGGCTCTAGAGTGCGAGGCTGAGGGGAAGAGGGTCCTGTTCGTGGCCCCTTTCAGGGGGCAATGGAATCTAGAGAGGGCTGCCCCCAACTGTAATGGTGTTTCCCACAGAGGAGGTGCTGCCTCTCGGCACTTTCTTTCGGGCAGCGGTGCAGTCCCATCACAATGTGACAGAGTGAGCCGGTGTGCCAACTCCTAAGATGTTAAAAATCTAAGGCAAAGACTGGCATCAAAACAGACACATAAATCAGTGGAACAGAATAGAGAACCCAGAAATGGACCTCAACTCTGTGGTCAACGCATCTACAACAAAGCAGGGAAGAATATCCAATGGAAAAAAGACAGTCTCTTCAATAAATGGTGCTGGGAAAATTGGACAGCCACATGCAGAAAAAATGAGACTGAACCATTCTCTTACACCACACACAAAGGTAAACTCAAAATGGATGAAAGGCCTAAATGTGAGACAGGAATCCATCAAAATCCTAGAGGAGAATAGGCAGTAACCTCTCCAACCTCAGCCGCAGCAACTTCTTGCAAGACATGTCTCTAAATACAAAAGAAACAAAAGCAAAAATGAAGTATCGGGTCTTCATCAAGATAAAAAGCTTCGGCGTGGCAAGGGAAACAGTCAACAAAACTAAAAGGCAACCTACAGATTGGGAGAAGATATTTGCAAATGACATAACAGATAAAGGGCTGGTATCCAGGATCTGTAAAGAAATTATCAAATTCAACGCCCAAAGAACAAATAATCCAGTCAAGAAATGGGCAGAAGAAATGAACAGACACTTCACCAAAGAAGACATCCAAATGGCCAACAGGCACATGGAAAAATGCTACACATCACTTATCATCAAGGAAATACAGATCAAAACCACAGTTTTTCTGTATTACACCAGTCAGAATGGCTAAAATTGACAAGACAGGGAAGAACAAGTGTTGGTGAGGATGTGGAGAAAGGGGAACCCTCCTACACTGTTGGTGGGAATGCAAGCTGGTACAGCCACTTTAGAAAACTTAGTATGGAGGTTCCTTAGGAAGTTAAAAATAGAGCTACCCTATGACCTAGCAATTGCACTACTGGGTATTTACCCCAAAGTTACAGATGTAATGAAAAGAAGGGGCACCTGCACCCCAATGTTCATAGCCACAATATATTCCACAATAGCCAAACTGTGGAGGCAGCTGAGATGTCCTTCAACAGATGACTGGATAAAGAAGATATGGTTCCTATATACAATAGAATATCACTCAGCCAGCAGAAAGAATGAATACCTACCATTTACATCAACATAGATAGAATGGGAGGGGATTATGCTAAGTGTAATAAGTTAGGCTGAGAAAGACAATTATCATGTGGTTTCACTCATATGTGGAATATAAGAAATAGCACAGAGGACCATAGGGGAAGAGAAGGAAAACAGAATGGGAAGAAATCAGAGAGGGAGACAAACCATGAGAGACTCTTAACTCTGGGAAACAAATTGAGGGTTTGTGGAAAGGGATGTGGGTGGAGGGATGGGATAACTGGGTGATGGGCATTAAGGAGGGCACATGATGTGATGAGCACTTGGTATTATATGCAACGAATGAATCATTGAACACCACACCAAAAACAAATAATGTACTGTGTGTTGGCTAATAGAATTTAAAGAAAAAAAGAAAGAAAAAAAAAATCTAGATGAAGAAAGCAGTCTTTAGTGCTCCTATTTCAGATGACAGAAGAAGAATCCCTCTGCAGTCACACTACAAAGACAGCCATCGGTTCTAATAACTCACGAGACTGGCTGTGTACATAATGCCCATTCCTAGTATGAGTTGCTGTTAAAATGATCTAATATTCCTTATGCTTTGCCCGTACGAAACACTGGGGCCTCATGCGTGGCTTCACAATGCCTAGCAGAGATGGGACCATGAATAAATATGTTACTGGGCTTTAGGGAGGGAGAAGGAGGAGAGACCTGAAGGAAGTGGCCGTGTCTTAGGAAGTACAGGGCTCCTAACCAGGTCCTTTGAATTATTTCAGGAAGGTCCTTTCCCCAAGGTCCTTTCCCCAAGGCCCTTTCCCCAAGGACTTGCTGCAGGAAACAATGTTTGAATTAAACTTCTACCACTGTCTGGTCTCTGTCTCTTTGACTAAATTATTTTTAATGTTTCTTGTCTTTATTTGATATCATCTTTCAGGCAGTACTTTGGCATCTGGATGCTGATTTGCTTTCTGTTTCATTGTTGTTACTCCTCCCCACTGTTGTCCGTGCCCATTTGTACGGGACGCTTTGTTACTGACTGACGGTGTACCTTTATTATTTATGCGCTTCCTCCTTTGTTGATGGCTTTTGCTTAGTCACCCTGTTTCTCTGATGTGTTCTTTGTTCACACTCTATTTCCTACAGCCCCTTTACCCTCATCCAATTCCTTTATCCTTAATACAGAATTCTGTTTCTCTCAATACACTGGGGAGTCTAGTGGCTTGTGGAACCTCACATAGTTTGGGGATGCTTGGCGGCATCTTCGAGTATTTAGGCGACCTTTTTAGGTCCTGTTTTGTCTCAATCACCTTTCACTAGGTTATGCTCCTGTAGCAAAAATCCCCAGTGTTGGTGGCTTTCAATGACAAAGGTGTAGTTCTCACTGGCGTTAGAAGTTGCTGAAGGTCAGCCGTGGCTCCAAGAGCCTTCCCTCCTTGTTTTGGGATGCAGGCTGAAGGAGCAACAACTGCCTGTGATAGGCTGTTCTGGGGGCAGAAGAAAGGAGTAAGAAAGCTGGTAGGATCCAGCAATGGTTCTTAGAGCTTCCGCTCCGAGCTGCAATAAGGCGCTTACCTTTGCATTTCATCAGCCAAAGCAAGTCATGTGGCCAAACCCACTGAGCATGGAGCAGGAAGATATTCCACCCATAGACAGATAATGCAAGTTCCATGGCATTGGGTGGGGACACATCCCTGTGCTTCTATAGTAAGAAAAGTTAATGATTAGGAATTACATTGCAGTCTACTACATGCTCTAAAATTAGAATTCATCCTGTCAGGTGAACATTGGACAGAACTACACTTACATTCTACTAATGATCATATCAAAGGGTAAATATTCACCCAATAAAAACTTTTAAGAATCCTGAGATACTTTGGCAGTTTTTTTGTTTGTTTGTTTTTGTTTTTAGGAATTTATTTATTTGAGAGAGAGAGAGAGAGAATGAGTGTAAGAGGGGGAAGGTCAGAGGGAGAAGCAGACCCCTTGCTGATCAGGGAGCCCAATGCGAGACTCGATCCTGGGACTCCAGGATCATGACCTGAGCTGAAGGCAGTCGCTCAATCAACTGAGCCACCCAGGCGCCCCATTTTGGCAGTTTTTAATATTATTAACCAACGAAAATCTCTGCTAGCTATTTAGTCATCTCTTACGTCTTTAGATGAGGCTTGGGCGGGGATCATCTCCATGGCTATATTTGGGATAACTTTACGCTGCATCTGTGTCCCAAGTTTAGGATTTGGGGAAGCTGGCTTAATTCCTCTAGATCACCAGGGAAGCATTTATGGAATAAGACTGCCTTGCAAAATCCTTTAAATTTTCTATGCCTCAGTTTCTTTCATATATAATGGGGAATAACAATAGATTCCCCCCTTAAAGGGGGTCTTAAGGATTACATTAGGTAATAGATGTAAAACTCTTAGAACTTTGTGATACATATAAATATTTGAGTGTTTGCTTTGATGGTGATGACGACGATGATTACTTCTACCACTTTGGTATCTGAACCCCTGTAAAATATATGGGGGATTCCAAAACTACCCATTTTAGAGCGGACAGATAATCAGACTTATGTTTCTGAGTTTAAGATTTACTTATCAATAAACAAAATGAAAATCAACACAAAGGTAGGGGCTTAAATTCCTGGCCTCCTGATGAGACTAGCAGTAATTTCTCCTGGAGAAATTAATCTCTAGGTCGAGTGTTCTCGCCTTCCAGTCATTGTGTGGAGTGAAAGTCCCTTAATTGTTATATGAAGTATTTGGTTTATTTGGTGACCACAGTGCACCTGGGGCTTGTGTGAGAGGGACAGGCTGCTGGGAAAATTCCAGACAAGGGCGGAGAGGAGAGCCATAGGACTTGTGTCTGGAAGTCAGTGGCTTGGCCCTCCAGGACTGGTCTTGGGAGAAATGGGTAGACATATGCAGGTTAGTGTGCATGGGGAGTTTGCTAGGGAAGATAATGGAGCTTCTGGTCTGGATGACTGCTTTTGTTTCAAATTCCATCAGCTCAGCCTGAGCAGCCTCAACATGAAAGGAAAGGAGCAAGGGTCCTGTAGTCTGAATGTCAAGTACAGCAACTTAGCTGTGTGAACTTGGGTATGCTTCTTAACCTCTTTGAGTCTTGGTTTACTCATAAATGTAATATTATTTAACATGACCATGTGTAAGAATACTACATATATTCTTTAAATATTCACCAAATAATTTTATGTTCATAATAACCCTGTTTGGTAGGTATAATTATAGTTATTCTGCACATGGGGCAACTGAGGTAGAGAGAGGTGAGTAGCTGGCCTGCACTCACAGGTAGGAAGGAGAAGAGCCAGGTTTCAAGCCCAAGCAGTCTAGCTCTCAAGGCGACATTTATATCCGCCACGCTTTTGTGGCCTCTTGGTGCAGTTCTTACTTGGTGCAGTAAGAACTTTGCCTGCGGTTGCTGCTGGATAGTAAATCTGTTCACCTCTTCCAAATCTTACTTCACTGCCTGATGCAATAAGTAGGTGGTCATATGGCTATTTCTCTTCTCCTTTCCTCTTCCTTTCAGGTCCCCTGCTAGACCCCAGGAAGTAGGATTAGTGAGTGCCCAGGAATGGGATGGGGGATTGTCAGCCCAAATTCCCAGAAACCTCTGGGAAGGGTTTCTCGTAACTCTCAAATGCACCTTGTATTTGAAAGTCCTGCATGGGGGCGCCTGGGTGGCTCAGTGGGTTAAAGCCTCTGCCTTCGGCTCAGGTCATGGTCTCAGGGTTCTGGGATCGAGCCCCGCATCGGGCTCTCTGCTCAGCAGGGAGCCTGCTTCCCCCTCTCTCTCTGCCTGCCTCTCTGCCTACTTGTGATCTCTCTCTCTCTGTCAAATACATAAATAAAATCTTTAAAAAAAAAAAAAAAAGGTCCTGCATGAAGCTTGCTTCTGCTGCTCTGGCCTTTACCACGCCCAGCTGGAGGGTATGACGTCATCTTATAAGGCACATCCAAACAGAAAAGAAGGACAGCACAATTCAGTGTGCTTCCCTGCCCACCGTCAAACCCCGTATGGAGACCTTCTCCTCCATTCACACCCGGATGATGTGTTTTATATGTATTTTTAATCTGCTTTGGGTGTCATCTACCTTTAAAAAGTCATTTATTTATTTTGCCTTTTACTCAGCATCAAAATGGGGACTTCCCCTCTCCTTCCCTTGGGGTAAATAACCACTAAGCCAAAAGGTGTGGAGAGCAGCAGCTGTGAAGATTTTAAATAGGCGACAAAGCACTTCAGTGATTATTTCCTTAATTCTGTCTCCTACTGGTGATTTGGTTCCAATTGTCCCTGTGACTAGGGCATGTTCCAGAGGAAGAATTTTGTGGTGGAAAAAGGAATGGCTGCAGGGAAAACCCAGGCCTGGATTATAGTGCTCTCCCTTCCCCATGGGAGCCGTGTGACCTCAGCACATCACTGACCCTTTTTGAGCTTCTGTTTCTTCAATGGCAGAATGAGGAGTTCGTTCCGCTGTTCAAACCGGGGACCCTAGAACTTCAAGATCTCCCAAGGCAGGGGTCCATTTTAGTATTTCAAAACTAATAATGCCATTAAATGGTAAATAAAGACTTTCAAAACATCTCATGCCACAGAAGAAGGAGAAAATTAAAGAGATCTTTGGTGGCAGGAGGTTGGGGACTAGGAATGGGTTCTTATTTATTTTCCTTACAGTGCATTCCACATAATTGGGCAAATCGTTCGTATCTCCAAGCCTCAGATTTTTCATCTGTGAAATGGGGACAATTTAGAATTTATCTCAGGGAATTCAGAAAGTTTCTGTGAAGCTTCAATGAGATAGTACTTACCAAGCACTTAGCCAATGGCACTCAATAAATTGTGATTGTTTTCTTAAGTTCTTCAGTGTTACCCAAGAGGCATGTTTTAGATCAAACTAGCCCCCACTAGATTATGTCAGAAATATCCTTAACTTTTGGGTAGACCTGTGGGTCTTTGGGGTTGTGGTGAACTCAAGGATGGGCCAGTTGATTTCCACTTCTCAGGAACTATAACCCACGTATGCTTTGTGCAAGCCCTTCAGCTGGATATGCCATCACTTGGAATATCTGGGCCCAGCCAGAAGCAAGCAAGGAGGGAGAGGAGAGAAGAGCAAAGGAAATATATGGAGGCCAAAGTCCCTGGAGCAGAGTGGCCTTCCTGGAACATGCTGTTTATGGCATACACACTGTCTGTGATCATTGCTACCATTTAACCAGGACTTAATATGTGTCAAACCTTGTGCTAAGTATTTCACAGACACAATCTCTTTTAACTTTCTCAGCTGTGCTACAAGTTCTTTTATCTATTGGCCAAAGCAAGTGACACAGCCAGTCCAGGTTCAAGGGGTGGAGAGATACACTCACCCCCTCTCTTGATGGGAGGAGCTACAATGCGTCATTGTTGGTGCTTGGATAAAGGGAGGGACCATGCTTGCAATCAGTTTGCAACAGTCTCTGCAGTATACAGAGTGCAGAAGATCACCTGTTTCCCTGGGGTAACTTCTGTGTTGAAGGAAAGGGAAATCAGCTACCAAGTGCCTCCTAGCATCTTGAGTCCCTTTCATTACAGGTAGAATCCAAGAGGCAAATCAACTAAAATGTTGTCCGATTGTTTTGCTATATTTGGGAGACATACGGCAACTACGTGGAGAATTTTGTGTTTTCTGAATTTCTTGGGTTCTTGTGTTTAAAACAAGCCCCCAGCTAAGAATGCCACTTATCTGTAATCTCAAACCTCTGCCAAGTGCTGTGTGGTTAGTGGGGTACCCAAAGCTACACATATTTCTGCAAGCCTTTCCAAGGAGAAGAAAGTGAGTCAGGAATCTTAACTTCCAAAAGTAAGCAAGACCGCAGTGTATTGATTCATGAAATGGATTGGTCAGGGGCTGAACAGTATTATTCAAAAGGTGAGATGGTTTGTGTTATAGGAAGCACGATGATAGAATGTACATCCTTGGATGACTTGAGGTGATTCGTTGATTATTTTTCTATTTGCAAGTGGCGTTGACTTTCTATATTGAGTCATAATAATCCATTTTTTTTTCTGAAATTTGCTTATGTAAAAAATGGAGTTAATTAAAATGTAAGCCAATAATAGAGGTGCTCTTTGGATAGGAAAAAAAAAAATCGTAAAGGTAGTATGTAAAGTTATCCCTGGCAAATGGAGCCATGTGTACAAAAGGATGGAGAGACAGCCCCTTGTTCAAAGAAAGACAGCTAAGGCCGGAAAGAGGAAGTCAGTTTCGGAAAGTATCCTATCTGATAAAGAACATTATATGTGTTCTGACCCAGGTCTCCCATCTCAAAATTCATTTCTCCCCCACCACATTAAATTCTATTCCCTCGGGGTGCCTGGGTGGGTCAGATGGTTAAGTGTCTGCCTTCAGCTCAGGTCATGATATCCAGGTCCTGGAATCAAGCCCCACATCGGGCTCCTGGCTCAGCAGGAAGCCCGCTTCCCCCTCTGCCTCTGCCTGCCGCTCCCCCTGCTTGTGCACGCTCTCTTTTCTCTCCCTCTCTGTCTCTATCTCTCTCAAGTGAATAAATTAAATCTTTTAAAAAATTCCTATTCCTTTTAAATCAACAATCTTAAATAAACAAAAATTACTTATGTGTGCAAATACATTTTATTATTAGGAAATCTTACAAAATAATATTTTCCACCATTTACGATTAAGCACTTGATGAACTTGGCAATGGGAATAGTGATGATAATCATAATACATCGACTAACATTCACCTCAGTATTGGGGGGGAATTGCTTCATAATTTTTTTTGTAGCTTCATACTATGAAACAGAAGTACCTTTGTGCACAGTTGAAGTCTGCAATACACAAATACTGAGACAGATATTACCTTACAAACACATACTTGTATATCTGTATTAGGTGAGAGTAACATTTTCCTTTTTTTTTTTTAAGATTTTATTTATTTATTTGACAGAGAGAGAGATCACAAGTAGGCAGAGAGGCAGGTAGAGAGAGACGGGGAAGCAGGCTCCCTGCTGAGTAGAGAGCCCGATGCGGGGCTCGATCCTAGGACCCTGAGATCATGACCTGAGCCGAAGGCAGAGGCTTTAACCCACCAAGCCACCCAGGCACCCTGAGAGTAAGCTTTTCTAATTGGAGATCATGTATGTACCTTTAAAAGAATACGTGAGGATGAATAGGTAATTAGAAACAAATATATACGGAACAAAGTACACAGAATCTGTGCTACAACATGGATGTACCTTGAAAATAATATGTTAAGTGAAAGAAGCAAATCGTAAAATGTCACTTCTTGTATGAACTGTCCAGAATAGGTAAGTCCATAGAGAGAGACAGCAGATTGGGGATTGCCAGAGCTGGGGGAGAGGGGTGGGCAGTGGGTAGTGACTGGGTTTCTTTGTGGGGTGATAAAATATTTTAGAGCTAGACAGAGAGGTGGTGGCCCAACATTATGAAGGTACTTCATGTCACCGAATTGTTTACTTTAAAATGCTTACATTTATGTTCTGTGAGTTTCACCTCAATAAAAAATCCCGAATACATACATAATCATTGGTGTATACTTACACCCATGTCCATGAACGTGTAATGTAAGGTGTAAATAAGGCTCTTTTATTAGTATAGTGTTTCTCAGACTTCTTGGTCTCAGGACCCTCTTATGCTCTTAAAAGTCATTGAGGATGACAAAAGCTTCTTCTGTTTGTATTCTTTCTTTCTTTTTTTTTTTTTTTAAGATTTTTATTTATTTATTTGACAGAGAGAGACAGCGAGAGAGGGAACACAAGCAGGAGGAGCGGGAGAGGGAGAAACAGGCTTCCTGCTGAGCAAGGAGCCCGACGCAGGGCTCGATCCCAGGACCCTGGGATCATGACCTGAGCTGAAGCCAGACGCTTAACAACTGAGCCACCGAGGCGCCCCTTTTTTGTTTGTTTGTTTGTTTGTTTGTTTGTTTTTGCGTTTTTTTGTTTGTGTTATTTCTATCAATCTTCACATTGGAAATTAAAATGGAAACATTTAAAAATATTCATTAACTCATTAAAAATAACATAAACCCATTACATGTTAACAAAATAATATTTAATGAAAAATAACTGCATTTTCCAAAACAAAAATATTTCATAAGAAGCAGCTAACCAGCTTACAATTCAAACCACTGCCCAGCTAACTTTTTCTTCTAGACAACCCTTGGTTTCAGAAGGCTCCCGAGATGCTTTATGTGTGCTTCAGTTTTATCTCGGGGTGTTAAAAGTGTGTATATTCAGTGCTTGAGATTTAATTAAGTTAATTTCTTTACTCTTTCATAAAGCATGTTCTTTTTTCTTTTTTAAAGATTTTATTTATTTGAGAGAGAAAGAGAGAGAGAGCACACCAGCGGGGGCAGGAAGGGGAAGTGGAGGGGCAGAGGCAGAGGGAGAAGCAGGCTCTCTGCTGAGCAGGGAGCTCAACGCGGAGCTCGATCCCAGACTTAACCAACTGAGCCACCCAGGTGCCCCTCATAAAGGACATTCTTAAGTGAAGGTGGCAATGTTTGTCGTGCACGGTCATGGCCGTGAAGTAGGGAGAATGCACTGGGCTAACTTAGGGCCAACATCTTGACTCTCGCTAAGGCTCAGGCCGCTTCACTCCCCATTGCGTTTGTGCCATCCGTGCAAATGTCCAGCCCAGTGAAAAAGGCAGGTCATGTCTTCTAATTTCCACGAGAATGGATTTGACTTCACGGAGCCTCCTGGAAGTGTCCCAGGGGTCCCCAGGGTTCTGAGGGACTCTGATTCCTCACCATGAAGTACAAGACTCACGAATTATGAGTATGTAAAACATGCATGGCTTTTTAAACTGGGAGACTTCATTCTTAAAAGGCTGAATGGTCTTTACGGTGGAAATGAGAAACAGGACCTTGTTTTAATCAAATGTTGAATCCTCTCTGATACTCTCCCCCCTCAGGGCCTGTCCTCGGCTCAGAACGCTTTTATTCCAGTTGTGTAATTGTTCCCTCCCTCACCTGCTCTGAGGGCTTAGCCATCACCTCCGGGAGGTTTCTCTGTCCACCTTATCTAAATATTGCTCATCCCCAACACACGGGCCTACCTCTCTCTCTCTCTCTCTCTCTCTCTCTCTCTCTCTCTCTCACACACACACACACACACACACACACACACACACACACACACACAGATTTGCAATGAATGAATACAAAGTGTTGAAAGGCCCTGTGATAAACACATGTATTTAAACACATGTTGAGCTCAGCTCGACTGTGGATGAGAAAATGCAAGCCAAGGGGGCAGTTGCTTTTTTAAAATTCAGTGTTTTCCAAACTCTTAGTGTTAGTGTTCTCTGGAACATGCTTTGGGTAATGATTTCCTATACACAGCCTTGCTGGCTCACCTTTTAGCATGGGTGTGAAGGTCAATTGGGATAAAAGCCATGAATTTGCTCTCTATACCCTGGGGCACTAGTCCAGGAGTATAGAGTCCAAGATTTTGTCACTAGTTCATCCAATAGAAAATCAAAACGTTTCATTTCATAATTCTTAATTTTGTGTGCTGGTAAGACATTTTGGTGATGCAGATTGTTTGGATCACTTTAGGGTGGGCGAGTGTGGATTAATCAGGACAAATAGTTGGACTTTTTATGATTTTAGAAGAGAGTTTCAGAAATGCTCTAATCCCAATGGCACCTGTCATGAAATCAAACCGAGAGGAATTAATATTTCATTTCCTTCAGCTTTTACAGGCCATAAAGGGAGAAAATCCCTACAGATGACTTAATAAGCTTATTCCTCATAAGAAATCCTTTAAAAGTGGTGGTCTACCCTACATCTCTTAGAAAATCGCCAACAGAGCATTGCTCTAGGGATTCAGGAACTCACTGGATCCTGGGTTATTAAGTAACTTTCCATTGTGTAGCTAGAAGCTCAGCTCCGCTGTGGATGAGAAAATCCAAGCCAAAGGGGGCAGTTGCTTTTTCATACAAACATGTGGTTCACCTTCTTGCTCAGGACACTCTCCCCCCTTCTAGAGAATTCTCTTCAAGTCTCATACATGTCCATGCACTCTAAGAGTAGAGACTGCTTCACTGTCCTTCCCTTTTCCTTCTTCTTCCCTTGGGCAGAATTTAAAGAGCAAATTTGGTTCTCTAGTGGCTGCCTTATCCTCGAGGTCAGTCTGCATTCCTGTGCTCAGAGTCTTCACTGCCTTGCATCTCCAGTGGCCTCAAGGACCATCTGACTGACCACAGTGCTGACCTTTCTTTTGCAGAGTACAGTTTCTGAGAAATCAGCAGACCGGCAGCATCTTGCTTCCGTGGCTATTGATCCCTAACTCTGCCTGACTAAAGAGTTCCATCAGCCCCAGAATCTGTCCATACCCACACCACTGCGAAACACCCACCGCCTGCTAGGTCCAGATCCCACTAAGGGTCAGAGTGTATCTTTACACTATACCTAAGTAGATATTATTTTCTGTCTTGAGCCAAGTGTACCCACTAGACAGATACTCTTTCTAGGTCTCAGTGGTTGGAAGTGATTTTACAAAAGATGACAGTTGTTTATCCCCCCGCCAAAGCCTTTAATTATGCATTATTTGAAAAAGAATTTGCTTTTTCAAATAGCTGGTTATTCATTTGACCATGCTTGGTTACTGCATTCCAATATCTTGATATTTTCAAAGCATTAATCAAATGTGGAACAAAGTTAACAGCCAAAAGAGATCTTTTTGGAGCAGTATGATTGAGGGGTTCATAAAAGGTCACCTCAAAGTCTTGAGTGCAGCGATGCCTGACATTCCACCAGTATAAAATGATACCTGTATTTTCTTTAATGAAACACAAATAGGTCCTCTTTTAAAATGCAAGTTCCAAAAAATAAAAAAAATAGAAAATAAATAAAATGCAAGTTCCCCTACGACCCCCCTGTTGCACGCATCTTCTTTTGTGGTGAATCTTTAAGATTCTTCTTTGAATCCTTAAGATTCAAGCTGAATGGAATCTTAGTGATCGTCTACTCCAGCCTCCTTATTTTAGAGATGAAGACTCTCAGGCTGAGAAAACAGGAGTGTCTTCGGTAAAGTCTCACAGCTAGTTAGTAGTAGAGTTAGGATCAGTACTCTGAGTCTCCTGCCTTTTTCCCTGAAAGCTTTATGTATCCTATGGCATCCTGAGGAGACAACTTTCTTTAAAATGTGTCAACCTGTATTAAATTCTGTGCCTAAAAATATTTCCTGTAATGCAGTTTGATTAGTGTTTCTCTAGAGTCACTGCCATCCTAGAGATGGCAGGCATTGGGGTAATTTTATATAAAACCTCCCCTTGGGTTTAAGTCACTTCCAAGATCCAATGGTTATTTTAAAACTGGTGCATAAAGTAGCATGTTTAGGTAGCAACGATATTAGAAACAGAAGAATTAGAATGATTGGCAGGCACTGAAGATCTGTGTGTCAATTTCACTAAAAATGGTGGCGTGGCGCCAAGGCCTCACCCACACCCACCACCCCCAGGTATAATCGGTGTGTCTGTGCGCGTGAGGGGAGGAGCCCTGGGGAGCACAGAAAAGGGATAAATCAAAGGAAGGAGAGGGAAACTTAAAAAGGTGATTTGTTGACGTAGGTATGTCTTTGGAATCAGCATTACCCATTGCCTGCTGTGGGAAAGCCCTGATAAGTTCGAGGGAACCTGGCCCCAGAGAGGGGCAGCAATGTGTCCCCAGTCTCTCTGGTAATGTGGGTAATGGGCCTGGAGCACTCTCCTATTGCTAAGCAGAACAAGCTACTCCTTTCATCTATGGAAATATCTATCACAATTTTCTGTGATTCACTTCAGCTAAATCCAAAGGGATTTTGAATTCTGAGTATTAATTGTATATTTTTATTTCCATTTCACCACTAAAATAGTTTTCTTCTAAAACCCAAGACTGCCCCTCTGTGTCTAGGTGAATCCTTTCTCCTTAAATGGGTTTCACATTTAAGACTTGTGAAAGTGATTGTCTCTTCCTCAGGGACATAGGAATTTCTATTATTAATATGTCAGAAGCTATGATTCTTAAATTTTGATGTGCATCTCATTCACTTGGGAACTTGCTAAAAACACAGACACCTGGGCCCCACTTCAGATCTACCTGATCAGAATATAGAATGGGATCAGGGCTATGTGTTGTAAAAGTTGTTGGTACTTCTTGTGCCCCCCCTGTGATTTCTGTTTTCCTGTTTGAGATCCATGTCAGAAGGGTGGAGATAAGAAAGAAGGAGAGTTAGTGGTGCTATGGCTTAGGAATTGGGAGAGCCCCTGGGTCCAAGTTCCCCATTCATTCCTTTATAAACATTCATTGAGCAGCTATTTACTGTGAGCACAGAATGATGCTAGGTTTGGGGCTGACTCAGATAACTCAAACACTGGTCTGCACGCAGGGTGCTCACAAATAGCTTTGTTGTTGTTGATTTAGAATTCAGACATCTCTAGTGGGGGGGTGTGAGGGGTCAGGTGGTGAGAAGCTGCACAGAAAAAGGAACGTTTGAGCAGACCTTGACAGAAGAGTCCCAGTTCTCTGGGGAAAGGGAATTCTTAGGTAGAGGGACCAGCCAGGGCTGAGGCTTGGACATAAAACAGTGTGTCAGCTTACAGCTTTTCACGTAGCTCTCTATGCCTGAAACCCCCCAAGGGGTCTATGGGAGAAGAGCCTGGAAAAAATGGATACACAGACCTAAGAAGTATGGATTTTTTAAAAGAAACAATTACAGTAGGGTTCTTGATATGAAAGCACGTCATGTGTGTGTGGAATTAGAGTTTTGAAATCGGTTACCGACATTTTGGTGGTAATTTATTATTAATTAACGTGGCCCCAGGCACTACGGTACTCCCCTCCTGGCCCTTCTTTCTGATCTCATTTGGGGTAATTTAGCTACAAGCTCTTTCTCCTCTTTTCCTTGATCTCTTTTCTATGTCTCGTGTTCTCTGTATCTGAAAGGTTGCGTGAGCCTGCAGTTCTAGCATTATTCCTATGTTTGAACCATCATATTAGAATTTATACGTTCGACTTCCTTAACTGTTCCTTCTAAATTAAGCAGTAATGCCAAATGAAGCTCCAGGGATGAGATGGGAAATGCCAACTGTCTTTTACAGATGAGATGGACCTATGAATGTAACTTACAATTTAAAAATAATTTTCATTTCTTTTTAATGTCAGGAAAACTTAATAAAGCTCTGTCTAAATTTTTAACATAATGGCCATCAGAGCCAGTCTCGCTAATTGCTTATTTTATATTATCTACATGTCTTCTCTCCATCAGCAGCAGCAGCAGCAGCAACAACAAAAACAAAAATACTCAGCACCGGTTCAAAGCCTTATGCTTCCCCCTTTTGCGTGCACTTTTTAAATGGTTTTACTAGGAATCCGGTGAATTTGGGGGAATGTTTTTATTGTTATTTACCCAGTGTAACAGGTGAGACAATCGAGACCTAGCCTGACTGACAGTTTGCTGTGGTGGTTATATTTTTGGTGGTTAATGCGAGTGATAGTCAACATGACTCTGGAGGCAGTAGGCTCTCCTTCCATTTAAAACAGGAAGAGGGATGCTTGGGTGGCTCAGTCGGTTAAGTGTCTGCCTTTGGCTCAGGTCATGATCCCAGGGTCCTGGGATCGAGTCCCACATCGGGCTCCTTGCTCAGCGGGGAGTCTGCTTCTCCCTCTGCCTGATGCTCCCCCTGCTTATGCTCTCTCTCTCTCTCTTTCTCTCTCTCTCTCTCTGACAAATAAATAAATGAAATCTTTAAAATAAATAAATAAATAAATAAATAAATAAATAAATAAATAAATAAATAAATAAATAAATAAAACGGGAAGAAATGCCAATGACCAAGGCAGAGGCATCGAAACAATGGTGTTCTGGTCTCTGGTCTTCATAACTAAGATAGCACTTAGGTGTCCTAATACCTCAATATCACATCTCCCTAATCAATGTCCTGAGCAAGCACCACAGTGACAAGATAAGTTGCCTTGTTTGGTTCCATATGTCTGTGTTCTAAGCATTCCGTAGTTTTAATTGGTTCCCTGCAGAATCGCATTTACAAGCATATGGTATGGAAAATGCTGACTGCTTTTGTTATCGTGTGTTTTCATACTTGTGGTGGCCCCGGTTCGCAGAGCCCTTAAGTGTGATTATGAGGTTCTTTAATGCGCTTTATGGTGTACTTTCTCTTAACCTGCCTACTACTCAGTAGTTAAGTGCCATCATTGCAGGGTATCTGGTGGCCTGCACACGTCTGGGCGGGAAACTGATTCACAGGAGCGTTCATCGCGGGTTTGCGCGGCCAGAGGCTTTCTCCTTCCTCACTCCTCGGGCAGTTTCCAAAGGCTCTGTGAGGCTGTCTGCAAGCTTGCTTCAGAGCAGAGCTGTTTGGAGGCCCAGAGAGCCAAGGGGCACAACTAAGCTCTCTGGCGCCTTATTTGGGAGATTTACCAGCGATTCCTTGATAGGGATTGCAGATGTGAAATTAGACTCCCGGACAGAAGAGGCGACCAGCTGTATTTTTGGATATTAGAGCCGCTCCGGTGCTTGGGTGGTTTCCTCGGGGAGCTCTGGAGCAGAGTGCAGCTGAATTATTAATATTTCTGAGACTCTGTACAAGGCTGCTGCTTCTTTTTTTAACCATTTTATTAGGGAAAAGGTCAAACCTATACCCGAGTGGAAAGAATGGCATAACGAAGGCTCAGTGGACCTAGGACTTAGTGTGGTAGTTTCTGGGCTGCCCAAACCAAGTCCTGAAAACTGTGGCTTAAGGAGCAGAAATCGATCGTCCGACAGCTGTGGAGTCTGCAAGGTCGTGCTAGCGAAGGATCTGCTCCTAGCCGCCCCCAACCTGGTGGGCTCAGATGTTCTTTGGCTTGTAGACGTTCTGTGTCTTCACATTGTCTTCCCTCATACGTGGCTCTCTGTCCAAATTTCCCCTACTGGTAAAGACACAGTCATGTGGGATGAGTGTCCAACTAATGACCTCATCCCATCCGAACTAATTACATCTTCAACCACCCCATTTCCAAATAAGATCACATTCTGGGGTGCTAAGGGATAGAACCCCAACATATTAATTTTGGAGGGGACACGGCTCAATGCCTAACACTTGCCTTCAATAACCATCAATGTTTTGCCAGTCCATTTCATGTGTTTCCACACCATACATGAACGTTTTATTTCCTGGGGTATTTTAAAGCAAACCACAGACATCATGCCATTTACCTATAAATTCTTCAGTATGCATCTCTGACCAATCAGGAGTTTGTGGGTGAATGTGGGTACATCTGTGTGTGTGTGTGTGTGTGTGTGTGTGTGTGTGTGTTTCATAAATATTGCATTCGGTGTTTTTTAACTCGATGTAGAAGCATGAAAAGAGCTTGCTACTCCTCACCTATCTTCCCTGGAAAAAAAGACAAAAGTCTTTTGTGAGATACTTCTTGACCCTTTAGGGCAGTTAATGGCTCCTGTCCCCTGTGATCACAGTTTTCCAATGACCTGTAACGTACAAGTTATCACACTGTTTTTGTAACAGGGTAAAGTAGAAATGAGAGGAGACTGGTTCTTGCGCCTCGTTGCCCTGTGTCCTTCCACTGCCTGGAAGGAGATACTTCTGTAAAAGCCCACGGAAGGGCAAGGAGCTGAGAAGCTTAGGGAGGGCAGATTGCAGGGTAGGGGGTGAGGGGGGGTTTGGTATATTGGACCTGAGGAATCCTTGGTGGTGAGCTGGTTGAGGCTTTACTCTCAGCGGGTTGCTGGCAGTCAGGAGACAGTCCTCCACAGGATGACCTTCCAGTTGCCAAGGCCTCTGGTAGGTATGACCTGGTGTCCATTATTGCTGGGGCGGGGGAGGGGCAAACAATGGCAGCCTTCTAAATATGCAGTTGTCTCTGCTCATCCGTATAAATGCTTATTATTTTTGTTTTTTACAATGGCATTACCTACAGCAATCTTTTTTTCCAAATTACTGTAGTAATCCACCTTTGCCCCGTTTCCCCCCAGATAACCGAGTTGACCACAGTCATTTTTGAACCTGTACCAAATGGCCTAAGAGGTAGAGCGCGGTAGGACTGAGCATGGCTGCGGCCACGCGGGATTTCTGGAGGTGCCCCGCGCTGCCGTCAGTCCGCAGGGCAGGGGCGTGGTCTCAGGTACAGACGTTGGGGCTCCCAGCCCTGGGACAGTTACCTCAGGCAGGCTCTGCGGACCAGTCCTCGAGGCTGTCACAGGGCGATGACAGAGGATCTCCTGAGGATTTAGTGAAGTGATGCGACGATCGGAGAAGCTGCGTCTTCTGTGGAAAGGGCTCCATGGTTGATGACTTTCTGTACATGTGAATGGTTCTCCCTGGAGCACGACCTGGGGAGTTTGAAGGACGCCCCTGGAGTTGGGAGACGTGAGGTATTATTCTCTGCTGTCACTGTTGTTATTAACTGGCTGTTGCCTCTTGGGTTTCTCTCTCCAGTGGGCTGGAATTTGACAACCAAGCAAGTGGGAAGAGAGGATGACCTTCCCCTTCCGATGCCTCCACATTCTCTCTTCGTCTTTGTCTTGCTCCTGCAAGGCTTTTATTTATTTATTTATTTATTTTTTTGACATTTTCTCCCTCCGTTCCACTCTGAGACTCTGAATATCTCAAGATATAAGTGAATTAAAGTCATTTTTCATCCTACGCACACACACAATGTTCGTGTCTTGCTCTATTTTTCTTTTGATGAGAATTAATATTTAATATGACCTAAAAACTGTTCATTGGTGTAGGCCTCTGAAACAGAGGCAAACAAACCAAGAACAGCAAAAAACTTGGGAGGCGAGCACAGGACAGGATTTTGATGGATTTGTGAAGACAAATGATACTTTCTTAATCAATCCAAGATCGCTACTAAGATGTTATTACGACTTCGGGTCTTCAAACAGTAGATTCACATCTCCAATGTTGGTTGATGAGTAATTGAGAACTATTTGTGATAAGACAGTTTGTTCCTACATTGGTACCTCCAGAGGTTTTACATCTATACTTTCAGTTCTGGGTTTGCATTAGTCACAAGGGTAGAAGTGTTAGGTTACTCAGTAGTTTCAAATACTTTGGGTTTTCAGAGCGGACACCACAGTAGTAACAAATTAAAATGCAATATTCTGGTTGTTGTTGGAATTTTAGAATTCTGCAAAGGAAATTACTCACAAAATAAAATGGTAACAAAATTTGAGACGTCAAGAGTTCTACATAATTCATCATTGAACATAGCCATAAATGAGAAAGATTTATTTTATAAGATGAGTAAAAACTTTTAAAAGCTGATGTCAACCATTTTACATGTCTGTATTATGGTGAAAGACTTTGGTAGTCTGATGTATTTTCATTAATGTATTGTTAAGGTTTCCATAATATTTTTAGGGCTTTTTCATTTGCCCATCCTTAGATGTGTATTTTTTTATTGAATGTCTAATATGACACCTACTTAAGAATTAAAATAACACAATTATTCTCTAATATGACAGCTTTCTTTTTTATGTGACCGATTTATTTAAAATATTAAGGCAGAAAGATTTGTTCAAATATTTCATATTAAAGTCCTGTTCAGTTGAAGATGCCCCATAAAATGACAAAAAACAAAATTCAAATGATATATTGAAAAATTTCCGTAGTGAGGGGCTATATGTGAAGACTTCTGACAATTCTTTTAATAAAAGAGAGCAGACAAAAAGACAGAGTCTGGGCAATGGAAAAATAGGTTATTTGCTACTTAAAACCATAAAATCATATTATCTCAAGGTTGGGAGGATCTGATGCTTAGAGACTTGAAACTTTTCATTGGGAAAGCTTCTTATCAGAATGTGGTACCCAGTTAATGTTAACATACTTAGGCTTTTAAAATACCAGCAGAATAGGGCGCCTGGGCGGCTCAGTGGGTTAAAGCCTCTGCCTTCGGCTCAGGTCATGATCTCAGGGTCCTGGGATCGAGCCCCGTGTTGGGCTCTCTGCTGAGCAGAGAGCCTCCTTCCCCCTCTCTCTCTGCCTGCCTCTCTGCCTACTTGTGATCTCTCTCTCTCTGTCAAATAAATAAATAAAATCTTAAAAAAAAAAACCCCAGCAGAATAATATAGAATTTATATATACACATATTTCTGTATCTGTGTTCATCTGTGTCTATAGCCTACTGCGCTATTCCGTGCTACAAGACGTGTATTTTAATAAGCCTTATTGAATATCTGACTACTGTGTTCCAGCTACCGTTCAGTTTGAAAAGAGTTTTCTCTCTTGCAAAATGTTTTGAGAGAGGGAGAGAGAGAATAAGAGGTCACCTGGAAGGTGAGGGTTCTTCTGTCACTGAAAAACACACAGTGTAATAAATAATGGCATCATTAAAAAATGTCATCTTTGCAAAGTACTATAATTGCTCTGCATATCCCTTGTACATTTCCCTGTGAACCCGCATAACTGCATCTTGCTGGAAACGCATCTTCTCCTCCTGCCTGCTTCCAGCCCCTTATCTGTTCATTACTGTCATGTCTGAGCAGGTTTCAGACATGCCAGGTGTGTGGTGTCACCTGCCTGACGTCCGTTCCAAACAGAGACATCTACGCGCGTGAGTATTAAAGCAATAGATCTTCCTTATGACAACAAAAAGCTGACTGCAGAAAAGCAAAGCTTCTGGGAAAAGTCTTTTGAGCACATCTTGGCTTGTTCATGGGGGTAGAAAACCTGACTAATTAGCTCCAGCCCTTCCAGTCTGAAAACGGAAGAAATAATTAAAGTATCTGGAGCAAACTGTCGCAGAGCGGCTGGCTTCAGAGGGGGCAACACGTTAAGAGAACCTTAACGTGTTTTGAGTGAGGGTTCACACACACACGCACACACACACAAAAAGTTCTGGGAACTTGTGGGGCGGCAGAAGCCTTGGTTCCCTTTTCTATAAGGACTGGTTAAAAAACATTTAAAATATTTATGAATCAGATATATTCCAAAAAAGGGACGCCTGGGTGGCTCAGTCGGTTAAGTGTCTGCCTTCGGGCTCAGGTCATGATCTCAGGGTCGTGGGATCGAGTCCCACCTCTGTCTCCTTGCTTGGCAAGGAGCCTGCTTCTCCTTCTGCCTTCCGCTCCCCCCGCTTGTGGTCTCTCTCTCTCTCTCCCTGACAAATAAATAAAATCTTAAAAAAAGAAACATTCCAATAAAAATGAAAATATTTTAATCAAGGAAGAAAAGTAAATTCATACAACTTCTAACAACTTTAAAGAAGAGGAAAATAGCAAGAAAAACTAGGGCTAGAATTTAATTATTAAAATGTCCATATTCCAAGCAAATTGGAGAAGTATGGCCATAAGCACAGCTTTCTGATCTTTTTCTTTTTTCTTTTCCTGATTGATCAGTTGTTTTGAAGCTCAAGGGGGTTGAATTTGCTCCTCCCCCGGCAGAAGTCCTTTGTCCCAGAGACGCTGCCTTGAGCTCCTCCAGCAGGTTTGTGTAAGTGACCCGCAGGGCCGCTCTTCCATCTCAGAGAATTCCCTTAGCTCGTGCCAATGCTCTGGTTCAGCCACTGAGGGAAGGGGGTGACTCCCCCAGTTTCCAAAATCCTGTGTAAGTATTAACAGTAATGTCACTTCCCTTGATTCCTGTAAGCACCTCATTCAAGAGGTTATTTGTAATGATGGACACAGCAAACCGGAATGCACCTGAGAATAGGTATGGCATTTACTGAGCAACCCAACGGGTTATATCCGCACAAAGATGAACACCTGATTTTCCAGAAGGCTCTATATTCTTCGTAGAAGGCCCTGAAAATGTGTTTGGAAGGATTGAAAAAAAAAAAAAAAAACACAAAATCAAAAAACAAGTAAATTGTAGAGTTCAGAGGGTTTTAGACTTTTTGCTACTTTGGATCTTTTTCCTTCTGTTCTTGACATTAGTTACTATAGAAGTTTTACAGAAATATTACGTGTTATGTCATGTGTGTGCTAAGAGTCATCTTCAGCTTTCCCATGATATTTTGGTAAGAAACAGTTGTGAAGAACGCCATCCCCTCTATATCCTTTGTGTCCAGAGGACATTTCTTCTTTCCGTACGTGGGGAAAGTGGGAAACAGGGAGACAGGTATGAGTGATTTAGTGATCATGATTGAAATCACAATTTGGGGCTATTTCTCCACCTTTCATAAATAACATCTGGCAGCTAGTTACAATTCTGCCCGTCTGTGGTGCTTTATGGAGCTATTTCGGGGCCCAGAATTGGGGCTGCTAGATATACATGTACTAATAGCAAATCATGTTTTGATCTAGAGTTCTATGGTATACTTGCGCACACTGCTTGAGACGTTTAAAAACAAAATTATTAACAACAGTTATGTGTTCACTATATGGATATATTAGAATGTGGAATGGATTCACAAGTCAAGTATTTTGAGTCTTGGGAGGAAAGGAGAAAATCAATGATGACGTAGTACTCATAAAATCCTTCACTTTATAAAATCATTTTGAAATATTATTTGGAAATTTATACCATGAAGTAGGTATAATGCTATGGGGGATGTATGTGTGTGTCTGTAGACAGAGAGAGAGAGAGAGAGAGAGATCAATCCCACCACCAAACGAGAGTTTGTTAAGATTTAGGGAAAGAGAGAATTACCTGCAACATGTAATATGAATTTTAACACTTGGGCTATTAACAAATTGTTACTCCTAGTTCTGTTATTTCCTAGGAACATAACAAACAGATGATGTAAAAATTGAAAACTCTCTTCTGCCCAACTGTTATATCCGATATGGTAGTTTTCACTAACAAATGCTGGTTTGAGCATCTGGTGTGTACAGGGCACTGCCTTAGGAATTCTGGAGGGAATGAAGTTCAAGGTGTTTCCGGGGCTCTCCAGAAACCATCAGTCTGATGGAACTGGACCTCTGACATTAAGAGCTGACCCCCAAATGCATGAGTGACTAGGAACTGACGATGGCATATTCTCAAAACATGTATTTATTTCATAATTCTACTCCTATATTACTACACTAACATTTAAGGCACATTGAGAAACATATTTTTTAAAAAATCAAAATTTAAAAGAAAGAGATAAATAGGAATGTGTGTGGCTTCTTCCCTTGCTCTCAGGTCAACTGCCTCACTTTGGAAACCACTGATTAAAAAACAAAACAAAACAAAACACTGCCAAATTTCAACTGGGTGAATCCTAAGTTCTCTACCTCGAAACTGAAGTAGATCTAAATAATGTAACACCAGTAGTTCTCTCTGAAATTTTACTTGATCTGGAGCAACTCAAGCAATCCCTTTCAAAAACCAAATGCACGTACATTCTGTAGTTGACAGAAACCACCTGGTCTGTGGGAGCTAATCATGGGTCTTCTTTAAAGCCCGAACCAGTCACAGTATCCTTAGACTCTGCTGCCAGCCTATGAATCTAAATGTCAGGGGTGGGGCTCAGAAATTTACGTTATGGCAATGTTTTAGTAAGTGATCCTAGTGCAGTCAGCAAGACAGTCGTATTACCCAAGTGGAAACCACATCCTGCTTCTCTTCTGAGAGGCAGGATCCAGGTAGGAAGAAGCAGCCATGTGATGAAATCAAAGAATATTGGAATACATCTTTCCAGGTTATTAGATATTGATCTGACTTACTGGTTTGGTAGTAGCTGCTTAGCTTCTACTTTATGGATATTCCATAATTTATCCAACAATTGTTTTACATGGAGGTTATTTCTTATTTTGTTTTCTTTTTTCCATTACAAATACTGCTTCAACAGACATTCTTTGGGATTTTATTTAGCAATGGATTTTAAATAATATAAGGAATTTAAAAATATCCATAATTATTGGTGAGTTTGCTTCCATAGAATAGATCCCTAAAAGAGGAATATAAAGTTGGATGAAAAAACTTGAACATTCTGCATTTTAATGGACACTGTCAATTTATTCCTATTTTGGTTGTAGTATTCCTCACTGCTGCCTATCATCTAACCAGCAGTGGATGTTAACACTCTTAATTCCTCGCCAATCTGATAGTAAAAAAAATGACATTTTCTTGTTGGTCTGATTTCCATTTTCATGACTACTAATGAGGTTGACTTTGTTTTCATTTATTCATTTCTTTTGTTAATTGCCCATTTACATCTTTTATTGATTATTCCATTGGCTTGTCTTTTTCTAAATCAATGTATGGAAACTCTTTGTATGTTAGCAATACTGCCCTTCTAATGACAAGAATTTACAAATATTATGCAAATATCTCCTGCTCTATTGTTTATCTTTTATTATTCTTTTTTAATACAAAATTGAGCTAGCTGAATTATATGTTGTATATATTTTTGAGATATATTGATGTAAATATTGCGTTAGTTTCAGGTGTACCACATAATGATTCAATATTTGAATATGTTGTGAAATGATCACCACCGTAAGTTTAGTTAACATCCATCACCATGCAGTTAAAATTTTTTTCTCATGATGAGAATTTCAGGATCTACTCTCTTAGTCTTATCATTTTTTTGGGTGCTATTTTGCTACCAAAATTTCACTACCTCTAAAGATACTAACAAATGATACATGAAACACTTTAGATTTAAATTTAAGTTGCATTAGCATTTTTACCTGAGGCTAATGACAAAACGGAGAAGTAAATGCACTCCAGTCAAGAGCTAAGAGACCAGCATGGAGTCTGACCTGTATTATTGCAGCATTTTCAGAAAGCACGTTTTCCTTTTTTGAGGAAAAGATGGAACAGACTGTATAATTGTTCTTTAGTGCTCGAAATGATGATGCCATATTAAATAATGCATGCTTATTGCATTCTTAATGCAACTTACTGCTGCATAGATGCCCAAACCAAAGGACAAAGTAATATCTTACTGATGTTGCCAGGGTTGAATATGTTAATAATATTTTAATAGTTTATTTGTCAATGAGAGTAGGATAAACATCCTCAAAGATATGCAGAGAAAAAGCTCATATGAAGAAAATAATGTTTAGTATCCATATGAAAAAAATGATGTAAAACACTCATAATAAATGCAAATTCACTTTAAGATGCTATTTTACTTATGAACGTGATCATGCTTAAACACAGAGTTGAGGGTTTAAAAATCAGGTATCTCGGGGTGCCTGGGTGGCTCAGTGGGTTAAAGCCTCTGCCTTTGGCTCAGGTCATGATCTCAGGGTCCTGGGATCGAGCCCCACATTGGGCTCTCTGCTCAGCGGGGAGCCTGCTTCCCTCTCTCTCTCTGCCTGGCTCTCTGCCTACTTGTGATCTCTCTCTCTGTGTCAAATAAATAAATAAAATCTTTTAAAAAAATAAAAAATAAAACTCAGGTATCTCTGTAGGTAAAAATGTAAATTTCTACAGCCTTTCTGGTGAGCATTAAAATATTTACATTCTTTGACCCAGAAATGTAAAATTCAGGAATTTATCCTGAAGAAATAACTAGGCAAAGTATAGAAAAAGGTTCAAAGGAGTACACTAAATGTTCATAGTGATTCCTTTGGGTCTTGAGGGTTTATTTGTGTTTCTATATTTTCCAAATGTTTTATAATGAATGTATTTTCTACAGTAATTAACACTACTCGATAGTATGAATTAACTATAAATTTGACAGGACAAATTAACCTTCAGTGACATGCCATAGGTTTCCATACATGTGTATCAGGGCTGTTCTTTTTCATTTGGTCTTTAAAACTCTTGTATGGCTTTGACAGCAATCATTTAGTAAAAGAAACTCTTCAAAGCTTTCCCTAAAATTCAGTTATCTGCTAGGTGGTTTTGAATTCTGGAGTGACCCCAACCTGGAGGTCTGTCTTAGTCTGCGTGGGCTGCCATAACAAAATAACAAAATAATACTACGGACTGAATGGCTTAAACAATAGAAATTTTTGCTCACAATTCTGGAGGCTGAAAGTCCAAGATCACCGTGCCAGCATAGTTGAGTTCTGGTGAGGGCCCTCTTCCTGGCTTGTAGCTGTATTCACCCTGTGATTGAGAAAGGGAGAAAGAGAGAGAGAGAGAGAGATGGGGGAGAACAAGAGCTTTCATCTTGAGGGACCCCTCCCATGACTTCATCTAAACTTAATTATTTCCCCAAATCCCCATCTCCAAATACCATCACATTGGGGGGTTAAGGCTTTGAAATATGAATTTTGGGGACACACAATTCAATCCATAGCAAGGTCTAAGCCCAGTAATGGGGCACAGACAGCAGAAGATCAGAGGAGCTAAAGGAAAGGCTCATGGACCTGGATGCATGCTCATGTGGGTAGAAGTAAAAGAGTACGGTTCTTGAGTCTGAAAAGAGGAAAGGTGAGAGATTTAGAGACCTATAAAACCATGGAGTACAAACTTCTGGGACAGGACATCTACTTAAGCTAGAAGGAAGTGGTACCTAAATGGGAAATTGAGGAGCTATCCCATCCAGTTGGTAATAAGTATATGGACACATTTCCCCCAAAAGTAGAATGTCTGGAAAATAATAATATGTAAACAAGCTGTGTAGGGTGATTTCTATAGGGGCTCTTTGGGAAAGGTAAGGACTTGGAGGGGATCATCCTTGACCTTTTATGGTTGAAGCTGTGGAGGAAAAATAATGGCGCTGCCCCCCCCCCCGACACTGTCCTTGGAGGACATTGTCAGAAAGAGAATCCTGAAGGAAAATATAAAAAATGAAATGCTGTAAGTAAATAACAAATCCAGCCCCCATTATTATTTTGACCCAGAAGAAGTATATAAACCATATATGAGGTCACTCCTTTTGAACACTCTGTTTTCAAGATGGGCAACAAACAGGTGGAGGAAGAATGGATTCAGCTGAGAAGGCGTCCAGAGCTCCAGCTAAAAGGAGTCTGATCCCAAAGGAACCGGGGAACCAGATGGCCCACCCAAGAAAGAAGGGTCTCAGGCAATGCGTGGGTTAGGCTTTTGGGTCCCCCCCACTCCCTACCCATAGTGGCCTCTGCATTTGACAATACAGAAGGAGGTGCAGGTGCGTAGGATCTGAGCTATTGATGGCTGAGTTTGCTCAGACTGACTCCCAGCCTCTATTTGTCCCCAAATGAGAGATAGTAAGAGGGAGCATTCTCCAGCTTCGTAAAGAGAAGCCTGAGGGGAAAAATGATTGGGGTCAGTTGGGAGGGCAGTGAGGGGAGAGGTTATAGGCAATATATATTTATCTGAATTGATTCGGTTTCATTTTTATCAGTAAGTGAGACAAATTACCTCAAAATCATTAGAGTCTTATCATGGAAAGCTTTTTGCCTTTTCCTAATTCCTTGGTTCATATTCATCTAATACGTCACCAAGTAAATTAGGACATTTATGAGAAAATTTAATATAAAATGTCTGTGTCCCGAATTTGCAGATTCTGGTAAATGATTTCGCTTTTAGACATGACCTGAGGTACAGCTCTCTGAAGAAATTAATTATGACCATTATGAAACTAGGTTAGGTGGCCAGTGGGATAGAGTATCGTATTTGGTGACATCATTGAGTTTTTTTTTTTTCAAAGGCACTTATACTGATTCCAGAAATTTTATACACACGTACGTGTTCATACAATTGCCACCCTTGAGTTAAAAGAAATTAAGACGATATATAGTTTTGATTATGGAGCATGGTCCATAGCATACTTTTAAGTGGAAAAAAGGGAAGTATCTAAAGAGTGGGAATAGAAGCACCCCATTTTTGTAAAGTACATGTGTTAATATATATGCACAAATTAAAAATGCGAAATAATTTTTGAACTGTTAATAATAGTTATCTTTGTTTTATTAATTTTTGTTGTGTCTAACTTTTTATAATTTCATGTGTTTTTTTCTTACTGGAAAAATAAGCAAAAATAAAGAATGAAATATAAGGGTTTCAATTAGCAGGGAAAATCCCTGTATTCTGGGGACCTGCACAGAGTGATAAGCATTTCCTTCTTTGTTGTTTTTTTTAACTTCCAGTCGATGCCATGCCCTTTATTCCCTCCAGCATTCTCTCCCTCTGTGCCCCAAATTTTCTCCAGGTAATAATAAGATCATGAGACATTCAGGAGGTGAGGAGTTAAAGATATTAAAGATATTATCTTAAACCCAGGGCCATCTCAAGAGCACCTCGTTTGTTTACAAGGGATGTGACTTATCTATCTCTGGCAGAGCTGACCTGGTTTCTTTGGAGGACCAGGTTGTTCTGGGCATCCCCTTTGTCCTTTTGTATCCCCTCCTACGTGGCTTTCCTGGTGACTGTGACTTGGGTGGAGTTGGGGACCTTCGGGGTCATGAGTTGCATGTTAGGTTTCCTTCCACCCACCCTCTGAGTCTTCTCACTTAGAATCATGGTAGCCACAGGAGCTTGGGGTCTCCTGGGGAAGAACTGGGGCCCTTTTCTGAACCACCCACAGCTAGCTTTCAGGAAGGAAAACCCCTCATTGACTGGAGTTAGAAGTAGTCAAGGAAGCACTAGCTCAACTTCCAACTCTCTTCTTTGCCTGGGTTTCTTTGGAAATATAACCCGATACATCAAGAGATTTCTTTTTCTCCTGCTTTTTCATTTGTTGGTTAAGGATGAGGGCCTAAGAAATGTGCCCTGCTTTAGGGTGTTAGGAAAAGACACACTCCCAATATCTGCAGGTTTTGTCTATAGTGTTTTCAAAACAAAATTCGTTACAGTTCATTATTTTTAAAAAGATTTTCATATCATTTTTAAGAAAAATGCATTGGGGAAGATGAGTATGAGAAGTCATAACTATCACAAGGCCTGTTGACTAAATGTTAATTATGGGACTTTAGATGTGTCAAGTTATAGGTTGGAGCAGTTTTGTTTCTCAGAGGATACAACTATGAGAAAACTGATGGAGGGCCCTAGGCCTCTGGCAAGACCCTGGAAGCCCTCTTTCCAACCAATTCTGCTTTCATTGGGTGTATTTGAAAATGGTTTTGCTTGACAAGTGCAATTTCTTTTAATGGGCAGTTGTATCTGAATGCGTAGACATTTTGCTGGCTTTTTAGAAGAGATAAGTAAACTTCATTAAGAAGTCTCATTTTCGTGTCGTATAGAATTACACGTTGAAAGCATATCAAAATTTAAAAAGAAAGCATATCAATATTATGATCTGGAATACTGGCATGTTCGATATATTTTCTTTTATGCATTGATTAAGGAAAGATTCTGCCTATCTATTTGGAAGTGTAGATGACAAAGCAGTATAGTATCTATTCTACCCATGATCAGTATTCCATTCTGTATTGGGCTTGTGCAGCATTGGGGTTAGGCATTAGTGATGAATCTTCTGTCTCCTGAGATTGCTTAACGCTTGGTGTGCTTGTGTCAATAATAGGGAATGGGTACTTGCCAGATCCATTCACTCCTGGTTAAGAGTTTACAAGGTCACATTCAGAAAATGTATACACTAGGCAGTAAATATTTGTTGAACAAAATGGATGTAATCTCACCTCAGGGCCTTTGCCCTGGCTATTCCGCTGGCTGGAGATATCCTTAGGTCCTACTTCTTCACTTCAGGTGTTTCTCAATAATTGTGAATAATTTAGACCATAATTTGAACTGTATTGAGGGACATAAAGATTGGACATCTTCAAGTCTATGAATATGTGGAGATGTGAAGTAGGAAGGGGTCCACCGACCTGCTAGGAGAGGCACAGATCCAGAGAGTGTCACTGTGGTTGAGTCCCTTCTCGGTTCCAGGAACCTGGTTCACTGCTGCCCATGTAGATGGGACCACCACCACAGAGTAGACCAGACATCGTATGGATCCCCATTACCATCCTTGGATACACTGAAATCCGTCCTCAGACTTTATTGCCAGGACTTGACCCCTGTGCTCAAGTCTGTTCACACTGCCAAGGTCATCCGTGGTGGGAAGCTTGAAAATGGAGCCTGCGTTCTCTGGTTGTTGACCCCCAGTTTGCAAAGCCAAATCCTACCCATTCATTGAGCTCACCTACTGTTTGAGTTTACATAACTAATTTCATGTTTTAGGCCTCAAAGCAGGCAGAAGTCTTTTGGAACATGGTTGTGATAATATCTAATTTTGCTACACTTTAATTATATCTTAGTGGATTTTGGTAGGATTCAGGCACTTGGGAACATCTGAGATTTTTTGAGGCTGAGCCTATCACTTTTTTTTTTTTTT
>CM052892.1:65372551-65392792 GCA_028534135.1 Potos flavus
TCTGTCATGAAAGTTGAGTATTGAACAAACAACTATGCCCAGGAGTTGTCAAACTTAGATAAGAAAACAGGTCAGCTTTGGGGTAATCTTGATGCTATAAATGTCTGAAACCTTGCTATATTTAGAATGCATATTTAACATTCTCTTTTCTTCCTCAACCCCCATGCTCACTCATTTTGTAGATGCTGACATCATTATGGCATTGTGGAGTGGTTGGGGCGGGGGGAGGGGGAGAGAGGGCTCCCTGTACTAGGTCATGGGGTCTGGGAATAATCTTGACCCATCACAGACTCCACTGACCTGTAAAAAGTATTGTTAATCTTCTTACTGTCTGCCTTACAAGTTCTGAGAAGAGAAATGAGGTAATGTCTACTTAGACCTTCGAACTTCTCGGAAGAACAGCTTTCTACAGTAATAAGATTTCCTAATGCATTTGTTTGTGTTGTAATGGAGTATAATTCCATTTACTTAAATTTCTTTAGGTGCCTCTAGGATATCTGACAGTCTTGCACAGGGGAAGCAGTCCGGCTTTCAGATGAGAACTGGGCCTAGGCTAGAACTTGCAAGGGTATAAGTGAGCCAGCTATAAATTTATGAAGTTAAGTGAAGGAAGCTGGGAGAGGAAGGAAGGGGAGTTAAAGTTAGTGGTGATGAAAGGGAGGGAGTTGTAATTACAGAGAGTTTATATCATACTTTCAAGTCATGTGTTTTACTAAAGATCAGTATCTCAATATATTTGGAAAAACACATGTTTATTTTAATTTAGCAATAGCACATATTAGATGACTCATCTGCAGTATTGATCCTGTGCTCACTCTCTGTATTGATAGACTCTTTAACCTCCTTCAAGATTTACTTTATTATGTTTCTTGGGCCATAACCTGGTTGTTTAAAAACTTGTTTCCGACTCTGACATCAGTAGTTCCATACTAACAATAACAATTTCATAGATTTCATTTATAAAATACCTAGGAGATTACTAAATAATCCTTTGTCTTTTTCTCTGTAGAAAAAAGAATAAGTCGCTTTTTTGGAATACTCATGAACAGTGTAATTTTTTTATAGCCTCTTAGAGTAATATTGCAATTGAGTAGGCTTTCTAGTCAGTCCTAAAAAAGAGAAGTTAAAATAAAGGGTGAAAAGTGGGGAAAGTACACATATGTGCCATCTCTGACATACTATAAAGAAGTTAATTTAGATTACAGTTATCATTATTGGACAGCTTTGTTGTGGAACTTTCTAGAAGCAAGTGCTTCTTTGGCATTTCCAATGCAGTATTTCACAAGGAGTTCAGCCTTCTACAAAGGAATTTTAAGTAACTATTGAGTAAATCTGGAAAGAAAACAGTATGTCTTCTTTTCCAGAGAGGTGACTGTTTACACTTTTTAATAGCAACTGATTTGTATTTTTAGAGCTATAATACTAATCATATCCCTTTCCTGGGGGGAGGAAAAAATGTTACCACTTTCATTTGCTAAACTATGGAATATAATGCAGAGAGAACATAACCTGTCACCCAAAATGTGGCGTGAAAAAATAAATCATTACCAAATGATGTGTATGAAAAAAGTCACTCCATCTCTCAAATGAAGAACATCTTAGGGGCATCTCAGTGGCTCGGTTGGTCTGACTCTTGATTTTAGCTCAGGTCATGGATCTCGGGGTCATGGGATCGAGCCCCACGTTGGGCTCCCCGCTCAGCACAGAGTCTGCTTGAGATTCTCTCTATTCCTCTTCCTCTGCTCCTCCCCCCACTTGTGCCTGCTCTCTCTCCCTCTCTCTCTCTCTCTCAAAGTAAAATATTAAAAAGAACATCTTATATAAGGACATGACATAGAATACAGTAGTTCTCCCTTATCCATGGTTTCATTCTCCATGGTTTCCATTACCCACAGTCAACTGCGGTCTGAAAGCAGTTCATCCTCCCCTGACACATTATCAGAAGGTCACTAGTAGCCCAACACTACGTCACAGCACCTGTGTCATTCACCTCACTTCATCTCATCACCTAGGCATTTCGTCATCTCATATCATCACAAGAAGGGTGAGTACAGTACAATAAGATATTTTGAGAGAGAGAGAGAGACCACATCCACATAACTTTTATTACAGTATATTGCTGTAATTGTTCTCTTTATTATTAGTTATTGTTGTTAATCTCTTACTATGCCTAGCTTATAAATTTTACATAGGTGTGTATGTATGGGAAAAAACAGAGTATAGGGCTCAGTATCATCAGCAGTTTTGAGCATCCACGGGGGGTCTCAGAATGTATCCCCCGCAGATAAAGGGGGACCACTATACTATGGATCTTCCCTTTGGACCAAAACAATCTTTTACTTAAAAATTATGACTCAGAGACACAATTGATATCAAGTTAGACTGTAATAATCTTATCAAGACCACATTTTTGTTGGAAAAGGTCATCTAGAGGACATGACTAATGGCTGACTCATGAGCTAGACCCAGGCAATTGGAGGCTCCTCATCCTCTGCCCTGTCCTTGGAATACACACTTTGTCCACCATTCCCACAGTGGGAGCTGTTCCAAGGACACAGCCTTGACGGAGTAATGTGATATTGAGACCACATGTGACTGAGCCCAGTGAAGGGCCCCATATAAATTTTTAAGATTCTGGCAGGTGGGTGTGAAGATCTATCTATCTTGTGGGTGTCCAAGACAAGCCTTGTACGTAGGCTTCCTTGTTTATTAAACTACCACCTACCCATATGGAGGGATCTACCTCTTTCTTTGGTCTCTCCCTGTCCTCTGCATGTGGAGGTCACTTGCGGAGGTCACCTGGGGAACCTCCCGAGGTTGTGAACCCACAATTTTCTGTTCCTGGTGATTCACTAGAATGTGGGCCTTTCTGAATGTTGAACATGTTCTGCAATTTTGTGTCCTCATATAAAACCTCATGATAAATTTATAAGTTTCTGTATTATGTGTGACTATCGCTAAGGAATACTTTTGAAAAAAAGTTGAAAAATACCCTTTTTATATTGATCTGTTGCACATTAAATTGTGACGTTTTGTTTGAATTTGTTTCAGAATCGAAGCAAACGCTTGGAGAAGGTCCATGTGGTTATTGGACATAAATCGTGTGACTTGGATTCTCTCATCTCTGCCTTCACATATGCTTACTTTCTAGACAAGGTAAGGGGAAAGAAGATTGTGCTTTTTGTATTTGAGTTATGATGGAACTCATAAGAACAAACATTTTCTGGAAAAGCGAGCCTACTCACTTAAATTTTCATGTTCTGGTTTAGTGTTGCATAGAATAATGTGTTATAATCCATTAAACAACAAATATTTATTGGTCATCTACTGTATGTTAGACACTGTCTAGTTATTTCTTATCTACTATCGTCACAAAACATTATTTTAATAAGATCAATGCCTTCAAATAAAAATTTTTTTAAAAATATATGATAGTTTACTTTTATGAGAATTCAGAGAACTAACAAAAGTAAAGGTCAGCATTTCTCATTTTCCTTTGTCATCCTTGTTGGTTAGTCTTACTGCTGGGAATAGAAAAATATGTGCGTGAACATTACATGAAATACAGAGCATATTGGCTGGAATTTTCAGTAACAGAGGTATTACATTTCCCATCTATATTCTGTTCTTGCCTTTTAGCCCTGACTTTGTATAGCAAGGTCATTCTCAGTTTGTGATAATCTCCCTTGAGTGAGAATCTTTGTACTCTGTGAAGTCTATAACATCCCTACAAAGGTGGAAAAGACCTTTTAATAAATTGTTTTAAAATTTCGATTTCATAAAATTCATCAGCCCATGATAATGCGTCACCTCAAAGTCTAAAAACACACATTATGAGTATCTTGGTGCTATTTCCAATTTCACAGAATTTTTAATTTTCCGCAGTCTGATTTGTTTTATTCCAATTTTGTTTGGATCCTTGGCTCTGAGAGTATGCATAGCTGATCTAGAGTGATTTAAATTCATATGAAACCCAGTCTTCCAGAATAAGCTGTGGGTGGCAAGAATGGCTTAGGGCAGCAGCTGACAAAAATGCCAGGTAAAATATTCCGATCTCTACATATGGACTTTATTGTCAAATTTGTCTTAAAATTTGTTGAACTTTATGAGGGAGATTAATTGGCATAAGGAGATAAATGTGCCTATGTCAAGACATGCGTTTAAATGCTTAATCCTATTAGCTGCACTCTTGGACTCCTAGGAAAGAAATGTTGCTTGTCTCGAGAACATAGGGTTAACTGAACCAGACTGGTTTTTAGACCGATGGCGGCATGGACTCTTAAGGAAATTATAAATAACGCCACTACCACCTACTGCAATGTCTTGAATATAACATGAGACCAAAGGAATGGGAAAGTAGTTGTGAGAGATAAAATGGATAAAGAGATGTGTGATCTCTTCTCTTCTTCTAAGGCTCTCCACTCAGCATGGGGACAAATATGGAATTAAGGGTCACATACTGGCATTTGTCCCATTTCTGGGCATTCCTCTTAGTTTACCAAGTCCTGCCCCTGACCACAAGTCTGCATCTCCGTTTGAATTTTTTTCCAAGAATCTGGTGACTTCCTCTGAGAGTATTAACATATAGAATAAATGTAGAGCTTTGGAACTTCCCATGTATAAATCCACTTAAATACTTTTCACTCCTAGGTAAGTCCCATTCTACAGAGGGGTTAAACTGAGTTTCCAAAAGGAAAATGGCTTTCTCCAAGTCACACAGCAGAGGCTCAGGCTAGAACTTAGTTCTGATCCTAACCTCACGATAGGTCCTGCCCCATGATAGCCTCAAGCCACGTGCACTTGACTCAAGTTTCAATATCAGGAGTTTGATACAACTCAATTAATTAAGAAAAATAACTTGCCTTACATAAATTTCTAATGATTTATGCACAGTTGTGATTCAGGATTAGCCTGACAGGTAAGAGAACAGGCACTTTGTTGGAATGGCTTTGTGCTTTGTATGCTATAGAAGTGGGTGATTTATTTATTTTATTCAACAAATATGTATTAAATGCTTACTGTGTGCCAGACTGTTTTATGCACTAAGAAATAGAACTGAGCCAAAAAGACAAAAATTCCTGCCTCCTTTTTTTTTTTTAAAGACTTTATTAGAGAGAGAGAGGAAGAGAGCATGAGCATGAGAGAGAGCATGAGCAGGGGTGAGGGGCAGACGGAGAGGGAGAAGCAGACTCCCCGCTGAGCAGGGACCCCCCCCAAGCGGGGTGACATCTCAAGACCCTAGATCATGACCTGAGCTGAAGGCAGATGCATAACCGACTGAACTCTCAGGTACCCCAAACCCCTGCTTTCTTAATGCTAGGAGGGAGATAGATGACAAAGGTATTAAAATTATGGAAGAAGCACTGTGCTTTGACAGAGCTAGTGATGATGTGAGAACAAAGTCCATTTACTTTATGCAAAAATTCAGTATTACCAAACGCCACCTTCTCTCAGTGACATCTGGGGTTTATCACTGTGCGCTCATAGTAATTTTTAAAAACACCTTTATGTTTTAAATTTTTTTTAAAATTCCTATAGAAAAATAAGTGAACCTGAAATTCTCTGACTCCCACCCCTCGCTTATTTCCCCTTCTTACCACTATTTTTTAATAAGAGATTTATTAGTAATGTGATTTTTTAAGATAAGAAATGAATTGAGATCACAATCTGGTAGTTTGTGGGCCAAATCTGGCTCATAAATAAGTGTTTGTTAACCTACACAGTATTTTCAATTTAGAAAAATAAATGTAGGGGTGCCTGGGTGGCCCAGTGGGTTAAGCCTCTGCCTTCGGCTCAGGTCATGGTCTCAGGGTCCTGGGATCGAGCCCCGCATCGGGTTCTCTGCTCAGCGGGGAAACCGCTTTCCCCTCTCTCTCTTCCTGCTTCTCTGCCTGCTTGTGATCTCTCTCTCTCCCAAATAAATAAATAAAATCTTTAAAAAAAAAAAAAAAGAAAAGAAAAATAAATGTAAAATAAAGATAAATAAAATAAAAAATAAATAAATAATATTTATTTATTTAAATTATACATATTATATAAATAAATAAATAAATAAAGTAAAAAATAAAATAAACATCACGGGTAACAACCCCAAATCTAGATTTCTAGCTTTTCTTGAGTAATTGAAAGATTTACCTATCCCGGACTTGCAATTTTCGTGGGTAAACCATCAGCTGGAGCTGAACTGCATGCAGCCATCTCATGTAGATGGGACATATCTACCCTTCTGTGTCACCACAGTCTTCATCTGCCCTGGTGCAATCATTCCAATGTTCTGTGAATTTCATAAAAACGTATAAATTTGTTTCTCCTGAAAAGAAGAATGTGTGTGTGTGTGTATTTTTTAATTTTGGAGGGGTTGAGATAAGACATAAAAGAATAACGAGGTTAAAAAATATTAGGGGCCATTTACCTGTAGCTAATGCTTTGTTAATTGGGTTCAGGGACAGCTAATTCTCCATGTCATATGGGTGAGTGAAGCCAGGAGACGTTTTGTTCCCTTTACCATTGCCCTCGGGCTTGAAGCAAATGGAGTTGTGCTCTTTCCTCTTGCTGCCGGCGGTGAATCAGTCAACTCTTTTCTTCGCAGGTCAGTCCACCTGGGGTTCTCTGTTTGCCAGTGCTGAACATACCAAGAACCGAATTCAATTACTTCACCGAGACAAGGTTTATTTTAGAAGAGCTAAATATCTCTGAATCATTCCACATATTCCGAGATGAAATTAATCTGCATCAGCTCAATGATGAAGGGAAGTTATCTCTAACACTTGTTGGCAGCAACGTGCTGGCCAGGTAAGGCTCCGGAGGGAGGTTTGATCCTTGAACCAAGGCTCTGATGGGGAAAGTATCACCTCGTTCAGGATGTTTGTGACCTAAGGGAGATTGCATTAAAGGCAGAGGACATCAGAGGAAAAAGAATATTTTTTCTTCTCTTGTGGCAAAGTGTGGGCTCTCCCAGGCCTCTCTTTTGACTTTTGCATTTCAAATATGACATCTTTGAGTGGAAAGTTTTTGTAGCAGTGACCAAGATTATCATTTTGAACCATTTCAAACAGTGCATTATAGCCACACCACAGTCCTAAGTGTTGATGCTGTAAATATGTGATGAAAACTGAAATTAAACACTAAATAAAACTGAAAGGTTCTTAAGAAAGATATCTCAAGGGTGAAATGAAAAATCACATGGATCAGCTCTGAAAGTCATCTGATCATTGGCTTGTTCATTCATAGCATTTGATACTAGAAGAGCAGGATGGATTTCTAAAGTTCATGTAGCTTGAATTCATTATTTTAAGGACAAGAAATCTGAACCCCACTGTTGCAAATGACTGATAATAGCTAACAGGCAGCTCATTAGCTAACCTTGGACTCAAGGCATAGTTTGGGTTAAACTTGGGTCTTCTGCCTCCTTCAGTAAGTACTAGTTGGTGCAAGAATCTACATGTACATAAAGAGGAATGAGCCCAATTGTCTGCCTTCAGGGACTTTCCAACCCAACACAAAGATGCTCTTTTTGAGAAGCTCAGTGGTCCTACCAAGTGAAGAGTCAGCAGTGAAACACCTCGAGTTGGAGGCAGTAGCTTTCTTGCACACTTTGCCAATTTGCTAATGGTTTAGGACATTAACCAGTGGGTATTGATGTGAGTACACAGGAAAGAAGAACTGGTACAATTATCTAATTTTTTATTTAACCCTTGTTAGGAAGTGTATTCCGGTGTGCATACATGATGATGATCCCAATCATGCCGTTTGTTTGTTATAAAGAGTTTTGAGAAGTCTGCTTGCGTGGGCCTGTTTTTATCCCCATGCCGTTTGAAACATAAATTCTTTTGAATATTTATTAATCAGTTGTTGACCACTGGCTGAGAGTTACTGGGAGTTTATTTGACTGACTTCAATTATCAGTGCTCAAGATGATTGCCTACATGATTAAACGTATGTGTTAACTTTTTCAAACCAATTAATGCAAGTAATGCAAGAAGCCAAAGGAGTGAACTGTGCAACGTATGTGGCAGTCAGAATCTTGGAAGAGTTTTGTTCCCAACTAAACTGAAAAACTTAAGCTGGTGTTGGGACTGATGCTGGGAACTCCAGCTTTAGGACTGTTTATGAAACAGAATGCTTTCCAAAAATAAATTGAGATCTCTTTGTCCTTCGTTGCCACGCATTTGTTTCTGGCAGATGGAAAGACCAACGTCAGTCTTACTCACATCTTTCTTCAGGCCTTTGATAAAGCCACCTTATCTCATGTATGAAGGATGATGGTGGAAGTAAATCAGCTCGTATAGCTTTTCTCCGGCACTGGGACCGCATGTACAAGTTCTGGAACCAGATTATCAGAGTTTAAACACAATCTAGTCCGCTTACAAGTTTTGTGACCTTACACAAATTTCTTAACCTCTTTGTGCCTCCATTTCCATATTTTTAAAATGGGAGTTTTACTAGAACCCATTTCATAGGGTCATTTTATAGTATAAGATGTGGTGATATTCCGTCTGGCCTGATAATATTGTTTGGCCGGTAGCAGAAGCTTAGTAAATGTTAGCTATTATTAATTATCGCTATTATTATTATTATTATTATTATTATTACTTACCAATAGCAAAACAAGAGATAGAAGTGCTGAGGTATGGGGGGGGGGGGCTACGTACTAAGACTCTTGGGGAGTGAATTCGCTGAAATGGAATGTGAAGGCACATAGAATAAGGGTCCTGTCTTCTGAGTCAGATGAGTTTACTCAGATTTTTGGCTGTTGAGAGAAAGCCATTTTTGTGGGAGTAGAGATTAAATACTTCCAGAAAGTAAGAAAATGTGCCATATCTCTTTGTCTTCCTCTCCTCCATTTGCTTTCCAGCGAGGACAAAACCTTAGAATCAGCGGTTGTCAAAGTCATTAATCCGGTGGAGCAGAGCGATGGTGGCCTTGAGTTCCGAGAGTCTTCCTCTTCCCTTGTGGTGAAAGAGATTCTCCAGGAGGCTCCTGAGCTCATCACCGAGCAGCTGGCTCATCTCCTCAGAGGTGAGAGATGGCTCTTTCTATTAAATACTGGAAGGCTTAATGGAGTGTTTCTTGACTTGCTCATGCAGAATGAGTGTGATCCATTCTTGAGTTAACAACCCCTTTCAAGACCACGGGAAGCTTCATCAGAGAAGCAGGGAGTAAAGAGTTTGTTAAAGAGTAGCATTATACTGCATATTAAAAATGTGCATTTAAAAACAGGCATGAAGGATCTTTGCTGTTTCACTAGACAGGAGTTTTAAATGGAACTGTGGCACCTCTGTTGGGGAGCTGGAAGAGCTCCTCTGGCCGGCCAACAGCTTCCACAAGTGATTCTTGCCCCACAGCAGGGCGACTCAGGACCCAGAATCCATGTCCTCACATTGAAATATATGCTAGGTTTGTGGAATACTGCTTGGATGGCAAAATAAACACCATTCATGTTGGTGATTTTGTGTTGGGGCTTTTATGGTCACTTTGTCACATCGTTGGCCACCATCTTGTAACATTTCCCATCCTAACTCAGCCCTGCGTTCTCAGCACTTTGTCATCGATTACCGTTTGACTATTTTTCATCTCCATCCATGGAGCCAAATCCACTTCCAAAGGGCTTTCTAACCTGGAAATTGCTAGTCGACTTTGGTGGCACAAAATTACCACAAAAATTCAGTGTCTTCTCACGTAGAACAGCTTTGGGTGTTGTATAAAGCTATTTCTTTCTCTTTTTCAATAATCCATCTTGAACATGGTAGACACGGGATTTCCTCAGAAGTATCTAATGCAAGAAAGTGAAAAATAGGGATTAACATACAGAAAGAATTTTTAAAAAAGGAAGGAGATGACTGAGAGTATGTTGACACCACTCCTTTGAGGATACTTTCCTTCACTCCCCGTCTCTTCCACAAGGTGGAGAGGAAAATGTGCAAAAGTTATGTAGTTCCTGTGAATATTTTAGAACTAATGGCCCCAGGAAACCTATTTTAAATTTTTTCTGGTAACGGACATCTGCAAAAATGCTCTGTGGGAAAGTGTGCCCTCAACGAAACCAAGTAAATACGATCATTTATCTCGGTGACAGAGCAGAAGGAAAATAAAGGTAATTGGGGATCCCAGCCAAGAGGGAAGTTGTTTGACAATGCAGATGTGCAGTGCAGGCAAACGCTACAGGGTATTTTGTTTAAATTTTTTGCAAACTAAGAAGCTTGATTTATTATTAAAAAAAATACACATATTATTTAACAGGAAAGAAAGGCAGTCCACAAATAGCTCATCACCATGCTTTTCTGTAAATTGTTAAATCAGATCAAACGGCGATACATGAGTAAGAGGTATGATTTTGCTGCTAATGATGACAATAATGATGACATTCATATTTGGGGAATTAGTAGAGCTGCAGACCCTTTTATGAGTGATGTTGGTTTTAGTTAGCAAAGCTACCAAGATTCAGAGGTATGGTAAAAGGCCTTGGTTTTTCTTATCATTGGAGGTTTTTCTTAAGGTTGGGCTTGAAATGGCATCCTATGGGAAGCTGGCAGGGTAGGGTAGGGAGTTCACTCAGTTGCTGCCTGGACATTGGGATGTAAAAGGATAAAGTGCCTCTGTCTGCAAAGACTGCAGATAGAGATGCTGTCATGAGAGAGTCCAGAGTCGCTAAGCCTGGAAGGTGGCTTACTATAGGTGTCCCAAGAAGTCTGATTTTAAAGAGGAACCTCAGTTGTTCAGAGTAAGAAGTAAAAGTTCCTAAATCGGGGTGCCTGGCTGGCTCAGTTGGTTAAGCGTCTGCCTTCGGCTCAGGTCATAATCTCAGGGTCCTGGGATGGAGCCCTGCTTTGGGTTCCCTGCTCAGCGGGAAGCCTGCTTCTCCCTTTCTCTCTGCCTCTGCCCCTCCCCTACTGTGCTCTCTCTCTCTTTCTCTCAGATAAATAAGTAAAATCTGAAAAAATAATTGAAAGAAAGAAAGGAAGGAAGGAGGGTAGGAGGGTACAAAAGTTCCTAAATCTTTAGTAAGTATCAGAAAGGAATCGAGTTGAATTTTGCAATATTCACTAAACTCAAGGTTAGATTTCATAGTTTTCCAATCATATATTAACACCAAACCAAATGGGAGGTTTTTGATGTGCCTGTAAATAATTTTAGCATTCCTTATTTTCATAACATGGATAGTTCTCTGTCCAAAGAGTTTTCTCTATTAACAGCTATGTTATTTTATATTTTGGGATGCTCAACATAATCATTAATTTGACAGACATTTCTAGAGTGTATTTATGCATTTTTCTAGGTCTTGAAGGAAAGTAAAATTTCTATGTATACCTTTGCCGCAAAGAATTTTGAAAAATGTCTGTTTCCAGATGTGGTGAGACTAAATATTGATGGCTGAGGCTTGGAAGAGTCTTCGAAAGGATCCTAATTAGACATCTTTGGGGGATATATTATTATGAACTTTGTACCCAAAAAACCTGAATTTACTGTGAGCAAAGTACTTCGTCAATTTGATTGCTCTTTGCCTTTCATTCCCGTGGTCATATCCTAGAACACACCCTGCTGAGGCACACTGGTGTGCTGTAAATGGATTTCCAGTGGGCCATTGATCCCCTCAGTCGCTGGAGAGGACCCTCAGGAAATGCCTGTTAGCCCACTATGCTGGGGGAAAAAAGGGTTAATTTTCAGAGTGGTTCTTAATGTGCGAGAGTTTGGGCCTACTCTGCCTTAGTCTTGCTTGATTAGCTCCTTCTCCTCTGCTCAACTTCTAAGTATTGCAGTGCTGTCGAACTGCATCCTGGGACATATTTTTTCTATATGGTATTCTTTTTTTTTTTTTAAGCTTTTTATTTAAATTCCGGTTAGTTAACATAGAGTGTAATATTAGTTTCAGGGGTACAATAGAGTGATTCCACACTTCCATACATCACCTGATGCTCCTCACGACAGGGGTGCTGCTTAATCTCCATCCCCTACTTCCCCCCCCACCCCTGCCCCATCCCCCAGCCCCTCCCTTCTGGTAACCGTCAGTTTGTTCTCTGTAGTTAAGAGTCTGTTTCTTGTCTGTTTCTTGTCTATAGCCTGTCCTATGTCCGGTGGCCATATTTCCTATTTCATATTTCATTCTGAGATTTTAGACCTCTCCTTAGCATGTTCCAGATTCATCTGTGGTGCCCATGTGACCTCTTCACATGCATGTCTAACTAACACCCACCTCACCGTGGCTGGAATGGACCCCTGTGGTTCCCTGTATGTCCAAACCTGCTTTATCTCAGCTTTCCCATGTCAGTAGAGGGCACTGCCAACCAGCACCCTTGACACCAGCCACCATCTAAGCAGTTGATTCTATTTCCTTTCCTTCCACATTGGTCCACCAGCCCATCCTGCTGACTCTCCATCCGCAGCATAACCTGAATCCGTCGACTCTCACGTGATCACCAGCAGTGATGCCGCTGAAGCTGCCATCCTCTCTCTCTCCCACTAATGCAATGGCTGCCTGAGTGTTGCCTCTTCCCTCCATAAAAGCTGTTGTTCATGAAGTAGTCAGAATGGTCTTTTGAAAGTGTAAACCACTTGTGTTCATCTCCTGCTTAAAATCCATCACACTCAAAATCCAAGCACCATCCCCCAGCCCCCAGTTTACAATATGGCCTCTTTCCTGCCTGCCCTGACGTCACGTCATGGATTCCCTGCCATCCTTTCCCTTCAAAGGTTCCAGGGACAGGGGCCCTTCAGTCTTTCAAATATGTCAAACTCTTTCTACTCTTGAAGACCTACATAAGCTGTCCCTTCCTTCTGGAATGCTCTCTGTCTACTTATCTTTCTATCTGTCACGACTTTCTTCCTCCCTTTTCCTCCTTCACTCCAGAATGCAAGCTTCATGAGAAAGCATACCTTCTGTGTTTTGTTCACTGCTCCACTGCTGTGTCTCTGGCTCCCGGAACAGTGCCTGCCACATAGACCCTCAGTAAATACAGTCATAAGATGGATTGTGCATGATTGTGTATATACTTTCTATTTGTATGACTGTATGGATTTAGTTAGTTCTGTGAGATGACAATATCCATTTCATTCCTGCCCTTCCTTCTTCCAACCTTCTTAATGTCCAGAATTTAGACATTGTCCTTTGCAATAATAAATCCTCTTATTTTTATTTTTTTAGCTTTTAGAAATCCTAGTAGAACTTGTTCTGTTATTTTGTAAGCCTTTGTTTCTATTTTCATCTTTTGGTTGTCTCTCTCTCTCTTTATATATATAGATGTACGTAATTGTATATATGATATTTTTTTAATATTTTATTTATTTATTTGTCAGAGAGAGAGTGAGAGTGAGCAAGCACAAGCAGGGGGAGCAGCAGGCAGAGGGAGAAGCAGGCTCCCCGCCAAGCAGGGAGCCAGATGTGGGACTTGATCCCAGGACCCCAGGATCACGACTCGAGCCAAAGGCAGACGCTTAACCGACTGAGCCACCCAGGCGTCCCTGTATATATAATTTTTTAAAAGATTTCATTTACTTATTTGAGAGAGAGAGAAAGAGCTTGAGTGAGAGAGAGCATGAGCAGGGGGAAGGGCAGAGGGAGAAAGAGAAGCAAACTCCCCACTGAATAGGGAGACCAAGTCAGGGCTCGATCCCAGAACCCTGAGATCATGACCTGACCTGAAGGCAGATGCTTAAATGACCGAGCCACCCAGGTGCCCCTGTATACATAATTTTAACCTTTTCATGGAGTATAATACACATACAGAAGAGAAGACAAACATAAAGTTCAGTGAATTATCAAAAGGAACATCTTTTTAACAAGTACCCAGGTAAAGAAATAGAATGAGAAAACCTCTTTGTGCCCCTTCTCATCACTACTCAGTTTCTCCTTAACTAAAGGTATCAGTCTGATTTTTATGGCACACACTTCCTTGCTTTCCTTTATAGTTTTACTACCCCCATATTTACCATAACTCCACGGATTGGTTTTGCGTGTTTGCATATTATATAAGTGGAAGCATATAGTTATACTCTTGTTGTTATTAGAAGTCTGCATTTATATTAAATATAGTATTGGGGGACTTGGGTAGCTCAGTTGGCTGAGTGACTCTTCATTTCAGCTGGGGTCAGCTTGAGATCGTGAGCTTAAACCCCACGATGGGCTCTGTGCTCAGTGTGGAGTCTGCTTGAGATTCTTTCTCTCTCTCTCTGCCCCTCCCCTCCATGCACACATACTCCCTCTTTAAATAAATAAATAAAAGCTTTAAATAAATAAATAAATAAATAAATAAATATTATCTATTTGCATAAGTCAGTCATCTATCGTATATCTGTTTATTATTTGTATCCTTCCTTCTTGCATAGAGTATTTGAAGTGGTTTGCAAAAATGTATGCAAATATAATAAAACAGGGGGGAAAACCCAGTCAGGAAAAACAAAAATGTGTCAAGAAAGGAATAAGAGCAAGACAGAATAAAAAGATCGAAGGAGTAAAAATAGTATTCAATCCAAACCTGGCATACGAGCCTCCTAGAGCCACTGAAAAAAATAGAAAGTAAATTAATTGTAATATTTATACTATTCCTAAAACAAATACATAGACCAGTTCCTTATTGAAAAAAAAATCTAAGTCTAAAGTATTTTTCCCTTGCATCAGTCTTTTGGAAAATACCCCTATCAATGTCATAGACATCCTCCAACCCATGCAGTAACGGTTTATACGGGAACTGAGCTCTATGTCAGAACCTCCCACTCCCCAATCAGTGCAGGCGTGTTGTTTTAATCAACTTCAGGGTTAGTCTAGTAACCTGGTTTTCTGTTCTAAATCTCTTTCCTCTACGAGTTCCTATTTTTCTCTCAATATGGGAAATAAATCCTTAAATTCAATCCTATGAGAATCTTTTGTAGTCTTATCCCGAAAGCTGTAGAAAACTATCCCAGCGTTTGCCTTGTGGGAGAAGATCATATTCAAATATTGAGGTGGAACCTGGGTATTACGGATGTTGTTCAAAGATCATTTATATAGCAATTAGAAGTAGACATTGATTTGCCAGGGTAGAAATAACCCGCTGTGTTCCTCTAATAATCTCCCTTGTCCCTGTACCCTCCGGGCCACGGCAGGACAGCTATGGGTAAATGTCAACAGGTGACTCACTCATGGCCAGTGCGTATTCAGACTGTGCAGGGGATTTAATGAAGTCGACATAATTTGCATTTCCTTTAATTAATACATCTTACAAAAGCTAGGTCTTGCTGCGGTCTTTTAATAAGACATACTTCAAACTTGGAAATTTCAAGATTCAGATCATTAGCATCACACTCATCTGGAAAGACCCACACTTAACGTCCATAGATTATTTTCTAATTATTTGTCTAAGAAGAGAATGTGTTCGTTCAGACAGGATGGTAAACGATCCTGATTTTTGGAAATGTCTTTTTATTTCTCTCCCCTCCCCCACGTCTGTTTTCGCCGTCGCGGTTCTTTTTTCTTTATTTTCTTTCTCCACTGCTGCTTTTCCTTTTTGTCTCTTCCTGCCCTTCTTCTTTTTTTCCCCTTCCTACTCTCTGCTTCTGCGATCCTTTTGTTATCATTTTCAGACAAGCTGCAAACTGCGTGTATTTAAAAGTCACCTAAAGTTGGTGTCTGGCTTTGCCCTGAGTTTTTGCCAAAAGCACACGATTATGAACCCGCCAGAATCCTCAAACTGGGTTCTTTAATTTCGCCAGAGGCGTGCACTGGAGGATTATTGCCAGATTTAAGGTCCATTAAATTGCTGAATCATCACATTGGGGATTTGTGTGTGTGCACGCGCCTGTGTGTGCCGGAGCGTGTGTGTGTGTGTGTGTGTGTGTGTGTGTGTGTGTGTGTGTGTGTGTGTTTCTGGGAACCAGCTGGCAACGAGGAGATTGCAACCACTGATTGCCAGTTGGGTTTCCATTAAGACCACACTTCCCCCAAAAGACTTGTCACATTTATTTGTATAAGGCCTTCACAGAGCCACAATATGGAGACAAATAACAGCAATGGTTCATCACGTAGAAAACCTCTGCCCTAGGTTTTTAAGAAACACCTTCTGTCCTTTCTATTGAGAGTTCCATTTGAACTTTAATAAAGAGTACTTGCTTGCTATTTTAGTAGCCTGGATTAACAGCTTCAAAAAAGATCCTTTTAAGGAGGTCAAATGGGAAAGGAGCGATGCCAGATTTTTTTTTTTTTTCCCCTCTCCTGCCCAAAGAGGGAATTATCCTCTCTCAGTGAATCATCTGTCTCCCGAAATGGTTACAAAGCCCAAAGGGAATTTCATCCATCCTGTTTTGCTGAGGAAGAGGGAAGATCTGTGTTGCGGGTAGAGGAAAGAGATTACTTATTATTTATTTATTTATTTTCGGAGTAGATATAAAGCCAAAACAATTTCTCGACCTCAGAGTTCTTATGCCATGCCAAGAGAAGCCTTATTCTTAAGTTCAGGCGTTTTAAATTTATGGATTATTAAGCACTTGAGTAATACGCTTCCTTTTTATCCCTTTTCAGGCAAAAATGTGAGCTGTTGTATTTTCGATCTTTTTTTCTCCTTCCTTCTCCTTCCCCCTACCCCCTTATTATTCATTCTTTTACTTATTTTTGTTTCACTGTGGAAAAAAAAATCAATCCCAAGCGAAACAAGGAAAGAGGTTTAAATCCCTTCTTCTCTGCTAAGAATTTATCATGCAGAGTATGCCTTTATTGTGGTGAATGTTTTCCCCAAACAACTTCTGACTTCATTAGATCATGTTTAATATTAATGTACTGCAATTGCTTTTGGCAAGAGGTCCTTCACTTTGCCATTCTTTTGAACAAAGAACATTGTGGTTGATTTTTTTCTAATGGAATGAAATGTTTGTTACAGTTGTATTATAATTGCTTTCTTTGTTGCTTCTTGTTAATCTCCCCTGGCCCGTAATAGCTGGGACCCTGTTGGGTACATGTGTATGGATTTAAATATTTTTGTAGTTCTGCAGAATTTGCTGGAAGTTAAATCAACTCTGACTCCGAAAACAGGTTTGATTTTGCCAAGAGGTGCTTTTGGCTGCTATATATCCTGATATTGATATTTAACTAAGTATATAGCTAAATGGGTCTTTAATGTGAAGTAGAAAAATTTGCTTCAGATGAATCCTTCAAATAAAATGGGCCATAGCCATTCTTTTGCAGTAAAAACAACTGGGAGTGTGGTGAGCCTCTTTCTGAGTTATTTTTTCCCCGCTTACATCAGTACATCAGCTTCTTTCGAATTGTCAAGTCACAATCATATATCAGTGTCAGAAGTCTCTTTCTTTGAATTATTTTGTAAGACTCTGTTTAGGGCAGTGTATGTTAGATTAATTTCTAGATTAATGCTTTTCCATTTATAATTTCTGAATAATGCTTTTCCATTTCCAATAATGCTTTTCCAATTTTAAAATTAAGATTCCCCAATCAAAGAATTGGATTCTTGGTTTGACTGTAAGCCAGGCACATTTTAGTGAAATTTATTCCTAAGGATCTTACATTTTGATGCTATTATAGGTTTTTTTTAATTTATTAAATTCAATTTTCTAATTGTGATTGTTTATAGAAATACAGATTTTGTATTATTAAACTTCTGTCGAGCACCCTTGCTAAATTTACTTACTATGTTAAGCTCATTTATAGGTTCTTTTTTTAAAAGAAGATTTTATTTATTCGAGAGCAAGAGAGAGAGAGAGCACAGAGGGAGAGGGAAAAGCAGACTCCCCACCGAGCAGAGAGCCCAACGCAGGGCTTAATCCCAGGACCCTGAGATCATGACCCAAGCTGAAGGCAGAGGCTTAATGGACTGAGCTACCTGGGCACTCCTCATTTATAGGTTCTTTTGAGTTTTTATATACACAAACATATCATCTACGAGAAAAGATGGTTTTTATATCTTCTTTTCCTTTCCTTATACCTTTTAGTTCTTTTGCTTGCCTCGTTGCTCTGGCCGGGGTTCACCGTGCAGTGTTGAATAGAAATAGTGATAGGCATCTCTGCATCACTCCTGATTTGAAATGGAAGGCTTTCAATATTTCACAGTTCAATACCAGGTTTGCTTTCTTTAGTTGGTTTTCATAAATGCCCTTCATCAAATTAAGGAAGTTGTATTCTATTTGCACTTGGCTGAGATTTCAATCTTGGATTTTATGAAGTAGTTTTACTACTTGGCATCTCCGGAGGTGATCATATGATTGTTTCCTCTATTAATATGGTGAATTATATTGATTGATTTTTTAATGTTAATCTGTCTTTTAATTCCTAGGAAATCCTTACTTGGTGACTATACAATGACATAGCATATGTTGCTAACTTGATTCGGGACTAGTTTTAAAAGGGTTTTTTGCTATGTTTATGAAAGAGACTTGCCTTTAGTTCCTTTTTCTTGCAATGTTCCTATTGGGTATTGATTGATTGATTATGCTAGGTTCAGAAAATAAGTTGGGAAGTGTTTTCTCTATTCTTTGGAAGAATTTGTGTAAAAATTAGTATATCTCTTAAAAGCTTGAAACGATAGATATTAAGTTTAATGGATTCATTTTTTAAATTCATTTTTTTATGAAGTAAATTCAAGCCCAACATGGGCCTCAAACTCACAACCCTGAGATCAAGAGTCACACACTCTCCTGACTGAGCTAGCCAGGTGCCCCTAATGGATTCATTTTTAAGTAGATACAAAACCATCCAGATTTTAAATTTCTTTCCTGCTAGCTTTGGCAAGTTGTGTTTTTTTCAGAAGTATTTTCAAAAGAATTTTGTAATCTGTTACAGTTTGTTCTTATCTCTTAGTATCACTAGAATCTGTAGTATGTCACCATTTCATTCCTCATTTTGGTAAATTATGCCTTCTCTCACTCTTCTCTTTTTTTCTTAAGCCGTTTTCAAAGGAACTATTTACATTTTTATATAAATTATAAAATTTATATTATATTATATAATTATATAATACAATTATTATATAATTATATGATATATTATATAATTATATAATTATAGAATATATAATGTGTTATATTATGTATTATATATAAATTTATGTTATACATTTATGTTTTTCATATTCTATCCTTCCTTCCACATTTTTTAGTTGAATTTGCTGTTGTTTTAAACATGTGATGCTTTTAAAGATAACTTTCCCCAGATCTTAGCTCCAATTGGGCTCCACAATCTTAAATGTGATGTTTTCATTATCGTTCAATTAAAATATATTCTAATTATGTTGTGATTTCTTCTTTTACCATGAGTTAGAAGTGCCTTGTGTAATTTCCAAATATTTGGGAATCTTCTGGTTTTGTTCTATTACGGATTTCCAGACTATGATCATGGTGGCCATAGAATATAACTCTGAGACTGCAATCTTTTGAAATTTGCTAAAACTTGATTCTCCCCAAAAGCTGCCACCTCTCACATCCCTGCTGCCTCCGTGTGGGGGTGAACAGAAGTGGATCTGGGGGCACAAGGAGAGCCTGATGCCCCTCCCCACACCACCTGTATCTAATATATAAATACAGAGATGTGTTAAAAAAAAAAAGACTTGATTTATGCTTCCGTGGATGATCAGTTGGGTTTAATGTCTTATTTGTGATAGACAAGAAAGTATAGGTCCGCCATTGTTGACGACAGTGTTTAATATACGCTAGTTAGGTCGAGTTCATGACTCATGTTGCTCAAATATTCTATATCTTTTTTTTAAGATTTATTTATTTATTTTAGAGAGAGAGTTGGGGGGTGCAGGGCAGAGGGAGAGAGAAACGCGAGCCAACTCTGCACTGAGCAGGGAGCCGTGGTGGGATCAATCTGACCTGAGCCAAAACCCGGTTGGATGCTTACCTGACTGTGCCAGCAAGCACCCCCCAAATATTCTACCTCTTTACAGATTTTCCTCCTATTGGGTCTTAGAGTTGCTGAGAAGGATGTCCTAAAATCTCCCACAGTGACTGTGCATTTATCTCTTTCTTTATCCAGTTTTCTCGGTTTTTGCTTTGCAGATGAAGCTGTGTTATTTAGCACATGTAAATTTGGGATTGACTATCTTCTTGAGGGTTAACCCTTTAATAGTAAAAAAAAAAAATTCTCTTAATGTCAAGTAATTCTTCTTGCCTTATAATCGACTTCATCTGATATTATATGTTATACTAATGTTACACCTTTTTCTACCTTTTACTTTCAACCTTTTACCATCCTTGTTTCTAAGGTGTGTTCTTACAAACAGTATATTGCAATTATGGCTTTTAAAATTGAGTTTGCTAATTTTTCTC
>CM052892.1:65393292-65449391 GCA_028534135.1 Potos flavus
AAAAAAAAAAAATTCTCTTAATGTCAAGTAATTCTTCTTGCCTTATAATCGACTTCATCTGATATTATATGTTATACTAATGTTACACCTTTTTCTACCTTTTACTTTCAACCTTTTACCATCCTTGTTTCTAAGGTGTGTTCTTACAAACAGTATATTGCAATTATGGCTTTTAAAATTGAGTTTGCTAATTTTTCTCTTTTAATTTAAGTACTTTGTCTTTCTCACATTGGCAAAAAGATATAACATTAAATTTACCATCTTAACCATTTTTAAGTGTACAGTTTCATAATGGTAGATATCTTTGTACTGTTGTGCATTCAGTCTCTAGAAGTTCTTCATTGTGTAACACTGAAACTATTCCCACTGAACATTAACTGTCTCCACATTTGATGTAATTGCTCTTTTTTTTTTTTTAAAGATTTTATTTATTTGACAGAGAGAAACACAGCGAGAGAGGGAACACAAGCAGGGAGAGTGGGAGAGGGAGAAGCAGGCTTCCTGCTGAGCAGGGAACCTGATGTGGGGCTCGATCCCAGGACCCTGAGATCATGACCTGAGCTGAAGGCAGGCACTTAACAACTCAGCCACCCAGGCGCCCCTGATGTAATTGCTCTTACATTTGGGTTTCAATTTGTTGTTTTGCTGTTTTTCAACTTGTCTCACATTTTCCCCATTTCCTCTTTCTTTACTAGTATTATACTAAAGTATTTTTGCTACTACATTTCCCCTCATTAGCTTGTGAGCTATGAATTATTTTTAAAAATTATTTTAGTAGTTACAACACAGATTTAATATACAATCAAGATCTCATATAAATTGATATTTTAATCACTTCTTTGACAATCCAAGAACCTTGGAACAATTTGGCTCTACCTGGTCCCTTCTGCGGTTTGTTTCCATTGGAATGTATTTTAATCACACATATTTTTAAAACTCCATAAGATATTGCCATTGTTGGGGCACTTGTGTGGCTCAGTTGGTTAAGGCTCCAACTCTTGGTTTCAGCTCAGGTCATGATCTCAGGGTCATGAGATCGAGCCCCAAATCAGGCTCTGTGCTCAGTGCAGAGTCTGTTTGAGATTCTCTCTCCCGCTGCCTCTGCCCCTCCACCTTAAAATAAATAAATAAATCTTTTTTAAAAAGATATTTTGATTGTTTTATACAGTGAATATTGATTTATTCTTATTCACATATTTACATTCTCCAGTGTTTTTTTTTTCCTTCCTCCATTTCTTTGCTTCCATCTATAATAGTTTTCTTCTGCTTTTACTATTGCTTTTAGTGTGGGTTTTCTCTTGACAAACAGTTTCAGTTTATTTCTGTGGAAATGTCTTAATTTTGCCTTCATTTTTTTTTTAATTTTATTTATTTATTTGACACAGAGAGAGAGAGCACAAGCAGGGGGAGCAGGAGAGGGAGAAGCAGTCTTCCCGCTGAGCACAGAGCCCAATATGGGGCTGGATCCCAGCACCATGGGATCATGACCTGAGCTGAAGGCAGATGCTTAACCGACGGAGCCACCCAGGCACCCTTGCCTTCATTTTTTATGTGTTCACTCAGTATAGAATTTTAGATCGACACTTACTTTATATCCACACTTTGAAGATAATTCCATTGTCTTCTGACTGTCATCATTTTTGATGAGGTCGGCTCTTGGTTTTATTGTTTTCCTTTGATAGTTATGTTCCTTTTTCTTTTATTGATTTAAAATTTTTATTCTCTATAATTTTTAGCAGTTTTAACGTCATGTGCCTAGAGGTCTTTTTCTTTGCATTTATCCTGATTTGGGTTCATAGTTTAACCTGAATGGTAGAGTGATAACCTTCGTTAATTTTGAAAGGTGATTGGCCGTTGCCTTTTCAAATATAATTTCAGTCCCATTTTCTTTCGTTTCCAAGGGAAACTCCCATTGTATGTATGTTAGACCTTTTCTCCATGTTCGCAGGGTCCCTTATGCTCATCTCTATATTTTTCCTCCCCTTTTTCTCTCCATACTTCGGTATGGATTGTTCAGTCTGGATATTTTCTTCTGACATATTTTCCAATTTACTAATCTTCTCCTTATCTAATCTGTTGTTAAACACATTTTATTTTTATTTTATTTTTATTTTTATTTATTTATTTTTAAGGATTTTATTTATTTATTTGACAGAGAGAGAAGGAACACAAGCAGGGGTATGGGAGAGGAAGAAGCAGGCTTCCCGCTGAGCGGGGAGCCCAAGGTGGGACTCAATCCCATGACCCAGGGATCATGACCTGAGCTGAAGGCAGATGCTTAATGACTGAGCCACCCAAGTGCCCCGTTAAACACGTTTTAAACATGTAAATGAGTCTTAAATTCAATTATTAAATTTGCAGTTTAAAAATTTCTTTTGAATATTTTATCTATAGATTCTAACTCTCTATAATTCTCCAGCTACTTTTTTTTGTCCCCTCTACTTCCATTTCCATTCTTTTTCTCATGAGTTTTTTCCCCCCCTCTGGAGTTTTCAGTTATTTGATCATATTTTTTTTTAATGTCTGGTAACTTTTTATTGATTGCTGAATAACATACATGGAAAGTGTAGGGATGATGAGTCTGTGGTTGATGAGATTGTTTTGCTCTAGAGAGGATTTACTTTTGTACCTCAGAGGCAATTAGAAGAGTATCAGATAAACTTAATCTATTTTGTGTTTGAGCTGATTCGAATCAGGATTTCAGTCATCCAAAGACTAATCTGTTTGCTTCATCCTTCTGCTATGGCAGAGGTCAGCACACTTTATGTATATACTGCCAGATAGTAAATATTTTACTATTGCAGGACTATGTACTTTGATTTACTTTTTTGCTATTTACTTTGCAGGCCTACAAGTTTCTATTGCAACTACTCACCTTATCATTATAACACAAAAATATCCATAAGCAATATTAATAAGTGTGGTTGTATTCCAATAAAACTTTATTTATAACATCTGGCAGTGGGCCAGATTTACCTGCAAACCATTGTTCTCTAACCTTTATCCCGGGATATAACTCTGCAGGGGCCTCCTCTCAAAACCTGGGTTCTTTATCCAAGACTCCTTTTCTATAGAGATTCCTAAACTTCAATTTTTGTCTCACTATTCCTGTGAAATGATTGTTAGATCTGTGAACCTTCTTATCTCATTGGCTACAACTTAGGAATTAGCAAATACCTAGAGAGGCTGAATGTGGGCTTCACCTTTTTGCACTTACCTTCTCTCCAGGATCTCAACTTTTAAGATAGTCACCATGTATGACACCATCATAGATTTTTTTTTTTAATCTAGCTTTTCTCCTTGTTCTTGGTACAGGTAGTTTATCAGAGCCAGAAGCAGATGAGGGTCTTTTTTGAAATTCGGGTTCACCATTGCCTTAACAAAGAGTGAAAAAACCATCTTTATGTTTTGGATTCTATGTCAGTAATTGTCTGAAGGGTATACTCAGAATCCAGTTGGCTACTCTCTGCCTTTAAATGATAATTTGTCTCTAATCTGTTTACTTCTCCTCATGCTGGCTGCTCTTTCCTTAATTCTCATCTAAAACCACTTTCTAGGGTGCCTGAGTGGCTCAGTCAGTTAAGCATCTGCCTTCGGTTCAAGTCATGATCCCAGGATCCTAGGATCGAGTCCCACATTGGGATTCCTGTTTGGCAGGGAGTCTGCTTCTCCCTCTGCCTCTCCCCCTCCTCTACTCATTCTCCCTCTCTCTCTCTCTCTCTCTCTCTCTCTCTCTCTCAAATAAATAAATGAAATCTTTTAAAAAATAAAATGGCTTTCTAATTCTCCTGATATGCCCTGTTTAATTCATTCTCTGCATGGAAGGTGGAGGGATTCTTACAAAACATAAATGTGAGCATGTTATCTCTCACTACTTAAAACTCTTCTTTTTTTTTTTTTTTAAGTGAATTCTAGACCCAACATGGGGCTCAAACTCACGACTCCGAGATCAAGAGTTGCACGCTCCACTGACTGAGCCAGCCAGGCACTGCTCACGGCTTCAAACTCTTTAATGCCTCTCTATTTCCTTTAGAATATAAAAGACAAACTAAGATGGTTTGTAAAGGCCCTTCATGACCTTGCCCCTGTCCACTCTACAACCAAGTTTTCCAACATTTTTTTCTAAAACCATACTGTCTGGTTCTAATCAATTGCTTTCTGTTCCTGAGGTGGCCAGAGCCTCTCCCACCTCAGTGCCTTTGCACATGGTCTACCCGACCTAGGATCTTCGTACTTTTCCTTCACCTTAAGGTATCTTTCAAGTCTCAGCTAAGGTGAACTCCCTTTACAAAACTTTTTTTGACTCCTAAATTCTGGCCTAGATCTAGAGTGCTATGTATTTCCCCAGTGCTGTTTCTTATCCCCCTAACAATGAAATGGTCTGTGTTTGTTTGTAGCCCCTAAACTACTCTGAGCTTCCTGGGGCATGACTCACTCTATTTCACTCTTGAATCATTAGCATCTAGCACAGTGCCTGGCTCATAGTAGGTGCTTACTAGTTCTTTGTCGAATGAATGAATGTATGAATGCTTTAAATATATTAGACGGTATTTGCTTTTTATTTTAATGTTTACATTCATTCATTCCCGGTATAACTTTATAAGCTGGGAAAGCAGTTTTATTTCTGTTTTAAGATGGGCAAGTGGTAACAGACCAGATGACTTGTGTGGAGTTTTTCAAGATGTTTAATGGTGAGTGTAGATCTAATCTCTGGATTCTGTGGGTTTTAGGATAGATGTCGAGATCGTGAGCCATTGTTTTCCCTCACTCACTACACCCTTTCTCCTTTTTCACTCTCATCTCTTTCTTTCTTTCTTTTTCTTTCTTCCTTCCTTCCTTCCTTCCTTCCTTCCATCCTTCTTTCCTTCCTTCCATCCTTCCTTCCATCCTTCCTTCCTTCCATCCTTCCTTCCTTCCTTCCTTCCATCCTTCCTTCCTTCCTTCCCTTCTTCCTTTCTTTCCTTTCTTTCCTTTCTTTCTTTTCTCTCCGCCATGATTATCATTAAGGCCACAACAAAAGCCAGAGAGAAGGTGACACCTTGATTACTCCATAAGCTTGAGGACCCTTAGAGAATTTAATCGTTCATCGTTAAGCAAAACTCTTCTTTCCCCGACAGCTCCATGTCGGCCTGGGATCAGGAGGCCGGGGAAGGGGCTGTGACAGGCGTTGAGTCCTCCTTTTCCAGGCGAGATTGTGCATAGAAATTCCAGGAGTTTGTCAGAGGTTGGCCGTTCATATTGACAAATTACTTTGTAATCGAAGTCTGTAATTGACACGTAGCTTGTGAATTCTTATAAACAGAGAGTGGTGACTTCAAAGCCGTGTGTGATGCCTGGAAGGCGGAGAGTGGGCTCTAAGGGGTGACCTGGTCGGATTGCTTTGCTGCGGACGGTGGGACGTGGCAGTCATTAGGTTGTTAAAAGGAAGAAGTTCATATGTGAAATCCATAATGTGATGAGTGGGGACAGTCTTCTCTGTGGTCTCTTAAAGGGAATTGTAAAGGGAAATATTAAATAATTTAGATATTTTAAAAGTTTGCCATTAAATTCCATTCTGAAATCATCAAACGACATATATCATTTTTGTATGTTTGTGTGGGAAAAGCTATGCATTTTGTTCCTTTCTCCATAAACTCTCCCACAGAGTGCACTATAGTCAAGCTGTGGAGGTTACTACCTGGTGAGCAAAGAGGGAGGACAGACCGTATCTGAAAGGTTTTCTAAAAACTGCCTCTTGAGTGCTACTCCGTGGAGGCCTCCGGTCCAGGCAAGAGATTAGAAGGAGAAGTATAGATCGAGAGGCCAGAAAAACATTGGTTTTCCTGACATGGCTGGAAAGTTTAAGGCCATTTTCATTCATGCCTTTTAGGTAGCATCCTTTTTAAGTGGATGACCATGGAATCCGAGAAGATCTCAGAGAAGCAAGAAGAAATTCTCTCTATCCTGGAAGAGAAATTTCCTAGCTTGCCTCCAAGAGAGGACATAATCAACGTCCTGCAGGAGACCCAGTTCAGTGCCCAGGGTGAGTGACTGTCCCCCAGCTCTGTCGCAGCTCCCGAGCAGGGATGGTTTATGGGATGGCACGTGGCCAGGGCCCAGAAAGTGAATTCGAGTGTGCCTTCATTTGCTTCCCTGTGGTTTGTGCTTGGGGAAGATTTCCAGGCACAGAATATCGGCTCACCTGGAAGCAGGTGAGGAGACGTAAGCACGCTCTCCTTTGAGGCCTTTGTGTCTGGATGTGTGCTTAATTCACGCGTCTAATGTGCACCCCAGATGCCTCATTACATGAAATCCCTGTGCTGAGCGGGTTCTATTCTGACAATGTGTCAGGAGCAGTGTCAAGCACAATGGGATTTCATAAATCAATTAATTTTAGGAAAAAAAAAGAAGAGAGAAGACAGCTAAACAGATAAAATTGTTCTCTCAATCTCAGCTTTACCAAGACAGTGGATTTCTTGGCTCAATTATTATATACTAGTCATAAATAGGTATAATTCATGGAATGCCTGACGCACACAAAGTTTTGCTAGTGTAACTTTGCGTGGATTATCTCACTGAGTCTTCATGACAACCCTGGGAGTCAGGTGTTATTAATATCCCCAATTTCCAGATGCAAACACTGAGGCACAGAGAGAGGCAGCTTTGCTTTCTTGTCATCACATACACAGTTGGCAAGTGACCAGGCCAGGATTGAAACCCAGACGTAGACAGAGCTTTCTCCCTGAGTTTGGAATCCCCCGGGGGCAGAGCCCGAGGGAGAGCGGTTTATTGGGCAGGTGGTCCCCGGGGCGCACTGACAGGGGCTGGCGTGATTGATCAAGCAGGTGAGCTCGGCGGGACGTCATGCGTTCATCCAGCTAGGGAACCCGGGGAAAGAGTGTGAAGGACGCGGTGCTGTGCTAGAACTTGTCCAGCCGAGCTCCGGGGGCTGGTTGGTAAATTTTCAAGAGTTTCACGAGTTGGGCGATGTTGGGTTGGCAGCGTGAAATCTGCCATAATGGAAGTACTGGCACCCCAGAAACAAGCAGACCCTGCGCATCGGGTTTGTTGCTGATCGTTCTGCATTTACCCGCATATCACTGGAGTACTGAGTATCCAGGGCTGCTTGGTCCCAGGAGCTGTGGACTCCCCCAGAGGAGGCTCTGGCGGCCAGAAAGAGGCCTCAGCAGGTGCTGGTGCTTGGGCGTCATGCTGGGGCACACTGCGATGGGAAGAGCTGGGGAAGAGTGAGGGGGGCACTGACGCATCTGCTCCCAACGTATGTGTGTGGGTGTACGTGTATCTTGTCATTCACTTATTTTTTTTTTTTAAGATTTTATTTATTTATTTGACAGAGAGAGAACACAATCGGGGGAGCAGGAGAGGGAGAAGCAGGCTTCCCGCTGAGCGGGGAGCCCAATGCGAGGCTGGATCCCAGGACCCCGGGATCATGACCTGAGCCAAAGGCAGATGCTTAACTGACTGAGCCACCCAGGGACCCTTGTCATTCACTTTTAAAACTAGACCAAGCTTTTTTTTTTTTTTTTTAAGATTTATATTTATTTGAGAGAAAAAGAGAGAGAGAGAGAGAGAGAGAATGCAGGGGGGAGGGGCAGAGAGTCTTAAGCAGACTTCTCACTGAGCGCGGAGCCTGACGTGGGCCTTGATCTCACGTGAGTCCTGAGATCATGACCTGAGCTGAAACCAAGAGTCGGGTGCTTAACCGAATGTACCACCCAGGGACCCCAAAACTAGACCAAGCTTTTAATGTCACAGTATATTCTGTAAATCATTTTATGCTGCAGTATAGTTGATGGTGGCCTCTCAGTCTTGAAGTCAAAGAAAAATATTTCGTCCTTGGCCTATTTCCCCACACTGCTGTGATTGGCAGAGTATTCGAAGTTGGGAGGGCAGGTAGTCAACTCTGGTGTCTTAACACGCCTCTGGGAAGGGTGTATGTGCTCTACTGGGCTTTATTATGGGTCTTCTTCCCAAGAGGTTAGACGTAGTCAGATATAATAACCTAGGGTGAGAGTAAAATGTCAAGCCAGAGCTCTTCCTGTTTATCGGGCATAGGTTTTATTGAAGCACATTGGTCACCTGACTCAAACTATGCAGTTCTGGATAATTCAGCCATTCCAGATTATTCTCCCCATCATTTAAGGAATCCAGTGGCTCCGATTGCCAGAGTCCATTACAAGGGTGACCAATTTAATCACGATAGTTTTATGGTTTACCTTTTAAAAGTGCATTTTGAATAAAATTTCAGTAGAAAATATGGGGCCTCACCTAAATCCATCCCGAAAGCAAATTTTTGCCTTGTGAGGTATGACTTAGCTAGTTTGCCTAGCTAGGTTTTCCTCCTTTGCCCACCTCTTTCTGTTCCATTCTCTGCCCTTATTTTCTGTGGGTCTCTAGAGGCTTTTACTTCTGAGCGTTTAGTCCTGTGGCTTCTGGTTCAGTTTGGTTCGTGAGAAGAGTTAGCAACACATGCAGCGTGAAGTTCAAGGGAAGGAGAAGAGAGAGGCGGTAGCTTTTCTTCCTTGCTTCCTCACTGATTTGGTGCTAAGTTTCTGGCAACCTCTCTCCTCTACTTTCAGGTCTCTGTTTCTTTCCTTTGTCCTTTTCCAATGTCTGGATACCTCGCCATCTTTTACTCATTTTCTCAGCCTGCCCACAGGCTGCTATTAAAAAATCTTTTCTTTTTTTTTTATCACGAGGGGTGAATTCTAGTTTCTGCTGGGATCCTAACTGGTGCAAATATTGTCACCAATGTGATTTTTGCCTTCATGTGTGTTTATTATGGGTAGAAGAGATCTTGGGGAGGGATATTAAAATTAATATGTGAATTCTTTACATAATCCCTTGAGATTACCAAGAACATGTCCCCAAGTGTAACATAATGTTTCCCCCTCTCATCTACAGGTTTAAGTATTGAGCAGACAATGCTGAAAGATCTAAAGGAACTGTCCGATGGAGAAATAAAAGTGGCTATTAGTACCGTGAACATGACCCTCGAGGTAAGGGAAAGAATGATTTTTTTGTCTGTTTGTTTGGCTGGCTGGTCAGTTGGGGTTTTGTTTTTGTTTTTTTTTTTTTTTTTGGCAATGACAGATTTTACAGAACTGCAGGCTGAGCGATTGATGTACAAATCTCCACAGCATAAGTCGACGTTAGTCTTTTGCTCTGTATGCTTCTTTATGATATATTTGACTAGGAATGTGGTTATTATTTTGGATGAAACCACTGTGCCAAGTCAATGCAAAATGGCAAACTTGGATTTCCAAGGCGAGTGCTGCTTCATTCATCTCAGTGAAACAAAACCTAAAACACAAACACTCACATTTGGATGCGCGCATATGTATAGTCTGCTTAATAGCGATGATTATACCTGTGAGTGTATAATCATCACTGGCATTTTTTTCTGTGCACCACATCATCCACATCATCCACAGAACTTTCCTAAAAAAACAAGTTGTCCTTTGGCCCTTGTAAGCTATTTGGATGCATGTCATTTTTGGTAATCAATGGTGACAGCTCAAGTATTCATCAAACTCTCCTTCCAATCTAGTAAATGAATGACTCAGGGTGACTATTACTCTTGTCATTGTCTATTTCCTTGGTAAATTATCTTTTTTCTACTTTGGGGGTTTTCAATGACTTGTATGTTAATCTTAATTAACCTAACTAATGGGGATGATATTTTACAGAAACACACCATGCCGAAGTCTACATTATCTCTGTACTGTTATAATGCTTGGGTCGAGGCACTGAGCTCTCAAGTTTATGGAGATAAAAATTGCTGTATAGCAATTCATCTTTAGGTTTTTAGAATTGTGTATCACCATTCTATTTCTCGTTCCTCATGGTGTTGATGACACTATCAATGTGTATATTTCTAGGGAATAGCAGGCATGCATGGGGCGTCCATACCTCAGAAAACCCGATAACAAAGCAGGTGCTTTCTTCTGTAATTTCTTTGAAAAATTTATTCCCAGTTGATTGACATGGTAATTCAGGTGATAGATCCATATGAATATCGGGAGGCAGACTGTTGTCAGTAGAGAGAATCACATTTGGTGGTTACATTGTGCCTTGTAGTGTATAGAGCACGTTCTCGTGTGTAGTTGGTAGATTGATGCAACTGTTTCTGTGGACTTTCAAACTGATAGATGCTCCCCATAATTAGATGTTGACTTGACTCAACACAAGAAAGACATGCAATTTGGGAATAATATCTAGTAGTAACTAGATAATCACCTTCAATTAGAATTCTGCTTTGTGTATCGAAATCCAAGGAAAACATGGATCTTGCAAGGGTCAGTAGCTCAGAGAATCATTTCTCCTAGTTCAAGCCTTAGGGTTTTCTGTCTCCTCTCCACCCCTCCCTTGCCTCCCTTCACTTAATGGCATCTTATTAGGTTTTAAATGCCTTGTTTGGAATTCTTTTCTAAATTAACATAGAGATCTTATAATTGCTTAGGGAACTACAGTTAGCAAATTATTTTAAGGATATTATTATTACAGACTTACCATAGCTTGAACGTACCTTTTGTATTACAGGGGTATATGAATGGCTTTGTCAGAATTGTTAAACTGTAAATGTTTGTCAAGTTGAATAAGTGATAAAATGATCATCTTTATGGAAATTTACATAGATGTCCAGTAATTAATCAGGCAATTAAGTACATCTCTGGAAACACTATATGATCTTCTGGGAGGAGGAAGAAGGACATTTGTACATGTAAAAGAAGGGTACACAGATTAAATGCTAATGAGCTGAATGAGGGCTTTTCACTTGTGCATAATGGGGATGGTAAAGATGACTGAGAAATGGGGAGGCAACTCCTTAGCAACATTGCATGACGTCTTTGAAAGAGCAAATGCACATTATTTAGTCTGTCCATTGGAAAAATCCCTCCGTTAAGGGCAGACTTGGGTTTTCTCCACAGAGTGTCCCGTGAGGTGGTGTTTTCTCCTCCCTACTCACATATGATTCTATTTCACCCTTCCTACCCCATACACCTCAGTTTTTAAAATAATGATAGAATCCCCATAATCTTATTTTGTGTGCTTTAAAACAGCTGTCGAAACACCCTTTACATCTAGATAGAGTCTCAAAGAAATATTTTTAGTTCCTATGAGTGTCTAAGTCTCATTTGTCCTCCAAAGCATGTCAAGACCTAGCTACTTCATGATGACTTTTATAAATTCTCCATTGTTTATAACCATCTTCTGAACTCTTGCAAAGTTTGGGCTGAAGGACCAACTCAGGACTAAAATAGTTACCATAATTTCCATTCATTTTGAGCTTGGTTTCATGTATTTATTTAATCACAATTAGACAATATTTTAAGTTAATTGAGCATAATGATGGTATCTTTGACTTTTTTTTTTTTTAAGAAAGACAGAGAGGAAGGTATTGTGGTGGGGCGACGGGTGGCAGAAGGCTAGAGAGAGAATCTTAAGTAGACTCCATGCCTAGAGTGGAGCCTGACAAGAGGCTTGATCTCACAACCCTGAGATCATGACCTGAGCCAAAATCAAGAGTTGGATGTTTAACCGACCAAGCCACCCAAGGGCCCAGGTATCTTTGACTTCTATCTCCCTTTAATTTCCTGGCACAGTGCTAGGCATATAATAGATGTTCAGTAAATAGAAATACTTAGTACATATTGGTGTTTGCAGTTTGTCCCTGTGATATCTGATTTTTATTTCCTTTCCAATTTAAATAAACAGCAAGGGAAACAAAGCACCTAGCGTGCATCCAAGACAATCTACTCTGTTCCCTCCTAATCGATTTTTTTTTCCAGATAACTATGTCTGAAGGTCATATAGATCAAATATGGTGCATGTATCTGTAGATAGTACTGCTTATCCAGCTGTCCAAAAGTGGATCAGGCAGCTTTGCAAAATAGTTGTTATTGGAAGGAACCAACTGGAAGTTCTGTGACATGTCAGGGAAATGGGGAAAAGGATTCTTTAAATTTTCAGTGATCCTTTGGAATGCTGCAGATGCACAGCTGTATGTGTCATATGATCTTCTGGGAGAAGGAAGAAGGACATTTGTCTGATGACCTTTATTTGACCGATGACACAATTAATTTGTGGAGGTAAAAATATTGAGAAAATCAGAAGAATCTGTCCTTGCAATGTTCATAGAAGGAACCACTGCTTCAGGAGGTAGGGACCACTGCTTTGACAGATGGGGTAGCTCTGACCTTCTGGACAGGTCTATATGTTGTGTTACACTCTTCACAAGTGCAGCTTCCAATCCTGCATTTTAGCAGTAGAACCAGTAGGGAGAAATAAAGGTGGCCAAAAACTAAATCCATATTAAAAACTAGAAAGTGTAAAAATGAAAAATAATACAGCCTCAATCAGAAAAAGAAAAAAGAAAGAAAAGCATTTATGGATATCAGAGCATATGCTTCACTAGAACAATCTTTGCCTGTGTTCTTTCACCAGTCATGAAGTGCTGATTCTACCTCGTGGGCCTAGAATACAGTTAAAGAGGAAGGGACCGATCTTTCCATTCCACTGAGGTACCACTACAGCAACTGAGGCTAACCACATTAACGGTTCCCTTGCCAACATCTAATATGATTACATCTCCTTTAAGCATCTCCAAAAAGCTGTGAGTCATTAGCATCTTTCCTCAGCGGGGACCATAAGCAGGCACTGACTTGATGACTCTTTGTTACAATCAGTGACCTTAGCGTTCATTCCGGCATATATTCTGTATCAGTTGGCTCAGACTGGCCAAACAGAACAGCACCAGCGGAGTGATGTAAACAACAGGAATTTAGTGTCTGGAGGCGAGATGTTCATGTGTTGGCAGGCCGGCTTCCTTCTGAGGGCCGTGAGGCTCTTCCATGCCTCTCGCCCAGCTCCTGGTGCTTTGCCGGTGTCTTCTGCATTGCTTGGCCAGTCGAAGTGTTGCCTCCATCTCCGCTTCATGTTCACGTGGTCTTTCCTCTCTCCTTGTCTCCATGTCCAAATTTGCCCTTCTTGTGTGGACCCCAGTCATACTGGATTTGGGCCCTCCCCAGTGACCTCATCTTTATTATATCTCCAGTGATTCTGTGTCGAATAAGGTCACGTTCTGACGTACTGGAAGTTAGGACTTCGGTGTATGAACTTGGTGTGTGTGTGTGTGTGTGTTGGGGAGAGTTTACACAATTCAACCCATAACATAGACTGTTTGTAAAAGTAATAATTTTCCAGACAACTGAAGAGAAAAAAACGAACAGGACTGTCTGAATGACTCTGGTGCCTGCTAAGCACATTTCATCTTTTGCTTCCACATGTCTTTTTTCAATTTTATTTAAATTCAATTAGTCAACCTATAGTACATCATTATGCTTCCACATGTTTTTATTTCAAATCAATTTCCTTTAAATGAGGAACAGTGGAGATTTTCTATTCTCGAGATTTTGTCTCCTTTATTTGGAGCTGGAGTCTGAGGGAAGCGTTCAGGCTTGTTTTCTGGCTGGGGCTCCGCTGTGCTCTCAGCCCTGGGCCTCCTCATGACCAGACACTCTGCTATTTGAAACCTGGAATAGAACACATGGGATGCATTCTGGTAAAGTGACTCAGACCGCTGAATCATTCTGCCCTGAAGAGATCACCAGCCAAGCTGCACCTTGGAACACTGCAGAGGTGAAAATACGGACATTTTCCCTCAGCATTCAGAGCACAGAGCAGAATGAATGCCCAAGATCACTGCTAAACTCTTCCCAAGCAAAAGGGAACATTTACTCAGGGTGCAGTGAAGCATCCTTGAACCGCTGTAACCGGTGTTTCGGGACTGAGCAAAGCAGTCCGAAATCTGGTTTACCAATTTTAAGCACCACATGTGATTTCTCATTGTTGGAGCTTAGAGTTTTTGGCGATCAAGATGGAAGCACCTCTAGAGTATTTACCTACCTTTGTGTCATAGAATGTGTGGTAGGAATATATGGGGGGAGCGTAGATGATTTTTGACTAACGTATTATTGTGAAGAATACGGTAGGTGCTTTTTCAAAGCCAACTGGCCAACCAGTGGAAACATTTGCAACCTCTTCTCCAGGCTTTTAGGTCATAACCGCCTCCAGTTCCTTGTGGGTCCAGGCCGGCCACCTCCTTCTTGCTAAAGAGCTAATGTTTGATGTTGAGCGTTCACTGGGTACCAGACAGTAGAGTGAGGACTTGTAAGCATCATCTCATTTAATCCTTCCAGAAAGCCTGTGAGGCAAGGGTGCTGTCGTCCCCCCTGTACTGGTTAAGGCCACCTTAACCAGCTGTAACAGATAAACCCCAGCCCTCAGAGACTCAACACAAAAGTTGTTCCATTTTTGCTTATGTAGCGATCCACTTCGGTGTTCCGGGTCCGGTGGCCACGGGAGATTCAGAGGCCATGTTCCACATGGCTCTCCTAAGATGCCTGTGGACACCTCCATCCTATCACCAGGATGGGGCAGAGCTTGGAGGCCCTGGCTGTGGCATCCATCACTTTGGCTTACCTTTCCCTGGCTCGGTCACATGGTTCTGTCTAGCTGCTGGGTCTAACTCTGTGCCCAAGAAGAACCGCTTTGAAGAATAGTAGCCAGTCTCTGCCACAGTCTCCATCTTGGAGGTGAGGAAATTGGAATCTAGAGAGATTAAAACATTTGTCTAATGTAGAGACAGAACTAAAATCCAGTTCTGTCCAGTTTTCTCCTGCTCCAGTACTGTTTTCATTGCGTGGGATATGGTACCCAAGGGCAAGACTAGTCGTAGTCTTGGAGCCCACCCAGGGCTCCACTAGTGAGTCATCTAGAGTCAGTGATTGCCCCAAACTTGGGGTGTCAGACAGCCTAGACCTCCCCAGGCAGTCCTTGGTTGAATTCTCCTTTTCCTTACTCCTCATACCAAGCCCCCTTCCTCTTTACCTTCATGTCTTTTTTTAAAAAATCTTTAAAAAAAAAAAAAAAATCTTTTCAATTTCAATCTGTAAACGTCTAACTTCTAAGTGTTCATAGTGAAAGTAGTTATTGGCCCCTAACCCAGAGGAGATTTGGTAAATGAATCAAGTATATGCAAGTAATAGGAACAAAGATTATGGGACAAGGGACTGGGTAGGGCATACCATGCAGGGAAGAAAGAAGTGTGATGTTTCTTCTGGGCCTGACTCTAGAATTCAAGGATATGCGTATTCTGGTTTGCCTTGCTGTGATATTTAACTTTTTCCAAATCGGTATTCCAAATGGAGAGCAGCCTAATCGGTTAGTGAAAAAAATTCAGTGGTAGAGATCTTTTACTGAAAGGAAACAGTATTACTTTTGAGCATGAAACTAACTCCAAATAACAAAAGCTCTGAGTAGTTGAGGTGTTAGGAGTTCTCAATTCATACCTGACTCAAGGGTCCAAAGGGATTTAAAGCAAATGCCAAACACAGGTAACTTTCATGGTATGAATTTAATAATCAGTGTGTCTGAGGCATCGAAGTATGACTTGAGAGCCAATAATTCATAGCTTCTTAAAGTAATTTGAAACTAATAACTCACAACTTCTTGAGGGCAGTGGCAGGATGAAAAAATGAAAGCTAGAACTACAAAAGTAGACTTGCATGCCTTTTGAGCTACAATCAATGGTTCTTGATAATAAGACATAACTGAGATGAGAGAATCAGAAATCCTTATTTGGGGGTGCACGGGTGGCTCAGTCGGTTAAGCATCTAATGATAACGATCCCAGGTCGTGATCCTAGGGTCCTGGGATCAAGCCCTGGTCAGGGTCCCTGCTCAGCAGAAGTCTGCTTCTCCCTCTCCCTCTGCTTGTGCTCACTCGCTCACTCGCTCTCTCAAATAAATAAAATCTTTTTTAAAAAAGAAATCCTTATAAAGAATGGCTTATCATATCAGTGGCAACAGCATTCTGTCTTTGAAACAAAATGTACTAACCAGCAAAATCTTATCATATTTAGAATCCTTACAATTTGTATGTAGGTAGCTCCTTCTGCAGATGGCCAAAAATATTTCAAAGACACCAAACAAAGCCTTTAAAACCAGCCTATCTGGGAGTGCCTTATAATGGAATTCCTGTTTCGTATTTACAGCTTGAGTGAAGTTGGAGCCAAGTGGATGTTTCGGTGACAGATTTTCTCTGTTTTACTTACTGGCCAATTTCAAGTAGACTTAAATGATTCACGAAACTTGACCCAGCTAGCCATACTTCTCTGTATTTATTTCCCTAAATGGTACAAAATACCTCAGTACAGCTTTTCCTAGTAATCATTTGGCAGCAGGAATGAGATAAACAGTGACCCAAAGTTCAAAGATAATAAAGTTACCCATTATGCCCTGTGCATTTTTGGGCATAGGGTCATGCCCTGGACCTCCATCCTTCTCTCCTGTTAACACTGACAAAAATGTATTTACGTGGAGGGGATGGAAAAGGAGTGGGGGGTAGAGAACACACACAGCCTGCCCCGGGGGGGTGGGGGATAAACCTCTCCTCGGGGCCCAGAAGTCCCCACTGACTTCCCTGGGCAACTGTGCAGTTAGATTAAGATAATGAGTCAGAATTCCTTGCCCTTCCAGGAAGCCGAATATGGTCGACGGGTAGTGAATGAACAAAGAAGTGTCAGTGCCCCTACCTGATCACTTCTTACTTGCTGCGTCTGTAGCAGAGTAGCTTTGTGGGATTCAGATTTATAGGCAAAGGTAGATGTGTATTATGCATTACCGTTCCCCCCTTTTAGTTACATTTTGTTCTCACTGCCCCCAACATGTCCTTGTACCTGCTTTTGTACCAGGAGCATGGAACAAAATAGGGCTGCACTACCCCGAGCCAGGATTCCTGACATTATGATGTGTTGGGTCCAGTCAGCTCCCCTCTCCGTGCCTCCTCGTCACCGCGAAACGGTGTTCCAGTTATGTGCTGCTGTTAGCAAACCATCCCCAGAACCTGGAGGCTTAACATAAGATATTAGTGTTTCTCGTGGTCTATGGACCTACTGGGTTCGGCTGGGCAGTGCTTGCTTGGGGTTTCTCATGTGGCGAATAGCCAGATGGCGGTGAAGTGTGGGCTCGGTTGTGACCGTCACCTGGCTTGGGTTTCTCCCAGCATGACTCTTAGGCCGCAGGAGCGAGCTTTTTGGGAGACTCGGGTGGGAGCTGCAATTCTTGTGACCTAACTTAAAACGTCTCAGAGGATGACTTCTGCCATTTTCTATTGTTGATTTAAGCCTCAGAGATCAAACCAGACTGCTGACAAGGGAAATTAGCAGTGGTGTGCTGGTAGGTGTCTGGGGGGAAAACACACACACACACACACACACACACACACACACAACTGTTATGAAGAATATATAGCACAAAATTTACAAAGAAAACCCCTCTTTTTTGTAAATAACCACATCATCAGTTAAATCTCACGAATGAATTAATTTTTGTGCAACTCTTGCCTTGCGGTCCATGACTGGGTATAGTTTGAACAAGAATGTAGCTGGTAGTTTTGTTTTCCTTAACAAGAAAGTGAAACAACAAAGACTTTTGTCTGAACTTCCCCTGATTGTCAACAACATGAGGACTTCTTTGCCGAATGAATAGTTCTCAAATACTGGAAGTTCACGTCCTCAGGGTTTTTTGGGGTTTGGGCGTGTGCTCCTCACTGTGGGATGGCCGGGACACCACACGCTTTGACGTTTAACTTGCATTTTAACTTTTTCTCTATTACTTTCTTAAGTGCAGACCTGGCAGATTGCTCTTGAAGAGAGCCAGATCGTAGATATTTTAGACTTTGTGGTCCAAGATGCACGATTGAGGATATGATATAGGAATTCAGGTAGCAGCTATTTGAAAACCTTTAGTTCATGGACCATTATAGAATGAGTCAGTGGGCTGCACTGGGTCTGCAGACTAGTTTGCCAACCTGCTCTACAGGAGCAATGAAACAATAAAACAAGCTTTGATGTTTAGCATTCGCCAATTTCCAAAAATGCGCTTTCTATGGCTGATTTGAAAGCACCAATAGGATATCACCAAAACAGTTGGGAGTAGTTGATAATACTTTATTGTATAATTGGAATTTGGCCCTAAGTGTTCTCACCAAGGAGGAAAAAAAGGAAAAAAAGAAAGAGATAAAATCTAACTATGAGAGGTGTTGGATGTATGAATTAACTTGATTATGGAAATCCTTTCTCAGTGTATACATATATCAAATCATCAAATCATAGACTTTAAATATATTATAATTTTATTTGTCAAACAATACAGAGGGGGAAGAGATGTGCATAAGCCTGCCATTATATAGCATTTCTGCTATGCAGATATTATAGATGTAAATAATCTAAACAGCACAGATAACAGTAACAGATAATAAAATAATTATGAATGGATGCATTTCAGAATTCGACTTTTGTTTTTGATACAACTTATTTAATGTAAAATATGTAATTTAATTTTTGTAATGACTGTGTTTAATTTGCAAATGGTGGGTTTGCAGATTTTCCCAAAATTTTGTAATTGTCCCTCACCAACCTGTACAAGTCAGTTCCAGCACATCAGTGGGAATTAGACCCCAATTCCATTTTTTAATGCTTTTTTTTTAGTTATTTATGAGAGAGACAGACAGACAGATAGAGCAGAGGGAGGGGCAGAGGCAGACAGACAAGCAGACTCCATGCTGAGCACAGAGCCTGATGCGGGGCTCGATCCCATGACCCTGAGATCATGAGCTGAGCCAAAACCAAGAGTCAGATACTTAACAGACTGAGCCACCCAGGCGCCCCTAGATCCCAATTCTTGATGTAAGGAGGAGCATGTGCATAGACAGTGGGAAGAGGTTGAAGCCGGCTATCTTTGGAGACCGCTTACCCAAGGAGGGAATTGCTTTTGGTATCCAGGACTGTTTCATTGAGTCCTAGACTTTTTTCTATAAATCAAGGAAAAGTAGAACCTTAATTTATGATTCAGGACTTACTTATCTGCTTTCATATTCCATATTTCCACCGGTTAACAATAGCTTAGATTAAGAGTAGGCAGGGCCAGCCGGCAGTGGGAGGTAACAGGTCACGTGTATAGTCCTGAACAACATCAAATAATTAGTCTTCAAGGCCTTTCCTGTTTGGACACAAAACATCACAGCCACCCCCAGCTTCGCTCCTCCGTCTGTCCCCACACTTGCTGGGGACTCGGGCTCTTGCCCTGGCAGCCTGTCCCCCTCCCTGCTCTCCTCTCTTCAGCTGGAGACACAGTGCCTGCTCTCTCCAGCTACACATTGTTACCACTTTCCTCCTGAGTTTCAACAGCCACGGGCTTCATTAGTGAATTCTGGAACTCTCTTTGGACCACACCATAGATTGTCTGTATCACTTCATGGCTCTCTGCCTTTTCTCCTCTTAGTAGATTTTGCACACCTTTCCCTTTTCCATATGTCCACCTGTTCCTCAGAATCCCTGCTCCAGTCCTCACTGCCTGAGTATCACCACACTTCCTTCTAGTAACTTCTTAATGCATATGTATCATTAAAAAAGCTAATAAAAAAAGTCTTTTATATGTCATCAAAATGTCTATGGCTCTCCATTTGCGTGTGGTATTTCTGGTACCTCTGTTACTTTATTTGGGGACCTCTCATTTATATTCACATTCATCTTTGGGGAAATGGGCATATTATCAGAAGGCATTCTGAATAAATTCTTATGTCACTGCATCTTATGTAAATACCAACTGTACATTTCTAGACCTTCAAAAGTAATAAGCAGGCAATTCTGTTTTATTGTAATCCTTTCGTAGGACAAGGTTGGTTGACCCTTACTTTGTGAAGGAACCCAAGTATCAATGCCCATCTTTCCGAGAAGTGAGCTCCAGGAAATTGGTAGAATTAGGCACCTCTCTTGTTAGCCCTACAAGAAATGTTGGTATTTGGAAAGCTAATTCTATTCACTTCAGTCTTCCCATAAGATGACAAAGAAACAACAAAACAGCCCTATTAAGTTCACTCCCTCTCCACTTCCACCCGGCTGAGACAATTAAGAACCAGCATCTCACAAAATACATCTGTGACAATTCAAACTTTCTTCGTGGCACAATATCAGATTCCCTTCTGCATCTCTCTTCATGAGGAGGGAAACCCTCAGGACATGGTGATATGCTAGGATGACTGCTCTTTCGCTCTGTAAATACATTTTTTAAGTGTACTCTAATGTCATTTTGATGGTTTAATTTCTGGAAGGATTTGGCTAATTACATTTTTTGTAATGTATTCAGACCAGTTTTAGCTGCCTGAGTTACTTTTAATAGCAGCTGTTGCTTACCTTTTCTCTTGTTTATTTTCTCTCTCTCTCCCTCTTTCAGAGTTATTTTGCTGATTTGGAGACCTGACCTTGGTTTAAATTAGTTTGTCTGTAACACTCCTGTGAATCACATGCAATATTTTAATGGTTAATTACTGCATTGCCTCAACTTGTCATAGAAAAGCAGGCTGTGAAGCTAAAGGAAAATTGCTTCCTTTTCTTGTGACAGAAGAAACCTCTACAAAAGAGAGACAGAGGAGTGGGGTTGTCTGAATGTCCCTTTCCTATCGATGTAGGGAAATGCTGAATCGGTTCCCTGAGTAACGAGGACTCTTTTTCAGTACACGCTGAAATGAAATAATAAATTTATACCAAACAGCCAGTGGCGATTCAGAGAAATAAGGAGACTCAAACAAAGGAATAATTTAGGATAGTTACTTTCTAGAACAGACCTCTTTTTCGTTGTTCCTTAACCAACCAACAGTGATGGGTAAGGTCGGCTGTGTTGAAGTCTAGTGGAGAAGAGTGGGTTACGATAGGTCAGTGGTGTCGCCTAGTGGTGGAAAAAGGCAAACAGATAAGGTGCTAGAACTGGGATTTGGTACTTTATTCTTGTCTTCTTTTATTCCTTCAAATGAATAATTTAATGCACATTTTATTCCTAGCACGGGGCTAGTCAATACCTTGAATAATTCAAGTTACAAAAATAAATACAATAGTAGCCAACATTTGTTGAGTGTTTACTATATACCATACATTGTATTTTCATTGACCCTCTAGGACTAGTCTATAAGATTATTCTTATTTCCATTTTATAAATGGATTGTGACAGACTCTTCTAGAAGAAGTAGCTGATGACATTAACTGTTTGTGGATATGTTTTGCCTTCCAACATATTAGAGTAGCATTCTTTTCATGATATCATTATGAAATCTAATTGTCAGTTCCTTCTCAAATACCCATGCCAAGTACATCTGTTCTGGCCTTTAAAAGTGCTTTCTTAAGGGCACCTGGCTGGCTCAATCAGTAGAATATGTGATTCTTGATCTCAGGGTTGTGAGTTCAACCCTCACATTGGATGTAGAGATTACTGAGAAATAAATAACTAAAATGCATATCGGGCCAATAAAAGTGCTTTCTTTTTATCTCAAACTAAAAATGAAACAGTCATTTTCTACCTACCCACCCATGCCATCACCTACCTATCCATGGAGTCCAAACAATGAGGCTCCCCCTTATCCTACAGTTATTAACATCACTAGCTCCTCCTATGGCACATCAGATTGGATAATGTGTCCTTGGTACATCAGGGTGGAAAAGGAGGGCTTGCATGCATGCACTCATTTCATTATCCACTTAAGCACCCACTAATGTAGTCATCTGTCATCAAGCATTTATTGAGCAGCTACTATGTAGCTGATATAATGACTTGATACTTCAATATAGTGGTTTCCATCTTCCTCAAGCTTATGAATGATTGGTAATTCTAATTGGCTTTAATGGGCCAATGCAGGATACTAGAGTCTCTAACTCAATAACTCTGGGGTGGGACTTAATTTATTTCTAGTAAGTCCCTGGGATGCTGACGCTGCTGGCCCAGAGATCATACTTTGAGCTCCATTGGCTTGGAGCCATTTGATTCAGGTCCCAGCCTTTGGATGTGCATACACAGATACTGAGGAAGGAAACTGGTGTTCACTGAGTACCTACTATGTTCCCAGCACTAGGATAGGTATTTTATGTTAGTTATCTTTCAAAATTCTGAAACCTTCCTTATGACATAGGTAGTTATTAAATTTATTCTACAGATGAATAAACTGAGACCCACGGAGAGAAAATGAACTACCTCAGCCACGGAGTAGGCATTCCAACCCAGGGACTTCTGATTCCAAAGTCCTTGTTCTTTCCCGATTGTTCTATGTTGGGTCACAGAAGACTAAGCTTATTGTTATCATCATCATTGTTGTATCTCATCAAGTATGAGAGAAAAGTTCTGATAGGAAAGATAAGAAAGGCTGTATATCCCCAAAACTTAGTGGCTCCAAAGACAGCAATTTGGTATTTCTCATGATTCTTCAGGTCTTGCCTGAGCTCACTCATGGCTCTGCTGAGGCTGGGTCATGTAGAGTGGCCTCATCACATGGATAGGGCCTCAGCTGGGAAGGTTGGAAAGGATGGCTGGGTGGCTGAGTCTCTCCTCAGATGTGATCTTTCATCCTAGGCTTCTTCACCTGAAAACAGGAGCTTTCAAAATGGAGGAAGCAAGCACTTTGGGGGCTCTCAAGTTCCATAAGGTCAAACCACAGGCTGTCGGACAGAACAAGTCATGGGGCCAGCCCAGACAAAGAGTGAGGAAAGAGACTCCACATCCAGATGGGAGGACCTGGAAATAATTTGTGGCATTGAAAATCCACCAGAACCTCCAAACAGGACTGTCTCATAGTTATCTAGTTTCTTAAGTATTTCTAACTTTTTTCTGGTTTCAGTTGTCTTGAGTTTTATTCAGATAAAGACCATCCTATCAAGTGTGGTTAAAAGCCCATTAGAAGAGTCACATGACTAATGAACTTTGGAAGAGGACAGTGATGAAATGAAGTTCTTTTTGACTGATCCAACTGATGATACATCATGTTTCCGAGGATGGGACCAGGGCTCCAGGGCATCTGTATTCTTGCAGGCTTAAAGGTCTTCAGTAATAAGAAGGTTTTTATGAAATAGTTTTAAAATATTTGTAAAGATTTACTTTGAGGGGCACCTGGATGGCTCCGTCGGTTAAGCATCTGCCTCCAGCTCAGGTCATGATCTCAGGGTCCTGGGATCAAGCCCCATGTCAAGCTCCCTGCTCTGTGGGGAGTCTGCTTCTCCCTCTCTCTCTGCCTGCCTCTCTAGAAATAGAAAAGAGAACTCATTTTGAGATGTGTGTGTCCCATATGACTGAGGGTGAGGGAGCACCCATCCCTCAGCTTAAGCCCGGGGCAATAGGTTCTGGAAAGCTTCCCCAGAGAGACTCATATGTGCCCCTTTCAGTTGGGGGGACCCTGTTTTTGGGCATATGTCTCACTCCTGCCTACAAAATCTGAACAGTGAGAAACATGTGGACAGGCTGTGTTGACAGAAAGATCTAGAACAGGTGGCTTCGCAGAGTAGCCCTCACCTGAGAAAACTGTTGGGGTAAAGTGAACACAGGAATATTTATGTGGGTCAGATCTGAGCCACGTGCAAGAGACAGCCAGGGTGCATTTTGTAATAGATACTGCCCAAGAGCGCTGACTTGAAGTGAAAACAGAGCAGATCTCAGCTGGGAGAAGCTACAAGCAGAGCCTGCTTCCCCAGGGCTGAGGAATGGGTATGAATTCCAACTGTCCGAGAGTACAGGGGAGGTTCGATACAAGAGCTCTGACAGTCCCCGGGGAGCCCAGGAAATTGACCCACCTGTGAAGAGCAGGAAGCTCCAGTATGTAGGTAGACCATAAAGTAACAACGAAGTGACAATTTTTCTACTCCTCCTACCTCATCTGACTTCCTTGTTTCCAACCCCCAAAGGGTCCAAAATGACAGCAGGATGAATGAGGCGTAGAGGGGGTGGGTGGGGAAGGAACGGAGGAGGGAACGTACTTCCTCCCACCAGCAGCGGGCCTCCCCAGGGGAAGGTAGAAGCTTAATATCATAAAAGACCCCAAGTTTGACTACTCAATCGAGATTCCATCTTGTGGATTGGAATCCTGGAGAAGCTTTGCTACCTGAGATTAACAAAACCATGTCCAGAAAAACCATGGGGTTTGCCTGATGTTTTTCATGGGCTCGGGGCAAGAATTAGCCCCCCAGTGTGATCCTACACTTGCACCTTGTGAGTCCTGCTTATTGTACTATCTGTATATATACCTGTAGGCAAACATGAGTTACTGTTTTCTCCGAGTTAAGGAAGGTGTTCGTGTTCCTTTCCCCATTGCTTACATTCCTTCTGCCAGGTATTTGTTTCTCTGTGAATTCTCTCTTCTTAAAAACTGTCTTGATTTTTTTCTGTATGAGAATCTGTTGGAAACCAAATGGAGAAAGCAGTGAAGGAGGGAGCAAACAATGTGTTTTTGCTTAAAGGCCTGTCTCCAAAGGATATCCCCGGGCTTACAACGTTTTGGCTGTATGAACCCAAAGTGCAGTGATTTAAAACTGAACCATACTTGACCGGAAAATTGTGTTGGTATCAGCATGAATATTAAAAGCTGATATGTCCAGGACCAAGATTTGTGGCATATTATGAGCATGTCCTATAAAGGTGGGGGGGAGGAGCTTTCTTTTTGGAACACCCCGATAGAACTTTCCAATGATTAGTATTTTTTTTTTCCAGACTAATTTAAAGTACACGAAGCTTTCTTGTTTTTGTGTTTAAGGAAGATTCATATACAAGCTTCAACTCTGGATATCTGTCCGTTGTTTGATTTTAGTTTCGGATATTTGCAAACTTTCTCCCATTTTATATTCATGTCCCGTGATGGGCACCAACACGGTACACAAATTTGTTTTCGTTGCTAAAAAAAGCAAGTAAACATGTTAACATTTAATCTTCCAGTAATGGAATCGGAAACAAAAATCTCAGCAACTTCCTATGCTGTTCAGAGATATTTTTCCACTGCCTGTTGTGAGAAGTTAGGGTATGTAAAATAAATGATGTATGGAGCCGTAGGAATGCGACTTTTCCAGACTACCTTATGTCTAAGGAACATTAAACATAGGGTTCTCGTTTAGCAAATAAATAACCATTCATTTCAATGGCTGCATAGTCCGGACTTTTGTGCATATTTTTGCAAAGATAAGGAGAGGCCATTAGGGATTTAATATAAAATAAATCGCCAAGGGGTCTTCTTGTAGTCCTAGTCTTTCTGCCACATGGTGTGTTACTAATGTGCATAAATGGGCTTAAATGAATTTGTTATCTGTATTACATTTGCAGTATGTATATATTTATATATTATTTTTTAATTGTGTTTAAAAATAAAACATTAAATACATCATTTTGGAGACTTGAAAACGTAGAATACGTAAATCAATCAGCTTCAATTAGTATTAAAAATGTCAGTATATGAGAATTGCCTGTGGGTCTATTTACCCCACAGAGTTTAATATATTTTGGTTCTGTCATCTATGAGGTAGCCATATGGTTAATTTGTCACCTTGTAAGAATAGACTGTTACAATCCAAGCTCGGTTAATGACATAGCGCTTATGCACCATTGAAAGAGTCCGTGTCTTGGTTGTTTTATTGATGCCCTAGGTCAGATTCTGATCCTCATCTCCATGTAGTATTGATGGCTTTAGCTAAGCAAGGGGTTTGCCGCTTTTCTCTCTTCTTGACTTACTTTCACCACGTTTATGGTTACAGACAGAAAGTGGCAGGAAACGTTCTGTATCACATCAAATGATTTCATTGTATATGTGACTGCATCTACAAGGTCATTGCCGTAGGACTTTACCTTTTGATTTTCTCTCTCCTTTTTACAAGTAGTGGAAATTCTCCTTTTTACAATGACCAATGGAACTTAATGAATTCTAATCTGGTAAGATTTTAAAGATAGACATGGTCCTCTTCAGATGAGATTCTGGAATGATTCCAAATGGTTTTGATACCATTTTCAAATATAGTTACTCATCTCATAAGAAAAGCTTTCATGTTTGTCCCGTAGAAATAACTCTTACTAAACAAATGGTCCATTTTAAGAAATTACAGAGTGATGACAGTTAATTTTTATTACTTTTCATTAATGTCCCATCATGTGATGTTGAATTGTTGCATCCACGCTAGATTTTCTGTTTCATCTTCCACATGTAGACTGTGACGTAAATATTTTCTAAGATTCTTTTCTGCTGATCAATTTTATTTGAGGCTACCATTCTCAAAAAGAGCAAAAACTTACTTGATTACGTGCACCCAGTATTTCCTTTTCAAGCCGTCTTAATACTACCCTAGCATATTTAGAAAAATCATTCAATTAAAATATTTCTTAGATAACTATTAGACCTTGGTTGATAGCTTTCACTCATATTTGTTTCTGAACACAAATGAAATCACTGTTTTGTATAATGTAATGCAAGCAGTAAGGCAGTTGGTGAGCATATATGTGTAACCTTTGCATTTGACTGTGGTAAGGAAGATACTACTTATTTTGACTTCTTTAAATTTGACCAATTTATCATTTGAGGGTTGTTATTCTTGCTTTTATTACTGCTTTACTGAAGATGTTTATGGGGCGAAGGCTTCAACAGCAGGAGGTGTTTTTTGAAAAAACGTTAAGTGTGAAGTCTATTTTGTAATGTATTCATATGTGATTCAGTGTTTGTTTCCACTCATTGACGATGTAGGCGCACGGTCCAACATTTATCAGTGATCTTAAATAGATGAAAATCGCCTTTGATCCTCTGTTAATCCAGCTGGACGAACAGACGAGCAGAGGCTCACTGCGGAGGTGAATTCTATGTCTGGAAGAGTCAGGTGCAGTGTCCTCCTTTTCCAAAACACTGACTGATATAGAAGTTATTTAACCTCACGGAGGTTAGCAATCCATTGCCAAAGCAGCTCTTCGGGGATGACGATGGAAGACTTAAAAAGAACAAGAATTGGAAAATTAATTCAGATTTTTTTTTTTTAAAGATTTAATTATTTGACAGAGAGAGACACAGCGAGAGAGGGAACACAAGCAGGGGGAGTGGGAGAGGGAGAAGCAGGCTTCCTGACGAGCAGGGAGCCTGATGCGGGGCTCAATCCCAGGACCCTGAGATCATGACCCAAACTGAAGACAGACGCCCAACAACTGAGCCACCCAGGTGCCCCAATTCAGATATTTTTTAATTAAACTAATAACACCCATAAATGGCCGTAAAAAGTCACTTTATTTTGATACGGCTTTGCTATTTCCTGATAAATTACCAATCACGTCTCTGATAGAGAGAGGCTGGGCTTCTCATCTCTGAGTCTTTGGTCTCTCGGCCGCTGCTGCTACACATTCCAGGTTATTTGCCACGTTTTTGCTTTGTTTTGTTTTTTAATAGGCGCTTGGGCGGGAATCTGTTTTATGTATGTCACATTTGAGTATAAGTAAATTATAAACTATACTAAGCAAGTCAGTATTGACTTTAACACAATTGCTACTAAACAAAACAGAGTTTATGGTATCCGTAAGGACAGCCACAGCAATCACACCATTCTCTCGTTTGCCCTTCCTGCCCGGACCACCCTGGCTTACTGTGCTCACGGGTCAACTTTCTTTAACCTTCTGATACACACATACTCTCCCTCTGAGTCCAGCGTGGTATAACATGGCCCTTCCTATGTCTCACAAATGATTAACCCCTCCCTGCCCGACTCTGAATCGCACATCTTTCACTGTTCAATATTCTATCCAGGCTCTAGAGTAACAATCTGTATGTTCAGTTGTAGCAAAAATACATTCGCCTGATCGAAATCTGGTGGCACACTTAAGGCTTAATCCCTGCACAGTCATTGAAAATGACCAATCTTACATCTTAATATCATTGCCCTACACAGAAAGTCTTTCACCCTCGTGACCTAGACTGGATCTCATGCAACTCTCTAGTTCTTTTGCCAGAGTTAGCAGCAAGCAGAATAGTGGATTACGTCCCTTTTTCCTCAGAGCCTCTCCTGATCTTGGCCTTGAGGGTCTTACCGTACCGTTTCCAGTATGAAAAAGAGTCCGGGGAAGTTGAATCCAAGGAAAGAGAGACTTTGTAGCAACCCAGATCATTTGCTGCGGAAACCTCCTCCTCCTAGATGGGTCTGGTTGTGAGTTTAAGAACTCTCTAATCATAGTAGAGAGAACCAGGGGGCCTGGAGCTTTCTATGGCTGTTTACGGTCCCTGAGAATATTCTAATGCTTAATCTTTCACTGTCTTCTTCCTGCTAAGAACTTCCTATTTTAAAATATGCAATTACTACCCCATGTTCATAGCATCACTGTTCACAATAGCCAAGAGGTGGAAGCAACCTGCGTCCATCAATAGATGAATAGATAAGCAAATTTGACAAGTATGTCAAATGACATACATATGTATGTGTATACAATGGAATATTTTTCAGTGTTAAAAAGACATGGTACAACATGGATGAACCTGGAGGACATATGCTAAGTGAAGTAAGTCAGGCACAAAAAGACAAACACTGTAATGATTCCACTCACATGAGGTACCGAGAATGGTCCGCTTACAGAAACAGAAAGTAGAATGGTGGCCGTCGGGGGTTGGGGGGAGAAGGAAAAGTAGAGTCATTGCTTAGTGACTATAGAGCTTCACTTTGCGAGATGAGAAAGTTCTAGAGAACTTTTGTTGTTGCACAACAATGTGAATATTCTTAATACTACTGAACAGTACACATAAAAATGGTTGAGATGCTAATTTTATGTGATGGGTTTTTTTACTCCAATTAAAAAAATCTTAACAATGCAATTGTTATATCGCTGCTCAAGAGATTCGGCTCCATTTGCCCCATGTGGGGGGACAGGAGGAGAGAAATCTCATTCTGAGGGTGCCCGTCAGCCTACATATTTATCATATGGGTGAAATCCATAAAAACAAACAAGAAAGCAAGACTCAAAACAAAACAAAACATAAGTGAGATGTGACCAAAAAGGTAGCGAAGGGTGTCTGTGGTTAGAAAGGAGAAGGATATTTGCCAGACAGTCCCCGTCTCTATTTTCCTTCATTCCTTGCTTGTATACGTGTGAATATCTTAGGATTTCTATTTAAAACACCAGATGATCCACCACCTTCTTCTCTCTGCTGTTCCAGATATGGTACCAGAGCTCTTGCAGGGTCTGGGAAATCATCTCACCCCGAGGAAAGTTCAGGGAGGTTTATGTAGTCAGGAACGACTGCTGTGTTTTTAGCTGGCAGTGGCTAGGCCCCTCATGATCCTGTGTACCTCAGGAGGTCTCAGGACTTCTGTGAAAGAGACATATGTAAATGAAACCTCGACATTGGACTGGAGAACCACATTTCACCTCTATAAATGATAAATCAGAGTTGCTAAATAAAGAACAATGCAGACTGGTGCATACAGCTTCTAAGCATCCAGACTTGGGGAAAATAATTTAAAAATACTAATTATCTAGCTGTATTTCTCTTGAATAGCAATAGATAAGCACATGACTGTATTTTTGTTGTAAAACATGCAGACATTAACAAAAAAAAAAGAAAGAAAGAAAAAGAAAAAAGGAAGATAGCTGAAATCCCACCTAGAAGTAATTGTCGGTTGGGTAAATAGTTTCTTTTCAGTTCTTTTTCTGTGGATTTTCATATAATGTATCTGTAGAAATATATGTATAATGGTAAAAAAAAGAAAATAAAGGAATGTATTCTTTCTGGTCAGGTAACTCCTATTGCTATTGTTTTTTGTTTTTTTGTTTTTTTAATTAAAATAAGGCACATAAAAGTTAGGTAATTTTAACAGTACCCAAGTGTCAAAATGAAAAGGAAACCTTTCTCTCTACCCGATCTCTCAAGAGTAACACTGTGAAATGCTCGTGTGTGGTTGCATTTTGGAAGCAAGCTTAGTAACTGGAGAAAGGCATCAATGCTGGCTTCAAGCAGGCGTTCTTTCTACCGGACCACTCATCATACAGGTTGTGCGGGTAGCATGGAGTGTGTACCTGACATGGTGAGCTGAGTCAGGGGAAGGTAGGTGGTGAATCAGCTTCTTTCTTGGAGTCCGCTCAGACTCTTGCTTTCTTACAATGCTGTTTCCAGGCTTGGCCTTCGTGGGGGTCCCCGATCTGAAGCCACCTCTCGCCACTAGGGACTCTGACGCTGTGTGTTCCCAGCCGCGCCCTTCGCTGCCCCTTATCTCAGACCTCTCCTCACCTCCTCCCGAGCATCCATCAAGTCCTGTCAGCTACTCTGCCGAACGACTCAGAAGCCCTCACCTCCTCCCATCCACAAGGCTTCCACCGTAGTTCAGGGTCTTCTTCGGGCCTTGGACGATGTTGCAAAGCTGCCTTTCTGGCCTCCTCCTCCTTAGACGAGCCCCTGTCCAATCCATCGGCTTCAGTGATGAAATTACAAGCTAGGGCATATTGCTGCTCTGCTTGACACGTCTGTGGGTCACCTGTGGGAAAAAGTCCCGGGGCGCCCTCTGCCCTCCTCGGTAGGAGCCGCAGGCACCGCCCACTGTACCACGTGACCTGCAGCCGCGGCTGGAGGCGTGGCCTTCTCTCGCCTCGCCTCCCCTGTGCTCTCGCAGGGAACGCAGCACCCACCTCCATGGCTTCTCCTCCTCCTGCCGGTCTCTTAACTCCTCAGCCCCTGAGGCTGCACCTCCCCCTCGGTCCTCCTCTGCTTGGGGAAGAGTCAGGAGCCCTGAGTCTTTGCTCCCCTAGTTCCATTTATATTCTTCTAGCAGAGTGTTTATCGCTTTGGAATGAAGCTTCTGGCTTACTCACCTGCTCTCTCTTCCATACTGCGCCTTTCTTTGAGTATGGAAATTTTGTTATCCATACTCTTCTGGTGAATTCCAGCACTTCGCAGAGGGTCTGCACCTCGGAAGCTCCCTGTAAACACGGGCTGCGAGAATAGGAGAATACGTGTCCTTGACTCCTATACCCGTTCCAAACTGGTGTCTTCTAATTTTCATTCTTTTCCTCATTCAGATCTTTAACCTGTTCCTTCCCTATCACCTTCGCCGTCATTTTCCTGCTTCTCCTGGGTGTTACCCTAGGGGATCTATCATAGCGATATATGGGGAATTGTAGTGAGGTCTTATTTTGACAGCCTTTGCCTTGTTTCTTATTTTGGGTCATTGATTCAATCAGTTCCATGACCCTTTCTGCAGTCTCTTTACCTGGCTATTTAAAAAATCTCTTTGGAAATGGCAGGATTTGTAGCTTGGGTGGCTGTTAGAAGAGCTTTATGCTTTCTTCATCACTTTACATGACAACATTTTAATGACCATTTATTTTGTAGAGAAAAGGAGTTTGTTTACCCAAATTATACGCAAACTTAATTTAAGTATTACAGTCTCGATGAAGCAAAATGAGGCGTCTGTGAAGTCAGGGGTTGTAGCAGCCCATAGGTTCCCTTGGATTTATAAAATCCTTCAATCATTTACAGTAATCTCCTGGTCTTGATATCTATCCGAGTCTCATTCTCTCAATACGAAAAGTCAGAGTCTAGGCAGAAGTGAGTAATTCAACACTGAGTGATTTCTGATTACCATTTGATTACAAAATGACATGTGATCTTTGTGTACACTTGAGATTTTGAATTAACGGGATATATTCACCATCAGTTGTAGAACATGGAACACGTGGTTCATTTAAAGAACCATATTTGGATGCTGTTAATGAAAGTCTGTATTTTTTTAAGTTTATTTTTTTTAGTAATATCTACGCCCAAAGTGGAGCTCAAACTCATGACCCTGAGATCCAGAAGCACACGCTCTTCCAACTGTGCCAGCCATCACCCTGAAAGTCTATATTGGTTAAATGAACAAAACATTTACATTTCTCTCTCCTTCCTTCATCTATCCTTTCCTGTTCTTCACGCTGTCTCTTTCTCAGACTTGTTTCCAAGAAACCATAAGGTAGGGATAATATGGGTCACATCACTTCCAGAGAACTTACACTGACTCACAGGGGCTGTTGGCAACTCAAAACTAGATTGGATCACAAGTAAGACAAGTTGAGTCACAAACTCTCTGGGAACAGAGGCCTGTCCAGCTGTTTCAAGACCCAGTGGTGTCTGTTGAGATGCAGTTTCCAGAATGACACTGGAGGGAGCAGAAAAGAATCTTTCTCAAAGGCAGGGAATTAGTGTATGATTCCTCTCAAGGTCGATCTGGGTCTTGCCAACTTGGTGACCATAAAGTTATGGTGCTTTGACAGCACGGATATGTCTTCGAAGCCCAGGGCCATAGATGGTGGCATTATCGAGAAGAAGATAGACTTGATGTTCACACACTCGTATGCCCGAGATGCCCATAGCTAAGTCCTAGGTGGAATAATAGTTTATGCTAATTCATTCTGGAAGTTGGCCAGAGCTGCTTCTCGGCCTCTGACAGCTGAAGCCCAGCCACCTGGGCACTGAATTTCTTCAGTTAAACTCCCATTCCCAGGTAAGACTTGTCTACTATCTCAGCCCTGGCCATATATTAGAGACTTAATTCATGGCAGGCAGAAGAGCATCGGAGGATCTTTTCCTTCTAGTAGATCTAGATTAAGAGACTGATAATTCAGGGGAATAATAATAATAATTGGTAATATGTTTCAAATGCTGAGTATGTTCTGGACACTGTTTAAAACTTCAGGTGAATTGTCCTACTTCCTTCTTATGGCCACTCTATGAGGTACTTAGTAATCCCATTGTATAGAGCAGGTGCCTGAGGGTGTGTAACTTACTCAAGGTGACTCAACCAGGAATTGGTGGAGGAACTGAGATTTATGCCCAGCCATCCCATGTCCTGAGGCGGAGTGCTTTACTATCATGTTGTGTGTCCCGATGATAAGACATGTGGCCTGAGTCTGAATTTCTGCCTCTGCCTTTTACTTTATAAATACATTTATTTATTTTCTCAGAACTACAGTATCTCACCTGTGGAAAAGAGACTTAAAATCCTACTTCATAGGATTGCTCTGAGGAGTTACTACTCCTAACTACTAAGCACTTCCTGATACATTTTAAGTGTTCAATAAATAGTAGCTAGTCTTACTAAATAATTTCAAAAACTCAACTTGGTTGGCTCTAGACCAAGCAGAGCATTGTCAAGAAGCCAAAGGCTATCTGTGATCGTCTAAAGCCCTCACCAGGTTGCTTTATAATATCTTTACTGGTCCATGCCTTTTCAAAAATCAGACTGGAAGGAATATCACATTTGCTGAGATTCTATAAATGTTGCATGGAACAAAGAACCACGAAGTAGGAATTAAAAGACTGGAATTCTCGAGTGAGATTTGTGATGAGATATCTAGGTGAATTTAAGCTAATCATGTAAACCCCTCTGTGCCTTGTTTTTTCTTTGTTGGTGAGGATGCAGAGAAAGGGGAACCCTCTTACACTGTTGGTGGGAATGCAGACTGGTGCAGCCGCTCCGGAAAACAGTATGGAATTTCCTCAAAAAGTTAAAAATAGAGCTACCCTATGTTCCAGTGATCACACTACTAGATATTTACCTAAAGAATACAAAAATACTCATTCGAAGGGATACATGCACCCCGATGTTTATAGCAGCATTCTCTACAATAGCCGAATTATGTAAACAGCCCAAGTGTCCATTGACTGATAAATGGATAAAGAGATGTATTTACTCCATGTAAATACAATGGAGTATTATTACTCAGCCATAAAAACAAATGAAATCTTGCCATTTGCAATGACATGGATGGAGCTAGAGAGTATTATGCTAAATGAAATAAGTCAGTCAGAGAAAGACAAATACCATATCATTTCAGTTATATGTGGAATCTAAGAAACAAAAGAACATGGGGGGAAAAAAAGAAAGAGGCAAACTCTAAAACAAACTCTTAATTACAGAGAGCAAACTGATGGTTCCCAGAGGAGAGGTGGGTGGGAAGATGCATGAAACAGGTGATGGGGACTAAGGGTTGCGCTTGTCATGATGGGCACGGGGTATTGTATGTAAGTGGTGGATCATTAAATCCTGCGCCTGAAACTAACATTGTATGTTAACTAGCATAGTATGTTAACTAGTTGGAATTTAAATAACAACTTGGGAAAATAAAAGAACAATAAGGGGCTGGCTTTGGAAATGGGGGCTAGTAAATTGGATGTGCTCTGTAGAACTTTTGAGTAAGAAATTCTGTGATTCCAAATCTAAGCCAATTCAGCTTGGTTTTATGGTAGTTGATAAATGATGCCCGGCGTTCCTGGTCCCCTCAGTTTTTCTCTTACCTGACTGGAACCTGGTCGGTCCCTAGGTAAGCCCAATGGACCGCATGTTAGCTTGAGTAATTTCATTCTTCTTTTCAGTCATGGATGACCCTGTCAGGAAAACATTCATCAGTCCTTAGCCCCCTGACTTTAAGCTTAGCTTGTCTTTTTTTTTTTTTTTTTTTTTTTTTGGTGGGGGGAGAGGTGGAGAGGGAGAAACAGAATCTCAAGGATATTCCCTGCTGATCAGAGCCCGACACAGGGCTCGATCTCACAACCCTGAGATCATGACTTGAGCAGAAATCAAGAGTCAGATGCTTAACCCACTGAGCCACGCAGGTGCCCCTAGCTTATCTTTTCCTCTTGATTAATATCCATCATGCTTATTGCTTGCTGTATGCCATATTATTTACATTATTTTCTTTATCCTTTGTATATTTATTGCCTTGTGTTTCAAAGAGTGTCCTTTTATCCTTCTAATTTGCAACCCCTCCAGCCTAAGAAGCAATGGTCTGAAAGCGCCTTCTGCCTTCTCCCTTATTAGATGTTATAAATGCATCTGTACCAAACTCTGCATGGTGTAATAGACTTGGATTTGAGCAATTCTTTATCCTCGTGCTTTAACTTTGGATAAATTACTTAACCGGAAGCATCAGTGTTGTTCTCTGTAAAATGGAGAAGACCCACCTTTCAGAGACATCATGGGGTTTAGAGAAAATGTCATTAAAATGAAGCACCGAGCCAGCCCATACTGAGTGCTGGCATTCGCAAAGTAGCTAACACAATAATGCCCAGCTCTGGAAGGGGGGAAAAGAAAGCCTTACATTAAAAGACCAAAATGAAAACAAAAGTTAAGAAAATATTTGCCACTCATTGTCAAATAATAATATCATTATTGTCTGAAAAAATTTTCACAAATTAATAAGAAAATAGCTAAGTCCTTAAGTTAAAAAAAATGGACAAAGGTCCTAAACAAATAGCTAACGCATCTATGAAAAAATATTTAGTCTTACAAGTAATGGATAAAATGTGTATTTAAACCCTAATATATACTTTTTCTGAAGGCATTTTTCATTTATTTTTAATTGTAATGACAAGGGTGTTTGATTCCCACGCATCAGGCCTCTTTCTCTCTGCCCAGACAATGCCACTGTGGGACCCCGGAGAATTCTGCAACCCCTCTCTCCCCTCATCCTGCCATCTTGTGACACTAGTCTGGATCTGCCCCAGCCTTCCACGAATCCACTGCTTCTGCCCTGGCTTCATGCAGAGAATGGAAACTCTGATGTTGGCTACTTTGTTAGACCTTCTTTGGGAGAGTGAGAACAGGCCAGCGCAGTTTCTGGGTGCTCAAACCTTTCAGAGGTGTATCATCATTCTTCCTTCCCTTCCTCTTTCTCCCCATCCCTTTCTTGGGGTCCTGTCCACGTCTTTCTCGAGGTGCCCCAGCATTGAAGCTTTCTTCCTTCCCCTTCTGATTCTTCACACCCCTCCCCTGGTTTAGAGCTTCGGAATCTAGTCCGGAGACAGGGTGGTCTGGTTCTTTGTCTCATCTTCCAAACCTGTCACTTACTCCTTGATTCCTTTTCCTGTGGTTCAGTTGCATCCTGTTGGCTGTGACCAGCGAATGCCCCAGGATCTACTTCTGTGAGACAGAAACCAAAGAGTTAAGTGAAATACACTAGTAATGAAAAACATACTGTTTCCTGTATTAAAATTCGATTATAGGGGTCCCTGGGTGGGGACCAGTTCTTGATTTTGGTTAAGCAACCAGTTCTTGATTTCAGCTCAGGTCATGATCTCAGGATTGTGACATCGAGCCGTGTATCAGGCTCTGCACTCAGTGGGGGATCTGTCTGAGATTCTTTCCCTCTCCCTCTGCCTCTCCCCTTGCTCACTCTGTCTCTCTTTAAATAAATAAATAAATAAATAAATAAATAAATAAATAAATAAATAAAATCTTTTTAAAAAACAATAAAATTCTATTATATATTCTATCTTCTACTTCTTCTGTATGTACTAGAGGAGAAAGATCATCGGGGGCAGTTCTTGCCTTCCTTCGGCTCTGGCTATAATGCCATAGACTAACATTTATTTAGGGACCAGCAAGGAGAGGTGGGCTTCCCTTGGTCAGGTCAGGCAAACTGGTCAACGTGGGCTAGCACATTTTAGAATCCACAGAAGGAAGGAACGAAACAGCGGCTGTCGAAGACAATCTTGACTCCAAAGGTCAGTTATAAATATCTATTGAAGAAGAGAGTGAGTAAAGGGATACCTGAGAAGAGGGAAGAGATGTATTTAATTTAACACCTGCTTCTGGCCATTGCTATGACGGGGATTTCACATGTGATCCTGTTAAAGCCTCACAAAGACACTGGGCTGGAGATCTGTTTTTCTCCTTCCCATTTTGCAGCTGAAGAAATAGAAGCTTGTGAAGGTTTGCTGACTTCTTACAGTGAGGTTAAGTGTCTGAGCCATGATCTAAACAGAGCTTGTGGAAAGCAGAAAACTGTAACAGAAAGGAGACACTTCCAGCATTGTTATTTTGTGGTTTTGCTCACCAGACTTTGTGGACACAACCTTTCCATGTAAGCAGGGAGCAGTCTCCTTGTGGATATAAAAGGGCAGCAGCATTTTTGCTTTCTCTCCTGAGTTGTTCATATAGAAAGACAACTAGAGTAAAAATGAAAATTAAAAAATGAATGAATGAATAAAGGGCATTTTGCATCAGATATAAGAATCTCTAGATCTAAGACAGATGAATTTGGGGTTCTTTAAATATTTATTCTAACGGATTTTTACAATCTCTTTCATACCCTTGCCCTATATTACACTTGGCAATAATAAAAATAGAAAAATGAAAGAATCATTTTTAAACTTGAGCTCCAAATGACAATGAAACGTGCTGTTCTTGACTTCGAAAAGTTTGGTCATTAACCATCTTTCATTGTACTTGGAAGCCTCATTGGATTTCTAACTGTGTTGTTTCCTGAAAGCTTGCTGGATATGATGACACTCCAAATAAACCGAACAGAATTAATTCAAGAATAAAAAAAATCATTTCTCCTCGTGTGTCTCAATCTGATATTTGCCATATGGGAAGCTCAGCATCATTCACGCAGTGGGCTAATTTATGGCAAACACACATCCACATTCAGTGAATATGGGAAAACACAGCCTCTCTCTCCTTTATTTTTATAAGATCGACTGTGGACTTTTTGCTTTGCCTGTGCTGATTCAAATTTAATTAAATGCAAATTTCCTGGCAATAGGGGTGGGAAGTGGGTTGCCACTGATGGGTACAGAAAGAATATCAATAACATCCAGTCACATCTAAAGAGATGGAGAGAATCCCAGAGTTTTATCATGGCCTGCTTCTTAGATGTGAGAATCCGGACATCAGAGGTGACTAATGAGATGTTCTGATGTTTCCTGGGTTGAAGATTCCCCCTTGCCAACTAGGGGTCATTGCAGCTACAAACTCTGCAGTGTTCTACAGTTGAACTATCACTAATTAATCTTTCAATTAATTCATGATTTCTTCTTAACCAAGAAGTAATCCCATCTATGTCGACTTTGCTTTTTGACTCTTGTTCATGGTTGCCACATATATATTATGTCCTGTAAACACGGGGTTGCACATTTATCTGGGGGCTTCATTACGTCATCCTTGGAACCAGAGAGTTGAGTTCCTCCCAGCAGGACCCCTGACCAACCTCATGCAGCAGTAGACGTCATAGAGATGTGAGTGGACAGGGAAGAGCAGAGGCCCAGACAACAGAATGTTCTTCAGTGATAAAGCGGGAAAGCCTCCTCACTGGCCAGGACTAAGGTCTCACAGCCATGAGCATGTGGGAGAGCCTCGTGGAGATGCTTGGTGGTATCCAACTGAAGGTATGCTCCCAGGTAGACTCCAGGTGGCGGGCCTTCTAAGGGATGCTGCTTATTCTAGTAGTCTTTTTTGTTGTGAATGTTGCTGCTGACTCATTAAGGTCCATTTGAAAAGGGATACCCCCACATGGGAGCCTGCTAGAGTAAAAACTTTAAGTTGAAGAGAGCATGATTCCCTGATACTGTGGGAAGCCCACTGGATGAGAAGCTTGATGTCTGAGGATTGAGTCTTGGCCCCACCACTTACTAGCGCTGTGAACTTCAGCAGGCCCAGACTTCTTTGAGTCACATTTGTTCTCCTACAATGTGGGAATGATAGTGATTGCTTTGGCTACATCAAAGAGTTGTGAGGTCTGATGGGATAATGGGTGGAACAAACACCACTGTCTTAGTCAATCCAGGCTGCTACAACAGAATACCATAGTCTGGCTGGCCTATAAACAATAGAGATTTATTTCTCCTAGTTTTAATGAGTAGGAAGTCCAAGTTCAAGGCTCTGGCAGATTTGGTATCTGATGAAGGCCTGCTTTCTTCCCCATCCCCTTTTTTTAAATTTTAAAGTAAACTGTACCCTCAGTTGTGGGGCTCAAACTCATGCCCCAAGATCAAGAATCACGTGCTTTACTGACTGAGCCAGCCAGGCACCCCAAGGGTCTGTTTTTTAGTTCTTGTTATGTCCCCACATGGCAGAAGGGGCAAGGGAGCTCTCTGGGTCTCTTTTATGAAGACACTAAGGCCGTTCATAGTGCTCCCCCCTCATGACCTAATTATCTCCGAAAGGCCCCACCTCCTCATACCATCACACTGGGGATTAGGTTTTAACACATGAACTAGGGTAGGGTGGAGGTGGGTACACAGACGTTCAGTCTGTAGCCACCACCAAAGTGGAAGGGATTATTTGAAAGTGAAGTTTCCAGACGTTTATGTGGGGTCAAGGTAGCAATGTACTTGTAAGGGACTTGTCTTGAAGCTGTGCATTCAAAATGTTTTCCACAGAAGTATAAAAATATTGATTGTCCATCTGAAAATATGGGGATGTAGCCTGAAGGCAATTATGAAGAAGCTTCAAGCTTCCACTAGACCCTTCCTTGGGTCTCCCCTGGGAGCGATTGACTCTCAGGAGTTTGTACTTTCTCTTCCCAGCGAGGCCTGGTCAGGACAACTGTCTTAACTCCATCATGAAGCTTATATACACATCTTTTTTTTTTTTTTTTTTTTTTTTGAGAGTTAAAACAGCAAAACAGAGACTTTCATTTGGGTCCTGGTTCACTGAATAAGATGAACGAAGCCTGTTCGAGTGTCGGCTATGTGCCAGGAACTTACTAGTCCTTCTGAACCTGCAAATCTGATCTTTGTTCTCTTCTTACTATGGGATTTGTGATCCCTGTAATCTCCAGTTGCCACGTATAGGCACACTCGGGTTGTTATCATCGTCAAGTTGGAATAGTCAAAATGACTAACGCATCACAAGGGCTTAAATTGTGTCCAGTACTGCTCTAAGTACTTGCTGTGTGTTTGTTTAAGACACTACACTGTCATCAACATCCCCATGTTACAGATGAGGAAGACTGAGTTTTACCTAATGACTATATGAGTAGTAAGTAGAGGAGCTTTGCAGCCCAGGAGTCTGGCCCTTAAATGCAGCCTGTCAGCACTTGGCCTCAGGAAGCTTTGCAAAGGGGAAATGAGTTGTTTGTGAGTTTAGTCCAGCAGAATAATTATCAACCAGGTTCACAAGATGTTTGTAATATTTTAAAAATGATGTCTTTACCTGTGCTAACCCTACCTGTGCTAACATAGCTAAGAGCCAGGTCTCTTTACTGGAATGGATCTGGTTCGTGAGTTAACATCGGTTACTGTGTGCCATTTGACTCTAGTGTCTTCAGTAAAAGGAAGGAAACGATGACTTAGGAAATGCCATGTCTTTAGGAGACAAAAGTCTTTCAAAGAAATGGGTGCTGTGAGTTCTGAGTCTATCCCAAGCTATTGCACAAACATTATAAAATCGGGCAAGGGCACAGAGAACTTCAGCTGCTGGTGATGACTTCAGAAGCCAGTGACTCTTGAGAAGAGTCTTGAAGGATGAAGAAGAGCTGAGTGGAAGAAGGGACAGAAGACATCCTAGATGAAGAATGTTGTGAGGCCACCTGTGGAAATAAAGTGTGGTGACTGGAGATGACAAGGAGCCACTGTGGCTGAGGATGGGAAGAGTGGAAGATTGTAGTCTGAGGTGAATAGATGAGGAGAATGACTGTGAAGGGCCTCAGGCACCATCTGACTAGACCTAGCTTTCTCCTGAGGCATGGAAGCCTGGACTGCTGAGGGGAGTCTGTGGGGGCGGTGCTCAGGATGGCGCCATCAGTGGGCCAGGCGGAAGCTGGCCTGAAACAAATCAATGCCTGTGGCTCTGGGGAAAAAAGGATGAGAGTGTGAACTATGCGGGCTTTTCTACCCCAAAAAAGAAATGAACAGGGGTGCCTGGGTGGAGCCATTGGTTAAGCTTCCGACTCTTGGTTTTTGGCTCAGGTTGTGCTCTCAGGGTCGTTGGATCGAGCCCTACCTCCAGCTCTGTGGTTAGTCTCCTTGAGACACTCTCTCCCTCCCCCTCTGCCCTTCTCACTCATGCTCTCTCTCTCAAATAAATAAATAAGTCTTAAAAAAATAACAGAAATTAGCAAGAGGAAAACCTGAAATATATACCGAAAAGATAGTAATAAACATGGCAAGTGATCAAATTTTATAAAGTCACCAATAAGGATAATTGTATAAACCACACTGAATAAACTGGTACTTAAGAGAATAGGAGGGGCGCCTGGATGGCTCAGTGGGTTGGGCCTCTTCAGCTCAGGTCATGATCTCAGGGTCCTGGGATCAAGCCCCGCATCGAGCTCTCTGCTCGGCAGGGAGCCTGCTTCCTCCTCTCTCTCTGCCTGCCTCTCTGCCTACTTGTGATCTCTCTCTGTCAAATAAATGAATGAAATCTTTAAAAAAAAAAGAGAGAGAGAATAGGATAACAGTAGATAAGTAATAAAGCAACACAATCTAATAATAAAAAGAATAAAAAATGTTTTGGTGATGTGAGATTAAGAGTAGCTAACAAAGAATCAAAATGATATAGTATGTCAAAACAATGTAAGAAAGAGTAATTTGGAAGTAGAATTTTGGAAGAAGAAATTTTCAGCAAGTTTAAAAAATTGATAGGACAAATAAAAAGTGTGAATTCCTAACTGGAATTCTCAGATGTAGCACATTCTGTGACTCCTTGGTAGAAAAGGGAGGTACAGAGGCTCGCCAGGGAAGGCAAGCATCTCAGGTCTTGCCTGAAGGACTTTGAAGGTCCAGGAGCAACCCCCTCCATCCAAAGGGTAATCCGTCATCCTTCTGGCTTCCTCGACTGTCTCCCCTCAGCCCTTGCACGAAAGTACTGCAAAGAGCCCCTGGGTTTCTAATTTGCATGACTCCATTGAGGATCATGCTGTTAAGTGCAATCAGTAATAAAGGCAGAGGAGCAAGTCTTGGAGGAAAAAGAAAGAGAAGATAATGAGTTTGATCTTGAATATTTTGAATTTTAAATACCTACGAATAATCTAAGGTGATAGAGCCAATAGGCAGTATCCATTGGAGATAATAAATACAGGTGTAGGCTACTCAGGTTAGTAGTGGGGATGGAAACAGACTTGAGGGTCAGTTTTGTTCTTGTGGAGAAGGTCAAAAGCAACAGAGAGAAGATGGGATTGTAAGCACTGTGTTGGGAGTAAAGACAAAGACAGGGAAGCAAAAGCTAGAAGCTAATGTGTGTCAAGAAAGGAGTCAAAGATGGCCAGAAGCTAGTACCAGGATTAGGAAAATTAAACTCATGACACTGGGTTCATTTGTGTTACTCTGAGGGACAGAGATTCTTGACTTGAGCCCCGCTGTTGACTGTGGCTCATGGAGACAGGGACAACGATTTCTCCCAGTTCGTTGTATCCTTGTTTCTTTCGACCAATGTGAGCTTAAATCTAATCTTTCTTTGAGTCTCTGCCGTTGGTATCATTTAGGGTTCTTTTTTCCTTCCCTGTAAGGATCAGTTTAAAGATAACTTCATTCATCAGACCATCAATGAACAAAGAGGGATGGAACTTCAGAGAAATCTGTGGGAGCACCTGAGCTGCCTGAATACTCTCCAAACCTGGTAAATGATTCCTAAAAGATGAGAGAATTCAAATTCTGGCTTCCACTGAGAACTGAATATTCCCCCAACTGCCTGGTGCACAACCCCAGCTGAGACCTAATGCAAGTATTTTGCTTAAGAGAACTCGCAAATGCGAGGTGCTTCTAACAATATGTGTCAAGCAGTGTGTAGCCGATGGTAGGAGTTAGATTTATGCATATTGTGGTTGTCCATTTCCAGCTGCTTTTGTGAAGTCAAACTTTTTTTATGTGAACAGATCACATTATTATCACATTTAGCGGAGAATAATGAGATATGATGGTGATACATCATTGGCAGCTCGTAGCGCCATTTGAAAACATGCTTGTTTTGAAATCTGCAATAATGGGTCAGAGAGAGAGAGGCACACTCTGGCATGCACACAGCCACAAGCACGGCTCTTAACAACTAGTCCTGAGTAGCTCTCTGTAAATGCTTTATTGCCGGCGCGAACCTCAACAGTGGCTCACAAGAGTGCCTATTTCTCCCAATTAATGCAGGGGGAAAAGACATCTCAGTGTTGAGATAGGTGACCAGAGGGATTTGCTAAAATTCTGAGGAGCCCTGTGTGTAGAATGAAATGGATGGAGGTTACCTTGAGGGATTGGCACCGCGTCGATTCTGTAAAACGTTTGGTTGATGTTGCAAAAACAAATGGTCAAGTCACCCAGTGGCTATGGGAGTCACAGGAGAACGCTGTAGTTGCCATTCTGAATTGTCAAAGCGTTCTCTACAACCGGTAGTCTAGTCTCTGTTTCTCTGTGTTTTTCCTTTATCTTTCTTCCTCCTTCTCTGGTTTACCCTTGGAGAAGTATGGATGGAAGGAGAAACGAAGTGTATTATATAGCATATTAGAAGGCTCTCTGTGTCTTTGCTCCACACCCCAAGCCCTAAACACATTTTCCCTGTGGCTTTTTGCAGCCCATAAATTTATCTAAGCCTTTTGTAATCAGGTTGTACTTCCAGTGTGTTCTATTTTGGGTGATAGTGAATTCCGTAAGTGTCCCTATTTGGCATGAGGTCAGATATTCTATTTATTAAAAACTTTACATCATTCAAGATTTAGGAGATGAAGAAGAGCCTCTCAGGCAGAGAGAATAATGTATGACTGACATGTCTGGGGAATTAGGAATTAGAGAGATTTTGCTAGAGCCCATTGATGGATTGCTGATGGTGATGACAATAAGGCTCAAGGCTTCAGTGAGGGGTGGTCCTGGAAAGCCTTAGTGTAAGGCTAAGCATTTGAACTTTCTGCTAGAAGGAAACAAAGGGAAGGGATAAAGGACTCAATCATCTTCAGATTGTAAAATGCCAGTGGTGTCCCTCAGGAATTTTCTGGTTCCAACAGTGATTATTTAAGACTAAAACCATTTGCATAAGGATGTGAAAGAAAGAATGTGTAATTAAATTCCTACAACTGCACGTAACATTGAGTTCTTCCGGGTTTAAAAAAAAAAAAAAAAAGTTGATTGGATGGAAAGTAAGTGGAGTGACATTTGCAAGTCTTGAAAATGGGCATACAAGTGAAAAATGAATTTTAATGTGTACCAAGGCACTTGGGATGATAGCAATTAGATCATTCACTCCCTAATCATCATGCCATGTGCTATCAAATAGCCCTGGGAAGGTCCTGAGACTCATTACTGAGGTTCATCAATGCCTTAGGCCAGCACTTAAGGAAAAAGCTAAATATTGGGCAACATGATGAACACATTTGATTGTTTTTCTTAAAGATTCTGTTTATTTATTTGAGAGAAAGAAAGAGAGAGGGAGTGCATGCACGCACATGAGCAGGGGAGAGACAGAGGGAGAAGCAGACTCTCCACTGAGCAGGGAGCCCATCGTGGGGCTCAATCCCAGGACCCTGAGATCTTGACCTGAGCTGAAGGCAGATGCTTAACTGACTGAGCCACCCAGGTGCCCCTGTATTTGGTCTTTGAGTGAAATGGAAAATGTTATTCTACCAATGTAGAGGGGCCACAGTGGAGAGCTAGGAGCTAAACATTGGAAATGAATGTGGCTACATAAATGGAGAATGTTGGCACGAGAGCAGCCGGAGAGACCAAATGTTATGATGTCTTTGTTTTGCAGGTTAGAAAGTGGAGGTTAGGACATATGAAAGGCTTGGTCATGGACACACAGTTAAGATGACAGGGCCAGGATCCTGACCTTGTAACCATGATTCTTCCTCTGCTTGCCCACCTCATGGTCAACACAGGGTTCAGTTAGATTTGCTATACGTCTTGTGAAACCATCAAGATTTTCTTGCCTATTTCTCTTTCTCCTTGGTAATGCTTGCTTAGTGACTGCATTTCAAACCCTGAGTCATTGTCAAATAAACATCCACAACAGGATTGATTTTCCTGTTTACCCTTGAAGGAACACAACAGTTTATGTTCTACTGTCCTTCCCCACAAGCCGAAGGTAGGTGCAGGGCAAGACTTGTTAATGTCCCAAGATGGCGGCAGCATACCTCTCCCTGAGATGTGAAAGTGAAAGACAAATACAGGGCAGGGACTGAGCCAAGGTAAGGATTTCAGACTCTGTGAGGATAAATCCAAGGTGGTCAGACAGACCATGAGATCCCAGAGAATGGGCAGTGAATTCTGGGAGGCCAGTGACCAGGAAGCATGAGCAAAAGAGGACATGAGCAAAGGAGGTCAAGGCCATTAAGAATTTCTGAGGAGGAAAGAGGTGCTCAGTGTCACTTTATAAAGTAGTTATTTCTGTGCTTGCTTTTGTATTCATGCGTGGGGTACTTAAAGGGGCTAAAGAGTACACAAAAATATATCATTCAGATGTTATATTTTCATCTTGCTATTTCCAGTGACATCAGTCATCTCAGATGCACCAGATGTGTGGCCTCGGTAAAGTCACCAGCCCCTGTTATTTCCCTCCTGGAAACGTATGCCAGCATTTGAGGTGACAAATGACAGATGTCAGCCATACCCTGAACTTGAGTCAGGAAATACCCACGATGTAGGCTTCCGGGTCTCACAAGCCCTTACTCTGTTTCTTCCCTGAGCACATAGAATGTTAGTACTTATGTCAGTGGGCTGTTGGCAGGAACGAATGAGGTAAACTTTGTAAAGCTATTCTCATGGTGCCTGGCACATACCAGGCCCTCCACACGTCATTCTCTCGAGCTCCCTGAATAGGTCACAGGCGTGCTGGTTAAGGAATGCATAACCAGATACGACTGATGTTCATCAAGTGTCTACTTTGTTTCTGGCTCTGTGCCTCTCTGTGAAATCAGTGCAGTGCCTACTATGTGCACTGGTTTGAGCATTTTAGAAGAAAGCAAAGAAATAGAAGACAGATAATTTGGGAGATTAAGAGGAGTCTTAGCTGAGGTCACACAGCTCTGTAATGCAGGGCTACAGTTAAAAACCAGGACTTGTAGTTTCTTGTCTGATCCTCATTCTACCATGTAACTCATTTCAGCCATCAAGATGTCCAGTAGTCTTTGGTGCATTGACTACCCAGAGATCCAGTGCAAGCAGAGTGTAGCTGATAGTAGGAGTCGAGAGTAATGGCTGTTAATCTAAAAGCACATCACTGCCAAGACTCAGAGTGGACTAGCTCTTGGCTTATTGGTCTTGGTGCTTATTGAGACACTAAATATTTGTTACAATCAAGTAGGATGAAAAACAGAAGAACCCCAGGAAATATCTCCAAACCAAGTTATACTGCTCGTAAATCCTGTTTTATTTTTACATAACATAAATCTATAGACCTTAGCACGTGGCAAGTACTCTTGGATGAGTCTTCTAACAATGAACTCATTTAATCCTGGTAACAACTCTGGGAAGAAGTACTACGGTTATCTCCATTTTTCAAATAAAGAAGATGAAGCCCAGAGAGAATAAGAACTTTCCCCAAAACATATAAATATGAAGAAGCAGAATCTGGTCCCAGAATTCATGCTCTTAACTACCTCACTTTACTGCCTCTCGAAAATGATGGAAAACTTCAAATGCTTCTCCCAATGAAGGGCATTGTTTCATTCATTCTCTCCCTTTCGGGAAGTTCTTCTATTTCACTTCTCCTCTAAGGGACCAGAAGTCCATTCTGATTATCTTGCCTACCTATATCCTGACCCCAGCATCTCCATCCAAAGCTTGGCCAACATCTTCATTTTCTTTGCTGTCTACCTCGGTTATGGGGAATTAGAGTCCAGTAGGGTAAATGGTGGAACATCAAAACATTTTAACTGGCACCTTCGTCTGTACTATATGCTATATGCTAAGGGGTAGGGATAGAGGGAGGGGAAATACACACAGTTCTTGTCCTTGTGGAGCATTCAGTCTAGTGGGAGAGTTAGACATTAAATAATCACACAAATAAACATATATTTCAAGCTAATGTAAGTGCTATGGAGAAAAATACAGGATGCTGCTCCGAAAAAATGTAATAACATGGGACGCCTGGGTGGCTCAGTTGGATAAGTGTCTGCCCTCGGCTCAGGTCATGATCCCAGGGTCCTAGGATCGAGTCCCGCATCGGGCTCTCTGCTCAGCGGGGAGCCTGCTTCCCCCTCTCTCTCTGCCTGCCTCTCTGCCTGCTTGTGATCTCTTTCTCTGTCAAATAAATAAATAAAATCTTAAAAAAAAAAAAGCCATATTTTTTTAGCTTGACCTTGTGCCTTGGTTTTAAATAAATCTTAGATACAGGTGGCCCCACAAAACAAGTCTCACAACTTTTCTTCCAGTTTCGGAGTTTTGTCTTTTGATAGATTTCACTCCTTTCTACAAACGTGTGTAGTTCTGAATTGGTGGTGGCGGGGACTGTCTTAGGATCGATTTATTGGCTTATAATCAGATAAAATAGAAAATATAAACGGATCATGTAGTTATCACTAGGTTTTTGTTGTTGTTGTTGTTGTTTTAGTTTTCTTTTTTCCTTTTTTTTTGGGGGGGGGGGGGTGGATGTTACAGAAGCCTGAAAGTTTAATCGCACCATTTTGGGAATGTCTTTTTATGCATTTGCTGAATTAGAGGCTAACAAAGGTAACTCCTTGAGAAATTACCATCATTTTTCCTAACAATGAAATCAAGGCTCCTTGTCCAAAGATGAAGTTGAGTAGTTATCAGAATCTACTTACTCTTATGGGTTAGTTCTTGTCATTTCTTGTAATAGACCTGCATTTTCTCAGCGGCCCTCATATGATTTCTTTGTGAAAAATATTTCTCTGTAGAGAAGAAAGTTTATCATTTGGAATGTTAAATGCAATTATATTGACATATGGTGATAATGGGATAAAGCATACGGGTTAAAGGTTGCGGGAACCATGGCTTGGCAATTAGCGATGTAAATGAAACATTCATTATCCATCATGCTGAGAAGTTGATGAACTGTACAGTAAATCTGAGCCCACAGTCAGGACTGAGATAAGTCATTTCAGACAATACAGTGGAGTATTTATGAGCACCCGGGACAATGTTGTAGATTCCTGTCATGGAGATTTCTTTACCTTATAGTTTATCATGAATAAAGACCTTACAGAGTCCAGACCACAACTCTTTCCTTCCACAAGCATATATATGAGATTCTAAAACTCTCTATTAAAGTCAAGCATTTTGAGAGCTGTAGTGACTAAAGATGGATGACTGAAAATTTCCCTGAAAGTTCATTCCATAACAAAGACGTACAATGGATTATTTGTCTTGAAGAAAGGCTCTGATGTCTTTCAAAATAGAACTTGGGTTCTAGAGGAAAATTACATTTAGAGAACTCAATCTTTCCCCAAAGAATCTCAATCCTGCGGGTTAGATTATGCAGAAGTAATGGCTCTTTTTCAATTCTCTACCAAATGACCAAAAGAACATTATGGTGATACCTGAAAAATTGTTTTCTAGGCTTTTTACTCTGCCTATTACCCATTTAATTCTCTTGTGCATATTCTAAAGTGTTTCCTGTGAGCATGAGACTCTTCCATCCAGAAAATGTGTCTGCACTGATTTTATATTTTATTGACACCTGTTCTTCTCAAGTTTTTAAAAATTGTAATCATATAAAATAGTGTCTTCAAAAGTGAGAAAGAATCATTGAAGAAATATTAAAACTTTATTTATGGTAACTGCTGACACAGCTGGAAAGCTCAAGAAGCCAACTGGAAAGGAAATATTGGAGAGCCATGGTACTCTGCCTTTGCCCAGAACCAGAAATTCTTCCGTTAACAGCACGATGTGGTTGAGGCTCAAGTAAAGACCAATCAGGTCATGTCAAAAGAATAAAAGCTAATAATCATAATAATGTCTGAGGTTTCTTAAATTTAGCTTCATGACATTTCTCAATTCTCCACCATATATGCTAAGCCAGACATTGTTCTGAGCACACAGAATAAATAACTCATTCTTTTAATAACCCAGCAAAGTAGGTCATTATTTTTTTATTTTTATTTTTGGAGGAGGGGGCAGGAGCAAAGGGAAAGGGAGAGAGAGAACCTTAAGCGGGTTCCACGCCCAACTTGGAGCCTGACACAGGGCTTGATTTTACAACCCTGAGATCATGACCTGAGCCCAAATCCAGAGTCAGATGTTTATCTGGCTGGGCCACTCAGGCACCCCAAAGTAGGACATATTATTATCCCACTTTATGGATAAGGAACCTGAGGCTCAGAGGTGAAAACCATCGTCCAGCCATTCAGGTTCACCCAGTCAGTAGACATTTGGGTTAAGCCTCAGATCCGGCCCTGTGCAATCCCAAAGTCTTCATCAAACTGCTTTGCTATGGAGCTTGCTCCAAGCCAATCTCCCCCACCTCCAATCATCTCATTGTTCCAGTTGTACTCTAATCTGAAGACTTCTTTTTCTATATCAGTAGACATTCAGCCTGACAGTTTTTAACTGTCTCCTTCTATCAAGCCAGAGACAGTCTTTTTAGACGTCAGGAGCAAATCATCCAGGCCAAGAGTTAATTTGTTGAATTTGTTGTCCTGCGTCTTTCTGTGGGGTGAAAGGCTGCATTTCTGCCCTAAGAGAATTCTAACTACTTCTAGAAAAGGTTGGATCCGCTTTTGAACAGTCCTCTGTCCAAAAGTACCAGTGGCTTACAGCTGTGGTCCTCAGCCTTGACTCACCTAAGAAACTTAAAAACTTTATATTCTCAAGCTTACCTCCAGAGAGACCCTTTCCCACTTCATAAGAGGTCCCTGAAATCTTTGTCCCTGGCAGTCCCGGATGCCTGGGGTCTTCGCGTGTCTTCGTTTGTTCTCTGCCTGCTTCCCATTTCTCGCCTCCCCACACCCTCATCTCTCAGCAGTTTGCAACCTCAGGGCCGTGGGGCAGGGAAGAAAGACAGGGGCCCTACAGGAGCCTGGCTGGCTGGCATTGCAGCCACAGATGGGGAACCCAGACCCAGAATAGTCTGCAAGTGCCACAAGAATCTCAGCTGAGTAGAAGAAAGATCCAGGCCCCTTTTCAGTGTATGATGACAATAAGAAAGGGAATTCAAGGGAAGGTTTGATCATTCTTAATCATACAAAAAACTTTATAGAGATAGGAAGTTACTCCAGGAGACAGAACTGGAGACAACAGTGTAGAAAGTCCCAGAATCACAGGTTTTGACTCCATTTGTGGAAGTCCTTTTATACCACTAGAACTAGCTAACTATATAATGAATGATTCCCTTGGTCCCTCCATTTTTAACTTAAAAAAAAAAATCTTAATTTCTCTCTGATTTAGAGAAGGAAGCCTACCCCTTTTCCTTTTTTCTGCCCAAGTTTTCAAGTAGATAATCTAGTTATTATTTGAGACAGTCCAATTAAGTTTAAAAATACTTGTCCTTTCCTAGCCCTGCAGACTTAAAATAGATCTGCTGTCTTCTAAATAGTCATTTTGTTTGGTATAAATTCATCCTTTCTCTTCATAATTCCCATTTCTGTACTTGCTTTATCCCATCAATTGCTTTCCACCTTCTTTCTGTAGGATTACTTGTACCAAAATTAATTAACACATGGGGTCTCTTTAGTAAGTTTCCTTGTTAAATTCCCTTTACCAACCGCTGTAGCTTAGTAACAAGGCAACAAAAGGTTTTGACGTTATTATTGCTCATGTTTATATAAGGTATATTCATTTGTGTGTGGTGTGACCCACAGAGGGAATATATGGCAATTAGAAAGCCAGACAACATGGATAAAGAATCACTTGTCCAACATAGATCAACTTTTCTTCCAGTGTTTCCTTCTGGTAACCTCCCAGGGTTCACAAAGACTTCTGTTTCTTCAGTGGGAAAGGTTTGTGGGTACTGTGCGCTGTCGATTTCATCCTTTCTCCATTCGTACCTATATTAATTCAGAATTTTTTCTCGAGCTGGATGAATTGCAACAGTGGCCACAGAAGACCACTTTGTGAAAGCAGAATTAACTTGTGGGCGCCTGCCTAGCTCAGTCAACAGAGCACGTGACTCAGGATCTCAGGGTTGTGAGTTGAGCCCCATATGGGGTGCAAAGATTACGTAAAATACGTTAATTATTTAAAATAAAATAGAACAGATCTTTAACAAGAAAAGAAAGTAAAATTAACTTGAGAAATAAGTATGTGCTTCAAGTAATAGAAAGTCGGGGAAGGTGGGTGGGATCTCAGGTAATAAATTCTGATTTAAGAAATTGTATTGGTGATTTGATTTGATTTGATTATTGTTTCTTCACATGAATTGTTCCTTTCCCCAGATGGGAAGGTTCTGGAGCAAATACGAACCTTTCCAGTTAATGGAAAAGAGCAAAGTGTGACTTGATTATGCTTCCCATCTTTGGCGAGAGCCACCTCCCTTTTGAAATCCCCATCTGGCTGCCTATCAATAACTTACATCATCAAAAGTGGCATTTAGCCTCCCAGGGGAGAAGATTTCTGCAAAGTCACAGGGGCTGTCTTTGGTTTGCCTTTAAGAATTTGCCAGAGCTTGGAGACCAGTATTTCCCAGGATCTCAAGGCTACGTATGAACTCTAACAAGAGGTTCAGTGAGCTCAACCCCTGTCTCGCTCTGGTTTCAGATTTGTTCGGATGGTTTAATTTTTTTTAAACAAGTAAAATAAATATATTTGACAAAATGATCGTGAGTATTGAATTGAGGAATCTGTTCCGCAGAGGGCATCTCCATACCAGGAGCTGAGAGGCCATGGAGACTCTAACTTCCATCTGTAATGGGCACTGGTGTCTACCCAGGGAAAAAGCACTCCCTTTGGGCCCCAGAACAGAGGGAAAAAACAAACGACAAACAAGAATGTTGTTTTCTTCAGCAGCCAGGGAGCAGAGGGAAGGCCTTTCCTGGCTAATCCCCAGGGTCTAAAGCCAGGAGCGGAGGTCAGGGATTTATGGGTTAAAAGCCTCTGTCCTCCACCACACTCTCTGTTCTCTGACTCCTTGTGTGCCAGGTTTGCTGCAACGTTGCTTTGTTTGGGGCGGCAGTGTACTGGAAGCTTCTTAATGAGCCCACTGAGTCGCATGCTGTTTGTACCGTCCTTGTCACAAAGTGAGTGAGTACACTGCCTTGTCATCAAGTAAGCTGGGGTGGCTCTTCCTTCCTCACTCGGCCTCAAGTCAGCAAACCACACCTGAGTGGGCTGTGGCCTTTGTGGGCAGTGCAAGGCGTGTGGTGGCTTCTCCCCTCTGGAAGCGACTGGAAACAAAACCAGAATACATTAGCAGACTCTTGGGTCTGGTCCAGCTGGAATGACATTTAGGTTTGCTTTTCCTGTTTTCTGGCTCTAGCTGAATCTTCTGAAAGTCAATTTGCTGAATGGACATTTCACAGATTTTAAAAATACGATTTGCCGCAAACTGTTTTGATGTAGACATTTTATGGCTGTTCAGGACTCTGCTCAGTGTTGCCTAGCCCCATCCTTGAACGTTCTTGCTTAAAATAACCACTCCCTACAGCCACCCTGGTAATCCCTCACCCTGATCTCGCCTTCGTTTCTTCATTGTCCTTCCCGCCGTGTGACCTTGCTATGGTCTGCGTCCATCTCCTGGCTCGCACGTGCTTTACCTGGAGTAGGGCTTTGGTCCCCTTCTGTAGCTCTTGCTCCTAGGAGAGTGCCCAATACACAGTAGGACTTCAATTGACCTTTACTGAAAGCTTAGATAAAAAATTCCTATTGAACAGCTTTGGAAGATTTGACTTGTGAAAACAAGCATGTATTATTTCTGCCTTTAAAATTTTTGACAAACCAAAATGTTTTTGGTAGGAGGAATTATGCAAAGTAAAGCTTTACAGGTTCTTTTTGTAAAGCATAAAATCCATGCAGAGTGTCACACCACACAAATGTCCCTTGATTTACGACCAAATCATAGGGAGATCCAAACTTAGATGATAAGAAATTCAAAGGAAGTGGTCAGGGTAGGCGGAGGTGAGTTACACATTTTTTTTTCTGCAGTGGGTCCTTTACAAGATGGCTCCAACTTCAGTTTCCTTTGCAAGCCGAAGGGAGGCAGAAGACCTGAGAGCAAATGAGAAGTGCTGGCTGGAGGTAGAGATCCGGGAATCTGTTCACACCAAGATGCTAGTGCAAGTCCAGAGTGTGAACAGTGTTCCCGGGAGGAGAATCGTGCCTGTGTGCTCCTGCTCTGTGGGCAGCAGGGTTGGGTGGGCCGGCATGGCTGGTGGAGCTGCAATGAGGCAGGACCTCCTTGGACCTGCCCCTGGGACCCGTGTGGCTGGACAGTGGTTCCCAAATCATGCAAGAAATAATGTGGAAGGTCCAAGGAATGGGACCGTGTAATTCATCATTACCTCCAGCTGCTCTTGCTCTTTCGGGAGCCTAAGCGAGGAACCGAGAGCACTGGGAAGCCAGGGAAGAAGGGAGTAGCAGAGGGCCTGAGGAGTAAATGGAAGAGTGGTCTGAGGGAATACAGGAGCCAAAGTCTACTTCCATTGGCTGGCTTTTTGGATCACTGCTAGAGTTGTGCTGGGCAGGCTGGATTCACGTAAAGACATGAGGGACACACAGAGAAAGCTGATGAATCGTTCAAGTTCCCCATATTAGGAGAGGAGAAGGAAGAGAAGTCAGCAGAAGAAGCAGGGATTAGGAGACAAATAGGAAATCATACGTCAGTGATCCCCAAATGTTCATCTGCTGCTGAGCTCAAAACCTGTACCTCTACCTTGCCTCCTTGACATCTCCATTGAAATGTCTAGTAGGTATCTCGTATTGAACACATCCTAAATAGAACTTTTGACTTTTACCCTAACTCTGCCCTGTACTGTTCTTCTTGCTCTTGATAAATTCATTCAACAGTATTTAATTAGTGTCTTCTATCTGCAAGTTCTAGTCTAGACACTGGCAACTGAGTGGTGAATGAAACAAAAATCCCTGTTACCAACTTCTATTCCACGAAGGATCTCATGGAGGCCGAGCAATGGCTTGTCCAATCCCAGAAGGCCTGGGCCCCATCACCACCTCTCCCCATGGCCAATACAGTAACCTAACTGGTCTCCCTGCTTCTGTCTGCTGCCCAATCTCTGCACAATGACCGCAGTAATTTGTATAAAACTCAAATATAAACATAGATTTTAAATTGACCCCCAACTTTAAATCTCCAGTAGCTTCCCATCACTCTTCCAATAAAATCCAAGCTCATTCCTGTGACCCACAAAGCTCTGCATCATGGGAACATTCCTGCCACTGACATCTGCCCTTACCTGTCTTGGCTGCTGCCACTCCAGCCGTGCCTCTGTTTCTCTAATCTTCAGAGTTGATCCCAAGCCCTTTGCATTTGCTGGTTCTTCTTTCTGGAATTGTCTGGCCTCAGAATTGGAAGGAGCTAGCCATTTCTGATCATTCAAGAATGTCACTCATATGTCGTCTTATCACCTGCCAGATATCCCCATTTAAACCTCCCTTTTACCCCATCCTGTTATTTCCCATTACACTATACTACATACTACTTGGCATTTACCATTACTGGAAATTATCTTTTTGATTGATTGATTTACTTACTATCTGTCTCTGTGCAGTAAAATGTAAGTCCATGAGAGCAGTGGCATGGTCTCTCTTGTTGGTTATCTTATGTTCAGTGCCTAGAACAGTGCCTGGCACAGAGAAATTGTTCATAAATCTTTGCCCTGTAGACCAGTAAATAAATGATACTAATGAATGAGGATACTGACCCTACACTTGCCTAACATGTAATCTTATAAACCGTATGAGGTTGATATTCACAGGTCCTTCTAGTGAAGCCTAGTCCAAACAAGAACTCCCATCTTTGGTAGTATCTCTCAAACTAGGTAACATGCTCCAAGCACACAGCCCAAGGCAAGAAGCCTTTCTTCTCTGACTCCTTGAGTCATGGACACCACTCACTATGTAACCACAGAAGAAATCTTCCTCTACCCCACACTGTCCCCTCCTGGCCTATCCCATCTTCCCAATCAGTGCTCTCTTTTTCCGTTCTGAGAGCCCCAGCAATACCCCATCACTGCTACAACATGCAACACTGCACCCCAACTTTAAATGGCTCCCAACGTGATGTACAAACTTTCACTCTTTAGAGAGAGCAAGGGAGGGAGGATAGCTATGGAGATCACACCCAAATGCCGCACTGGGGTGAGGGATATGAAACCTCACCTGTTCATTATTATTGTTCCATGACAGTCCCCTGTAGGAACTGGGCGAGTCAACTGTGAACTTCTGGTAGATGTTCTAAATGTTATGATTGGGTTTTCTCTGGGAGAGAGCAGAGAGGAACCATATTTAAATTGGAACTTGGGGTGAGCACTCCCAGGTAATGGCTAACACTTAAGTTATAGCTATAGCTCTTAGTTTCTTGAGCTTCCTACATAATTTACCAAAACCTACATGGCTGACAGTACAACAAGCACATACTCAGTCCTTTTCAGGTAACTTGTTTAAACTTCATAGAGCTCAGGGGTGCCTGCGTGGCTCAGTCTGTTAAGCATCTGCCTTCAGCTGAGGTCATGATCCGGGAGGGGATCGAGCCCCACATCGTGCTCCCTGCTCAGCGGGGAGGCTGCTTCTCCCTCTCCCTCTGCCCTTTCTCTGCTTGTGCTCTCTCTCTCTCAGATAAATAAATAAAATCTTAAAAAAAAAAGAAACTTCACATAGCTCTAAAAGGCCAATATTCATACTATTGTCCTGTTTGATAAAGAAACTGAAATTAAGTAACTTGCTCAAGGACTCATAACCAATAACTGACTGAACTGGGCTTCAAAGCCACATAGCCTTCAACTCCAGTGCCTGGATGCTTTATCCTTACACTCTAATAGTACCCTGGCAGAATTCAGTCTTCAAATCCCTTGAGATACGCCTTGAAGGAGAAGTCATTCGTCAGGTGGAGAAGGAGGGGACCGTGGTGGACCAGTTGGAAGTGACAGAGGTATGTCACACAGGCTGTTGTGGCCCAAAAAAGTTGCAAATCAGAAAGCAAATGTCCAGTGTTTGCTGCTCTCACTTGAAGACACCTCTGGCTGGGCTTTATCTTTCATGTAATGAAAGGTGCCTTGTGTGCTTTGCCTGGAACAAGATTTCCAAATTGCTGGAAAGCCAAAGCACCCATGTAGACTTCTGTCATGTCAGCAGTGGAGCTCATGGTGCTCAGTCTGGCCTTGTCCTCAGCTGGTGTGTATCTACGACACCTACACCTACATATAGGAGTCAGGACGAAAGGATGCAAAGTCACTCTAGATAGCCTGCATTTTGAACGCCTCTAAGAAATGGGAAAAACTTGGACGATTTGGAAGGGAGGGGGCTAGGGAATGGGAGTAAAATCACCATGAGCATCTCACAGCCTCTTTCTGAATTTGTTAAGAGATGAAAGTAATATTCGTGGAATCTGTAGATTGACCCAGGACAACTAGGTATTAAACATGGGTTTTAAAAATGAGCCTCCTCCAGAAAGCTCAGGCCAAGTAGACAACACCTAGATTATTCCCGTGATA
>CM052892.1:65449891-65613336 GCA_028534135.1 Potos flavus
GGCCCACCGTGAGCAGGTGCTGAGGCTGCAGTGACATCAAGACGCTCCATCCAGGGAGGACGAAGCCAGCTCCACTTCTGCACCAAGGGGCCAGATTAGATCCAAGGACCAACTCTTTGCCAAGTACATCGTCATATTGTAATTAATGTATTTAAAATACATAACAACTCTGAAAAGTAATTATTATTATGTTCATTGGATCAAGGCGGGGCCTCAAAGTCAAAGAGATGCAACGATGAGTTCACAGTCACCCAAGAACTCTGTGACAGAGGCAGCCTTCCAAAGCACTGTTTCCATGACACCTCCTACAGTTGTCTCCAGGGGGAGAGACCCGGATGAAGAGGCGAGCATCAAGGCCTCTAGAACCAAGAGCTCTACCTGTGCCCCGTCTGCTCTGCGGCCTCCGGCTAAAAGGGGCTTGTTCTTTCAATCTGGTCTGCTTCTCTGGCTCTGCCTCGCTCTGGAGCATAGCAGGCCTTGCAGTTCTTGTCCATGTGCTCCTTCCTGAACTTTCTGAGACCTCCCCGGCTTCATTGCCTGGACCGGACCCCTGGTCAAAGGTGGCCATGGCATAGCGAAGGGTGAGAGCCTTGGCTTTGGGTTCTCAGCCATTTCCTACCTGTGATTTTTTTTTTTTCTGGACAGATCACAGAAAATCCTCGGGGCCTCAGCCTTCTCATCTGTAAAATGGGAAAAAATACTACCTGACCCTGAGGATGGCTAGAGTTAAATGAGATAATGTGGGTGAAAGTGCTTTTGGGGGGGGTTGTAAAGTTCTATGGGGTGTAAGATGCCTGCTTCCTTTCCAAATACCCTGACTCAGCAGAGCCTTCATTCATTTCCTCTCCTGGTTATTCCCACTCCATTCTTCAGCCGCTCCGCAGAGCTGATCCAGCGATCACCCCCAGCTCCTGCGGGACTGCAAATGCGTGTGTATTCCTCTGAAACCAAACCAGTAATGGCCGGACAGGACAGAGGGTTCAGTCCTACTTCTTAGTTTCATCAAGCCTGCGTCTAAAGAAGTTCTATACAGTTTGCCCCAAAAGCCTTGGGGCGGTTGTACACATGAATGGTGTCAGAAACATATACGCTGTAAAACTGAAACATAGAACTGCATTTGGAAATACAATTCTTTTCCTTTCTCTTATACTTCTGTAGTTTTGTTAAGTGTTGAGTAATCTCGAAGCTTTATATTTTCTTTTAATCTCCTGATTGAAGTTTGCAAACATTAACTGGAAGAAAAAAAATCTGTAATTAAAAATGATTTTTTTTCAAATTTGCACAATTAAGTAAATGTAAAAGGAATAAAATAAACTTCCAAGTAATGTTTTATGTACTTTTAAAAACATGTACTTCTGAGGTCATTAAAGCCCAAAGGCATGCTAAGACTTTGGGGGAAAATTAGACTTTATAACCTGATGCCATTTTTTCTTGGCGTTTCTCAAAGTGTGGTCCGTGGATGACCGGCATCAAAATCCCCTGGAGGGCTTGTTAAAATGTGAATTCCTGGGCCCTGCCTCAAGCCTCTAGGGCGAGAGCCAGAAATTCACATTTAAACGCATTCCTTAGGTTATTCTTTGTGAACCCATGAACTAATATTTATTTTCAGTGCTATCATCATTCCACAAGAAACAGAGCTTTAAGTTTCACAGATACATTCTTTCTCTCCTCCATTCTTATCACAATTATCCCTGCCAATCAAGGGCTTCCCTCTGGCTGTGACTTAGTGGCATTCTCAGTCATCTCCAGCAGAAAAACTCAGGATATTTATGTGTCTTGTAGTTTCAAAAATTTTCATCTTAATTCCGTCGTGGGCCCATTCCTCACTTACAGACGAGTAAAAGGCAGTTTGCAACAACTAGCATCATTCAGAATATAGCCAAGAAACCAGTAAAAAATCTTCCCTTTGAGTTCACCAGTTGACAATATTTATTCTGGCAGTAGTTAGTGCATCTAAATATTAACTAATTACTCTGTAATATTCGCTGCTGGTTGTGTTGAATGAGGTGGGAGTGGGTCAAATCGACAGACCATTCACAGTCTCCAAATGCAAATAAAGTAGCATTTGTTTGTAGGTGGAACCAAATGATTATAAATGAATGGCGGGCCATCTCCTGGGATTGGACATAAAGGTCCTGTAAACGGAGAATTGTATCAACAAACAGCTGTTGGGAAAATACTATTATGCTGTAATAGCTGCTATTAAAATCCATTAGCAATCTTGATGGCCTGTTTGAATTTGATGCATCATTTGCTCTGAATAGCGTTTCTTCCTAAAGTTTTGTGGTAGAATGTATGCAGATTGATAGGCGGTAGCAGTGACATTCTAAGAGATTAATACCGATTACACACTTTGCCTGCGCGGACTAATTCAGCCCTGAGAAACGCTGCAAATACTACAGATTAAGTATCACGGGGGAGGGGGAGACTAGACAGCGTCAGGACGCCCCCCAGGGTCTTCTCGCAGCCGTTTTGTAAGCGGGTCCCCTGTTTCCCACTTTGTAACAGCCTGGGTTTCCCCTCATCTTAGTACCTTTGCCAGATTCTGAGGAGTCCCCCAGGGCCCTCGGGACAGAAACTCGGCGGAAAATGGTAGCTTTCAAATGAGATTTTGAAAAAACGCCTGTGTTGTCAAAAAGAATGCAGCTGTTCCGCGGGTGTCGGGAGCGCGCCAAAGCAGGGGGTGAAATGCAAGCGCCCGAGCCGCGGGTAAGAATGGGGCAGTAGCGCCATCTGGCTGGCGAGCGCAGCAGAAGTTTCCAGGGGCTTTGTTCATCCGAACGCGGGAGCGCTGCGCGCGGGTTGAGGCCAAGCCTGGAGTTCCTGGGCGCCGGTGACCCTGTGATCAAGGATGCAAGGATATGTTTCACGCAAATCACAAGAGAAATCAGGGCAAATCTATGGGTCCAGTGAGTGAAACCACAATGTCATTCTGTATCTCAAAAAGGCAATTTCTTTTGGCACATATACTTAATTAGACTATTCGTCAACTGGGGGATTTTGAGATTTTCACTGAAAAGACTCTGAAAAGAGCTGCATTGTAAGAAGTTCAAGTTGAAGAGGCAGTCTTGAGAGGATGAGAGTTACCTGTCCCCTCAGTGAAGGTGCCAAGCAAAGACTTCAAACCTCAGTGGATATTTTTTTCCACTTTTTTCTTTAGATTAACTCTCATATAACTCTCACTAAAATACTTATCAATATTTTATATGAGGGTAGGAAAGCATTGATTTATTTTATTTTATTTTTAAGATTTTATTTATTTGAGAGAGAGAGAGAGCAAGAGAGAGAAAGAGAGAGAGCACGAGCGGGAGGCAGGCAGAGAGAGAGGGAGAAGCAGACTTCCCGCTGAGCAGGGAGCCCATCCCCAGGACCCTGGGATCATGACCTGAGCCGAAGGCAGACGTTTAACTGACTGAGCCACCCAGGCACCCCAAAGCATTTATTTTAAATACAGATTTACTTAAAATTACTCATGATCAATTTCTTAAGGTACTTTTCAGCTAGATCTTATGTGTGCACCTTGAGCCAATTCCCTCTCACGTTTTGGAGTCTGGGACTTCAGGTCTTAGAATTCAGATTTTTATTAGTTGAGCTTTAGTTTTTTAATGTATGCAAGAAAGAAAACTGTAATCTTAGGGGTGTCTGGGTGGTTCAGTCGATGAAGCGTCTGACTCTCAGTTTTGGCTCAGGTCCTGATCTCAGGGTCGTGAGATCCAGCCCTGGAGTTCTGTGTCTGGCTCGTGCTCTGCTCGGAGTCTGCTTAAGACTCTCCCTCTTCCTCTGCCCCTCCCGCCATTCTCTCTTTCTCTCTCTAAAATAAGTAAATCTTAAAAAAAAAACAAAAACAAAAACAGTAATTTTAGAAGTTTTTCCTTTTTTTCTTTTCTTGAAAATTGAGTTCTCTTCTTAAAAACCCCTTTTACTCTACAGTCCCATAGTATGTGCTCACGTTAGAAGTGAAATAGCAAGCCAGCATTTGGTGGGGGCATGGGGAGGGCGGTATTTCATTATTTTTAAATGAAATTGCATTTTGCATCTAGCATATTCTAGATATGTTTTCTAAAGTGTTTTCTAAAGTGTTTTCTCAATTGTTCGGGGTTAAGGGACATTGAGGGATAAGAAAAGGACACAAATTAAAAACACCAACTAGTGTCAGAGCTGCTTTTGTTGGGTTTAGAGGCTAGGGGTGGGAGGGGCGGTCCAGGCAAGGGAGCCTTCCAAATTGTTAAAGAAATTTATGTTGTCAGTTGGTTGGTACCTAAAATCATATTATGGAGCTTTAAAATTTTTTGTAACAACTATTCTTTATTGGACACTTATAGTGAATTCTGTAATGCCAGTTTTGAAAATGTGAGTTTGTTCCAGTGTGATGAATATACTAGGGAACAGTTTTGAGCATAATGCGAACCGTATTTGATTGTGTGCGATTTTGTCCTCGAGAAACACCAGGTGAACATAAGAGACGACACCTAAGAGCCTTGTAGGAATATACAGAATGCACGTACACACACACACACACACACACACACACACACACACACCAAACACCTACCAGCTACCTCTGTTGATAGCTCTGTTATGAGCCATCCATCCCTGTCTGGGCTTAGAACTTTCACTTCGATTTCAGCTACCTAGTCATTCACAAGCTGCAATCCTTCCAATGTCCATTTCTAGAAGCAAGACTTTAGATCTTTGTCAAGGTAAAGTGCCATATTTATTATAGGATTTGTTAACCACTTCTATGCACAAGTGTGCTACCATTTTTATTGGGTTCCTCTCTTTTTTAAAATGTGTCACTGATAAAGTTGAGGATTGTGCCCCATCCCTGCTTTTCCAATAAATTCCGGTTTTTACTGTGCAATTTTGTATTGGGATTTTTTAGGAATCTTGTGCCACGTTCTAGCAGAACTAACTAGTGGCTTGGCTAGTACTAGATTAATAGATTAATTCATTTATTCTTTACAATTCTTTACAATGACTTGGTGAAATTATTACTTTTTTTTATCATCCTTTTACAGATGAGGGAACTGAGGACAGAGAAGTGAAGGAAACTATCCCAGGTCATTAATATATAAATGAATCAAATTACCTTGTATCTTAGCCAGCTGTGACTTGTGAGGTCTGTTCTTGAAATTGAAAATCTGGTTTCAGCCAAAGTGGGTGTTTTCTCATCACAAAGTAGATGAAGTCACTGGGCCTCAATCTGTCGATGAACTCTGGAATATTCTGCCATCTCCACGTCTGTCTATTTCTCACTGCTCAGAGTCCTACCCCTTGCTCTCTGTCTTCCCATTGTTAATGTCAGGCCCAGCTTGGACACCGGGCAGATTCTTCTCCTCCTTTCTCATCTCAAGTATTAGCTTTGTGAGGAAGTTTTCCCTGCCTTCTCCAGGCAGGCTCCTAGGTTCTTTCCCCTGTTCCCAGTGTTCTTTGTTCATTCCTCTGTAAGATAGCTCAGCATCTTATATGCTTAGCTTCAGTAAGACTGCAGACTCCTGTAGGACAGAAAGTTCAACACACTTTTTATATCACGAGAGATTGGCACGGGTATTCACTCACTCACCCATCCATCCATCCATCCATCCATCCACCCACCAATCCATCCCTCCATCCATCCATCTTCTCACTTCTCACATCCATCCATTTTCTCATTCATTCATGCACTCACTCACTCATTTGTTAATTCCTTCAGTAAATATCTATTGAGCATCTACCATGGGCCCCCAGTATTTTGGGTACCAGGGATACAGTATAAACACAACAAAGTTCCCTGTCATCATGGACTTAGCATTCTGTTGGGGGTAAGGGAAGATGGACAACAAAGTAAATAATCAGATATACAATATGAATTCAGGCTTTGAAAAGTGCATTGAAGAAAAATAAATCCAGATCAGGAAATACAGAGGGCCTTCAATAAATATCTGTCTAATAAATAGTTGAATGAATAGAACAAGATAAGTAATGAGGTAAAAAAGAATGAGAAGGAAAGATATAAATCTTTAACAGGATTTTTAGAATCAAAGTAATCAGCTTATGAAATGTCCTATACAATTGATGAAATTAAAGCTAAGTACATGGCCTGCCAGGAGAGTTCTGCAAACATCCAAAGGAAGGAAATAACAAGATGGGATTGGCCTGTAAAATAAAACAAGAAGTTGAATTAATGTGAGAGCTACTTGAGAGTACTTTAAAAAAAATTGATGCTCATGTTTGCCCATATAGAAAGGAAAGTCCATGATTCATTAGGATATGCTATTGTTGTTGTTGTTTTCTTAAGGAATTAGGTATTAGGAAGAGATGCTAGCAAAAGTGCATGTTGGGAACAATTCCAGATTGTTGAGTCGTGACACCCGAGTCCCAATCCCATCTTTTGGGATGACCTTTTATAGGTTTTCAGTGTGAAACTTGACTAGTCCCTGATCCATGGTTCTCAACCCTGATGTCACACTGAACCATTTAGGCAGCTTTAAAACACTACTGGTGCTTGGGTCTACCCTTTGCCATTTGGATCAGAATCTGGGGAGAGGTGGGCATGGACGGTCATGGTGGTCATTAGTCAGAAAGAGCCCTCAGGTCTTCTAACCTTCATCCAGAGGGGAGAGCTCTTGGATCAGCTGTTTTGTAAGCTTCCTTATTAACTCATGACAGAGAGGAAGAGTGCTTTTATTTTGTTGCTGCCCAAACATAGGTTTATATAAGCAGATTGCTCTCCATTCTAATGTAATTTCATAGGTCTGGTTTACTGGCATCCTCTGGTAAGAAATATACATAAAAACATATCTTTTAAAAAGTAATACTTTCGGGGCGCCCGGGTGGCTCAGTGGGTTAAAACCTCTGCCTTCGGCTCGGGTCACAATCTCAGGGTCCTGGGATCGAGCACTGCATCGGGCTCTCTGCTCAGCGGGGAGCCTGCTTCCCCCTCTCTCTCTGCCTGTCTCTCTGCCTACTTGTGATCTCTCTCCATCAAATGAATAAATAAAATCTTAAAAAAAGAAAAAAGTAATACTTTGTTTAGAGTTAATAGATCACTTAAATATCTCATTAGTGGATGATGTTAAAAGCTACAGTTGTCTTTTTTTTTTTTTTTTACTAGAATTTTCAGAGGAAGCCCAATGGCTCTCTTCAAACACTCTCAAAGATTTAGTCACCCAATCTTTTGGTTATTAAAGTATAGAACTTGCACTCTGGAGTCAGTATGCCTGGCTCCAAATCCTGGATCTATCACTTTTAAAGCATGTGATCTTGGGAAAGTTATTTAACTCTTTCATGCCTCAGTCTTCTCCCTCTGTAGATTGGGAATGATATTAATATCGATATTAACCTGCCCTAAGGATGATTTTGAATAATAAATTAATCCATGTTATATGCTCAAAGCTGTGCCTGCCTGTTATAAACACTCCAATATTCATTGTTGTTGCCAGCATTCTATTTGCTGATGGAATGTGCAAAATGTTTGTTTAAATCACCATATTTGGAAAAGTCTCTCATAAAAAATATTGCTATACATTCTTACTGATCCCAAATTTGAAGACCCAAAGCCAGCAAGAAAATGTTTCAGGAGACAATTTGCCTCTGTATGTGGGGACAACTGTCCAATAGCCCTATCTAAAGATGGACTGAGTCAGCTCGGGTCGTCACGACTTTCCCATGTGTGCAAGTGTTCATAACCACTTGGCAGAATGAGGCAGAAGAAATTTAAGAATTGGGTGGGCGATTGAACTAAATGGGCCCATCTCAAACCTATCATTTAATTTTGCTCTCAGTTTAATTCTAAAATTATATGATTCTAGGAAGAATCCAACCAATCTACCTCTCCTGAGAAGAAGAAATTTCAGTGGATTCTCCCAAATAGTATAATGTGTTTTTTTTTAAGGTTGATATTCGATAGTTCTCTACATTTCAATAGTAGGAGAAAAGTCCACTGTTTTGAAAACCACCACGAGTTTTTTGATGTGTAGAGTTTCGTAAAGAATATGATCTGAATATTCATGTTTTCTTTCTGTCATAACAACTATCTAATGAAATCTTTTTGGTTATTCATTTGGACTGGAGGTTGGAGGAATCAGTAAGAATGTATAGCAATATTTTTTTTATGAGAGACTTTTCCAAATATGGTGATTTAAACAAACATTTTGCACCTTCCATCATGGATTTCTCAGGTCTGCTTCCTAAGAAGACACAGATATAAAATTCTTCTAGTTTCTGTGACAAGAGCAGAGGGGAATCCAAGGTATATGGCGCAATCACGTACTGAGGTGTGACAAATCGTCTCTTACTCTTAAAAAGAGAAATATAAAGTGGAAAGCATTTTTGTTCACAGCAACTTCCCAAAATAAAACCTGCTGGCATCGAGCCCAGAAGAAACACAAACTTCGGTTTTCAATTCCAGGCCTTTCTGACTCTAAATTTTAGTAACTCCATTGATGAATATCAGTGTTACTGACCTTACTAAGGTTTCTGTGTGTGTGTGTGTGTGTGTGTGTGTGTGTGTGTGTACACACCCTAGGGAATTGCTGCCATCTGTCAGTGAAGAATATCTAGCATTCTTGCAAAGAACAGCTGTTTGTAGCCATCCAGACTGCTTAGCAGAGTGCATGAGAAGAGGCTATTTGGGAGGCAGGAGGAAAGTTCGACTTCTCTTGCATGATGTGTATGTTACGGGTTTCGATTTAGGTGGGCTAATGTGTGGAGCCAATAAGCTTGGCAAATTGATCCAGCAGGGACCTTCTGTTGAACATTAATCATTTCTTCCTGGAACTTTCTACTTGCCTTCTAGTACAGCTCCGTGAGTAACCATGAAGGTCCGTGCCTTTCGTACTTGGCGGCAGAGACCCCATCTCACCCCACATCCCCACAAACTATCCTTTGGGTATGCATGAGCAACTTCCAAACTATATTTTTAGATCCAGCCTTTAATTAGTTCCCAGTCACATAAGGATATCTTTGGAAGAGTATCATACACTTAAGCACCTCAAACTTCACGAGGCCAATGTGAACTTGTCCCCTTCTCTCTAATCTCATTGCCACTGCCTTCCTTCAGCACCTTGTCTTGTCTTTTCCAGAACATGGCAACTGGGACTGCAAGGAGCCCATGGGTGCCACTGTGCAAATTAGGGTAATGCCCCTACTTTCAGTTCATAGCCCCACCCTGCAAAATGACTTTGTGGGGGGGTCGTGGGCTGGATTTCAGTGCCACTCGCCCCTGGTGAGCTTTGGTCAAAGCAAGCTTTGGCCCTGGGAGGGGGCTCTTGTGAACCATCGGCAGGTACCTGGCTTTCTGATCTTGAATACAAATCATCTCTGCGCCCTTCCCATTAAAATGCAAATCGAATTGTACCCTGCTTCCTTGTTAAAATCCTTTCAGTGGCTTTCCATATTTTTCCAGTTAAGGTAGAACTGCCCAGTGGGGCAGACAAGGGCACCTAACTTATGATCCTGGTACCAACTTGTACTTCCTCAAATATCCAGATTCCTTCTCATTCTCTTAGGGGATGGAGGCCTTCCTGGTGATAGGAAAAGTCTGGACATTGACCAGAATTCCTAGCACCAGTCAGGTGAAGAGTGTGGAGAGAGAAGGGTGGGAATTAAGGAAGATGAAAGTCTTCAAACAGAGTCCCCCCCAAAGGGATTTATTGCCATTGTAAAGCAGTATTGCTGGAGGAATTCTTTCAAGAATCCATTTCTTAAGGGAACCGATTGATTTTCTTCCCTTAGAGAAGTTTCTTCCCACACCCAGGAACTAACATTGTTATGGAAACCCACGTGGTGAAGCAGAGGGCAGGGACTTGGAGTCCAGTAAGACTGAGTTTGAAGGGAGGCACCTCTGACTCCTTGTGTGACATTAGGCAAGTTGCTAATCCCTGCTGAGCCCCTCCATCTTCTTATCTTTAAATGGGAAAGATAATGGGATTATTGTGGAAGATTAATTAAAATGAGACAATGTGTTTAAAGACTCTAGTACAATTCCTGGCACATTGAAGATTCCATAGATACTAACTTTTGCATTCATTAGGATTCTGGTTTTAAAGACAGAAAACCAATATGACTCTAGTTAAGCAGAATAAATTTTAAAATACTTTAAATAAATAAAATGTTTAAATGGGAAGGGTTTCATTGGTTCATATTACTAAGCCATGGACTCTCTTCCACCTCCTAGCTTTGCTTCCCTCTGGATCTCCTTCAGTCTCCCCTTCTGGGTGGGCATAGAGGCTCTCAACTGCTCTCAACACTATCAGAGCAAAGAGCTTCTCTCCCTAAGCTCAGAAAGACATTGGTTGTTGCCTGTAGGGACACATGCCTGTTCCCTTTACCTGTCACCAGGGGTAATGAGAGTAAGCTATTATGATGAGTCCAGTTTGGATCCCCTGCCCATTCCTGTGGCCAGAGACAGGGGACTGCTAACAAAAGGAGAGAAAAGATGCTGGGCAGACGAAAAGCAACAGGTACCTACTACTATTTTCTGTCCTCTTTGCTAGAAGGTAGAACTATAAGCCCAAATCAGGACTCACCAAAGCAATGGCTGCACGGTCTTAGTAAGATACCTGGGTGGGGAGAGTCGGGCTTGACTTGAGAGCTTCCCCTGGAGAACAGCGCCCTCTAGGCGAAGCCCGCCCAACTGTGAGGGACCATATAAAGAGGTTCATGGAGCCATAGAATTGTGGGCAGCATCCTTTGATCTCTGCAAACAAGGTCCAAGACAGTGATTCGGAGCCATGGCAGATGGGTGGGACATAGTGATGGTGAATGGGTGGTGCGAACTCTCAAGAGTCAGAGTGTCTTTCCCGAGCAGGATGAAACAAACAGGGGTTCGTGGTAGGTGTCGGAGTGGCATATAGGGAAAGGAAGAAAGATTATCTGCCATGCAGGGAACATTGTGGGAACTTGGATGACAATGCTAGGGTATGCCCTTGTAAACTACGTTAACAGTTTCAGCGAGGTGAAATTTAATTCCATATCTTTATTTAGAGTGGAATGGGTATGAGAACTGCTTAGTTTTAACACTGAGTGTGCAAGAGGAGTGATTAGGGACTGCTGTGGAGAGGCGTGGAATGTCGCAGGAGCAGACCACCCCATCCTTGGGGTAGACAAAACGCCCATCTATGTAATCCCCCAAGTCCCGAGACCTTTGCTCTCCAGCCCATCGCCAGTGAGGCATCTCCGCACTAATGGAAGTCTTCTGCGGTCCATCCTTTATTCCAGAAGGAATTTTTCCTAATCACGCATTTAGTGCTTTTAACTTCAACCTCCTTTATTGCTTTGACCTTGGAACGTTTGGTTTGCCTAGTTTAAATCTTACGGGATATTTGCCAACTGAATAAACGACTGTAATGACACAGCCTCTGAACTTGGCATAGGAGACACATCTGCAGAATTTTTTTTCTTGTTTGGGTAGATAATGACTTGCATTTCGTTCAGAAGGAACTGACTGTTTAACAAATGAGTTGCTAAAGGCGGCTCGGTTAACTCCTAACTACGAGTGCTTATTGGTGCACTTAGACAAACTTGGGCATGTTATCCAGACTCTACCCTGTAGAGCAAAGACAATCTCATAGTTCTTTGTATTAGTCTCTGATTGTCCCTCTATCTAGTTTTTAAACTGCAAAAATATACATGCTTGTTTTATTAAGAACAATGGTATGAAATATATAAACATGCACTCCTACAGCCTCAATTACCTTCCCCCAGGACAATTAAAATTAACAAATTCTATCTTACACAATCACATACAGACACATATGTGGAAGTATATACATGGAAATATCAAATATGTGCTTCTCTTGATGTATATGGTAGGATTATACCATTACATTATTCTACAATTTTCTTTTTTTTTTTTTTTTGTCTCTTAACAGTATGTCAAGTAAAACTCTATATCTAGCTCAGCCTTTTAATATCAAATAATATTCCTTTCCATGGTTGGATGGGGCATGACTGTCCTATTACGGGGTCGCCTTAGAGATTATTTCTAACTTTTTGCCACTATGAAACAATGCTGTGTTAACAATCCTTGTACGATGTCTCATACTATATCTATATCTATATATATTTGACTCATAGCTACATTTCTTTTTAATAACAATGTCAGATTATTTTCCAAAATGTTGTTGTAATCTACACTTTTACCAGCTTTATTTGACAGAACTGTTTTCCTGTATCCTTAGCAGCCCTAGATTTTCTTTCCCTTGAAAATTTTAGACATCTGGGGGTGCATGGGTGGCTCAGTCGTTCAGCGGCTGCCTTCAGCTCAGGTCATGATCCCAGGGTCCTGGGATTGAGCCCCACATTGGGCTCTGTGTTCAGCGGGAAGCCTGCTTCTCCCTCTCCACCTTCCCCTGCTTGTGTTTCCTCTCTTGCTGTCTGTCTCTCTGTCAAATAAATGAATAAAATCTTTAAAAAATAAATAAAATAAAATTTTAGACATCTGATATTAAAACTAGTATCTCATTTTTGCTTAATTTGACTTTGTCCTTGGTTACTTGTAAGATTGAACTTTTTTTCATATTTTCATTAGCCACTTACTTTTTTTCTCTTTTCACTTGCAAGTTTATTTCTTTTGGCCATTTTTCAGTGGGGTTATTTGCCTTTTAGTGATTCTTTAGTGATTATATATGTTAGAGATTAATATTGGCTTCTCACAAGTACTACAGGTAATTTTCCCAATCCATTATTTATCTTTTGACCTTATGACATGTTAACACACGATTTTTAAATACTTAAATTTTATGTAGTCTCTTTTATGTATGTCTCTTTTGCTTCATGGTCTTGGAATATTTAGTATTTTAAATAAACTCTATTGAATACGGTAATATAAAAATAATCTCCTTTGATTTTCTTCAAGTAGTTTTTTATCCAATGTTTTTACATATGGCTCTTTAATCCATCTGGAGTTTAATTTTAGCATTCTTTCTTCAAAGGGTATCAATTATGTTGACACCATTTATTAGTCAAAATGTTCATTTCCCACTGAGTTTGCAACACCGCCCTCGTCGCGTATTAAGCGCCCATATATGCTTTCTGGATTCTGGATTCTGGTCGTGAATCTACTAGCTGGCATCTATTCCAAGACACTGTTTTTGTGATCACACTAAGCACAGCTCAGCAACGTCAGGAGAGAGCTCTATGATAATATTTAGTTTAGCGAAGAATCACATAAAGAAAAACATAGCCTTGTGATCTCTGAGAACTAATACGTTTTTTAAAATTCCATATTTATTTATCTTCGTTTTTGCAAGATGATGAAATGGTACAACGAAGCTCATTTAACTCAAAACCCACTTCACAAAATTAGACTTAAGTTTGCTTTTCTTTATTTGGAGCAGGAATCAGATTAAATGTTACATATGATATGGTTTTAACCTCTTTATGTTTATAATAACAGTCTACCAGAATCATGGCAGATCCGCTTATGTTCTCCAATTTATCTTATCTATCTCTAGCATAAATCAAATATCTACTTTAGCTTACAAAATTACCACAGACATCTCTGTGTGCAATACATGAATTAGACAACTAAAAGAAAAATGTTGTCATGTCTTTCAAATATAAAAATAATCCCACTGGAAATAATCTGAGTGTGTTTTATAACAGACGAAGTGTCTCAACAGTTGTGGAAGAGGAGGACGAAAATTATAGATGGAAAAACAAATCAAAGCAAAATTGCAATAGCAGAGATTTATAATGCTGCATGTTTTCCTTCATCTCTGGGTCTTTGATTGGAACACTTTGCCTAGCTCGCCCATTCCCCACCCTCATTCCCTTTATCTAGCAAACTCTGGCTCCTCCTCAGGACCTGAGAACTAATACGGTTAGCATATTTGATTTAAAAACTCAACCGATGGAAGAGTGATTACCACCTATAGCTACAGTTCATCTATAGGCCATATTTGTATGTGATCAACAAATGTAACATACTGAATGGAATACCCTGGGTTGTGCACATAAAGAAATTACTTCAAAAATTGTTATGAGTATAACCTGAGTCATCAAGGCTTGACCAGAAATCCATAGCCCCAGCTCCAGGAAAAGAATTCATTTGATATAAAGTTCAAACCTCACTAATTTAGATAAATGCAGAAAAAACTGTTTTTAAATACAACATTTCTCTTGGGGCGCCTGGGTGGCTCAGTGGGTTAAAGCCTCTGCCTTCGGCTCAGGCCCTGGTCTCAGGGTCCTGGGATCGAGCCCCGCATCCAGCTCTCTGCTCAGCAGGGAGCCTGCTTTCCCCTCTCTCTCTGCCTGCCTCTCTGCCTACTTGTGATCTCTCTCTCTGTGTCAAATAAATAAATAAAATCTTAAAAAAAAAAGATTCTCTTTAAAAAAAAAAAACATTTCTCTTGCAGCATTTGGGAACCACTAAATGTTTTCACTGAGAAAGCAAATATAAATTTTGAGCTGTCTACCATTTGAATTAATTTGTAGAGTTTATATTAATGACATTTTACATTAATGCCTTTTGGCTCTCTCCTTTCAGTTGACTCATGTTGGTGGTCAACTAGATGACCTTTTAAAGCTTAATTCTAAATTTATCTCAGCATGTAATTGGAAGTGATCTCTGCTCTTTTCACTGAACAATGGATATTCAATATTTAACATTTTATTGAGAAATAGTCCAGGTCTATGATCCCTCATCTGCAATTCTGAAACCCAGAAGCTCTGAAAAACCCTAGGGTTTTTGAAAATCTTTGACAGCAAACTCCGACCTGGTATTTATGGCCTTTACCCACTATCTACATTTTGTTGCATAAATGTTTGTGTGTCTTGTGGGGTGGGGCGGGCAGCCCTAGCATATTATACATTGTATGCATCATATTACCTTTCCCAAATAAAAAATATCTGAATTATACAGTATATCCCCAGGGATTTCTGATAAGAAATTACAGACTTTTATTTGGAGAAGGCTCAGCAGAATTTTTGTTGCCATTATTAATGATGGCATTAAAGAATGTTAGTAGTATCAAGTATCGAGTACTTACTGAGTAGATAGTTCTTTAAACTGAGAGCTTGAGGCTGTAACTCTTCACTTTGCAACATGTAAAGACAGAGCGGTGTTGAATGCAGCTAGTATCCCAGCCAGGAATTCCAGCGTTTACTCTAGTCTCTTATATATATTTGCCCACGAGATTTTCCTCTTCACCTGTGGGTCCCTCTTTCATTCCTGCAAGTTGGGATTCTGTGCAGAAAATAGGATTATATACAAAGTCACATCTTAGCTCCAAACCCACAAGTATCTTCTTAAAGGCAAAGAGGGGGACGACTCTGCTCTTGGTTTCTCGAGGCCTTTTGATGCACTCGTCTTTCCTGAGGAGAAGAATAACAGGCTGTCCTAAGGAGTCCATTCATAATGTCTTTTGGTCAAGGTCCTTGAATGCTCAGCTGCTTCCCCTCTCAGTTTCCTCCTTATAAAATGGGCTCAGAAGCAAGCTTTGCCCATTTCACAGGGTAACTGTAAGGCTCTGCTGAGATCACATATGAAAGGCTCTGAAAGTGGTCTGTGACACATGTGGTCTGTGACACATGACTTTGGCTTTATTCCCCTACAGACACCTTCCCAAAGCAAAGTACCTTGACTTCTGAGATGTGACAGTCTACAACGTTCAATGTTCAGGGTTCTAAACAGAGGTTACCCAGAGTTGAGCCCTCAAACAAAGAAGGAGAACCATGAAAGCCGGGATGACTCTGAGCGGGCCCCGAAATATATCCCTTAACTCCCCAGAATGTTTAGGCCAAAGTTGCCGCTTGCGAACCTGCCATCTTCAGAGAGTGTCGCTGAACTTGCAGACCCGCAGTGGTTAAATCAATAGTTAATGGTGTTCGTCATGTAATTTGAGCCTCTAGTTTGTTTATGCTAGACCAACTTTATCCATACTCCAAACAAATTATCTCTTATAATTACCAGCCCGAAGATAAATCTCTAAATGTTTTTCTGATGATAGTGCTGTGGTTGGCAGGTGTTAAAAGTGCCTCCCAGGGACAAAGATTGAAGATGAGCTTGTTCCCGCAAATCCTTCAGGCGAGGATGTGGAGCTTTCTATCCTGCCATGTGCAAAGGCGCCTTGTATGGTGCCCCGTTAATGAAATCTAATAGGCAAAGGTCATATATCTTTACAAAGAAAAATGCAAAGCTGGTATGTGATAAATGGGCTCCATGGGGCTCAGTGGACGAGGTTTGGTGAGAAAACCCGTGTATAAACATCGGTTGGGTTTCTCTCTGATGTTTACGCCTTAAATATCTCCTTGTGGTGATTCTCCTCACCTGGTAGAATGGTTAAAATAAATACAGAAACAAGAAATGTATGTGTCTTTAGTGCTTTGAACCAAAGTGACTGGCCATCAATGTTAACAGTAACATTACCAGAACCAATAGTCTGCATTGCAGAAAAGCTGTAGATCTTTAGAGAAATCCTTTTTTTTTTTTTTAACTACCTAATAGAGATGTGCTTTTAAAGTCCTCTAGAGGAAGAGGTCCTAGAATCTACAGGCTTCAATTACTGCCATCAGAACACTAAATAATGCATGCAAATGTGCAGGGTTTTATCCAAAATTTGTACGGTTTAGAAATACACTGAAAATCAACGTGCATAGAGCTAAAATGCAAGAATAAGTAAAATCTGGAATTACAAAGAGTTAAAAAAATCGGATATTGTTGAATTGAATCGCTGCAGGTTTTAGGAGAAGTTCCCAGTTCATTTGCTGTAGTTGTACTGCTGAGCTAAGAGACAGTTCAATAAATCAACTCAAGCTTGATGGATTCTTCAATTCATTGAAATGAGTGCGTGGAAGAGAAAAGAAATCTCTTAGTATTCCCTCTTTGACAAAAGGGTATGCAAAGAGCCTGAATGGATGAATGGTTGATTAATTTTGCCAGAAATTTTCTTGACAGCAGGAAATGTGTTTTTGCATTACTCTGTTTGCCTGGGATTTATTTGGTAGAATATGAATTATTGCATGTAAATTTGTACCTGAGGCTATGTTGCTGGAGTAGATAGCTCCTGGTGAGGTTTCTGACTATGGGATCTGTGGTATTTATGTATGGCCTTGTACTCTACAGCCTTACGGGTGGCCCTATAGCAGTTGATATAAATGTCTGCTCTCACCGATGTTAGTAGTAAAGTCAAGCACTGCCAGTGATTCAATATTGAGCTTGGTTTGAGTGATCATCTGTGCCCCTCTCAAGAAAGAAGGGTGCTGGAGGCAACCAACTGCCAAAGCTTGATAATTCCTAGACTCATCAACCTGGCAGTTTACTTATAGACTCTTACCTTTAAATAAGGCAGAGAAGGCACAAGGTGTCCCCTTGTGCTTCTGTTTACAGAAAGCCTACAAATAAGCATGTTCTTAGTTTTATCTCATCAAGAAGGGTTACAGCTACACAGGATAAGATCTAAGCTCATCTCGATGACAGCTGAACTTCGTGAGAATAGAAATAGGGATAGGCGCTCTCCCTTCCACTTCATGCCTTTCCCGTAAACTATGATGCTCTGCCACACGTGGTGACGTTTTATGGGTCACTGGGGAGGGAAGGACAGCTTACGGTACTCAGAACCTCTGGGCAGTTGGGTGCTCCCAAGTAGACCTCTTCTGCTGCCGTATTCAGACACTGGAAAACTGGGGAGCGGAAGGCTGAAGCCAGTCATAAACTACGTAGCAACTTCCCGTTGATTTTGTCCTTCTAGAAGGTAGCACCATGACTCCTTCTTTCTTTTAGATACCAGACCAGAGCTGATATATGGCGTAAGGCACATCATTTCCTAACTGTGCAATATGTGGAGGTTTTGTTCACGTACCAAGTCTCCTGAGTGCTTGCCACCACACTGCTTATACTGTTTTCAAAAATAAATGTATAGAGAGAGTCTCTGAAAAGTTTTCACACACACACACACACACACACACACACATTCTACTAAGCCATGAGGCTGCAAAATAATTTCATCAACATCTAAATTTGACTTCTGATGTTTTCACCTTAGATTATAATAAGAGAATGAGAAGTGATTAAAAGAAAGGTGATATTAAATTAGTTTCCTTTTCTGTCCATATCAGACATGTCACTCAACCCCAAATGAGGACAAATGGCATATACAAATATACTAGAACCAAGCTCAGAAAATCTGAGCTCCAATTCTTGTTCTACCTTCAAATAACTATGTGTGACATTGAGAATATTCCTGAAGCTTCTTGAGCCTCAACTTGCACACCTATTAAATGGATATCACTAATTTTTATCTTACTACCAGCTAGAAAGTTGGTAAACATCAATTAAGATTACATCGAGCGTGTATAGAAGAGACAATGTTGCTCTATAGACATGAAATTTTACTTTCCCCTTAAGCGTCGTAACACTTTTAGATTTTGATTCTTTATATGTAAACCTTTGTTCAATGATAGCCTTTTAGGCTGGTGCAGCCCAGCAGGTGATCCTAAAGCCTTCCATGGTCAGTCTTCTGGTTACTTCTGTTATTTCCCTGTCCTTGGCTTCTGGGAGTCCAGCTGGTAGGCTCCCTCAACTCTTTTGGTGTCTCAGTGACTTAATTTTCAGCCACCATGCAGATATCCACCAGTTATGACTAATGAGGGAAAGAAAAAAAGCTAACTTCCATAAAAAGAGGGGCTCTTTTTCTAAAATGTAAAAACTGATGATTTAGAAACAAAAGACTTTCTCGTTTTTTAAGATTTATTTTAGAAAGAGAGAGAGTGCACATGGGTTAGGGAGGGGAGGGGCAGAGGGAGAGGGAGAGAGAAACATAAGCAGACTCTGCATTGAGTGTGGAGCCTGATGTGGGGGCTCGATCTCATGACCCTGAGATCATAACCTGGGCCCAAACCAAAAGTCAGATGCTTAACCAACTGTACCACCTAGGCGCCTCCCCAAAAAAGACTTTGTCTTGAAGCAGCCTCTGCACCTGCAAATGTCTAGTTCTAGTATTATAATCACTTTGTAGGTTCTCATAAATTATAGATTTGTCCCTCTCTTCATGGTTCCTCAGTTGTAAGTGTCAGAAACTCAACTCGAATTTGCTAAAGGTAAACAAGGCACTAATTGCTCTGCCTTTGTAAGCAGTAATCCTGGGTAGATCCAGCTTCTGATACTCTTGGACTCAAAGTCAAACTATGTCTTGAGAGCTTGTCCCTTTCTCTCTACCTCTTGCTGCCGTGCTTCTCAATGTTGGCCTTGTTCTCACGTAGCTCTCTCCATGATTCCCCAAAATGGTCATGGGTAGCTCCAAACTTATGGTGACCCTTTGATCTCAAGATCTTAGCGGAAGAGGAAGCTTCACCAAACTCCTCTAAAGGTGCTAATTGACTTAGCGTGGGTCACATCTCATTCCTGAAATCATTATGTAGCCAAGCAGGAGTGATACAGCTTGGCCAGGTCAGACTCACCTGGCACACGTAGAGCTCAGCTTGGGAGCAAGGACAGCTTGACGTCAGCCACAAGAAGGGAGGACAGCTCTCCCTCAAAGGAAGGATTGATGGTCAGACAAAATTGCTTATGTTTGTGACAAACTAAGCTCCTCTTTTTATTTGAAACTGAATGTTTATTATTTGCAATATTCCAGGCACCGCACTAGTATTTTATATGAACTATCTCACTTAATCCTCCATAAACTATGAAGTAGGTGTTATTAGTACTATATCATTTTGATGCAGAAGTTGAAGCTTAGAAGATAAGTAACTTACCGCAAGCTGTGTAACTATAAATGACATAGCTGAGAATCGGATCGGAGTCTGCCTCGTGTCAGGACCAGGGGTTTTCATTGCTTCGCTATGTTACCATCTTTTCTCATGTAAGTCCAATCATTTTAAAATTTGAACATTTTTTGTGCCTTTATCACCTTCTCTCTCTCTCTCTTTTTTTTAAGAGATAAGAGAGAGAGAGGGAATGTGAGCAGGGGAGAGGTAAAGAGAATCTTAAGCAGGCTCTGTGCTCAGCCCAGAGCCTGATGCAGGGCTCAGTCTCACTACCCTGAGATCTTGACCTGAGCTGAAATTAAGAGTGGGATGCTTAACTGGCTGAGCCACCCAGGCACCCCTCTCATCTTCTCCTCTGTCCCTGGTAGACTCTAGCTTCTGAACATCTTTTCATCTTTGAATTATTTTATCATTGAATATCACCACTTGATGAACCCTTACAAATATCTACCCTACCCCCTCATTTTGATGGAAAGAGAAAATATCCTTTGGAAACAGAAAAAACAACTCCTTTTCCTGATGCCCAGACTTGATTCGCCATTCTACTCAATAGTACTTAACCTGAATCCCCTACATAAGAGGCCATCAATAGGCACTTTTTTTTATAATAAAACTAACTTTTAGCAACTGGATTATTTAATTCATTAATGCTACCTGTGTTTCAGAAAGAGAAAACCTAAAACCTTTTAAAAACAGGCTGCTTGGGTGCCTGGGTGGCTCAGTTGGTTAAGAAACTGCCTTCAGCTTAGGTCATGATCCCGGAGTCCCCGGATCAAGTCTCACATCGGGCTCCCAGCTCCACGGGGAGTCTGCTTCTCCCTCTGACCTTCTCCCCTCTCATGCTCTCTTTCACACTCTCTCTCTCAAATAAAATAAATCTTAAAGAAAAGAAAGAAACAGACCGCTTAGGGAAAAAAATGACTATATGGATCACAAAATTAATAACAACAAAAACCCCAAAAGAACAAAATGCCATCTATTATATCTTATAGTGCTAGGGAGAAAATTGTATACATATAAGGACAAATCAATCATCTGACCTCTGACATTAGCAAGAATTCATAGGATTGTCCTGAAGCATTGTAGGTGAGGATTTTAACTACCTTAAATGTCACCTTATTCACTTAGGCTCTTTAAAATGTAAAGAAAGGGGGCACCTGGATGGCACAGTCAGTTAAGCATTCTTCTCTTGGTTTTGGGTCAGGACGTGATCATAGGGTTGTGAGAATCAAGCCCCGTCGGGTTCCGTGCTCAGCACAGAGTCTGCTGAGGATTCTCTCTCTCCCTTTCCTCTGTCCCCCCTCCAACACACACTCTCGCATGCTCTTTCTCTCTCTCTCTAAAATAAATAAATCTTTTAAAATTTTTAAAGAAAGATCTGTGGCTTTACAATGATTCCAGAGGAACTGTATAATGAAGTTAGAAAGTGGGAGGTTTCTAGTTTGGAACAAGTTTGTTGGTCAGCAATATCATTTTAGTTCTTAAAGATGCTTGCTGTCTGTCCTTCAGATGGTGAGGAAATGCTATTGTATGTGTGTGTGGGGATGGTACTGGAGGAGGTTGAGCCCAGCTACATAGGAGGCAAAAAGCTTGCGTCTTGTCCCCTTCCAAGGACCCATACGTGTTAGTATATTCAGTCAGGTAGAATAAGAGTAGTCTCTCTCAGGAGGTTGAGAAAGGACCCTCCTGTCATTTTCCCAGCTTTCCAGCTGCCTAGCTACTTTCAGAAATTTTTAAAATATAAATGATTTGTATTTCTCTGATGATCAGTGATCTTGAGCATCTTTTCGTGTGTCTGTTGGCCATCTGTAGATCTTCTTTGGAAAAATGTCTATACCTATCTTTTGCCCATTTTTTAATTGGATTATTCATTTTCTGGGTGTTGAGTTTTATAAGTTCTTTATATATGTTGGATACTAACCCTTTATCGGATATGTCATTTGCAAATACATTCTCCCATTCCCGTAGGTTTCCTTTTAGTTTCGTTGATTGTTTCCTTAAATTCAAGAAACAAAACAAACGAGCAAGGGGGAAAAAAAAGAGAGAGCGGGCAAACCAGGAAACAGACTCTTGACCATAGAGAACAAACTGGTGGCTACCAGAGGGGAGGGATGGGTAAATAAGTGATGGGGATGAAGGAGGACACTTGTGATAAGCACCAGGGGTGGTAGGGAAGTGTTGAATCAATACACTATACAGCTGAAGCTATTATGACACTGTATGTTAACAAACTAGAATTTAAAATAAAAATCAATATAAGTATAAGTAACAGAGATGAAAAGAGAAGCAGAAGTCCCAATCTACCTTGAGAAGTATTTTTGTAGATCTCCTATTTCCCCTTCAGCAGGTGGAGGACTAGGCTTAGGGCAGAAAGCTGCCCAGAAGCCTTATCTCAGTTCTTAATTGGGAGGGTCAGTGTTCAAATGTGAAAGTACCCGTGCCCACTACCTTGTATGCTGGGTCAAACAGCTGCCTTGAGATTTTAAGCTGTTTTATCCAGACTTTAAGAAATGCTGGCAATTTTCATTTATTTTCATTGGACAATATACTCATCAAGATTCTTCTGGCACCATAGTAAGAAGATATTTCAGAGGGCACAGAAACCACTCTAGCGATGGTCCCTCTTTGTCAGCTAGTTTGATACACAGGTATCAGCGGTCGCTGGAGATCTACTTCTCCCCCATTCGGTCCACCTCGGGAGGAGCTGTGTTCCAGAGACGTGCCGGAAGCCGGAAGTAGGAGAGACGGAGGCTCTCTCTGAGCCTCACTAGTAGACGTCTCAAGCCGCAGGAAAAACTAGACACACACAAACTACACAACTGAGCCGCTGCACATTCTTAAGTGAGCTGGGCCTGCTAACCAGAGCCTGTGGAGAACTGGGTGGCTTGTCTTTGCAGCTGTATCTGAAATAAGGAAGCATTAGCAGTGGCCTGATTCTGAAGTTAGGGCAGATGAAAGGCAACAAAATAGGAAAATTCGAAAGTTGCGTCAAAAATCAAGCCCAAGTGTGCGTTGAAGTAGGGTGGGAGGATTCTTAGAGATTGCTTGCGGCTTCAGTCTCTCCTTTCCCCAGAGAATGTGTTTAAGTGCAATTTTCTATGATGGAAATACATGCATCAGGACCTCTTAGGAGACTGGGAGCTTGCTGGTGCTGGGAGCGGTGGAGGTGTCTGAGTATAAAGATTCGAGTCCTTTCCGATAAGCAAAGGAGGTTTGCTTCGGTGCCTAATAAAATGTATTTGCAAACCACTATTCTTTTGCCATATTCTCAGTTTGAAATCCCTTCGTCTCTCACATTAGGATCCTGCACTGTACTTAGATAAATCCTATATTCTCTAGACTTCTCATTTGTCAACAGAGAGAAAGATGTTAAGAATAGTAAATATTGAGGCACCTGGGTGGCTCAGTCATTTAAGCGTCTGCCTTCAGCTCAGGTCATGATCCTGGAGTCCCATGATGGAACCCCACGTCAGGCTCCCTGCTCAGCAGAGAGTCTACTTCTCCCTCTCCCCCCAGCCCCGCTCATGTTCTCTGTCTCACTCTCTCTCTCTCAAAAAAGAAAGAAAGAAAGAAAGAAAGAAAGAAAGAAAGAAAGAAAGAAAGAAAGAAAGAAAGAAAGAAGGAAGGAAGGAAGGAAGGAAGGAAAGAAAGAAAGAAAGAAAGAAAGAAAGAAAGAAAGAAAGAAAGAAAGAAAGAAAGAAAGAAAGAAAAGAAAGAAAAGAAAGAAAGAAAGAAAGAAAAAGAAAGAAAGAAAGAAAGAAAGAAAGAAAGAAAGAAAGAAAGAAAGAAAGAAAGAAAGAAAAAGGAAGGAAGAAAGGAAGAAAGGAAAGGAAAGGAAAAGAATAGTCAATATTTCCTTCCAGACTCACTGTTAGCATCATCCTTTTTTGCTTTTCCTTTCAGGATGGACCCCTCCTCTTTTATAGCTTCTAACCGCAGTGATTAATATCATGCTATTCAAAGTGTGGTCCTCAGACCAGCAACACAGACGTCACCTGGGATTTTGTAGAAATTCAGAATCTCAGTCCCCATCCCTGACCTACTAATTGAGAATCTGCATTTAACAAGATTCCCGGGTGATTTGTATTAAAGTTTGGAGGCTCTGGGTTACTATGTCTTAGGACTTGAAATCCGTATTTTCGAGCGGTGAGGAGGTAGGGCTGTACGTCTTGCCTCTGATCGTAGAAGCTCTCTTGATCGTTCCTTAACTAATGTGCTGAACTAGACACATTCTCCATCATGCTTTGTAATACGTACTGACTGATAACCTCAGCTTCAGACCCACCGAAAACTCTCTAGAATGCACAGGGTGTGCATCTCCTTTAACTGAATTCAGTGTTTACCGAGGATCAGCTATATTAGTCCCCAAACCTGTTTATACTGGTTGTACCAGTTAATATAATCACACACTTGAAATAAATTGAAACAGGAGGAGGAAAGATCGGTTTTTCTAAGATAAATGCTTTAGAAAGACTCAGTGAAATGAAACATACTGTCATTGAAAATGTGCTTTCAAATTAGGGCAGTATGGCTATCAAAAATTAGGAGGGGACTATAACAATAGGGAAGAAGTCTACATTTAGATCATCTCACATATGTCTAAGATTTTATTCTACTTTAATGAAACTCAAATTAGAAATTGAACATTATACTTCGTGTGTATGTCTTAGGCAACAAAGAGGATGGGAGGTTCCTACAGACCCATGCTCAAATATTTTAGAAGATCTTGACCCAAATCAGAAAGATTAAAAATGAATATGTAATCTTACATTCAAAAATCAATGAAATTGATCTTACTTCATTATAAAACATTTATTTTTAAATTTTCCCTCTTTAAAACTGGATGGCAACATGCAAAAAAAAACTAGACCACTTTATTACGCTGTACACAAAATAAATTCAAAATGGATTAAAGACATAAATATGCAATCTGAAACTATAAAAATCCTAAAAGAGAACACAGGCAGTAACCTTTTTGACATCAGCCTTAGCAGCTTTTTTCTAGATATGTCTCCTGAAGCAAGGGATACAACACCAAATATAAACTAAGGGAATTACATCAAAATAAAAAGATTCTGCACAGCAAAGGAAACAATCAACAAAACTAAAGGCAACTATGGAAGGGAGAAGATATTTGCAAATGACATATCCGATAAAGAGTTAGTATCCAAAATATATAAAGAACTTATTAAAATTCAACACCCCCAAAACAAATAATCCAATTAAAAAATGGGCAGAAGACATGAACAGACATTTCTCCAAAGAAGACATACAGATGGCTAACAGACATATGAAATGATGTTCATCATCACTCACCATCAGGGAAATGCAGATCAAAACTACAATGAGATATCATGTCATACCTGTCAGAATGGCTAAAATCAACAATACAAGAAACAACAGGTGATGGCGAAGATACGGAGAAAGAGGAACCCTCTTGCACTGTTGGTGGGAATGCAAACGGGTGCAGCCACTCTGGAAAACAGTACAGAGGTTCCTTAAAAAATTAAAAATAGAAATACCCTACAATCCAGGAATCACACTAACTGGCTATTTACCCAAAATTACAAAAACACGAATTCAAAGGGATACATGCACCCCTATGTTTATTGCAGCATTATTTACAATAGCCAAGATATGGAAGCAGCCTGAGTGTCATGTCTATCAATTGATGAATGGATAAAGAAGATGTGGTATGTGTATATATACACACGTACACACACACACACACACACACACACACACACAACGGAATATTATTCAGACATAAAAAATGAAACCTTGCCCTTTGCAACGACACGGTTGGAGCTAGAGAGTATAATGCTAACTGAAATAAGTCAGTCAGAGAAAGATGAATACCATAGGATTTCCCTCCTGTGGAATTTAAGAAACAAAACAAATGAGGGGCGCCTGGGTGGCTCAGTCAGTGAAGCATCCAGTCTTGATTTCGGCTCAGGTCATGATCTCCTGGTCATGAAATCGAGCCCAGTGTCGATTAAAAATAAATACATAATCTTAGCGGGAAGTCTGCTTGAAATTCTCTCTCTCTGCTTCCCCCAACTCACGTTCGCTTGCACTTTTTCTCTCTCAAAATAAATAAAATCTTTTTTAAAAAAATGAGCAAAGGCGAAACAAAAGAGAGAGAGAGACAAATCAGGAAGCAGACTTTTACCCAGGTGTTTGTTCTCAGAAGCCCTCTGGGTAAATGTGACACAGCTCAAGGTTAAGACCCATCAATTTACTGTGACCACTCAGTAAAATCAGAACCTGGAGAAGAACCCATTTCTCCATCCATCTGGACCATTAAGCTATCTGGCGAATTGGTCAGGCACTTTCTCTAAACCTTACCTTTTTTTTTTTTTTTTTTAAGATTTTTTAATTTGTTTGAGAGAGAGAGATAAAGTGAGCAGGGGGAATGGGCAGAGAGAGAGAGGAAGAAGCAGACTCCCTGCTGAGTAGGGAGCCGGACATGGGGCTCGATCTCAGGACCCCGAGATCATGACCTGAACTGAAGGCTGTGGGCACCCAGGTGCCCACCACCACCACTTCTTTTATCAGAAATTTGAGATCTCACATAATGTAAACAATGGGCTACAACAAAAGAATCTTAGAATGGGACTCTTTCTAACTTACACAAGGTAAAGAGATAATTTGTAAACTCTACCAAAAGATGGGTAATTTTCATTGACCTAATTGACAGATAAATTCGCCGTTAAATCATTGTAGCTGCTGGTCCTGCTGCTGCTGTCCTAGCCCGTCCGGACGGCTGACTCTCAGAGATCCCGGACTAAGCATTGTAGAGATGAGCTCGTTTTGTAAAGTAGGTTTTCCCCTTATTCTCCAGATGAAAAAGCTGAAGCTTAGCCTGATCCAGTAACTTGCCCAAAGGCGCAGAGGTAACAGGGTATGGAGCTAGGATTTGAATTCTGGGCTGTCAGATGTCAAAACCCATGCTTTAAGCATCACATTTTAATATCCGCTCATTTGAGAGAGTTAGATCTACTTATTTTACAAATAAGATGGGAACATATATTTTTGGAATTTGGGTTTTCCCAGTGACTATGCAAGTTCACTCAATAGGTAGAAAATAGAAACAAGAATCACTGATAGAGAAACTATGTCTACATGGCATGAATTGAAAATTGTTTCTTTCTATCCGTATAGACCACCATTCTGTACCTGACTTGCACATAAGAATAAAGACTGGAACTTTCTGGAAAATATATGGGTGCCCAGCTCCCCTCCTTTAAGCCAATTAAATTTAAATTTCACGAGGTGGGATCTGAGTATTTGTATTTGTTTTTTTGTTTGTTTGTTTGTTTGTTTTTTGTTTTTTGTTTTTTGTTTTTTTTTGTGGCTCCCTGGGTTATTCTAAGGTGCAACCAAGGTTAAGAACTAGTAATGTAGACATACAGGTTCAGATAATTCAGGCTCAGAAATGGATTTTGATGAATTTTTCCCTGTAGCTTGTTACCAGACACAGGTGCTGGCCATTCATGGATTACTCACAATGCCCCAGACATGTTGCATTGCCCTCAGTACCCACTATATTTGGGGGTTATCATAATAGAGTTAACAGGTAAGTCTTTATATCGTTTTCAGGCACTCCAAATATAAGTTTGGTGTTTAAAAATGCCTTATTTACCCATTACTGACCTGGGTTAATAGAATTTTTCTAGACTAAAAAAAAATCTCTGGAAAATATCCAGAGAAAAACTTTATTTTCCTGGCACAGGAAGTACATGTTTTAGTAAAATCCTGGCTCTTTTTTGAAAGAAAATCATCCTGCTTTTCCTTTGTTTGAGAGAATCAAAATGCTGTTTATTTTACAAGCATACTAATATAAACTAAAAGACAGCGGATGGAAATTTTTAATTTTTGCCCGCTTAGAAAAAGGAAACATTTGGCTGATGAATGCAATGTATTCATGTAGATGCCCTCATCCCTGAAATTTTTTTTCTCCTACCTCTTAAACCAGATGAATTTAATGATATGTCTTGCTTTATGCAGTAACGTTTTTGAAAAAGTTGGGTGTGATTTGAGTGATTAAGTTTGCAAGACTCTCCCACTATTATTCTCCGAAGTTGTTCTTAATTAGGGCATCTTTTGCCCCTTGGGGACAAATGACAATGTCCAGAGATATACCTGTCACAACCCGGGGAGTGAGTTTGTTACTGGCATCTGGTGGGTAGAGGCTAGAATGCTGCTAAAGACCCTGAAATATATAGGACAGCCCCCACGACAAACACTTTTCCAGCCATAATGTCCATAATGCTGAATTTGAGAAACCTGCTCTAAAGTTATCAATTTTTTACCTGCTATGAATTCAGATTCTTCCCCCCAGCATTTGGCCTGCTTAAAGCCCTTCTATAAATAACTCTTGTATAAAATGATAACATATAAACACAACTGTCCCAAATATGCTTTGCCTTCCAGCCAGGGGCTGTAGATCATTTCTCGTTTGTATTTAAAGCATGTTGGTGTCTCATATGTATGGCGCCAATAGCAATGGAAGTTTGACCATTATAAGGGAGATCAGAGCATCTGAAGACATCAGGGGCCAGAAAGGGGATTCCTCACATTGACCTGAAAGGATAAAGGTGAAGGAGGCTTGGCCTCTTTCTCCTGGGTTCAATAGATGGTACTATGTATTTTTGATTGATGACGCATAACTTACATTTCATAAGCTTAACACTTTTATAAATTTGCTTTGTCACTCCTTTTTATAGTACCTCTCTTAACTGGGGTCCAAACCACCATGAAATGAAACTTAGCTAAATCACTTCACTCAAGTTAACTTTCTAAGCATTGTATATCTCTCTCTGTGACTGGGGCTTGGTTGGCTGGAAAGAAAATGGGGATTTGGGAAATAATCTGGTGTGTGTGAAAGAGAGAGAGAGTCCTTTGAGCTTGATAGCTAGGGCGCCCACCTGTGTGTTGACCTGCTCAGCCTCCTCTTCTAGGAAATGACTCTTACCCATCCCTCTTGTCATGATGAGTGCCATATCTGTATTTGTGGTCTTTCCAATTTCTCTCAGTTGACTGGTGCAGGATTAGGCACCCAACTCAAGTGGGAACAACCAGAATTTCTTCTCTGGGGTTTTCAAACTCAAAGCCAAGAGGGAATGAACCTTGACTGAAACTGAAGGGTCTACACTGGAGCTGCACGGGCTCATGTTTCCTCGCACATAGAAGACGCTAGTTGGTCACACACGAGGAGAACAAAGCCAGAAGAGAATGGAGAAGCGCATCCCTGTCAACCCCCTGCCTCCTCCCAATTTTCTCCCCAGTTCTTCGTTTGCTTTTTTGAGAACACTCCCCAGATCCTTCTGACTTTCTTTCTCTGAAGTCGGTGTGAGCTTCTGTGACTCGGGACCAAGAAAGTTGACAATACAGTGTCCTTCCCTGAAAATGAATTCCTTGAGATCCCCACACACAGACGTCTCCAAATGAAAATAAAACCACATACCCCAGAGTGTATCTGTTTGCAGGAGGGGGTTTCTGGTAATTAGCTTAGATTGCAACAAATGGCACACACAGACTGTTGGCTCTGCATGTGTGCTCCAAGATTGGTGTTTACCCTATTAGATTCCAATTTAAGAATGTCATAAAGTTTATCAGTGAGCAAATGGAAACTAGCAAGAACACATACATAAGTGGGGAGAGGCGTGTGCCTGGATACATAGATTTTATTAGACTTCACAACACTTACTTCCATTGGGGTGATAGCAAAGGGGACACAACCATATTCCTCCACTTAAACTTGGTGATGGTTGGGTATTTTTAGCAAATGAGTTGTCAGCAGAAAGGCTTCATTAGACCCATCAGGATATCTGCCCATGAAGAACGAATCCCAAACTGTACTGACAGTTTCCTTGAGCCAAAATGATAAAGCACTTCTGACAAGAGCCATATTGTGCTCCCCATGTGAGGAGCGTGAGGAACAAAAGAGACAGTTTGATCTTCATTTGGTCAGGTTAATATTGACACAGCTTAGAAAAATCGGAAGTGTGTGTAATGTACACGTACAGCGAGTGCTCTAGAGACTTGACTGGTGGTTTCCATAAATCAGAAAAGGGTACCCAGAGAGGAAGGAAGGTTTCCTGCTTTCTCGAAATATTGTTCAAACTAGATGATTTATTTTTACAAAGAAAAATAAATAAAGCTGTAAGTTTTCAAGCTCATGGCTCAAAACAAGCCAATAGAGATTTTTTTAAACATCTATACACAATTATGGAAATAATTCAGTATTATCTGGTAGCTGGAGTGTTGCCCAGGTTCCACCATTTCAAAAATAAAGCATGACTAATGAGTGGATTTTCCATTACGCATGGGTCCTGAGTTACTCATTCCCATATAGAAGTGCTCATAAACACACATAAATTCTAACAAAGGGGCCCTTAGGGGGGAACAACAGTGTAGCCCTTTTCCTGCCGAGTCCTTGCATCCATATTGTATCGAAAAGTTTTGATGATTATCGGTCTGTCCTTAAAGAAAATATAAATTAGGCTGAGCTTGTTAATGAGATTTTTATCTTTAATTGGTTGTGAACCTCCCCACATGCACGTATTCAATCTACTATTAACTAGTTGTAAGAGTCTGCCTGGGACATTTCCTCTATGAAGTACGGTATATAAGCATCATTCTTCAGGGCAACTCTCTGCAGTTGTAACATTGGTTCTCTTTATGATGGAGACAGTAAGGATGGGGCAAGATTTCAACTTGCTCAATTTCAGGTTGAGGTGAAACCACTCCATTTTAAGAAGTTCTTAATTTAAACCTGTGCTTCTGGTTGAGCTCCTTCCCCCTCTTCCTCCCCTTCTCTCACTCTTTGTCACTCCCTCTCTCTCTTCATTAACGATATGGTTATACAAGGTAGTAACTATTTATCCCATGGCATGAAAACAATAATTTTCAATTTTCAACAAACATGTTCTCTCTCCTTCTCTTCTTGAATTCTTTGACCCAAATGATGACCTTACTAGGGTGATTGTTTAAAAGACTCTTGGTTTCTCCTCTAATACTTATGAGGTGCTTGACCTACACTGAAGCATCTATTTGTAGATCGATAAATCATTTTGTCATGGATGGTTATGCCTTTATAGGAGACTTTGCTTGAAAAGATGGTGGTATCGTAGGTTCTTTTGTTAACCTTAAAAATTAAAACTGTCAGTTATTTTACCAGCAAAAATGGGTTTATTCAGGAGTAGCAGAGAATTGCAATCCAGGTCAAGCAAGCTATGGAAAACCATAGGCAAGTCAGCAGAACAAAGGAGAGGAATACTCTTTTGCAGAGGAAATGGGGAGCAGGAAAGGCTGTTTGTTGGAAACAAAAAGTCCATTGGAGTAAACTGGGAGTTTGAAGTATCGTGCCTTTTCATTGGCTGAGTTGTGACAGTCTCTCATTGGCTGGGCTGTTACCAAGGCAGAAGGAAAGTCTTTCTTCCTCCTGCTGGGGTAGTAAAGTAGTGTTTATGTGCACGGTCTGTCTCTTCCTGTTGGCTCTGCAATTGATAACAAGTGGTAAAGTGTGAGAGCTTCCCCTGCTGCCCTCCTGACATCATTCTAAGTGAGGCTCCCTTTATTAATTTTTTTTTTTTTTACTTTTTTCCCCCTTTAGTTAATTTTCACACTTCTTATGAAGATATCCATTCCCTTCTGGTTAAAAACTACCTTTTTTGTCTCCCCATCGATCTTTTGCAATCCTAATTCCTGGTTTCTCTGGACTTTTGAGCAGAAGAAACAATGTTGGGAGCATGCTTAGATAACGTATGTGTGTGTGTTTATATTTATTTTTTTTATTGTGTTATGTTAGTCACCATACAGCACATCATTAGCATTTGATGCAGTGTTCCAAGATTCATTGTTTACGTATAACGCCCAGTGCTCCATGCAGTCTGTGCCCTCCTTAATACCCATCACCGGGCTCACCCATCCCCCCACCCTCTCCCCTCTAAAACCCTCAGTTTGTCTCTCAGAGTCCACAGTCTTTTATATCCTGAATGTAAATTGAGATTCTTCCATTGCGCATGGAAGCTACCAAAGGAAGCAAAACTACATGGGGTAACTCTGGGTAACCCGCGACCATGCCAGTTCTCCTGTTTTCTATGTTCTCTGCATACACATGCATGCCCAACTTTTTGGAAGTACATATTGCTGCAAGAATGTCAAAACATTCTTCTTCATGGCAGTTTCTTTGGGTGAGTTTTCAATTTTAGGCCTATACATACAGCTAATGGTCATCCTATACTTACATTTTATAGAGTAGATGAAAAACTGAAAATTGGCCATAAAGCTTGATAATATCGAATCATCAAAAAATGTAAACAGCTCATTATTATTAGCATTTGTTAAAATCAAGGGTGTGGGTTGCTTGCGTATAGTAACGAGGGCAAATCAATACCAAATAGTTACAAACAGAGTGGCAGAAAAGTGTTTTTTATTAAATTAAAACCAGAATTCATTAGTAGCATCTTTGGTGATGAAGAATTTCTCATTGAAGGAAAACATAAAGGCTAGAACATGGGTTCCACTCCCATTTTACACCCGGATCAGCCGTGTCACATCAGTGTCTTTGCCTCTCAGAGCCTCCTTTCTCTCAGTGTGAAATAGAGATGATGTTACCCACCTCCTCAAGGCATCTTCAAGTTTAAGTGAGATGATGCAAAGCATATAACAGAGGGCTTAAGGTAGACACAGTGCTTGGTTAAATTATGATAGGCAGTTCACTATTGGTTTAAATGAAAATCACATTGATATACATATGTTACATACTCATTTATATAATGTAGCATTTTTAATCTTCACCAAATCTTTTCACAATAGAGCTCTCTCTTTAGCTATGAAGAATATTATGTACTGTCTGCTCTATTTTCAAAGTATGATGTATAATATAGTTTTAATAGACCCAGTGAAGTTTTTACTACTTAAATGCCTTGGCGAGCTTATAAAAATAAGAACAATAGAGCTTTTTTTTTTAATGACATCTGGTAAAAACATGGGAAATATCTTTGCTTACCAATTAAGGAGTGGCTGAAAAACAGAATAAATGAAATCTCTTAATTTATGCATTTTGTGCTCTCATAAATCATTTTCCTGTCAAAATTATCAGACTTTATTATTGCTGAATATTTTAAACATCATAATGCAATTTTGGTAGCATAAATCATAAAGCTTTCAGTTAGAACATTTGTGTACACACCTCAGCATTTTTCTTATATCTTGATGAAAAAAAAAATAGTCCTCAGTCTAGAAATAAATCCATGCAGAGTATAAATGTCAAACTGTACTCTTAAATTTCAGTAACTCAGCAATCCATGCTGGTCACTATGCTTGCTAGGTAGTTATGGATTGTCAAACTACGTTTCTAAGCCTCACTGTTCCCCCCAAATGAAGCTAGACGTGCTTCTGTTTTCATCTTGGGCATGATTTTTATCCTACCTGCAAAAAAATTCCTGCTCACTTGATTTTTCTATTTCCTATAAGAAAAGAATCTCAAACGTAATAAATTCTGGCATAGCTTGTCCATGACATTAGAAAATAATTTATTTCATTTACTAAAAGCCTACTCAATACATTTCATTTATAATTTGTAAGAGAGACAACTGTTTTTGGATTAGGTGTGTAATCCAGAATGCTGGACCTACGAGGAGTAACATCTATGGAAGGGCAGGTGGCACTTGGAGGAGAAACAGTGGGAAGGAAGGAGCAGGCTCTACCCGTGGTGACTTAGCAGAAGGAGAAATCACCACGCAATTTTTCGATCCTTTAAAAGCTGTTATTTGTGTATAGACAAACAGAAGCTCGTTCACTGAGTTTAAGTTGAAATTAAAGATAAAGATTCCAGGGGTGCCTGGTTCAGCCGGCTAAGCGGCTGCCTTCGGCTCAGGTCATGATCTCAGGGTCCTGGGATCGAGCCCCACATCAGGCTCTCTGCTCAGTGGGGAGCCTGCTTCTCCCTCTCCCTCTGCCGCTCCCCCTGCTTGTGCTCTCTCTTCCGCTTTGTCAAATAAATAAATAAATAAATAAATAAATAAATAAATAAAATCTTTTTTAAAAATAAAGATTTCAACAATGAGGTAAACACTCTTTACCCATTTTTTAAATCTTATATCATTTTTAAATGAGTTTGCTTCACATTTAACTTTGTGTAACTTCCTCTATTCCCTCACCTTTAAAAACTTAATATGAGTCACTTAAGTGACTTAAAAATGTGTGTGACTATCACTTGAAAGTTCATATATATTATAAAGGATATAAGGCAAGAAATTTTAATAGGAATAACCAGTTCCTATACCAAAATTTGTAAAAGAACAGCATTCTACTCTTTTGTGTGACTCTTTCATAATTCGTGTAACCATTTCTCTATTGTTGGACATTTAGGCTGTTTCTAAGTTTTAGTTATTAAAGTAATAACCCAGTGAACAGCTTTGTCCACAAACCTTTTGTGTGAGTATCTGATTATTTCTTTAGCATGTATTTCTAACAGTGTATGAGAATGCCCCTTAGGAAGTATTTGCCAGTAAAAGGAAAAGAGAAGATGAAATATTTTACTATCAAAGGATTTCTTTGATTATCAGTGAGCTCCGATATTTATCGGCATTTGTATTTCGATTGTGAATGTCCAATGGTCAACTGTTTTTCTATTGCTATGTTTACTTTTTCCCATTAATTTATAAGAACTCGATTGTGAGGACATTAAGACTTCCTCCTCTCAATTAAAAAATAAATAAAATGATAGTAAATAATAACAATTGCACTGAAAACTTTTGAGCAGCTGTAAGCGAAGTGTCATATTCTGCTTATATCTCTAAAAGCTCGCTCTTGGTGGGGGGAGAGAGCTGATTGTTAAGACACAAGAGCAGCTTCAGGGAGACCAGTCAGAAGGCTGTCGCCGCCGTTCAAGCAAGAGATGATGGTGACTGTTTTAGAGATGGAGAGAAGTGTTTGCACTGGAACCATGTTTCAGAAATAAAAATCGCAGGATTTGCTGATGGATAAGGAACGAGAAAAGAAAAGAATCAGTGATTTCTAGATGTTCGGCTTCGTACCTGGATGCCTGGTGGTGCCATTTAATGATATGGAGGAAACTGGGGTGGAGGTAGGTTTTTGTTTTGTTTTGTTTTGTTTTTTTGAGATACTTATTAGACATTTACGTGGAAATATCATGTGGATAGACAAGGGTAGAGTTCAGAGGGCTGTCGCTTCGTTGTCACTGGTAGACAAGATGGTTTGAAAGCCAGGCTACCGGATGAGATCCCCAAAGAGAATGTGTAGATAAAGAAGAGAAAGAGGTGTGAGAACACAGTCTGAGGCATGGACATGTAGAGGTTCAAAAGGAAGAGCAACCCACAGAGGTGACCTAGGAGTAGCCTGGGAGCTGACAGAAAAACAAGGGGAATGTGATGGCAGCAAAGAGAAGGAAGGACATGTTTCAAGGAAAAGGGAGGGTCAACCTCATGGAATTCTTTGGAGAAGTCAAATAGAGTAAGAACAGGAAAGTGACTTTTGGATATTGCCACCTGGAAGCAATTGGTGCTTTTTTTTTTTTTTTTAGATTTTATTTATTTATTTTAAAAAAAAAAGATTTTATTTATTTATTTGACAGAGAGAGAGGGAGCACACAAGCAGGTGGAGCGGCAGGCAGAGGGAGAAGCAGGGTCCCAGCTGCGGAAGGAGCCCGATGTGGGGGTTCCATCCCAGGACCCTGGGATCATGACCTGAGCCAAAGGCAGATGCTCAACTGACTGAGCCATCCAGGTGGCCCACGACTGGTACTTTTGAGAAGAGCAGTTTCAATGGAAGGATGGAGGCAGAAACTGGACAGAGGGCTCCAGAAGACAATAGAGAATAGGACTATACGAGCAATGTCAGAAGAGCGGGTTTTTCTCTCTCAGGGAATAGCCACGTTTCAACTCAAATGTTTACAAGACATTAGTCAGATCACCTTTATTTCATGTGATGCACTACAGCTATCAGCATGTGGCATAAAGACTCAGTTTTTCAGAGCAATGAAATAAGAACTAAAATAGGATTTTGGGAGAGAATGGAATTTTCCGCCGCATTTGTCTGCAAACTTTCAATCACAAATGTAATGAATCTCCTGGACGCTATCACTGTCACTGTCTCGGTCGTGGTATGAGTTAAGTAGAACCATATCATTTTTGTTTCCCTGCTCTCTGTCGTCATGATCATGAAACTCACCTTTAAATAACAAAGCCTTTTTCTCCCCCACACTTCCGGGGTCTTCCAACTCATTCCAAAACTAGAAATCACTCGGGCAAATGTTTAATGATCAAAAGCCTATAAAAATGTTTAATGATCAAACCTTTGGACCCATGGGTGACAAAGGACAGTGACGGGGGCACTTCCCATTCTTCCTAGTTGATGTATTAGAATGTGCCGGGGTTTGTGCCAGCCAGTTAGTTCCTGGCTATAATGATTAGTAAAGTAACTTTGTAAATTCCTTGCAGCAATCTCGGGCTGGGGTCTGGCTGCTAAGGTGAAGGACTGTATGGTGGGGGCAGGGGGTGGTAAGTTACGGGAGGCGCTCTTCATTTTCTAAACCTTTGGCAAATTGAGTGAGATACACATACGTGTATGTATATAATTTTAACTGAAGGTGGAGGAGACATTTTAGAGACATTTGAGCAGATTAACAAATAGTATTTGTATACATGTAACTAAAACAGTAATTTATCAGGTGGAAGGCAGATGGGGGGAATAAAATGCCAACCTGTATCTACAGTTGGGTTGCGTTGATGATGAAGTGCTGTTTATTCAGGGCCAGCCTCGCTTGTCAGCGACATAAGAGCTGCGGTAGCACATGACTCCCTGCGTAGCTAGAAGACAATAATAAATTATCTCCTATGCAAATAGCACCGGCATAAAAGCAGAACAAACAGACTCTGCCTCCCAGATTCCTAAAGATTCTCACTCACTCCCTTGTTTGATGCTGTTTTTCAACATGAGCCTGCTGACACACTCCTAAAGCCATTCAGATCAACTCTGGTTTGGTCAATTACACGAGGGTAGACAGGACATAGCTGTTGACGACCGCCGTTCTGGAAGTAGTGTAACATGAAACGTCCCTAAGTGATTCACAGGAATCTTTGTTTTTTCAACACTTCATATGGTCCTATGGATTTGGGGGCCACCTGGAGGAGAACTAGGGGCCGCCCAAAGGAGCTCGATCTGAAGAATCACTTGAGGTACATAATGAAAATACAGAATCTTGGACCCAATCCTCGACCTGATAAATGAGAGATTCTGGCAAAGTGGCTCAGAAACACACACCTGCCCTGGGATGATTTTTATGATGAAGGCAGTGTGAGGAACCAGAAGCTGAGGGTGTGAGTTAATAAAAGTCCCAGGAAAATGACAGCATGGAAAGAACCCAAAGAAAGGGTCAGAGGGAAATACATCAAAGAACTCCTCCCTTTTTGAAATGGCTTTTCAATTTCCAATGTGCTCTTGAATCACCCGGGATTTTTGGAGAACATAGTTTCTGCTTCAGTAGATCTGCAGCGTGGCCTGAGACTGCATGCCTAACGAGATGCTTTTTGTTGCCAAAGCCTCCGGACTTGAGTCCAGCAAGATCCTAGAGCCGCCATTTACACATAGAAGAATCCAAACAGATTGGAGCTTGGCCAACTGTTTGGAATAGCAAATGTTCCACAAGTATGGCTTTGAATAATGCTGAATCTACTGAATCCTATTCTTGTGCTCAGCGACCAGTAAAACCTGCCTTCTTTTGTTCAAGTGACCTAGCCGGGTCACCTGAACAATTAACATATAATAATAATTATTATATGTGAAAAATCTCTTAGAAGTGTATCTTCTTTCAAGGGTTTATAACTGTATGTAGGGGATTTTATGTACATACTGAAAAAAAATATTTTGAAAGGGAAATTGCTAAGCTTTTTGGCCAAAACCGTTAGTCTGGATGACGTAGGAGGTAAGATGTAGGTAGTTGCTGTCCGTTCCTGTTTTCCTTCTGAACCATAGCTTCTTTTATAATTCACGGTGGCAGAAAGCTCAGCACTGAGGTCCTCTTGAGGGACAACATCAGTGATGATTTGAAATAATTTCGTCTAAGGAATGTGCATTGTGTATAATGTGAGGCCCAATTTAAAAATATGTATCATTTTAAATATCTACTTCTATTGTGGGTGAATTAATTTTTTACGTATCTAAAGATTATTACTATGACACAGGGACAATAAATAAAAAGCACAAAAACTGACAATATGCTTTCTGGGACGCATGTTGCAAAAAGCTATTGTATTTGAACGTCATAAATTTCATTACCAAGTCAGTACAATAGATCCTTGATATTCAGCAACAATGTATCCTGAGAGCTTTGTCAATTGCCACCTGCAATTCCTTGCACCCAAAAAGGGCAATGTTCTCAGGAGATGCCTAGTGAGAGCGGCTGCTGCAGAAGTAGACAGCAACCGCTCCTCGAGGTGTGGAAGCTGGTGTTGGGCTGGGCTCCTACACCTGTCAGGTGTCTCGTGTAGCCTCTCGGGGGCCTCAGAGACTTTGACATTCAACTCAGCAGAATTACAGAGTACATGTGTTACGGATATTTTAAGCAGCCGGTGAATAATCTGAGCCACAAATATGAAATCCACAGGTTTCAAAGAGCAACCACGTACACACATAAATCTGGGCACGGAGAATGCCCACGCCTCTGTGCACTGAACTGTCTGGCTCCTGGTCACAGTTATCTGGGAAGGGTGTACGTAGCACCTCCACTTCCTATGGTACCTATTTCCGTGTCGCTTTAATACTTTGCCAGGGGCACACACAGTTCTGATGCCTTATATATCAGAAAATTAACAGAATCCTTCGTCTGTCTTGAGTGCATATTGTGGTGATTTCAACTGAGTAGTGCAGTAGACTGTCAGTCGACTTACGATGATCATATATACATATGCTATATGTATGCTGTGATAGAGGGTTATGTAGCAAAGGCTGATTTTGTGTGCCTGTTTCTCCAGTCATTCAAAAACATTTTTTTGAGGGGCGCCTGGGTGGCTCAGTCGGTGAAGTGTCTGCCTTCGGCTCAGGTCATGATCCCAGGGTCCTGGGATCGAGTGCCATATTGGGCTCCCTACTCATCCGGGAGTCTGCTTCCCCCTCTCCCTCTGCTCCTCCCTCTCCCACTGCTCATGCTCACTTTCACTTGCTCTCTCTCTCCTTCTCTCTCTCTCAAGTAAATAAATAAAATCTTTAAAACAAAAACAAAAACATTTTTTGAGCAACTAGTATATGCCAGGCATTATGCTAAGGGTAATATCTGGTCCTTGGTTCCTTCCTTTAAGAAAGAGAAACAACTATTCCAACAAAGTGGTTCTCGTTGCCGTTAATAAAACTGAAAAAGGCCAGCACATATTTGGAGATGACATCAGCCACAGGTTTGTGGTAGTGGGCTCCTTTTCCATGATGATGATGATTCATTCCTTCTTAGCTACACAGAGAGCAAGAAGATCTGATATCATAGCCCTTCCATAAATCTCCCGGACTCCTACACCAGAACAAAAAGCATACAGTTAACTTAGCTAGAGTCGTCCTTATGGATTTTTCTTGGCATTATAATCATCATTGGAAAACAATTGTTAAAAAAAAGAACAATAACTTCCTCCTATTTTTCTAGCGATGGGTTGTAGTAATAGTCAGCAGCTATTCCTAATCTGTGAACAACAAAAGGAAAAGTATTTTTTACATAGCCAACATTCAAATAAATATTTTAGGAAAAAACTGTTAAGACATTTGTTCCTTGGCTAAATTATCTTAATAATGGCCAAGATGCCTGGGGCACCCGCGCGGCTCAGTCAGCTAAGCCTCCGACTCTTGGTTTCAGTTCAGGTCATGATCTCAGGGTGAGATGGAGCCCCATGGGGGCTCTGTCTGTACTGGGGAGTCTGCTTGGGATTCTCTCCCCACCTCTCTCCCTCTCTCCTCCCCCGCTCCTCCCCCGACCCCAGCTCACTCTCTCTCTCTCTCTCTCTCTCTCTCTCTCAAAAAAATAAAAAATATTGGCCAAGACTCCTTCCTTCCTTGGGTTAGGAAAACAAACAAGCAAAGGACGTTTTAAGCCATAGCATGAAAGTTTGCAGACTTGTGTGTTTCTCTCGCGTACATCTGATAATAAATAACCTGTCATGACACATCACAAGGCGGGACCGGTTTGTGGCACAATCCCTGAGGCGAGGCAGTCTGGCATTAATGTCGACGGGCCTGTTGTTGTTTCAGAACTGTATGTTTCACAGCAATATCAGCAGTGACTTGAAAGCCTTTGCGGACAAGTTCAGCTTTGATGTCCTCATCCTCCTGACTAGCTACCTGTCGGAGGAAGAGCAGCCCAGACGGCAGATCGCTGTGTACTCCCAGAACCTCGAGCTGTGCAGTCAGGTAAGGACCTCCTTCACTCCTGCCCGTTCGCTTCCTAACCTGCTGGTTGTCACAACGCATGGCAGGACATGGTGAAGGATGGGCGGCTCAAGGAAATGCACCGAGAGATAAAGTCCTCAAGAAATTTTGGGGGTATTTTGCACATTGGGCCATTTATGTATGTATGTATGTATGCATGCATTTCTAGTTAAAATTTTTCAGAGTTTTACTTTTCAGTTTTGAGGCTATGTCACCTAGAAATCACCTAATCAGAATTGGCAATGAGATAAATATTGGCCCTTTTTAAATAATTGGGATGTAATTGACATATAACATTATATTAGTTTCTGGGGTACACATAATGATTTGATATTTGTGCATATTGTGAAGAGATCACACCACAGGAAGTCTAGTTAACATCCATCACCATGCAGTCACAAGAAATTTTTTTGTATGATGAGGACTTTTACGATCCACTCTCTGAGCGACTTTCCAATATATAATACAGTATTACCAACTATAGTCGCCATGCTGCACATTACATCCCCAGGACTTATATTTTGTAACTAGAAGCTTGTACCTTTTGGCACCCTTCACCCCCTCCAACACACACACAAGGCCTTTTAATTTTATTTTATTTTTTAAATTTATTTTGTAGTGAAGTACAGTTGACACTCAGTGTTACATTAGTTTCACCTGTAGAATATAGTGATACAGCAACTCTGTATATTATGTTGTGACCACGAATGTAGCTACCACCTGTCATCACGCAACATGCATATCATTGACTATATTCCCTGTACTGTGCCTTTCATCCCGATGACCACCTGGGGCCTTTTAAACGATCACTGTATCTATTTATCTTCAAGACCGAATTCACAGAGAGAAAGAATGTATCTGTTTCACCCAGAGAAAGACAAGTCCTCCTGGGGATGATTGTTTTCTTTGAGGACTGCTACTTGGTTATACCTCAAAAAAAATTTAGTCCCAGTCTACATACCTATTTGGTGCCCAGTGGTTAGTAACTGGTGATCTAATGCTTTGATCAAAATTGGCTTGTCTCTAAGTACTGAAATTCTGACTGGGTAATTAGTCAGCTCCTCTTGGTTGATACTTGAATTTTTTAACCCAGTGTTTCAGAAATAATGTAAGAAGTAGACGAAATTAATCAAAATAGGGCACTGGCTACAGGTGTATTTAACCACTAATGTGAGAACTTACATGATTCATTATAATATGGACGACGTGGACATAGAAGAGTTTCATCACTATCTTTCCTCACTAACGGGTTAGACCCCTGTCTATCCGCCGCTGGCTGCAGGCAAGATCTCGCAAGACTCCTTTCTCGTTCTACGTCCTCACTTGCTGTCCCCCAGGCGATCCATCTTGGCTGTATTGCATGAGGCTGTAGATACTCACGGACTCTTCTGTGCATTCTCAAGTCCAAGTGTGAAAGAGGAAAGAGCCCCTCTCTGCTCCTGCTGCAGATGTGTTTTGTAACCCCCCTTCTGACCCTCACACGCCTGCGCATTGTATCACCAGCCTGTGGCTTTTTCAAGGCTTTGGCTCTGCCCTGGGTTTCCGAGCTGAATTCTCTGTCTGGTCACTGGTTTCCTAGGGACCGACTTCCATCTCCTAAGCCTCCAATATGGTGGTTTTCAAATCTTAAACAGACAAAAGTGGACGAGCCAGTGAAGGTATTAGAAGCCGCGGAGCCCGCTCTGCCTGCCCCTCCCCTTCCCCATGCTCCCCTCCAACCTGAGACACAGCTGTTGAGCAGACACAAGGTCGAGACTACGCTAGAGGAAACCCTCCGAGTCCATGTGACCACAGTTGGTCAGCCTCTGCAGAATTCACAACATGGCTCCGTCACGTGTCACCTGCATGGTATTGGTCAAGGTATCTGACCTTGCTGTGTCTCTGCGTCATCACTGGCAAAACGGGGATAAAGAATCCCTACCTCGTACAGACGTATTGTGAGGATGAAAGGAGAAACCGCCCATAAAACCCTTAGAACTCTGCCTGGCATATGGAAACAATAACTGTTAATAATTATCACTATCTACGGGATCTCCCTAGTTATTTTCAGTGTTGTTGCTCTCACCTCCACTAATCCTGTGGGGCCATTTCAAAAGCCCAGCGGGCAAAATATCGCTGACATTTCCTAAAAATTATAGAGCTGTAGCCTGGCTCCGGCCTCACATCAGCTGTCCCATCTTCTCTTGGCCTCCGAGGGCAGCTTTGTCTGTTCTGGGCTCCATGTCAATGCTTCTGGGGGGGCAGGAAGAGATAGTTGGCACTCGTGTGCTGTTGGAAAACTCCACCCCTGGTAGCTTTCTCTTTCCTATTTTCTCCTTTGCCTTAGGAGGCTTTCGGAGTAAAAGCAGGTCCTGGGTTCCTCCTCCCGCTCTGTTTCCCCTCATGGCCATACTCATCCCCCCACCCACTTCTTCTCCGCAGCCAGCATTTTCTCGGCTTTTTGCAAACTTGAGTTTCTCTCCCATTGGAAGATGATATTATATTATACCAAGGAAAGGATGTAAATAGTTTAAATCTTTCAACCTGTAACTCTCAGAAGCAAACAACTTTGAGCAGCTGGCTTTTGAGTTAAAAGAAAAGCCAGTTCGATGGGATTGTAGAAAGAGGTGGTGGTATTTTAAGTGGGATTGTCCGTGTCTTACATTACATGCGGTCTTCGGTTATTTGAGATCTTCTTGGTAGAACGATGCACGTAGATTAATTTCATATTAAGAAAAACTAAGAAAGACAAATTGCAAAGAGCAGAGTGCCTGAGCGCTCACGCGAACCCCTGTGCCTCCCTGACAGATTTGCTGTGAACTGGAGGAATGCCAGAACCCTTGCCTAGAGCTGGAGCCCTTTGAGTGTGGCTGCGACGAGATCCTGGTGTACCAGCAGGAGAACCCTTTGGTGACCTGTGATCAGGTGGTTCTTCTTGTCAAGGAGGTCATCAACAGGAGGTGCCCAGAGATGGCCTCCAACAGCCGGACGTCCTCGACCGAAGCTGTGGCAGGCAGCGCCCCACTGTCCCAGGGATCCTCCGGGATTATGGAGTTGTATGGTTCCGACATAGAGCCACAGCCCAGCTCCGTGAATTTCATAGAAAACCCTCCAGATCTGAGCGATTCTAACCAGGCTCAGGTGGATGGCAACATAGACCTCGTCAGCCCCGACAGCGGCTTGGCCACCATTAGGAGCAGCCGTTCGTCCAAGGAGAGCTCAGTTTTCCTCAGTGATGACAGTCCAGTGGGAGAAGGTGCGGGGCCTCACCACAGCCTCCTCCCAGGGTTTGACTCCTATAGTCCCATCCCCGAAGGAGCGGTCGCTGAGGAGCACGCCCGGTCCAGAGAACATAGTGAATCCTTTGATCTCTTCAACTTTGACCAAGCGCCCATGGCTTCTGGGCAGTCCCAACCATCTTCCCATTCTGCAGACTACTCTCCTGCAGACGACTTCTTCCCCAATAGTGATTCATCAGAAGGACAACCCCCCACTGGACCTAAAGAAATCAGTGGGATAGGGATGGACGTGTCTAATTATTCATCCAGTTCGCTTTTGTCAGGGGCTGGCAAAGATAACCTTGTGGAATTTGATGAGGAGTTTCATCAGAGACAAGAAAGTCCCCGGGATCCCTCTGAAAGAAATTTGAGCCTGACGGGTTTTGTGCAAGATAAATCTCCTTCACCGGAAAGGCTAAAAAATATTGGAAAGAGGGTCCCACCAACACCTATGAATAGCTTTGTAGAAAGCTCACCGTCTACCGAAGAACCAGCTCTTCTCTCTCCAGAGAATGTGACCCAAAAAGCAATAGACACAGGTCACATCGGGCCACCTCAGACCCGTGCGAGGTGCAGCAGCTGGTGGGGTGGTTTGGAAATCGACTCTAAAAATATTGGAGAGGCATGGAGTTCCAGTGAGCAAGAGTCTGTCTTCCAGAGCCCCGCGTCATGGAAAGATCATAAGCCGCACCCAGCGGATAGGAGAGCCTCGGATTCTATATTTCAACCAAAGAGTCTCGAATTCCCAAAGTCAAGTCCCTGGGAGTCTGAGTTCGGTCAGCCTGGGCTTGGCGGCAGTAACATGCAAGACCGAAATGAGGACAATTTGCAGTTTCAGAATGTGCCCCCGGAGAAATCGAATTTGCCAAAGGCTTCTCCTCAGGGAACAAATCACCTGATAGAAGACTTTGCCGCCTTGTGGCGTTCCGATGGCTCTCCCACCACGATGCCGGAGCCGTGGGGAAATCCCACAGAGGACGGCAACCCAGCTGCAGCGGTGTCGTTCCCGGCCTGGACTGCCTTTGGTAAAGAAGACGGCACCAAAGCTCTCAGTAATACCTGGAACCTACACCCAGCCAGTGGTGAGACCCCGTCTGTGAGGGACCCGAGTGAGTGGGCCATGGCCAAAAGTGGGTTTTCCTTTTCTTCAGAAGACAATTCACCCAGAGATGCCAATAATGAAATCTGGGGCCAGAAGAACCACGACCCCAGGGATAACATCGTTATATCTGGGAATCCCAGCTCCAATCTGGATCACGCGTGGAATCGTTCTAAGCCAACACAGGAAGATCGGAATGGCTTAGTGGATGCAAGAATTAGGGGGAAGGTGTGTGAAAAGGTCGATTCCTGGAACTTCTTTGAGGAGGGTATCAAGAAAGGCGGGTCGGACGTCCTGGCACCTTGGGAAGATTCCTTCTTATATAAATGTTCTGATTATAGCGCATCCAACATGGGGGAAGATTCGGTGCCTTCCCCCTTAGACACCAACTACTCCACATCTGACTCTTACACTTCGCCAACATTTGCTGGAGATGAAAAAGAAACGGAAAACAAGCCATTTGCTAAAGAGGGAGGCTTGGAGTCAAGAGACGCAAACTCCGCTACCGGGGAGACTGAAATCCCTCCTCGGTCCCCAGAGCAGCCACCCAGGAATCGAATTAGCTCAGGTCCCGGGAACCTGGAAATGTGGGGTTCCCCTGATGCAGATAATAGTTGTCAACTAAATGTCACTCACAACTCCGATAAAGATTTACTCGAGACAGAGCCCACCAATGATAAGGATATCTCCCTGGACGATGACGTCGGGGAAAGCAGCCTGTCCAGTTACGACGACCCCAGCATGATGCAGCTATACAACGAGACCAACCGTCAGCTCACGCTTCTGCACAACAGCACCAACTCCCGCCAGGCGGTCCCCGACAGCCTCGACTTGTGGAACAGGGTGATTCTGGAGGACACGCAGTCCACCGCGACCATCTCCGATATGGATAACGATTTGGACTGGGATGATTGCAGCGCCGGCGTGGCGATCTCCAGCGAAGGTCAAGCACAAGGATACATGGCTGAAGGTCCCGAACCTGAGACCCGATTTTCCGTGAGACAGCTGGAACCATGGGGCGTGGAGTATCAGGAAGCAAATCAGGTGGACTGGGAACTCCCTGCCTCTTCTGAGCACGGCGAGGACCCTCCTGCCAAGGAATATCACACCCTAAATGCAAAAAGTGGGCAGCTCATCGCGAATAATATTTGGGATTCCGTCATGAGAGATAATGACCTGTCTTCGTTAATGATACCAGGCCCATCATACATTACAGATTCTGAACAACACAAGTCACCTCCTGAAAGTCCCAACTCATTGGAAAAAATTAAGGACAGTTATATCCCAGAGGTGCTCGAAGCTTCTGTAGCCAACGAGTCAGGAGCACTTGATCCCAGTAAGCAGGACACGGGCAGAGGAACCCTGCCAAGGGATGCGGCGTCCTGGGCAGCCACCCTTGAGAATCCGGGGCATTTTGCACACTCGGATCCGTGGAAAGGTCCTCACTACGGACAAACCGAAGATGAGGAGGAAGTCCATGGAGCTGTTGCTGGGGAGTGCCTCGGTGAGGAGGAGATGCTAGATAGAGCCTTGGAGATTTCTGGAAAAGGGCCCAGCGACCAGGAATGCTCTTCCCCAGAGGCATCTCAACATCAAGAAATCTGCGATGAATCCGGCAAAATCAACTCTCGTTCAGTCACTTCCAGTCCTCAGCCTGAGGAACCCCAGGAGGCTTTAGAGAACGAGATCGGGTCCTACAATCCGGATCCCTGTGATGGGCACACAGAGGTGTCCACAAACGACCCACAGGCCCCAGAGACCTGGGAAAAGCACCTCATGGATCACAGAAATTCAGGGGAAGCCACGGAAATTTCAGATGGGCTGAAATTAACAAAAACTGTATCTTTACCTGAGATGGATCTTGAGAAAACTAGAAAATTCAACGTTCTGGAGCCAGAGAGCGCGAACCAAGAGCCACCCCCCGAATGTCCCCAAAGCCTTGACATTTGGGATGCCTCTATAGACAGTGACATGCAGGTCAATTTACCAAATTCTGAGATAACTAAGAATCCTGAAGTCGAGAGTACGGAAGACAGCCCTCTAGGAGCTGACCGATCAGGAAATTATCGCAGAGATAGTATTTCTAGCGAGTATACACATTTCAGTGCATCCAGTCCTGGTCTAAACGATTCTTCAGCTGCATTGCCTTCCTGGGACCAGGGACCCAGTACAGGGCATCAGAAGCAGTATCAAGATGATTGGAGCAAACAGCATCACCAAGAATCTGCACTCATTACTACTGACAGCCAAATAGAAGTAATTACTGAAATGAAGGACCTGGATAAAACCAGAATGGACAGGTTGGAAAAGAGCTTAGATCACAAGGTTCCTAAATTTTTAGAGATTTGGAATGACTCCTTAGATGGCGATTCCTTTTCCTCTTTATCCAGCCCTGAAACAGGCAAATACTCAGAATATTCCGCTGCCTATCAAGAAAGAAATCTAGTGGTTAGCCATCAGGAGAAAAACGAGCACGACATTTCTAAAACTCCGCAGCTAGAGGAGGCCAGGTTCGTGGCAACAAGCTCAGGTTCTGATGACGACAGCATAGGGGATGAAGAGTCAGTGGAGAAAGAGACCCATCTGGGCTGTTGCCAAGCTGCTCAGAGTGAACCCAGAGCTTGGGATTCACTGAATGAACCTAATAAGTTCTCGGCCACAGCTGATGCCAATGATGAATTCTCTGCCTATGAAGGCAGTTCAGAACCAACAGAGTCAACCCCATTCTGTGACAATCAACAAAACAGCCCCGATGACTGGAATTTCTCGCCACTAAAGGAGAGTGAACCGCAAATCACAGCAGTGGAAAAGGAGATGAGATCTCCAGAAACAGCGAAGACAGGAGATACCCTATGGCAAATCTCCCCCCAAAGTGAATCCAAGAATGAGAATTATTCTACATTGGAAATGCTTGGCTTCCCAGCCGAGAGCACTGAGTGGTGGAATGCCTCTCTACAGGGAGGACGACCAGTTGGGAGTACATGTGAAAGGGAATTAGCTAGCTCAAGTAGTGTGTTAGACATGAGTTCGTCAGTGTACCAAAATGTGAGTCCCTGGGGAGCACCGGCTCAGGGCGATATGGATCCCGTGGAAACGCAATGTACCAATCCTTTCGCTGAGGAACATCAGTCACCCTTCCTGGATAGCAATGAGGAGAACTCCCATGAGCAACTCTGGAACATTCAACCAAGGCAGCCAGACCCAGAAGCCGATCAGCGTAACCAGCTGGTAATACTGGACCAAATTAAAGAGAAGGATTCCAGAGAGCAAAGCTTCATGTCTTCTGCTGGTCAAGAACTGACTTCGGAAACACCTACCGGAGATCGGCAGTGTCCGAACGCAGTGCTGCCCGTCTGGGGTCAGCCCGACCCAACATTTACTCACACAGATGAAAACGGACGTGTCATGTCTGACGTTTCGACGGTTGAGTGTCAAGAAACAAATTGGTGGGAAGAAGGAAAATCACATCCTGGTGAAATAGCGAATTCAACCATTGCCTCAGAAGATTTCCCCACTGTCAGTTCTTCCACCCAGTTGATCAAGAAGTCGGGCTCTGAATGGGATGTCTCCACCCCTAGTGAGGGCCCCCAGGACACATTTGTTCCGGATATTTTGCATGGCAACTTCCAAGAGGGTGGACAACTGGCCTCAGCTTCGCCTGACTTGTGGATGGATGCTAAGCAGCCCTTTAGCTTGAAAGCAGATGGTGAGAATCCAGATATACTGACTCACTGTGATCATGACAGCAATTCTCCAGCATCCGGCAGCCCTGATATATGTCATGATTACGAAGCAAAGCAAGAGACAGAGCAGCACATCAGGGCCGGAGTGGGACCCGGAGGGGAAGCTGATGAGTTATATCTCACTGAGCCAAAGACGGATGAAGAACCCAGTCCGGAGCCCGGGCGGGAATTCGTCCCAAGCAATCCAGAACTACCTTCTGAAGCTGTGATTCCACTGCCCCCAATCAGTGATCCAGTGGACATAAGGGGCTCATCTCAGCCTGCCTCTCGCAAAGCTTCCCCTGAACCTTCTGAAATCAATGGTGGAAATAATACAGGTGTCAAAGCATCCGAGACAGGAGCTGCCCCAGATCCAGCACCAAATCTGCAGCTTGCGAACAGAACAAGCCCTATGACTGAAAACGTGGGAACGGGTATTTTTGTAACTCTCCACGAGCCGGCTATGGACAGCAGCAGCTCGCTCATGTCAGAGGGCTTTTCCCCTGAAAGCCAGACAGACGCAGGAGCCTTGTTGGACCATGAGCAGCCCTTTGCTACCGAGAATTCTGCCGCCGGTCCCGATGCCCTGCTGGCCTCAGACACTTGTCTGGATGTCAGCGAAGCCGCCTTTGACCACAGTTTCAGCGATGCCTCAGGTCTTAACACGTCCACGGGAACGATAGATGACATGAGTAAGCTGACAATGTCAGAGGGCAATCCCGAAACGCCAGTTGACGGGGATCCGGGGAAGCAAGATATCTGTTCATCCGAAGCCTCGTGGGGTGATTTTGAATGTGATGTCATGGGCCAAAATATCGATGAGGATTTAATGAAAGAACCTGAGCATTTTCTCTATGCTGGTGACCCTCCCTTGGACGAAGATACTCTGAAGCGATCGCTGGCACCTTACACACCGCCCTTTGATTTGTCCTACCTCACAGAACCTACTCTTGGTGTCCAAACGGAGGAGGCTGGGTCCCCCGAGGATGACTCTCTGGGCAGCGACGCGGCCGAGATACTGCTTTCTGCCCTTCCCGATCAAAGAAGCAAGGAAAAGCACGAAGAAACCCAAAAGAGCCAGCCTGGACAGCTGGTTGTGCTGCATATTCATGAAGATCCTGAGTCGGTTTCTTTGCGGGAGGGAGCCCACTCCAACCTCGAGTTGTCTCCATCCAACATTGACTGGGAAGTAGAAACAGATAACTCGGATTCACCAGCAGGTGGAGACATAGGACCACCAAATGGTAAGAAACAACCCGCTCCTCCACCCCCCACCCCACCACCCCACCCCCACTCCCGGAAGCTGCTGCTTTCATGCAATTAATGTATTTGTAAGCCGAGTTCTTCCTACCAAGTGGGTAAAAAGAGGAACTAACTGCATTTGCAATGCATGCTTAACCAAATCCTGCATTAACAGCGGTAAATGTCTGCTGCTTTTATGATACCTCTCTTTGAGAGTGCCTGGAAAAATAAAACAGCTCTACCAAAAAAAAAAAAAATCTTAAATTATCTCTCCTTAGATGGATCATTTGCAAAGATTACAAATCACATAATGTGTTAATTCCGCCTTGTTCGCCCCTTCTCGCCTTCATCTTCCACTTTTAGGTGCCAGCGAGGGAACATCAGAGTTGGAAGAAGAAAAAGTAATTCCTGTCAAAGAGCCTGAGCGGATAACACCAGCATACAGGGAAGAAGGGTACATAGAGAAGAATGAAGATCACCATGCTCTACACATGGACTACATACTTGTAAACCATGAAGAAAATTCACCCCTGACGCCCGAGGCCGGTGAAGCCAGAGAAAACACATGTGAATCAGAGTTTCACAGGGGTTCTGAAGAAAGAGCACTGCCGGGAACTCAGCAAGCCGGCTTCCCAGATTCCTGTCAGCCTGCCTCCTTCAATGAAAGAGAAAATGGTTCTGTAGAGAGAATGTCTCCCAAAGGTGATAAGAGATCATCTCTTGAGAGCCCTGGGCAGGACCGGAGCTGGATGGTCTTGGGTCACGGTGAGGTCGGTGATCAGGCGCTGGAAGCTAGGAACTCGGGGCCTGGAGGGTCTGGCAAGGCGGTAGAGCTGACCTCCCCTTGTGGCTTAGGTGAGGGTCCCCACATGCAGGTTCTAGGAGGAATGAAACCTGTGGAATCTTTAACACTAGAAGAGGCCCCTGGTCTGGGCAGCCAGTCCCGGAAAAGCAAGGGCCGCAGCAGGGCCGGCCCAGAGGGCATTCTGCAGCCTGCTGTCCGCCATGACAACGAATGGGAGATGCTTCCTCCCCAGCCTTCTCGGAAAGACAGGGTCCTTGAAACAGAAGTGGAGGAGGAGACAGAGTTTCTGGAGCCCAGAACAAGGAAACCGAGACCAAACGGGTAAGCCAAAAGCTAGATTTATCTTTTTTTTTTTTTTTTTTTCCTGAAAAATATCATATTAGAATCTGGGGAAATGGTGAGGGATTGTGAGATATGAAGAATAGCTAGATGATGGGAGCTTTGCTTCTATGTATGGCCAAGTGTACCATCTGTAAAAACAGCTGCTAGATAAAGATAATGATGATTCGTGGGTATTTTCAGTCAAAAAAGAAAAGAAAAAAAAAACAACACTTCAGTTTCCATCCAGAGTCTGTACTTACCCTTACTCCCCTTACTCAATACCTATATTACTTTTAAACAAGGAGCTGGAACCAGAGAAAGCAGGGCACTAACATTTTTTCATAGAGCACCAAAGAGTTTGCTTGCATTATCTCATTTAATACTTACAACAACCCTGACATGGTCGGTATTATTACCTTTCCTTTCCACATACCAATGGAGGTGACTTGAAGTAAATTAACCAGAGGGAACACTCTGGGATTTGAAGGTTTTTCACCTCTAAAGCCAGTATTTTTCCTGCAGACACACTGCCTATCTCACACAACGAGCGAGTCTGGTCTTATGTCACACCTAACTCACAAGGAGGGCTAACTAAGGAGAGGCCACAGCAGGCTCAAAATCTTCGTGTGAAGCATTCACTCCCCAGCTGGCTGAAAGATTGGCCAACAACCATCAGACTAGGGGTTCATTCATTCATTCAGCACACGGGGTCTGAGAATCTGCCCTGTAGGGAGTTTCTGGGCGGTCAGTGGGTATAAGGCAGAACGTCGGGGAACAGGATGTCCTCTCTGCCCTCGGGCTTCCCAGGCCCTGCCAACACCACAAAGGGTTGTTCATTTCTCTTCATTTGTCCTGAAGGAGCCCTCTGGCTCCCCGGGACGAAAGAGCAAATTGTGACAAGTTAAAAGGGAAGCTCATGTTTCCTCTTTAAAATGTAGTGGGAAAAAGATCTCTTTTTCCTGCTCATTTCGGGACCATAAAAGACTATGCCTACCACGTACTCACTGTGAGTCCAAGAATCTGGATTCCAGCCTGGTTCTGCCGTGACTGGCCATGTATGTTGGGATCGGGATCAACCCTAGGCTTTAAATTTCTTCCTCCATAAAGTTGGTGGCTTGGGCCGGAGGACCTCAGGCCTTCCTCCAGCTGCCATTTGCGGGAACTTCATTTGCGTGTAAACAGAATGTGTCCACAAGAGCTGTCGTCTCCACAAATTTCCTCTCTCCGGGAAAGGAATAAGGAAACAAGAAGGAACTGTGGGGGTATCTCAAGGGTTCTTAAAGGGCCCTAAAGAGTTAAAAGCTCATATTCAAGGGCAGCTTCCTAAATCCAGACCTTTTCAGTTGGCCTAATCTTTCCTTCTTCCTGTCAAGCTCTTTCCTTCCAGAGAGCCCCCAGATCCGTTATCGGAAAGAGGGTAGCAGATGGACCCCAGCAGCCCCGCTGGTGTCATTATGGATGGAGCTCAGAACTCGGGCAGCCTCGCCTGGGCTGAGCTATTGCTTGGCTTCTCGTCTGCATTTTCAGGCCCCTGCGGTCCAACAGATGACACTGTTCCCTGGTGCCACTGGCCCCCTTTCTTGCCAGCAGATTTCTTTGCTCATATTTTTCTGCTCAGCCCCTGCAATAATGATGATTTTCTCACAGTTAGGGGAGGGGGCAGAGTTTCCCCGCTGGCGTCTGTATTATGAACCTTTTGCATAAATAATTTACTCTTGACTATATTTGAAAGGTTCCCTCTGTGCTAGATTTTGAGAGAGTACAGAGCTGTGGAAAACAGTGATTCTCTAGGTGGGGTCCTAAAACCGGCAGCCTCGGGGCGCCTGGCTGACTCAGTCAGTAGAACATGGGACTCTTGATCTGGGGGTTGTGAGCCCCATGTTGACCGTAGAGATTACATAATTTTTTTTTTTTAATAAAACCAGCAGCCTCAGAATCACCTGGGTGCTTGATAAAAATGCAAATTCCCGACCCTACTCCTCGCTCTTCCTGAATCAAGAACTCGAGATGGGGTCCAGCCATCTGTGCTTTAGCACGGGTGATTCTGGTGCACGCTCAAGTTGGAGAACCACGGATCTAAAACTTCCTCCCAGTCCTCTAGTTTAAGAAGGGAAGTAAACACAGGTAAAGAGGTAGATCATAGTGTAACATGTAAATCAAAGTAGTTGCTGACCAACATGTGTATAAATATAAATAGCTACCTATCATGAGCATTTGCCACATACAGGGTACTAAACCATGTGTGTGTGCGCTACCTCATAGTACCATGGCAGGAATTACTCAAGGAAGGACACTGATGTTTAGAAAGGTTGAGAGGCATCTGGGTGGCTCAGTTGGTTAGGCGTCTGCCTTCAGCTCAGGTCATGATCCTGGGGTCCTGGGATCCAGTCCCGCGTCGGGCTCCCTACTCAGTGGGGAGTCTGCTTCTCCCTCTGCCTCTCCTCCTGCTTGTGCTCTCTCTCTCTCTCTCTGAAATAAATACATAAAATCTCTCTAAAAAAAAAAAAAAAAATAGAAAGTTTGAATCACTTGGTCTGGTTTCTAGTTAGAAGTGAAGCAGCTACGATTTGAATTTCAGTCTTTCCATGTCCAGAGTGTGTGTTCCTGCTAGTAAATTAAGAGGGGAGGCACCTTAATGGTGGAGGAACTAGAGTGGGCTTATTACCCACCCACATCAGGAGGCAGGGTGCCAAGGGCCCTCGATACTTTAAAGGGCCCACGTGGAACTTTGAACTTCTTTTAACATCTAAAGAAAAAAAATGATTATACTCCTGTGTGGATTATGTGTTTTTTCCTACCAATGCAGATGTAAAATAAAGTTCTGGATTTTTTTTAATGAAGGAAAGAGCCCAGGAAAGTAACAGTGCCTAAGGCCTGCCCAAGGCGTAAGGTGGCCCTGAGAGGTGTAATTCGAGACGGGCATTAAAGGAAAGTCATAATCTGGAAAGGCAAAGAAGTGGGTAAGAGGTCAGCCAAACTGTCGAGGAAGAGGGAGATGAAGGAAACCATGGACACAGCAAGATAATCACAGAAGCAATATGAGATAGTCCTATTGTTCTGACTAAAAACCTGGAAACATCTTCTGACACAGAATTTGGCCATAGGGCAGAACTGAGACTATCCTGGAAAAAAAAAATTAAAGTTTGGGCTTCAAAAAGAGAAATAGGCGGATAGTATATGCAATAGGACATACCAGCTAGGAATTGGCTACTGGCGCTGCCCTCCCCCCACCACACCCCCTCTCAAGTTCCCGCCCTGGTTTGAGAGCTGCAGGCCATATTTTCAAAATGTGAGGAAGCCTCTGAAGGTGGCTTTTCTCCTTGTACTTCACCGACTGCCTCTTGTTAACAGGGCTTGTCAGGAGTGTGGGGAGAGAAACTCTCTCCCTTGAGATCTGCAGCGCTGTGTTCTGGTTCCTAGGATCCATCTTCCCTCTTCCCCGAGGCTTTGCCAACACCTTGGTCATCCTCCAGCTGTAGACCCACCAGCCCAGGATCACACACCAACTCCCGAGATCACACACAACATCCCTATCTGATGGATAGGCCCAATGTTTCTGGTGGGGTCACAGAGAACATCTGCACAGTAATCTGCCCCACACACTATTTTCTTAAAATGAAGAACCCTTTATAGGTTTCTTTTAAAGAAGACGTGGTTGCAAGAAAGTCATGTGAGAAAAGGATCACTTGATTATGTACTAGTCAGGGCTCTCCAGAGAAACAGAACCAACAGGAGCAATAGGAGAGATCCATCTATCTTTGATCTAGAGAGAGAGAGAGAGAGAGAGAAATTATTTTAAGGGATTGGAATTGGCTTGCCCAGGTTTAGGGGCAATCAAAAGTTGTCGCTGTCTTGAGTCTGAATTCTGCAAGACCACAGGCTGGAAAACTTAGGCAGAGTCTCTGTGTTGTAGACTTGAGGAGAGTTCCTTGTTTTTTGAGAAATTTCAGACCTTGCTCCTAAAGCCTTCAACTGACTAGACAAGGCCCACCCATGTTCTGGAGAATAATCTGCCTTACTCAAAGTCGGCTGATTTCACTGTTAATCACATCTAAAAAAATTCCATCCCAGCAACATCTAGACTGGTGTTCGACCAAATAACTGGGCACCATAGCCTAGCCAAGTTGACAAATAATATTAATAATCTTAGGTTATATTCAAAAGCCTGAACTAGCTACATGCTAAGTGAATATGAAACCATTAATATTTGTAAACTCACCACCATCTAAATTGTACAAAAGTGGGTTGATCAATATACAAATATATTGGCTTTCTCTGGGTGTGGGTAGGGAAATAGCTGTGCAGGGTGATGAATGGAAGTAATTTCCAAGAGGAGGAAGTAAACTGACTCTCCTTGTCTGGTCTCCTATAGATACACGCAGGGTTGGGGGGCAGGGCAGTGGGAGGCAGAGGGGAGGAGGACAAGAGGGAGCTCTGGCACATGTGCTTTTGAAACCGTATTTAGAAATAACCTGATCCAGGGGTGCCTGGGTGGCTCAGTCGATTAAGCATCTGCCTTTGGCTCAGGTCAAGATCTCGGGGTCCTGAGATTGAGCCCCGCATTGGGCTCTCTGCTCAGCGGGGAGTCTGCTTCTCCCTCACTCTTCCTCTGTGCTCGCTTGCGTGCGCGCTCGATCTCTCTCTCTCTCTCAAATAAATACAGAAAGAAAGAAAGAAAGAAAGAAAGAAAGAAAGAAAGAAAGAAAGAAAGAAAGAAAGAAAAGCCTAATCGTTGTATCTGTGGAGCTCTAACTTGTCTTCTAGCTCTGTGAGCTGAGGTATTTGGTACTCCCTGAAATAAAAATGACCTTCAAACATAATAGGTGTCATATTCCACACAACCTGCTTCTTAAGGTCATCTCTGTGCATTCTTTCTTCTTAAATTAGTAAGGTTGGCCTTTTTTTTCTGTCTGACAAGACTGCGGGAAAGAACTCCCTTTTCTCCTTATGAGTGACCCCATTAAACCTTTATACAGTTTCACAAGACCCTCTAAAGCCAGACTTTTTCTGTCTGGGACTTAGGGTTGAGGAATTAGTACATGGAGTCTTAAACCCACGTGAATGCTGCAAATGAAAAATGGGTAAAGAAATAATCTGTTAACTCTTTCTCTCGGCGTTGGCTAACGATATGTTTGGGCACGCAGAAGAATCAAGCCCTTTGAGCACATACTTCCCCCTCCCTGGGTCTTGCTGTTTGGATGGGCTGTCTCCCAGTTCCAAACATTCACCCTTTCTCCCAGGCAAGTTGCTACTCCATAGACGACAGCCGTCCCTTGTTTACTCACGGTTATTTGCCTTTGCCCAGAACCAGACCTGGAAGACCAAACTTGGCGCTGACTCTGTTTATTTTTGTAATTATATTTGATCACTTGGTGTGTTATGTTTGGTGGCTTGGTGCTGATAATTAAATACATTCAACGTTCTTTAAATCTGCAGTTTAACTCAGGTCTTAGTCTCCTTTTTGAAAAAAAAAAAAAAAAAAAAGTTTTTTTTCCACGTCTCCCCACCAGCCCCGGCTACGTCTCCACTTCTGGCCAGCCCTACCCAGAACAGACTTCAGATAAGTCTGGTCCACCCAATCACCATCTGAGTTCAACAGGGCGAATTTTATTATCCCTACTTCATAGATCAACCAGCTCAGAAATGAGCCGTTAACGTCATCCAGAAATGAGACCGTGGTAACGTAAGGACTTGAACTTCTGTCTTCTCCCCTCCAGCCCAGTGCTTGTCGATAAGACACAGAGACCGAAGCAATCATTTTTTACCACGTATGCTATAGGTTGACATATTTCTTCCTGTCCTCCCACTGTCCCATTGAGAAGTACATCACGTTTAATAGCCAACATTCCCAGAGTTGTTTGGAGAATAGCGGAATCAGAACTCGCCTCTGACTCTTTGCTCTGTCGTGTGACCTACCGAGGCCTTCCCGTGCCGGAATGCACATTTCACACCACAGCTGATTTGTGATGGTTACTCCCCCGTCAGTGGGCTGCTCCCCCTCTGTGGTTTGTGGGGCCAACTCGAGTGGCCAGAGGCCGGGGAGGGGTGAGGGAATCAAAGCCCTTCAATGTACATCTAAGTTCTCCATATATTTATAGATGCGGTATTTTGTGGTAAAGGATTTTATAGCCAGAGAAGGCCCTAAACACCAAGATGAGGTATACAGGTCAGCTGTCCCGTGGGAGGAGCCCCCACAGAGGAGCCCTTTTGTGTCGCGCCGGCTTCTAGTTTGAGGAAGAATCCAAGGTATTTCTCCAGCTGGAATGGTGAAATGTCAAAACTGATGTCAGGAATTTAAAAAAACAACAAAACAACAACAACAAAAAGACTTCCATGGACATTGATGGCATGTGAGGAAGAGGAGAAGTCATGGCTTACAGAAAAGCAGGATACGTCAGGAGAGAGAGGACACGCTTAAATGAGGAGAATTCGAGAACTATTTAATAAAGGGAGTATTTACCAAGATGGAAGGAAAGCGTGAGGAGGGAATGGCATAGTAGCTCAGGAATGGAGACAGTACAGCTGTCCTCGTTCCCAGGCCTCACGGGCAAGGAGAGGGTGCTTTCCAGAACCCAGAACAGGAATGTCAGTCTTCCTGAGAACAGCCGTGGCTGAGAGTTGGGGGGCACGGCCGGCCAGGGGCCTTCACACAGGGAGGAAGCCAGAGGAGTGCAGCTCCCCGCCTCCCTACTTCCCTCTGAGCTCCCACCAGGGCCCCCAAAACCAAGTGCAACTCAGAGTGGGAGGGAGCCTCCTGGGGCCGAGAGCAAGGGGGAGAAAGGAAGAGAGTAAAGCGAAAGCGGCACACAGATGTTATCCCGGACGGCTGGCTGAGCTAGAAAGCAGCCTCAGAAAAGTGTGCCGAGATCTGTGAACGTACAGGATAGTTGACTATTCCTCCAGTGCAACGGAGGCCCAGTTTCCAAGATCCAGGGGAGAGTTCTCTTAGAACAAGAGCCGTCGAAAAGTCACCCCAAGATTGGGTCCCGCTTTGTAGAAACCCAGGCTGTGCCAGTAGAAGAAATTAGGATGCTACCTTCCCCCCGTGTTAACTGTTTGTTGAGGGATGAGGTTTCTTTTAATTGTCAACCTAGGAGAGTTTTGTTCTAGGTAATGGCCCGGCAGGAAAATGTTCAATTCACTCCCATAAACTATCTCAAAATGTTAGTCAGCTCCAAATCAAAATTTATGGAAGATTGAGTGAAAAACATGTAATGCGGATGTTTCATTCCATGTCCCCAGATCTGCCTGGGGTTAAGCCCAAACCAGAGAACCATGTACTTGCCCCATGTTGCAGAGGATACCGTAACGTTTCTTTATCCTGTATTATTTTTGTTGTCTGCCATTGGCTCACGCTGGTGGAAGACGGTAGGTCAGCGCAGTGAAACTCATCTCTTGTGGCAAGGATGTTTTGAGAGCACGACTTTTGTTTTCTTCTCTTCTCTTCTTTTCTCTTTTCTTTCCTTATCACGTGATGGTGGTAGATTTTTACATATCTACCAATATTGCCTTAAAGTAGTGGTATAAAGAAATGCATATATCCTCTTCATACAACTCTTCAGGGTTCCCCTGAAAAACACTTTTTTCCCCCCTTGCTTTTTGCTCTTATCTTAGCACCTCCTGGAATTCCTTGTTCTCCCTCCATCCTATTCTCTGCACATTGAAATTCTGCTTTTCATTTAAGACCCAGACCACATGCCTCTTCCTTCCTAAAACATTCTCCAGTCTTTTCAAACAGAAGGAAGCCCTCTCTCTCCTGAATCTTCCTATGCTTTGCACCTGTTTTGTGGGCCCTCCTCACATTCTGCCTCTTGTTGCATGTATTAGTCTTATTAACATACCTGGATGGAAGCCTCTCGAGGCAGTGGTTAGAGTATCCACATCTTTATTTCCGTCACTGCTGCAAATAGCATTTATCTCATGAAGTTGTGGCTTCAAGTCAAATATTAATTGAAGGGGGATAGCAAAGTCATTTAGATGAGTGAGTCTTAGAAACCTTAGTGGAGAATCTAGTTTCCTTCCTCTGTTCAAATTCATTTACATTTTCAGAAATGACACTAGCCTGTGATTTTCCTTCATCATCTGGCTCTTGTCTAGTTTGGGAATCAGAGTTATACTGGCACCATAAAAAGAGCTAAGGAAATTTCTCTCTTTTTTCTCTTCTTTGGAATAACTTGTATAATCCAGGGGGATCATCTAATACATGAGGACTGGGTAATATTTCTAGAACCTGTCTGTGTCTGTTGCTTATTTGGAGGGATAGATTTTTTTTTTTTTACTAGTAATATGATTTCTTAATGATTTCTGGTCAATTCCATTTCTCATTCTTCCTGCATCCACTTTGCTATTCAGTAGTTTTCTAGAAAATTGTCCATTTCATCAGAGTTTTCAAAATTTTCATAATAAAGTTGTTCATATATTCTCTTGTTATCTTTTCAATCTGCAGATACATTCTTTTCCCTTTAATATTATTTATTCGTATCTTCTTTCTTTTTTTTCTTGTTCAGTCTTTCTAAAGATGGGTTCATTTCCTGATAACTCGATTTGATTTAGATGTTTTCTTTTTTTGTTTGTTTATTTTCCACTTTATTAAATTCTTCTTTCATCTATTTGTTTTCTTGATACTTATTTTGCTATACTGGTTTTCTTCCTGTCAGTATGCTTCATGTTCTTTCTATTTATCTCAGAGGCCCATACTTTTGCCCCTGAACACCAATTACTGTTGACTTCTGCCAGCAGCTCCATCACTGAACTCCAAGTTCATACAGTGCCATGATGCTCACGTCTCCCTACCGCTAACTAACAATTCCAGTCCAAGGGGGAAGTTGGGAGACTGGAATTACTTGTCGGACCCGGATCTTTCGTCTAACATTATTGGACATGGCCTCCATCTCAACTACTTATGATGATCTGGCTGAGTATGATGACCTCCCCAGGACCCTATCAGTCTACACACACACACACACACACACATGCACGCACACTCCACTCAACCTTACACGGCAGCCCCGCCCTGGTCGGTCCACATGGATCCTTCAACCACATTCCTATCTCCTCCTGTCAACCTGCTCCTACAATCCATACTCCACTCACGGGCTTGAGTGAGGCCTTTCAAATGTAAAGATCTTCCTTTCACCACCCACTTTCTTAAAACCGTCCAATGTCATTTTGGAATACAATTCCAATTCTTCACTACCACCTGTAAGGCCCTATGTGTCCTAGTTGCTGCCTACATTTCCGGTCGCTAAGAGCACTCTTTCCATCAGCCCCCAGGCTTGCACACCAGACCGTTTCCAATTCAGTGATTTGGCGCCAGCTGTACTCTCTGTCTAGCCTGCTCTTAACATGCCTGGCTTATTCTTAGCATTCACGCCTCTCCAGAGAGCTCTTTCTTCTACACACACAATGTCACCCTGGGGCAGATGCTCCTGGCACCTCATGGGTGAAGGCCTGGGATGCTGCTCCGTGTCCTACAACATACAAGGAAGGCCTTCGCAGCAAAGGATTATCTAGCCCTAAGTGTCAGTATTGCCAAGGTTGAGAACCCTGCTCTTCCCACTGCCCTGTTTTATTTTCTTCTGTTTATTTGTTGTTTTTTTTTAAAAGATTTTATTTATTTGAGAGACAGAGAGAGAGAGCACAAGCAGGGGGAGACGTAGAGGGGGAGGCAGGCTCTCCACTGAGCAGGGAGCCCGCTGTGGGGCTTGATCCCTAGAACCTGAGATCCTGACCTGAGCTGAAGGCAGACACCTAGCCGTCTGAGCCACCCAGGCGCCCCCTTCTGTTTGTTTAGTGGATTCTGTTCCGTCTGTCTCCACTTGTGAGAATGTACTCTCCAGGAAAGCAGTTGCCACATATTAGGGGCCCCAGAAATACGCCTGATTGAACAAATGGCAAAGAAAGCCAAGTTGTTCCAACATAATTTGCTTTTAATGAAACAGATCATTTCTGGTGTTTGCTGCTTCCTTTTCCAAGGGACACGTGGTAAATTTCGTTTGGGCGCGACTTAGTTCAGGCTCTAACAAATTCCCATAGACTAGGTGGCTTATAAACAAGAGAAATTTATTTCTCACAGCTTTGGAGGCTAGAAATCTGAAATCAGGGTGCCAGGAAGGTCAAGTTCTGTTGAGAGTTTTCTCCTTGGTTGCAGACTGCCAACTTCTCACTGTATCCCCACATGGCAGCGGAAAGAGCAAGAAAGCTCTCTGGGGTCCTTTCAGTAGGGCACTAACTCCACTCATGAGGGTGGAGCCTCATCTAATCCTAATTATTTCCCCAAAGCCCTACCTCCTAATACCATCACATTGGGGGTGGGGGTAGGGTTTCAGCAGATGAACTTGGTGGGGGGATACACACACTCAGTTCATAACGGGATATGCATCTTTTCAGATGTTCCAAAAACCCATCTTTCCTCTTCTTTGGCAATTGAGACCATAATTACCTATCTTTAGTGTCCTTGTACTTTTCCTGGTATACAGTTCCTCCAAGATTCTCACAGCCTTTCAGTTTCCTTAAGCGCTATTACCCACATCCTTCAGCCTCATGGAGAAAAGCCTCATGGAGAAAAGTCAACTTTGCCTATACCAGTTTGTCGAGAGGAGAAAAAGACTTCTGTCATATCAACTCACGTAGCAGTTGATAATATATATCTTCAAAGATCTTTTTTATTCTTGTTTTTTTAACCTTAATTTATTAAATAATGATTTGGATGCATTGGGCTCTCAAAGCATAACTGAAACTCCCCTGGAGAATTTGACATCTGTACCACCCCCTTTTCATTTATATAATGATCAGGATGACACGTCTTGCATTTAAGCAGTAATTATTTTCCTTTTTTTTTTTTTTTAATAGTTGTAACTGCCACAGACCTCAATGACTAAAACAATACATTTACTCAAGTGCCCAGCTGATGCTGACTTAGGGCTCTTTTGCCCCGGCACAGGCTGAGACAACATCCTCCAAGACAAAAGGAAACATCATTGCTGAAAACAGATGTCCACATTTCCCCCATTTAATGAAGTGCCTCTTAAATTTCTAAAGGTATCTGTGATTGAACTGATGACTTAATCAATTTCCATATCAGCTGCTGACTTCTAAAACAGATTATAAAATAGATTGAGTTACAGCGTCTGTTCTACTACACTTAACCCCTCTTTCTGTACCCTCCAGAGGCTTCTTTTTTTCCAGGTGATAAGGGGAAGTCCTTCTAATGAGCCAGCACGTCACAAAGATCAGATCCCCATTTTTAGCCGTCAGCCTGGACACCCAGGGTACGACTAGCTCTGAAGCTGTCTATGCTTCCCTGACGGTTTTGGCTCATCTTGGCTTTGGGAAACGCACTGACACTCTTGCTGAACCTCTGCTGGTCAGTAGCCCTGCCAAAGTCACACCTTCCTCATGCCCGCCCCCGCTTTGGTCCTCCTCCAGGGCTGAGAGGTGGATGGCACATGAGAAATTATGTCATAACTGCTCATAAGTCTGAAGAATTTTGTAGGCTTTTAGTTTATGTAGAGAAAGAGAGCACACGCAGGGGTTGGGGGGAGAGGGGAACAGCAGAGGGAGAGGGACAAGCGGATTCCGTGCTGAGTACAGAGCCCCCAGAGGGGCTTGATCTCAGGACCCCAGAGATCATGACCTGAGCCGAAATCCAGAGTTGGATGCTTAATCGACTGAGCCACGCAGGCGCCCCTGTAGGCTTTAGTTTAAATAAAGATATAAAAAATTTGCTTCTTTCTCTTCTCCCTTCCCCACTGCCCTCCCACCACCCCTAACATCCATGGTGAGGAAAGAAATAGCCATCATTTTAAGTACTAAGAACAGGAGCTAACATTTCTTAAGTACTTACTGTGGCCAGGTCCTCAGCTGAGTAATTCACTTTCCCCTTTTGTTAGTGGTTGATCAACTGGAGTAGTGCCTAAAACTGCCCAATCCCCCCATCACAGCCCCCTCCCCCCCAGCCCCGCCCCCACCAAAAAAACAAAACTAAAAGGTTATGTAACGGAACTCTGAGCAATCCAGTTCAGAGGACGGTACCCATAGTTACTTTTTGCTTTGACATTTTGCCTGATGGTGATCAGAAGTCTTTGGTTTGTCTGACAATATTTTTTTTCTATGCAGAGCAAACAAACGAATGCACTCCTGGCATGGAAACTTTTCATTCCTATTTCACTTACCTTACCTATGTCAAATATTTCTGTCAGCGTTTTGAGAATTAATAATTGTATTACTAACTAACATTTACTGTGAGTTGATTTTAACCTAGACTCTTTACGATTTCTATCTAGATGTATCGTTCTTCCAAGTGCCAGTATTACTATCCGCCTGTGAGTCAGCGGTCTGAGGCAGCAGGCACTGTGGTAACTGGTCCGAATTCGCTAATAAATAGAAGTTAGGTTCAAACTCTAGGACCTCTGACTGCACAGTCCACATGCTTTATGGCCCCACGCCTCTGTCTTCCAATAGCCATGATTTTGTGCAAACATCATAACCGTCTCTGGAACCTCCAATTGGCCTTGTTTCTGTATCTGACCATGCTTCCAGAGTCCATTTTATTACGATCTTACCCATTGTCCTGCAAAGAAAGTAATCACGCTGCCATCTTACTGCATGTGCTGTGAAGCTACAGGATTTTTTTTTTTTAAGATGTTTCAGGGGAGCTAGATCCTTACAAGATTTTTTTTTTTTTTTTTAAAGATGTTTCAGGGAGCTAGATTCCTTCCAACCTGTGCTTTGAGCCCATTCACATCCAACCTCACTCAGGAACAGGGGTGGCAGCAGTTTTTCCGAGCAGACAGGAAAATCAAGGCGGCTTCTCTGGCTGCACGAGCTGGATGAAAGAGTATTCTATGCTCCCTGACGCAGCTCCGCGCGGCCCCAGTTCCATCCCCCAGGGCCAGAGCACCGGCGGCGGCCGGTTCACTGGGAGATCTGGGAGGCAGGTGATCATCCTTATTTAGATGTGGCAGGGATCACGTGGCCAGAAAATGGAGGCGAATGTGTATTCCCAGTTAACTGCTCCGGAAGGGAGATGCTGAGGAGCTGCGACCGAGCATCCTTCTCGCCCTCCGGGTGGCCAGCCTCCCCGCACCCTCAGGAGGTAGGTGGGTCCCGGCGCGGCTCCGGGAGGATCGCGTGTCCGCAGGACACATCGCAATGGAGAGTGTCGTTCTCGCGGACCGGGCTATTGCTGCTGGGAAGTTGGAGGGGGAGAGAGGAGGAGGAGGAGGAGAGGATGCGGGGCTCTGCCCAGCCCCTCGCCAGTGACAACTGGCAGCTGCATTTCCTTCTGCATCAACTCCCCACGGGGAAGGCTTGTGGTCTTTGACGCCGTCCCCTGCCCCTCCCTTGGCGATCAGGTCACTGGGGAACAGACTCTGTAACAGCTCTAAACATTTTGTCTTCCTTTCTGTCTGTGATGAAAATGGAGATAGAAAATCGAAGGAAGTGACAGTTTGGAAACTGTTGAGGGCTCTTGCTTAATGGGTATTATAGTGTCTGACCAGCGGAGAGGTCGCATTTTTATTTCTTGTATTATTGCTTGTAGTTGCTGAACCTAGTAACAGTCGCTTCTCCTTTTTTCAAATGAATCTTGTAATCTTTAAATCTTACCTCAGTTCTAAGCTGCAGAAATAGGTCATCCTCAAAAATGGACTTGTGTTGCTCTCTCCCACCTTTTCAAAACCCAGAGATAAAATACACTATGGACAGAATATCACTGTTTCCCTGAGAAACTAAGTTATACGAGAAACTAAAACAAAACGACCACCTGGTCAATTTCAAACAAGAAATACATGGGTTCTTAAATTCCTCTGTGGAAACCAAAAAACAAAAACAAAAACAAAACAAAACTAGACTCCCACCTGGGGGGGATTTAAATAAAGTATAATTCTTCCCGAGATCAGAGTACTAGTTGGTCTTGGTGATTCAAGGGAGAGGGACAGCATCTGTGTAAACCGCCCCCTTCTTTCATATGAACTCTTGACGTGGTGTGTCTTATGCAGACCACCTTGTGAGCGAGCCCGGCTTCCAGGCTTACCTCCTCCCGGATGACTGCCCCAAGCCAGAGAGAGAAATGGGAGCTGCCACTGAATGAGACCACTTCGAAATGTTCAGTTTGACGAAAGTTTTCTTAAAATCTTAATTGACCATATTTGCAGAAAGTAAAATCTGGAATCATTAGATTAAACTACCTGGTGATTAAAAAAAAAAATGACCCATGAAATTTCTCTTAATTGATAACAGACTTATTATCTGGGAGGAAAATCCTGTCTTTCTCAGTAAATTACACATATTCAGGATTGTGAAACCTCCCGTACTTTAAAATGGCTTGAACCTTGCTTTGCAACTCAAAGACGGATGAAACAAGATGAGGCTGCTGTCCTTTGCAGTTAGCAGTGCCTGAACATCCTTGGGAGATTTTACTTTGTAACACAAAGTAACCTTTATGTCCTAAATAAGGTGTGAAGCTTCAAAGGTACTTAAGGATAATAAGCCAGAGTCTCTTCCTATTAACAGGAAGCCAGATTAACTTTTTTTTTCCGTGGCGAGGGCTCTCTTTGGTATATCCCAGTGAATTTTCTTTACATCCCATTTGGTTTTTCACTCTTGAATGGCTCTGTACTAGGGAAAGATTTAATCTTTTATTAAAGGATCATAATACTTCCTTGACCTTTAGACTTAATACTTCCTAGCTAGTGAGAACACAAGGTGTGGGGTTTGCCCGAAGGTTCAAGTAAGTACTCAATATAGTTTATGATAGGAAAGCTCGTTCACCCATAGCAAATAAAAGCTTTTTTTTTTTTTTTTTCCTTTTTACCTAGTCTGGAATTGCCTGCCCTTTGTTTGATGCATCAAGATCTTATAAATAGAGGCTTTATGGAAAGCAAGTTCCTGCTAGAGTAGTATTTGAATTTGGGATGGGTTCTCAATTCTTTATCAATTCCAGTTAATAGTGTAGCTGGGGGAAAGGGGCAAGGGGAACAAGGGGCAGAGGGAAAATCAGTGAAGGACCGATTCTGTCCCTGGTATCCTGTCTGCATCAGAGTTGACAAAGAACATTTGGCTGCAGGTCCTTCTGCATTAATAATGGCAGGAATCGTGGGGGTCTTGGGTGTGCACACTTGGGTGTGCAAGAGGGGTGTGGGAGAAGAGGCAGAAGTGGATGCCCCCTGTCTGAGCACCATTATCATTTGAGGGCTCCAGCAGGCCATCTGCCTACTATTTTGATAGTTTTCTGATTCTCTGTATTTACAACCCAAGTTTCAACTGGTAGGGTAAGAGAAACTGAAGTAAATCTTAGAATTCATTTTCACTCACTTCTTCAGTTTACAGGCAAAGAAAAAGAAAAATGAGCCCTGGTCACAGTGAGGGATTGGCTCAAGGTCACCATCAGTGGCCGGGCTGGGATCTGGACCAAGAGGCCTAGCTCTTGATCTTGTGCTGTTTCCTCTCAGCCTTATCAGAAGGCTCTAGCAAAATCTAGTCCATGCATTTGAAGTTCTCAGGGTTTAAAAAAAATCTAGCAGCCTTCTATTTTAAGGCTAAGGTGGCATTTCCTAATTCCTTTCCAACCCTTAAAAATTTGAGTGAAAGGTGAAAAAAAATCTGGGGGACGTGTAACTGACACCACTCTCAGAGCTTGTGCATTTCTTATGGACAAGGTGCTACCGCTCAGGACTGCGTACGATGCAAAAGTAATCCAAGATGCAACCCTCACTCTGGTGAGGGGAAGGGAGGAAACAAATGGCTTGCAAAGGGCAGAAGGAAGTCAATTCCACAAGAGGTATAACCGTGGAGCTCTGGGCCCGTAAGGGTGGGACGGCCTTGGTCGTAGAGGAGCAAGTACAGGATTCATGGATAAAGTAGGCTCAGTAGTGGGGGGGGGGGGGAGGAAGGAGCACTCCAGCAGAAGGGCATATAAAGCAAGTTGTAGAGGCAGGCGAGCTGTCAGCAAGACTCGGGGAGCTAGGAGCTCATTTTGCCTGCACGGTAGAGCATTTGGGGACCCACGGGGGAATTGGTCTAAATGCTGGAGGGCCCTGCGGGTGAAACAGAAGTTTGTGTTGCGTGTACCGGCCGTGGGAAGCCGGAGTTTTCTGAGCCGGGTGTTGTGATTGGCAGTGGACTGGCGCTGGTGTGGGGGAGTTGGGAGGCAAGCTGGGAGCTGGTCGTCCACCTGAGACATCCGAGAGGCTGGAACTCTGCCGAGGGCGGAAAGAGGGGAGGCGATCCCAGAAGGGCAGACCTGGAAGAGAAGTACAGTGCTTGGAAATGGAGAGGTGCCTGAAGAAGAGTGGGCCCGTCCGGGGGTAGGTTACCATGTCATTGCCCACGACTGGGAGCCTGTATCCTTGCCGGGCTTGACGCGGGTTAACGTGAGCAAGGCGAAGAAAGCGTGAACGGCCCCCACCTGAACGAGATCGAGCCAGCTTGGGTGTGAGCACTTGCAGAAAGCTAAATCCACATCTGATTAGTCAGCATGAGGTCATGGTCCCATGCTGGCCTGTGGTTTCTATGACGACACTTAGCCGCTGTTACCAAGAGCGAGGGCAGCTACTGAGGTGTCCCTACTGGGCTGGGACGTGAAGGGGATGGTGACATTTTCCTCTGGTCGTCCTCTTCCCTGCAGGGCCCCGGCCGACTCTAGTCTTACAAGGAGAGGAAGGAGAACTCCCAGTTCTAAGACAGGAATCAGGCCCAAGGGTGCCCCTGACGAGCTCCGAGAAGATTCTGACTCATAGAGAGGAAGAACAGAATAGATCCTGACAGTGGGTGTGAGGGCTGAGGACAAAGGGGGGAGAAAGGAGCGCTCAGATGTAATCTATCCCCCTCCCTCCCAGCCCATCCACCAGGTCCAGCCCAAACACTACCTCTTGACTGGAACGTCTAGGTTCGTGGACTCTGTGCCCTTGGTTGGAGGGGCTCCTCTTGCCTCTGAAACTCACGGTGACCTCTCATGGCATTTGACTCCCCTTGTGCTGCTTTGTGTGAACCTGGGTGTGTCTTTTCTTCTCTCTCCTCTTAGATTTTAAATTCTTGAAGGGCAAAATCTGTGTCTGAACCATTCTTTTTGTCATGTACCCTCCCCAGACTAGTTTAATGCTTTCCATATGGTTCTAGAACAGACATGTTTGTTGAACTCCTACTCAAAAGAGTAGCCTGATAAACAGTCTGAGTACCGTAGAAGCGTCTTCCGTCAAAGCTTGTGGGAAGCTAGTTTGGAAACCTCAGGTGGATAATCGGAATGTTTCGGTCTGGTTTTGCCTGCAGACAGAGATCCTTCAACATCCCTTTGGAAAGGAGCACAGCCTTTCTGTAGCAGGATATAGTGTTGTCCAAACCCGACGTGGAAGCCCCATTTAGAAGGCTACCACTGCCCGTGAAGCAAGAACCTTTTATTCAAAGAGGAATAAAAACGTTACTTAGCAAATAGTTTTTTCTACATCCAACTCCCAGAAAGACCCAGGAAGGGTTGATGGAATTGGGAGTTCTGGAAATAGCACTTCCTGAAATAAAACAGGCCTGAAGCCAAGCTGATGTGATCTCAAGAGAGCAGCTGTGCACGAGGTAGGTTAGGAGGGCAGGTGACGTGGAGATGAGAGGACAGCTAGAGATTTTTGATCCATGGAAGGCTAGTATTGATCAATGAAAAATAGAAGGCTTGGGATGGAGCAAAACCCTATCCGTGGGCCAGCCATGGGAGGTTTCCCCTGTGCCTTAAGCTAAGTTCAGGGATGATCAAAGATCATGTCCTTGACACAAGGCCAGAGACAAGATTTGGCATAAAAAGGCTGTCACCGCATTTTTCATGTACTTACCAGTTTATAAGCTCCAGGCTTGTTAGGCTTGTAGGTGAATGGTCTTAGGCTGTTAATTTTATTTCCCAGTTCTGTTATTCACTAGCATGGAAACTAGGAAATGGGGAGTGATAGACCAAACAGAGTTCGAGAATCCCACGTAATGCTATAATTCTGTGAACAATTATTCAAAAGCATAAGGACATTTTCTCCCTAAATAGCCGTGTACATTTCACAAGAAAGATGCACCGAAGTTAAAGAAGTAGCTAAATGCATCAGATCTCTCTGTGAAGTTGGCATAGCTGTACAGATACCTGAAAACATCCCTCAGGAGAGTATGAAATTAATCAAGTCCCGTCAATTAGCTTCATAGAATGTAATTATACAATGCAGCGGGACATGTGTAAGTAAAGGTGATGGAATCTTTGTCTCAGTCTCGTGGGGCCTGGCTTGGGCTCCTCTCCTTCCCTCTAAATCTGTCAGGCAGCAGTAGAAGAGACTTCCAGGAGAAGGGATGAATGAAAGAGCTGATACGCCCTTCCAGAGCTAAGATTCTCACACTAGGTGTGCCGGGGGAGGAGATCAGATACTATATGCATTTGCTCGAGCTGCCGTCACAAAGCATCATAAACCGGGTGGCTTAAATGAGAAAATTTGATTTCTTCCCAATTCTGGAGGCTAGAAGTCCAGGATCAAGGTACGAGTGGGGTTGGTTTCTTCTGAGGCCTCTCTCCCTGGCTTGGAGGTGGCTGCTTTCTCCCTCTGTCTTCACGTTGTCTTCCTGCTGTGTCCTAATCTCCTCGTTTTATAAGGACACCGGGTGTGCAATGTAATGATTTAATATTTCCATACATTACTCGGTGCTCACCACAGTAAGGGTGCCCTTCATCCCCTTTATCTATTTCACTCATCGCCACCACCACCCCCAGCCCCTGCGAACTACACCTGTTTGTTCTCTGTATTTAAGAGTCTGGTTTTTTGCTGGTCTCTTTTTTTCTTTGTTCATTTGTTTTGTTTTTTAAATTCCGCATATGAGTGAAATCAGTGATCTTTGTCTTTGTCTGACCAACTTATTTTGCTCAGCTCCATACCCTCTGGGTCCATCCGTGTCGTCGCAAATGGCAAGATGTCATTCTCCTTTATGACTGAGTAATACTTCCTTTATATATATGAAGGCCCCACTTTTCAAAAGGTCAGAGCCAGGACTCAAAGGCAGGCTGTCTGTCTCAGCTGCTAGTGAGGAAAAATAACTAGAAGAGAGGAATTCAGGCCATAATTGTTAGGCCCTTGGTAGATGCGGTCCCGGATGTGTGGAGCGGCCCACTTCTCATGCTGGGTTAGGTCTCGGCACTGTGCTGCTGAAATTTTGTTCTGCATGAACATATTGAGAGAGAAAGAGAGAGTTAAAAAGAAAAGAAGAGGAAAGAAAAAGAACGGTTCCTTGGTTTACCCTTGTGAGGTAAACAAAATCAAAGAGATTTATTTTCTGTAGGACAGCTCAGAATCTGTGACAGGTTCACGTGCATTAATATATAGTGTTTCCCAGACTTCCCTGGCACAAAGCCCTTTTGCATATAGATCTGTGAAATCTCTCCTGCAGGCAGAGGCTCTGGGAAGCAGTGGCTTAAAAAAAGGACAGGAAGCGGCCCTTCCGTGTCTCTTTGGCCCCTGGGCCCATTTGGAACGCTCAGGTCCCGTTCCTTCCCTTGTGTCCATTTCAGCTTGTGTCCCTATCAGCCATGGGCCTGAGCGCGTGGGAAGCTGATTGCAGGAGCGGATTCCAGAAATCTGCCCGTATCTTGCCACAGCCTGCTTCCTGAGGTCACTGGGGTCTGAGAGGTGACTCTGTTGTAATTCACAGCCAGTGACTGGGTGTGAATGAAAAGATAAAGGAACTTTATACTGGAGGAAAGCAAGGCAACATCGAACCATCAGGAAGGAAATCCAGAAAATGAAAATAGGTTAGTGTTATGAAAGGTACAGAACAGTGGAGCACCCGTCAGGCATTTATTCAGCAAGTGCTCCCGGGTGCAGGCTGCCCGGCAGTGCTCTCGCCTCCTGGGTTTTTACGGGGAGCACAGTACCCACTGACGCTTTAGGATCTGGCAGCCCATCCAGAAGGAAATGTCTCTGTTTTCTGCCTCAGTGTCTTCATTTGAGAACCAGAAACGACAGTGACTTAGAGGGTTGCTACCCCAAACCAGTATTAATATCAAAAGCATAAAGACTTGGGCGCCTGGGTGGCTCAGGTCATGATCTCAGGGTCCTGGGATCGAGTCCCGCATCGGGCTCCCTGCTCAGAGGGGAGTCTGCTTCTCCCTCTACCCTTCCCGTGCTCATGATCTCTCTCTCAAATAAATAAATAAAGTCTTAAAAAAAAAAAACAACACCCAACAAACAAACAAAACCCAAAAAACAAAAAACCAAAACCCCCACAAAAGTATAAAGACTTGTGGAGGCAGAGAGATGCAATGTGGAATCAGGTATTTTTCTTTTTCTTTAAAGAAAAGAACATAAGTGAAATAGGGAAATTTTCAGAACCAAAGATAGAAAAAAAAATTATTTTTTAAGGAAACAGAATGCAAGACTGAAACACAAAAAGCAACAACACTAGGGAAATAAACAGCAACAGTCAAGAGTGAAAGTGAAAAGCCGAGGGTAGAGGTCAGACACAGACTATCAAACAAAGGTAGAATTCAATAAACGGGAACCGACCTACTGCAAAAGATGACTCAGCACTTCCCGTGAAAAGCAGGCAGCGTGTCTGTGTCTTAGCTATTTTCACATCCCCACTGCTTGCACAGATCAGACCTTTTGAAGTACTCGTGAGGATAAATGAATATGACAGTCATGTGACCAGAGGGGGCGGCAGCAGCCCCATCACGGGAAGCTGATCGGAGGCTGGTCTTCTCCGCCTTTCTTCCATGATGCTGACAGTTCATGTTTTTGTTTACGGCCGCTGCCTCCTACACTTTATTTTGGAAAACATTAAGATCCCTGGTAATATGGCAGTGGGATGTGACGACAGACTAGTCCTACTGATAAACAGCTGAATTACTCCTTACTGAGCACTTAATTTTTCTAATGTTAACTTGGCTTTGCCCAAGAGAAGATTTCTAGAAACTCTTATAGCATCTAATTATATTTAAATTACCTCTTTATTTTAAAATATGGCACATGCTTGTGTTTTAAAAATTGAAACAATACAGAAAAACTCCTTTCTCCCCGTGCCTATAGCATATGTATAGCTGCTATTAATAGTATATTTCTGTTCCTTCTAGATATTATCTATCCCCAAAAATATGTATAAATGTTTATAACTTTATACAAATGCTACTATTCTAAACATACTATGTTGTGAGTTGATTTATTTATTAAATATATCTGAGGTGCCATTCCATGTCAATAAGTTTAGAAATCTTTTTTACATTGATATACCATAATGAATTTCCTGCTATATTCAATCACTCTTCTATTAATGGGCATTTAGATTATCCCTTGTAGTATTTTAAAAAAAAATAAATTACTTAGGTAGAAATTTCATTTAGTCAGTGAATGGACAACTTGGATCCAAAGCTTAGGGCACAATGGTGTACAGTACTCCATATCCCAAAGAAAGAGATGGCAAGGTGCTCTCAACATTAAAGGCCTCTTAAAAATTGACCCACTTTTGCCAAGCTCAGCCGTCACCCCAGCCTATAGGAGCGGAAGATTGGGGAGGAGAAGAGAGAGGGAATTTTCAAAAGTCATTGTTGGCGAGGAATAGCGGGGTGAGTCCCTTTCTGCCCCTCCAAAGCCAAGTGAGAGTTGCTGCAAGAGAGTCACGGGTAGAGATTCAGAAAACCTACCACAAGGGAGACAGTCTTCTTACTCCCAGTTGGAGGTCTACGTGGGCAGTGGACTTGGGTGTGTGCCCTGAGGAAGGTGGCAGAGGGTGACCTGCATTGTCACAGCAGGGTGGGGTAGGGTGATACAGGCATCCTGTGTGTGGACAGACGGTAGTGGACTTGAGTCATTTTGTAGCAGCCCACCTGTTATGGGCTTGGTTGTTACCCCTCTCCCTGGATTCATATGTTGAAGTCCTAATCCCTAGTATTTGGAGATGGGAGTCTTTAAAGAGGCGATTAAATTGAAATGAGGTCTTTAAGGATGGGACACTAGTCTGATATGATCTATGTCCTTATAAGAAGATATTAGGGGTATGTGGGTGGCTTAGTTGGTTAAGCATCCAACTCTTGATTTCAGCTCAGCTCATGATCTCAGTGTCATGGGAGTGAGCCTCGAGTCGGGCTCAGCACTCACCATGGAGTCTGCTTGTCCCTCTTCTTCTGCCCCTCCCCCTACACCTTCTCTCTCTCTCTAATTAATTAATTAATTAAAATCTTAAAAAAAGAAGAAGGGGAGGAGGAGATTAGGATACAGACACACATAAAGGTGAAGACCATGTGAAGACACAGGGAGAAAATGGCCATCTCCAAGCCAAGGAGAGAGCCCTCAGAAGAAACCAACCCAGCCGACCCCTTGCTCTCGGCCTTCTAGTTTCCAGAATTGTGAGAAATCTGCTGTTTAAGGCACCCAGCCTGTGGTCTTTGTGATGACAACCTCCCCAGCAGATTAATATGCCGCCCAAGGTGAAAAGTCCCCAGCCAAAGGCAGTGCCAGGAGCTGAGGACAGAGTGAAGCCATGAAGTCAAGCCAGGTCTCCGGTACCGAAGGAGAAGGCAGTGGGGAGATCCCGTGGACCCTCAAGGAGCTCCTCAAGGGAGCAGAGGCTCGGGGTTTAGAGAGAACCGAGCTGCCTCCCATCCTGGCTGAGGAGAGGAGTGGAAGGAGAAGTACAGCCCAGGCTCTCCCAGCGCCCACTGCCTGATCCCACCCACCCAGCCCCTTCTCTGGACCTAAGACATCCGAGGAGGAGGAGGAAGAGGGACAAGGGAGGAGAGAAGGAGGGAAGAGCCCTCCCTATCCCGAGTTCCCTGAGACTTAGCTTTGAAGATAAGATTTTAAGATGAGAAATTAGCAGTTCTAAACTGAATTGGATTTTAATAACCAAAAGTAACAAGATAACATAAAGTGGAGAAGGGAGATGAAAACAGTACAGTCGGGATAGCAGTAATTAGGGAAAATTTCAACTAGTTCATGTTTGTATCACCATCAAATTCCTACTACTCAAAAAAACACAGTTTTTTATTACAGTAAACATCTTTTTTATATATATCATGATGTACATCTATGAATATTCTGCTCTGCGTATTCTTATCATTGGAATAGCTGGTAGAAAGCTATCTGCATTTATCATTTTGATAAATAAAGCCCCAAACTCTACCTCAGCTTAAACTCTTTGTACTCACACAACCAATCTGGGGGTGCCGCTTGCACAAAACATTAAAGCTTCACAATTTTTAAAATACATAAAAATATATCCAAGTTCGAGAAATGAAATTTTGTTCAAGTTGTTTTCCCAGGGCTCAGCAAACTGTTGCCTCCAGCTCCAGTCCCGTCGGCCACGGATTTTGGTACCTAAAGTTTTATTGGAACACAGCCACACCCCTTCATTTACATATTCATTATGGCTGCCTTTGTGCCGGGACAGAGTTGAGTGGTTGCCACAGAGACTGTATGGCCTGCAAAGCCTAATACTTTCAGTGTCTGGCCCTTTAGAGAAAATCTTTGCTGAGCCCAGCTCTGGAGAAATCAGACTTCGATCCTCTACCATACCCGGTGGATCAGCAAATATAATTGCTTGAGCAGCAGTTGGAAGAGTATCTCTGTAGGCTCCCGTTCATATTTCTGTTGCCAGAGTCTGCACGCTCTTGAACGTGTGAGGGGAAGGAAATAAAACTAAGTCGGTGCTCCCATTGCATTGTGCTGTGGCGGGAGAGGAAGCCTTGTGAGCCTGTTTCCTCGGATAGGGGGTAGGGCAGGGAGGTGCCCTCAGCCTCCTCTCCACAAAGGATAAATTCCAGGTGGTGCTGAGCTGGTGGGCAGGGTTGTAGGGGCCGGTGCCCAGAATGCCATCATCTGGCCATCTGCAGCAGCCGTTGCCCCTCGCACCCAAGACCGGCTTCAATTCTGAAGACCCAAGAGTTGTCCCCTTCTCCTCCCCACCTTCTAGAAGAACCTGGTCCTTGCTCAGCCATGCCCACCCTGGGTGGCTCCTAACGTCAGGGAGCAGCTTTATGTCACTGAGGTGGAGGGCGCAGGGAACTCCACCAGCCGAACTCTGCCTACTTGTGTTCAAGCAATTGCTTCCTTGTCCTATCGTTTCTGTAAGAGTCAGCTAACATTTCTAAATTCTGTTTTGAAGAAAGCCAAACTTGTTAACGAAAGTGATTTGCCGGTAGAGCGTTTTGATCATCAAGTTCTGATATGCGGTGAGACACCGTGAGAAGCGTTTTACCAGAAGAGCGGGGCATCTTCACATCTAAATGAGGCGTTTATTCAATCGTTACTTCTTCATCGCCGCCGCATGCTAGGCTCAGGGCTAAGCACCACATGGAGCTTCGTGTCCCTGTGGGGAGGGAGGGATGGGAGTGGGGAGGCGTGCGGGGCGGGGGAGTATACCGGTTAAGAAGAGGTGATTGTGAAAATATGAAAAATAGCCAATTTGAAGTGAGTACTGGGTGCTTTGTAACCTGACCCCACTGTATGGGCTGGGGGTGAGATCAGTGACCGAGATGTCCAAGCTGAGTTGTAGAAGACAAGCAAGATTAGCAGAGCCAAGCAGGGATGGGCAAGAGGAGAAGAGGTGCTAGCTTGGCATGGGGGAAGGAGGGGCAGAGCAGGAAGGCCTCCTGACCCTTTCCAGGCGGTGGGGAACCCTGAAGGGATTTAAACAAGAGGATTAGGTTGAGAAGGATATTCAGTGAATGCTTTGGAGGAGGGTGTGGGGAGTAAAAATCAGAAGGAGAAAAAGGGAAACAGGTTCCTGCAAGAAAGGAACAGACGTGAACATTGACACATTCGTGTAAGTGGCATTGGTGAGAATGGACAGGAGACGTGAGGCAAATCTGCAGGACGGGCTGGTCAACTGGATTGGGGAAAAAAATGGTTTAAAAAGAACGGGAGGTAAGAATGAATGCTAGTTTGGAGGTTTGGGTGCTCAGGTCATAGGTAGAGACGTTCACTGGAATGTGGAACATGGTAACTAGCTATTGCCGTATAATAAAGTATCTCAAACGTTAGCAATATAAAACAACAAACATTATTCTCTCACGGTTTCTGTCCGTCAGAAATCCAAGAGTGATCAGCGAGGTGGCTCTGAGTCAGGGTCCCTTAGGAAGTGCCTTTCAAGACACCGGCTAGGGCTGTGGTCATTCCAAGGCTCGATGGGGACAGGTGAGTCACTCACATGGCGGTGGGCAGGCCACCTCAGTTCCTTCCTGGATTTGTTCTAGAAGCCTCTGTTCCTCGCCACGTGGATCTCTCCATAGGGCTGCCTGAGTGTCCTTACCACATGGCAGCAGACCTGTGTCAGTGGGTGACCCAGGAAAGCGAAGAGGAAGCCACACTGCTTCTCAGGACCCTACTCTTAGAAGTCATACACTGTCACTTCTACTTTACTCTGTTCTTTAGAAGTAGGTCGCTAAACTCGACCCAAAGTTAATGGAAGGGGAACTGGGCCCCAACTTTTGCAAGGAGTGTCAAAGAGTTTCTGTACATTTTTAAAAACCACCACAGAGAATGTAGGGTGTACTGGGTCTGTGTAGGGGAGATGCTGAATACAGCTTTGTGCACGTCGAGTTTGAGAGTCACACTGTGGGCTACGAATTCACTTCATAAACAACTATATGCCCGTCCCCAGTGGGAGAATATGCCACTTAATGTAACCTTCTCAACAACACACAAATGACTGATAGGTATTAAGGTCTAGAAAACACAGGAAGAGAGTATGGCATATACCCCACAAGCAAGAGGTAGAATTCTCCATGCATCTCTATTCCCAGCCAGTAATTTCATTGTTATCTGAAAGCAACATGGTTGAAATGATATTATGGCCTCCTTCTATTCCTGCTCAGTGTTCCTCAAACTTTAGTGTCTATAAGATTTATTGGAAAGGATTTTATACATGAAGGATTTTAACCACATATATTATAATTTAGGGAACAATTCAAGAACTTATTCAAGGGTCATTTGGACTGCGAGTAATCTTTGCTGCCTGCAGAGTTTTAGAATCTGACCGTGGGTAAGGAGACTGCATTGTGTCCCGCTCCTCTGAGAAGCTGAGAAGAGATAGCATTGTGTGCAGGTTTCTGCAGAATCCCTAGAGAGGTCAATCTCTGGGCCAATGCCCGGTGCTTCTCTGCCTTACTTTGTCATCTACTTTCCCTGTCATCACCCCTTCCTTATCTGCCCTGGCTGGGTGGCTTCCAGGGGCCGCGGCACTTATCTGTTCTAGGTCAAGGAAGCCTAGCTGAGCAGCTCGTTGTTGCGAAGAGCCTCATTTCATGGGTTCAAACCCAGTTTCCTGTTGTGGGACCTAAGCTCCCATCCTTTTCTTGGGATCAGCTTGATTAAGCGGAATGTGAAGCCCAGGGCGACCTCTGTCTTGCTTCCCGCGTGAGTAATTTGGTAAGTGCCCGAGGGTTCACAGAGTGGCAAATACTCTTACCTTAAATTGTGCAGCCTCCTTTATCAGACAAGAATCCTGAAATGGCAGTCCTCCAACTGCTGGACTTTAAAGGGCTAATTTATGTGCTTCACAAAGGAAGGCAGGCACCTCATGAAAAGTTTTGTTTGGTTTTTCTTTCTTCTTCTTATCGCCATTTCTAGAGAAAGCAACTCTATCAGTCCAGTAGATCTTATGTGACCAAAAGGAAGCCAGGATAATTTTGGGAACTCTGACATAGAGGAACTTTCTCTGTATGTAATGATTTTTCCTGAATATAACCCTCCGATATTTTTCCAAAGAACAATGAACGCCTCAATCTACTACCCTACCTCTTTGGAGCAGCATTTCTTAGTGGCCCATCTTGTAAGAATGATTATTCTCCAAAAGGGTTGCTGCCTACTTCTAGGCGTATATATGCCTGTCGGGAATCATTACTGTCTAGAAATGCTGGAGGCACATGTGCCAAGTCTTGGTTTGCTACTCGTTTCCTATTGAAAAGCACCTGATGTCAGGCAAGGCTAATCCTACAACACCAATGAAATCTTTCTAGATTCAGAAATACTGGAAGGATGTAAAATGTAGACTGTGCTTACTTCTGTACCTGGTCTAAGCAGGTGCATTTAATTTTGTCCAAGAGTTGTACGTCTGTGGTTCTCCACTAGGGGGTGTCTTGACTGCCGTGGTTCTGTATGCTAACTGCTTTAGGAAGACGCACAAGCACCAGAAACACAAAATTGGCGAATGCACGTGGGACCCATTTTCAGATTGGAGAATCCATTTCTGTCACTGTTCCCCCACTCGGTGGTGTTCATGATCATGAGAGGTGGTACACAGATTTAATACAAATAGCATTGAATCCCGTAAGAGCATGGGTCTTTTTCTGACTTTCTTGGGTTGAGTTGAACTCAGCTAATTCAGTCCACTTTATTTTCTAAGATCTGAATTCAAAGCTGTTTCTTTTCCTCTAGGAAGGCAGATACCTTCACAAATTTTGATTCATAGAGCTTTATTGTCACTTGCTTACAAATGTGTTTCTCAATTTCCAAATTGTCTTTTCATGATTGGTTTCTAGGTGTACGTCTCGGAGGTCAGAGATTATGGTACATGTGATACTGATTTCTAATATTTTATGAGACATTCTATATAGTCAGTTTTCATAAGTTTGAAAAATATGGTGTACTTTTATTGAGTGAAGATCCTTCCATTAGATCAAGCTGTCTTATTACATTGTTCAGATGTATATCTTTATGCATTTTTTCAGATTGAATTTATAAGTTCTTGAGCATTATATTTAGATTTTTTGTCATGAAATCGATTTTTCCTTATAATTTATATTCAACTTTTATTTTATTTGGGGGCTATGTTGTTAAAAGCATGTAGGCTCTAGATTATTACATCTTCTGAAGAGTTATTCCTTTTATCATGAAATAATAACTTTCTTCAGGCTTTAGGATGCTTTTCCGCCTAAACTCTATCTCTTTTGATGTTATTATTGTGATGCTTGCCTTTCTGTGGTTAATATTTTTCTGACTTTTTTTTATGTCAGTTTATTGTCAACCCTTCTGCATTATTATTTTTAGATGTTCCTTTTTCAAGCAACATGGCTACTCGCGGCAAGTGACACTACCAGCTATGAGAAGCAACCCCAAATCTCAGTGCTTTCACACAACAAAGGTTTAAAAATTATTCTTTAGTCGTTAGAATCTCTTTCATACTGTTCCTTTTTGGAGAAGGGGGTACTTGTATTGCTAATTCTTCTGTCTGCTGAATCTGATGGCAATCCCTCATGGTGTTTTTTTCCCTAGTATAGTTTATGGTTTGGGTTTTTGGTTTTTTTGTGTGAGTTCATCTTTCCCAGGGTTTTTTTCTTTCTTCTAAGTGAATCTCTAGGGAACCCCAGATTGTAAAAGTAACCCTACCAAGATTTTTCTGGAACCGCAGGGCTCTAGGCCTTCAATGGTCCTGGATGAGTTTTAATTTCAATCTCTTGACTTGGGTTCCCTACATCACTCAGGTGATATCAATTGAAACAGGCTTGGCATGCAAGTAGGGTCTCTAATTTTCACAGGTTGCTCTTCATAGTCCACCCAAGATTCCGGGCAGACTTGCTTTCCAAGGCCAGAGACTAGAGTTTCTTCTCATCCCCTTTTCATTAAGGGGGCAGTTCTTTACATTCCACTGCCTCATTTGGATGTCCTGGCCTAGGCCTTTCTTCTAGTACCTGGAGGTCACTTCTCCTGTGGAGCTCTAAGGCCTGTGTCCAATCTGGAATCCTGTGGGCTACTTTTTTATCAACTTTCTGGAGTAACACTGTTTCTGGCACCTGGGGATTTCCTTTCATTTCTTTCAAGTTTGGAAATATATTAATTACTTTTTGGGTGCTTTATGTTATACAGCATTTCTTTGTATTTATGATGATACACGGCATTACATTTTGCCGGACACTTTCTAATTTTTATTTTTATTTTTATTTTTTTTAGCAAAGAGAGAAAGTCTCAGAGTCAGAGCCCAGATGTTTCTTCCTTGAATTTAATAACATTGTTTTATTGTCATTATATTTAATTTATGTGACTATTTTAGGTGAGTGATTTTAAATTTCCATGTATACAAGTGATGCAGATGTTCCTTTCTCAATCAATTTACTTAACTAAATAAGTCAGTTTAAAGAAAAACATTAAGTAAATTAACAGGTGCTAGATGGAAAAACCATAAAGATGGTATATAAATACTCAAGCTTATAAAGCACTTGAAAGCATTTGATGTCCTTCTGAGCTTTCATTCTCATTTTTTAAAATGTTCTTTTGTGCTTTAGTAACCCAGACAAGATATGTACCATCAGCGTGAGCCTAGGTTGAGAATGTGGGTAATGGGTTTCCCAAATTAGGGCAGAATATGAGTCAGTTATTCCCTTCAAAACCAATAACAGAGGCCAGCTGTACTGGTCAGAATGGGCTGGATTAAGATGTGGTGATGGAGAAACTCAATATCTTAGGGGCAAAACACGATAAAAATTCCTCCCTTCCTTACATATTCAATGAGCTTCAAGTAGGGCCCTCTGCTCCTTATAGCAACGTGGCTGCAGCCGGACAGAGCTCCAACTCAACCGTCTAGACGTGGAGCAGCCCATGGGACCCACACACGTCCTCGGACCTAATTCTTCGGCCCTACACCTGCCACACCACGCCTGCCACTTCCACTCTCACTTCATCTCTCAAAGCAAATCACCTGACCACCCTAATTTCCAAGGAGAGCAGGGAAGTACAATTCTACCACGTGCCCAGAAGGCCAAGAGCCCGAAATATTTGGTGACGAGCAATAAGGACTGTAAAACCATCCAGCAAACAAACAGTTCTGGATCCATCCTCTAGATGGAGACATGGAGCTGAGCATCTTTTTGGGAGGTCAGCCATAGAAGAGTGGGATTTGTATTTTACAATTCCCTCAACCTCTTTGGTAGCTCTGTTCTGTATACAGAAAACCCTAAATTAAATAGTGGCTATGGATGGATGAGGTAAAATATTTATCTTCACTCTGGACTGATTTGTTACCTAACAGATCCCGAGAGGCTTACATTATTGATCTTAAAACTCCATTTTGCTCAATTGCCAACAACTCTGGTTGGTCATGTCATTTCTATAAATATTTACGGACCCAAGGCATGAATGTGGTTGAAGTATTTACAATGAACACGACTTGCGTTTCTTTCAGGTTTGCCTCTAGGCTATTTTGGTTCAGCTTTCCTTCTCTGTCCCTGTGGGTTTCCTAAAATGTCCCTATGCCCTTCTGTAATATCCATGGTTTGTGAGAGTCCCTCTTCTCTGGTCGCCCCTGACCACAACCTTCAGCTTCCCTTCCCCCATGCATGCCAACACTGGCTTTCCAGCACCTTCTTCACGGTCTCTGCTCTGTGTTGCAAAAAAGTAGTGAGAGAAAAAGGCTCTATTCACTCACGTCAGTGAGTTCAAGGGCACTTACAGGCTTTATGGAGATTTATGCCATACCGAAATTTTCTCTTACCTAGGCTAATACCCAACTTGTAGTAACCTGACATATCCTTCAATTAAATCCCTAATCCTGATACTATGTCTAAAATGAGGGAATGTACTACCTTAAACTTAGTCAATGCTTTGTAATTTATGGAGTACTCATGTGTATTATATTTATTCCCCACAGTCACTGTGATATTAGGTATTTATTATCTCCATTTAAAATCACAAAGGGAGGGGGCACCTGGGTGGCTCAGTGGGTTAAAGCCTCTGCCTTTGGCTCAGGTCATGATCTCAGGGTTCTGGAATCGAGCCCTGCATCGGGCTCTCTGTTCAGCAGGGAGCCTGCTTTCACCTCTCTCTCTGCCTGCCTCTGCCTACTTGTGATCTCTCTCTCTCTGTCAAATAAATAAATAAAATCTTTAAAATCAAATCAAATCAAATCACAAAGGGGGTTGGATAAGTTTCTCAGGGTTAATCAGTTTGTCAGTACTAACACAAATTATAACCCAAAACTATAACCTCATATCTAGGACTCATTCAATTATTTCATGATGTTGCCCATAACTTACAAAGAGTAACAAAACCTACAAATCTTTTCTTTTTAGTTGCAGTATAGTTGACACACAAGGATACATTAGTTTCAAGTGTATAGCGTAGTGATTCCACGTTCACCACAAGTGTAGCTGTCATCCCTCCCCATACAATGCTATTACAATAGCCCTATATTCCCTATGCTGTGCCTTTCATCCCCAGGACATTTTCTTTCCGTAGCTGGAAGACTGTGTCTCCCTCCCCTTCACCCGTTTTGCCCATCCCCCAATCCCCTCCCCTCTGGCAACCACCACTTTGTTCTCCATATTTGTAGGTCTTTTTCCGTTTTTTGTTTCTTTTGTTTGTTTTATTTTGTTTTTAAGATTCCACGTACAAGTGAAATCATATGGTATTTGTCTTTCACTGGCTGATTTCACTTAGCATAATTCCCTCTACGTCCATCCATGCTGTCACACATAAAACCTACAGAAATTACTATCCATTTATTTTAAAGCTCTCATCTTTATTTTTTTAGCTAAAGCTAGCCCCCTTATGTGCTCTGTGAAGTAGGTACAGCTAAGATGACTTTTTGTTTTTTAAAGTTGACTCATAGGGGACTAGAGGAAATAATGTCCATGTGCATTTAGGTAATTTCAAGCTCAGTAATTCAACTCAACACATACTTATTGGGTATTGACCTCTACCAGGTGCTGGAGACATTAACAGGACAGACAGACATGGTTCCTGTCCTCATGAGGCTTCAAGTCTAACAGAGCAGGCAGGCAGACTAGACGGCAAAAAGAACTACAATAATAATGGATAACTTTGTTTCCTTTTAGTGTTATTTTTAGGCATCACACATTCTCCCTCTTTTATGGGTTTGGAAACTGAAGCACAGGAAGATTAGGTGACTTGCCATATGACACATGGTGAGTGATAGAACTAAGACTGGAACCCAGCTGCTCTTAAATAGCAGTCTGCTACTTTGCCGGTACTGTAGGCTGTATGTCGAGGAGAATAGACACAGATTACTTCACATGACAAGGAATCATTGCAAGAAAATCTGAAAAGCTGCAGCATCGTGGAAAACCATCCCTCTGGGTCCCAGGATGTTCAAACCTGGGGCCTCGCCCAGGTCTTCTCTCTGTTCCCCACCCCACCTCTATTTGGTTAGCTGCCACCCAGTATGGTGTCTCTGTTGGACACCGCCAATCTTGTTCCTACCCAGACAGTATTGTCTTTGACTAACACACCAACCTCTTGCTTGCTGTCTCTGCCGCGGTGCAGGATTCATTTTAGAGAACACACAGGACAGAAGCCCTAGCAAGTGTATGGAGAAAGATACTTCCTGAGGTTGTGTTTTTGAAGGATTTGTTGGGCTTGATGGGTAACCACGTGGGCATTCAGTTCCCTCAGGGAGCAGCACTGAGTGATCGGTGATAGTCACTAGTTTAACCCCATCGTCCCATCTCCACAAGAACAAGGCTGTCTCTTCTGTTCCTCTATATCCTCAGCACCCAGTAGGTATTCGCTACCTATTTGTCGAATAATGAAGCACTACGTCCCACTAGAGACCGAGAATTTTTTTTCATCATAGTGCTTTGCTGACAATAAGGGCTTTGACTTGGAGCCTGGAGATTGATTAGCCAGATAAGCAAATTCCAAATTTGGCAGACCCACATTCAAGTGGAGAAAAGTGTGATAATAGGGAGGAAGAGATTAAATTTAGAACACTAACACAAAGGTTTATCATGCTTAAATTTAGATTAGTGCCTACATCACAAGGACTCACCCTAGATGAGTGAAGTTACATGGAAGGCATCAAGAAGAAAAATATGTTCTCAGGATAAATGGGGATGTACTGAATAAGGAACGGGAGGTAAAAATAGGTCAAGGGGAATTCACCATGATCAGTGGTCAGCTTCCCATGAGAACATACACATTTGAAGCAATTTTCTCCAGTATTTTCCTGTTCCCCTCCACTTGGCTTCCCAGTCCTGGGCTCAATACTGTTTAGAAGGAAGAGATGGCGTCTCATGACCAGAACTGTCTTCATCAACGTATAATTCACAACAAATCTCTAAATATTCAAAAAAGGATAGGAAATAACATCAGTTGGTGCCTTCTCAGGAATGTTAGGCACTTTACATTTATTGCTTACTTTCTCAGCAACTCAACGAGGTAGATGGTATATCTCTGTTTTACTGGTAAAGAGAGACCAGCAGAGTCTGCTTTCCCCTGCTGACCACAATTTAATATGCTCAAATTGACACAGAGGAAGAGTTATATACAAAGTCAGGTCTGTCCTTACTCCAAAGCACATGTGTTACCTCTCTTGTTGAGAAAGTATTATTAAATGCCCGACCGTGAGTATATTTTATTAGTTACTTGCTTTTCCTGTTTCTGATTCTTCCCTTGGTGTGTGCTTACTTGTGTGAATTAGTAGGAGAAATGGCTTGCTGTGTATACAGAGGAAGACAGGTATCACGGTTCTTATTCACAGTAACTGCACAAAAGTCTTTATTATAAATGGGGCCACTTATGATGGCTTCAGTACACATACTTGGGTTTATTCCAAGCGAGTTGGAAATGTTATCGTGGAATTTCTGAGTTGCCTTTTCAGAGAAAATTAAATCCCACACAATTTTTAACATACTCTGCTTTGCTTTTTTTCTTTTTCAGACTGCCGTCAGAGGATGTAGGCATGGACATCCCTTTTGAGGAGGGAATGCCGAGCCCCAGTGCTGCAGACATGAGGCCTGGTGAGAGGAGCATTTGTTCATTTCCTTCAGCGCTAGTCTGTATCCAGACCTTGTCACTATTCAGTGAGAGAACCATTTCCTATGCATCCAACTTGTGATTTCAGTGATAAAAGTGAAGAGGAAAAAAAAAAAATATGTAAAGAGGATGTTAGGCTGGATTTGGTTAATTTCCGAGTTGATTTCAATGCTGAGGCTGACTAGCACGGGCTGCCTTTGACCTCCTGGGCCACAGCTGTAACCGCCAGTATGTGATAAGTGGCTATCATCTATCAGAATACCAAATTCTAACTAACATCGAAGTTCCCCAGATTTGTACTTCGGTGTGAGAATGTGTAAAATGAAAAATGCGATGTCAAAAAGGCTCAGCATCCTGATTATTCAAACACACAAACAAAAATCCTACCTGCCACGGGTTTCCAGCTCAAGGCACATATACGAAGAATTTTGAATTTCCAGTTTCATCTTACTCTCAGTTTGTACTAAGGTCACTCCTGAGCCGTGTACCGGCTTCAGGATCATGCCAAGAGCCTGAACCCTGATGTTATCAGCGGAGCCTAGAATGGGGCAGGAAAAAGCGAGTCAATTATTTATTTATTTTTCGGTCCAAGTGTTTAAAGGGCGTTTTTCAAGATATTAGTCATGTGACATAATTATTTTTAAATGTTCTCTGGTCAAATAAGCCTGTAGCCACTGTCTGTCCACACTACTCTTAAAGTTTCATCATGCATTTATGAATGATACAGGTATTAAGGCTGTGGTTTACCCTATATGGCAGTGGTTCACTACATGTGGCTACTTAAATTAATTGAAATTTAAAATAAACTTGTAAAGTTCAGCTCTTCTGTTGCACTAGCTTCATTTCAAGGGCTCAACAACTATATAGAACATTTCTATCATTAAAAAAAGTCTTTTGGACAGCACCACTCTGAGAATTCCTCTAATTTAGAAACCCAATGTTTTCCAAACTCATTGGTCACTAGAAACTTTTTTCAAGTATAATACATAAAAACATTACATGGAACACAGTTTGGGTGATGTTCTATGCAGAGAAAGAATTTTAATGACAAAGAAACAGAATCATTTTCCTTAGGACAAGACCGGAGTTACAGTTCCAGAATTGAGGGGTATACCAGATGGCCTTTCAAAAATTTTGTGATAGGACATTGTAAAATTTGTATTTATAGGCTAACTTTGTACCGTTGTTGAATTGGGATTGACTTGATTAAAAGTGACATTTCCAGCTCTACTTCCATGAAGTGAAAGTCACAGTAGGAGCAAGATGCATATTACATTGAGAGGGTGGGAGCTACTTCTGTGACCCTTACCAGATGAAGACTATCACTTATGACACAGGAGCCAATGTCAAGAAATATTAGCATAAAATGTAGTGACAACTTGAGCAAAAAATCTAATTTGGGAAGATACCTCAGTTTTATTTAAAAAGAAAAAAAACAATAGAATGCCAGTCAAAGAAAGGTCACTACGCATCATACACAGAGTTGTCAGGAACTGCAAAGAAGTATTTTGGGAGTGCCCATGAACATAATAGATAAATTTCTTATCCTGCATTCCATAGGAGTGACGCCTACAAGAACCATTATGAGATCTATGTACGCTTAGCTGTTTTTCTTATGCATCATAAAAATTCAATTCATTGTTCTATCATTGTCAAGTTCTCAAACCTGAACAGGGCAGGTCTGAAAACTGGATTTCTGCTCCTTTAGCAATGGCTCCCTCTTTTTATTTCTATGTGGCCAGGGCTGGTGTGGGATGAGCCAGTACTGAGCAAGTACTGAGGCCTGCTGGTCAAGAAGGGGATCCAAATTCCATGTAAAGTTTTTAACAGGTGTGCCTTTGCTTACGGGCCTTAAAAATGTTTTTCACCGGGACTCCCACCCACTGTTGGCAGCCGCATACATGGTCTAGTACTTGATGTTCCTATTTTTTTTCTTCTTTAGAACCTCCTAATTCTCTGGATCTTAACGACGCTCATCCTCGGAGAATCAAACTCACAGCCCCAAATATCAATCTTTCTCTGGACCAAAGTGAAGGGTCTATTCTCTCCGACGATAACCTAGACAGTCCAGATGAAATCGATATCAACGTGGATGAACTCGATACCCCTGACGAAGCAGATTCTTTTGAGTACACCGGGCATGGTAAGTTGCCAAGTTGTCAAGGCCAAAGTTATGTGAAAAGTGAAAGATTATCTAAGCGGCCCTGGGAACAAACCTCCCATTTTGTTGCTGGTGGCTCCTTTCTATGATTTCTAGAAGCTTTTGTTTGTATCTCAGGTCATAGGTGCCGTGACTGACAGTCTGGAGTATGATAGAACAGGTGTGGCTCTCAGCGGTCATGCATGGCCACTGCTCCTTTGTTAAACGCCCGTTCCTGGCAGGCCTTGTGCTAGGCCTGGGGGCTGTGGGGAAACTATTACATGCTGTATCGTAAGAAAATTGGGGCTGGGTTTGCAGAGAAAGAGAATTGAATTGGAAGATAAAATTTGGAGCAGAGAAATTAGAGCTTACTAATTTCTCTGTACAAGCTCCCCCTGTCTGGAATGTTCTTCCTTGAAGGTCATTCATGGCTGGCTCCTTCTCTTTGCTCAGATCTCAATCAGATGTCACCTTCTCAGAGAGGCCTTCCTTGACCTCTGTCACCAAAGGAGCTCCCCACTTCCCAACCTTTCTATCCCTCTACTTATTTTTTTATTTTGTTTATTATTTTATTTTATTATATTTATTTTATAATATATTATATCAATAATAAATATATTATATTTATTTTAATATATTATATATTTTGTATATTATATTTTATATGTTATATATTTTATATAAATTTATATATAAATCCATTAAATATAATATATTTATTAATAATTAATAAATACTATGTATTTATCAATTAATAGCCATTATAATTATATATTAAATTATATTTTATTTATACATATGAATTATATATTATAATTTAAATACATTAAATCATTAAAATATATGAGTTATATATTAAATTATATTATCAATAATAATTATATATTGAATAATATATGATATAACAATATAATCATAATAATTAATTATTAATAAAGTAAATATTTAATAAATTGTGTTTATTATTTTATTATATTTTATTTTTTTTATTTTTTATTTATTTCTCCCAGTCACTTTCTGTCCCTCTACTTATTTTATTTTCCATGTGTCAGTAATGGAAATCCTATGATTTAACTATTTGGTTTATGTTTATTGTCTTTCCCTTCCCACTAGAATATCTGCTTTGTGAGGGCAGAGACTTTATTATGTTCATTGCTGTATCTCCAGTAAAATAGGAAGGAAGGTGGGATGGCCTCGGGGCGAAGAATAAAAAGGAAGAAAAGTAAGAGTTGCTGGATCAAACACTGACATTCCTGATAGAAATATCAGCCTCATTTTAGTTCTTTCTCTTGCTCCGTAAAATGGGTTAAAAAATCATATCCAAATACAAAGCATTAGCTTTGTAAAATGGCATTACATAGTTCCTATGTTACAGGGTGGTATTCTCTGACTTTATAACTTTTGAAATTCAAAGCCAGAGTATCCTGGACACAGCTATTGCTTTTATACATTAGGAAAATTATTATGGTTAAAAAACAAATGCCACAATGAAATGATGCCCTGACACTCACACAGTGTCGCTCCTAGGAGAACATAATTAGGAAATTCATCAAATTCGCTCATTAATTCAACCAACAATCACTGAATCACTGGGACTACCACCATGACCAGCATGGATGCAGACCCTGCCTTTACAGAGGACAAGCCCTAATCTCCTCAAGTCAAGAGACTGGAAATGGCTAAGCTACCTGTGCAACAGTTTCTTGTGTTTCAGTAGAGATTTTATATGGCACTGTGGCTGTGTTCTCGAATCTCTGCAGTCATCTGGGTATCTGACCCTGTAAGTGAAAGTACACAAAGAGAAGGTGAAAGGTCTTGAGTTCGTATTCTTTCCTCCCATGCCCGAGACTCTTCCCCAGCTACTCCGTCCGCCCAGTGGCCCCCAGCTGCCCCAGCCCTTGAACTGCTAGTATCTTCCCACGTGAAAGAATCATGCCTTGCCTCCCGTCCCACAGAAGACAGCTGTGGCTTGAGCCGGCCCCTCCCCCTCCCCCCCCACCCCCTGCACTTCCCTGCTGCCCTAGAGAGAGCCGTGTCACACCACATCTGAACCTTTTATGTTTATAAATAGCAAAACTGCCAAGCAAAGTGGCGGTGGCTGAACAAACCGGTAATTAAAGCTGCCACTGGCTGACAGAGTTCCTTTTATTTCGTCCACACAGTTTTGTTGAAAGAATCAGTTTCACAACCACAACCCTACATTTAGGTCTTAGATTCAAAGGACGGAATGTTAACATAAGTTGAATCGTAAAGCCCACCTTGATTTTCAAATGTAAGATGTATCGTCAGATGCGTTTTTAAACCAACAGAAACATTAAGCATGGAAAACAGAGGGCATCTGAGTAGCTCTATTTTATAAGCAGACAGCGATAGATAACAGACTCTAGAAGAGAAGTGAGTACATTTTAGTGCCACAGTATGAAATCAGGGCTTGAAAGCCGCGTGTTTGTGGGTTTCTCGTGTGAGCACTTGAAACCAAGGGTGTAGGTTTTAAACAACATTGGAGTTTGGGAGGCACAGTGTTGCAAAATGTTTGCTCAGTGATTTCTTTAATGAACCCTTTCAGAGTGCATAGTGTGCACCAGGACTTGTGCTAGGTGCTTTATAAATATTAAGTATTTTAATCCTCAGCTCGGTGCATGCCCTTTTATCCAGCCATTTTTGTGACTTCAAGTCTCTTACCTTACCAGGTAGTTGAAGAACTTTCATGCCATTTGCCTGTTTTATTCTGTAGCTGATGACCAAGCATTTCTGGCAGATTATTTGCCCACAATATGGTTTTGCTTATGAAATGCTTTTGAATCTCACTCTCAAAAGACATTAAATCGGTCTCCACTTCCAAGCAATTTTCTTTAATAGTCGTGTCCAAATAGTTGGAAAATGTCATTCAAAGTACCAATATAATTTAAGCTTGACTTCCTCTGGCACTTAAGTGCCAATGATACCAAAAACGTATAGATAACTGAAGGATTTAGGAGGTCAATCTTTCAAATTAAGGGAGATCTGAGCCCTTTTATTTGAAAAAAAATGTTTTATTTAATACTAATCCTAGAAACTTAAGAATATCCAAAGGTGAGACAAATGATGACCTATTTCTGTTTTCCAAACCCACCTCAGTTATTTTTTACCGTAACTCAGATCTCAGCAAAAGCATTTCATAGGGGAAATGGAAAAATGATAAAGAATTCTAGCCTGAATATTTCTGATAAGGATGTTGTAAGAAACACTCATGCGCTTTTATATTTTTTTTCCTCGTAGGCTCCTAAGTGATGGTTAGTGACCTCATTTAAGCTACCTTTTTTTTTTTAAGATGTATTTACTTATTTGAGACAGAGCGCACGTGAGAGCATGAGAGCGTGTTGCGGGGGCGGGGGGCAGCAGAAGGAGTTAGGGAGAGAGAGAATCTTAAGCAGGCTCCACGCCCCACGCTGAGCCCAGCTCAGGGCTCAATCTCACGACCCTGAGATCATAACCCGGGCCAAAGTCAAGAGTTGGAGGCTTAACCGACTGAGCCACCCGGGCACCCCTAAGCTACCTTCCCTAGAACTCCTAATAATGGACAGTTTACAGGGCGAATAAGATGCTCCACCATTTTTTCCAGATAATCAAGCAGTCCTTTCATTTAACTTCCGCACCTGCAGGTACCCAGCTTATAAAACCGATCCTGTATTTTAACTACAGATAAACCACCCCTAACTAAAATAAGCATTCATCTTATTTTGTTTTACCCGCAAGCAACCTTAGGCCATAGGGTGTGGTCTGCAAGGAGGATTCTTCTTTGTACTGGTGAATGCTGGGTTTTACCATCAAATTAACTGCCTTCCAGCTCTTTGTCACCAAAACAACTTGAAGAACTCCTTCAACTGCACACAGGAGCCTTTCCTCTAACGATAAAGTTCAGACAACGGCCCCTAAGATTATTCACATTATCGGTGTCCGATCACAATGTAGAGAGCTCGTCCCCTTTCCCAGACATGGGTCCCTGCTGGAGGCTACAGCTGACCCCACCTCTAGGGAGTCCGTATTGCACACCAACGATGGATTCCCCACCGTGGTCCATACAGCACAGGACATTCGGGAGCTTGTGCACTAAATCATCCCCTGAAAGACAAAGGAACACCTTCCGAGTCTGCTCCTCCCCAGGGCTTAATTGACTTCAACAGTCACAGGGAGAAGGGGAGAAAAGCTTGTTATTGAGGAAAGAAGACAAAGAAAATCAAGCATTTCTCAGTGAAGAGGGCATCAGACCAAAAGTTAAATTTGGAGGCCCTGGGGATAAATTAAATGAGTCCTGAAGTTTTTTTTGTGGTTTTTTTTTTAAGAATTTATTTATTTATTTGTCAGAGAGAGATCACAAGTAGGCAGAGAGGCAGGCAGAGGCAGAGGGAGAAGTAGGCTCCCCGCTGAGCAAGGAGCCCAATGTGGGACTCGATCCCAGGACCCTGGGATCATGACCTGAGCCGAAGGCAGCTACTTAACCAACTGAGCCACCTAGGCGTCCCGAGTCCTGAAGTTTTTGAAAAGAGAAAATGATGGCCGTGGGGGTGGGGGGATTTAGAGTAAAGCAGAAGAATTATGAAGATCGGGAGGATATTGCTAATTCAAGGGAGTAAAGAAAGCCGTCTTTATTTCTTACTAGCTTATCCTGCGTACTTTTAGCAATGAGCACTTTGAGAATTACTGTACCCCTAGCCCTTCAATAATTTCTTTTGCCTGTTTAATCAATCAGAAGAGGTGGGGGAAGGAGAAGGAACCCCAGCACCTTGCCAGCTCTCCCTCTCTGAAACAATAGGGATAACATTTCATAAAAAGGCCCACACTTTCATACCAAAATGAGTAATAATGCTTTAAAAAAATAACAAACTGTAGGGAAATGCTAGTATACACAATAAATATTTTTAGGTAGAAGTACCCTTCCTTACTATGATACAGTGATCAAAAACATAAAGACAGGGGCACCTGGGTGGCACAATCGGCTGGGCGTCCGACTCTTGTTTTTGGCTGGGGTTGTAATCTTGGGGTTGTGGGATCGAGTCCCCATCCGGCTCTGCACGCAGTGTGGAGATTCTCTCTCCCTCTCCTGCTCGTGCTCAATCTCCCTAAAACAAATGAGTTTAACAAAAGCCCCTAAAGACAAAAATTAACAGGTGCAGCTATATAAAAATATTACATTTCTCTTTGATAAAAATATCAGTTTAAAAGCTAAGTAAGCACAGGGCACCTGGCTGGCTCAGTCGGTGGAGCATGCAACTCTTGATCTCAGTCGTGAGTTCGAGCCCCACATTGGGTGTAGAGACTACTCAAAATAAAATCTTTAAAAAGAAAGAAAGAAAGAATAAAAGCTAAGCGCAAAGCAGGAAAATAATTGCAGTATGTGACAAAGATCTATATAAAGAACTCAACAAATCAATAAGGACCACGATAGACAGAGGACTGTACACGTGCCTCACTGTCAGTAAAAAAATATATAAATAGCCAATAAACACTTAAAAATTTTTACCTTCTTTAATAATTAAAGGAATGCAAATTCAAAGAACTAAGAGACAGGTTTCACCCTAAATTGTCCAGGGTTAAAAACTTGGCTATCCTCTGGAGTCTTTGACAGTATGAAGAAGCAGCTTCTCATATATTTTGGTGTGAGATAGTCAAGGGCAAAAGTATCGATGAAAACCTTAGGTCCTTGGAGCCTTGGAGCCAGCATCCCACTGCTCCAAAGTTAACCTAGAGCAGTATGAGCATAGATGAGACAAGACACCTGCACAAAGATACTTACTGAAGCAGATTCTTTATGGGAACAACAACAAAATAGAATAAAACTCTATTTCCATCACTCTGGGATTGATCAAATAAAAAACATCAATAAAATGGATACTCTGGGCTCCTTTTTACAGGAGGGCTTTAAATAGGATCCTAGGGCTCCTTTTTAAAATAAGCTGGGTCTGGGGTGCCAGGCTGGCTCAGTCAGATAAGCCGGTGATTCTTGATCTCAGGGTTGTGGGTTCGAGCCCCATGGTGGGGATAGAGAGTACCATAAGTAAACAAACAAACTCTAAAAAAAGTGAAAGGGTTTCTATCCACAGAGATGAAAAGAAGCCTATGCTATACTTTTAGGTAGAAGTACATTATAGAGGAATATGTATAAAATATGCAGAATGGGGGGGCACCTGCGTGGCTCAGTCAGTTAAGCATCTGCCTTCAATCAGTTCATGTTCCCAGGGTCCTGGGGTCAAGCCCTGTGTGGGGCTCCCTGCTCAGTGGGGAAGCTGCTTCTCCCTCTCCCTCTACCCCTCCCCATGCTTAAGCTCTCTCTCTCTCTGGTGCTCTCGCTCTCTCTCAAATAAATAAATAATTAAAAAAAAAAAAGCAGAATAGGGACATCTGGATGGCTCAATTGGTTGAGCATCCTACTCTTGATCTCAGCTCAGGTCTTGATCTCAGGGTCATGAGTTCGAGCCCCACATTGGGCTCCGTGCCGGGTGTGGAGCTACTTAAAAAAAAAAAAAGAACATGCAAAATATATAGAATAATCGTACTCTGGGCGGGAAAGTATGCTTGTGTGTATGTGTATAATAAAAAGAATACACAGCAAACAATAACGAGTGAGAGCGGCCCTAGGGATTTTTGCAGTTTTGATGGACAATGTCCGCATTGTTTGAACTTTTAGTAACATTTTATTTTTATAACCAGAAAAAAAGAATACGATATGCAATTTTTTTTTAAATACGGTAGCCTCAGTAAAAGCATGCAGAAAACCAGTCACCCCACATAGATCACCTGGGTCAAGCTGGAGCAGCCCAGAAAGTCCCAAAGAAGGATAAAGAGGGGCTGGTGGATGGTGAGTCTGTTGCAAGGCAAAGCATGTGTGTACAGGAACACTGAAGACAAGCCCACATCAGAGCCCAGAGTTCTGAGGGCACAGAGACCAGATGGAAAACAGGGTCCCAGGAAGGGAGCGAAGATAAGCATCCAGGGGCCCTCAGCCAAGAGGAAGGGAGAAGCAGGAAGGGATTCCAGACTGGGAGTCCGGTGCAGATGGATGGATTTGCGCCAGTGACGCAGAGCTTGGTCTGAAGCCAAAAGTTGCTGCTTTCTGTGCTTAGTAAGATGAGGAGCACTGGTGGGAACGCAGAGGGAGGCAGGCTCTGTAGGAGGTGGTGGCTGTTGGTGTTGGCAAAAAGGCTAGGATTGCTTCCCAACTGGATTTCAGTTTGCTATTCTAAGTCACAGGTAATTAGACACGTTTGAATGTGTCTTGAGTCTTCCAGAACATAATGGCTTTGTTGTGGTCCTCTTACCAATTACCTATGTTTTCAGCAACTTGTCCAAGCTTTCCTTTATTTACCCATTTGCCTCAATTTTCACTGAGTGCTCTGTGCAGGTTTCCAAGCTAAGTATGGAGTCGGTTGGTGGAGGTGAATAATGAAGGTGGGTCTGGCACAATTTCTTGGTCCAAGGAATTCCCAGCCTGATGGTAAAATAAAGAGAATGAGGCAATCACACGTTTAGGGTATAGTGCGATAGCAAACTAACTCAAAGTCAGTTTTTGCATGGGCATGTCTACTGTAATACCTATAATACCTACTGGAATATCTACCATGCCTGACACACAGTAGATATCTAATGAAGTATTACTATTCTTCTTATCAAAGTGCCGTAGAATGAATATAAGTAAAGTACAATATAAATCAAAGGTGCTTTCCCATGAATGGAAAAATAAGAATGATAATATCTCAAAGAATTATTGTGGAAGTTAGAAATAATATTTTCCTTCAAACTACTTAAACATACAAAGAATAACCACTGTTAAATTCTAGGAGTAGTCGAAGTAAACATGAAAACAATTGCTGCTTATTCTTTGAAAAAAAAAAGACTTAACACCGTAATTGCTTTTTTTTTTTTTTTTGGTGGATGCACAAGAATGGGTAGTAAATGTTTCTCTAAAGAATGTTCTGTGGACTTTTGTATTGCCACATGCACCCACAAATAGGAGCATTATGAAATTTTGGTCTTGGAGCATTTCTGGTCTACGAAGCTCTTTGTTTCTTGCTTAATGTAAAATCTTTCTGTAGCATATTTTGAAAAATCCATTGGAAGGAATACCGTATTTCTGCCCAAATTTGCTCCCAGTAGAGAAGGGGGCTCAATTCCTTTGTAAGAGTCTTAGAGCGGGGGGTCTAGGCTGGTGGTATCATCATCAAGAGACTAACCATTTAGGATATACCAGGATATGTGGCCCAAGGAAAACAAAATTACCTGGGCCTGATAAATCGCCTTTTACCCCATGAGAAAGGTCCCCAGTCTTCAACCTGTATGATCAAGAGGGAATTGGTACCAGCCTATACTCCCTTGGTCCACGGACACAAGGCAGCTCTAGGTCTGCACCTAGCCCCACCCTCAGCTTGGCCTTAGCACGGACTTGGTGGTTCAATCCATCAATAAATAAGACTTCCCTGAACATCCTTTATGTGGTCGTGATGGTGTTCAGCTCTGTAAGAGTTATGCCACACAGGCAGTGCCCTGAGGTTGGCTCTGCCAGGAGATAGCTCGTTGAACTGCCTCGGCTGTGGAGTCTTGCTTTTCAGTCCTTCTCTGTGCTTCACTTCCAGAGGGTTCCACATCTAACAAAGATTCTGGCCAAGAGTCGGAGTCTATCCCAGAATATACAGCAGAAGAGGAGCGAGAGGACAACCGGTTGTGGAGGACAGTGGTGATTGGAGAACAGGAACAGCGGATTGACATGAAGGTCATCGAGCCCTACAGGAGAGTCATTTCTCACGGAGGTAGTCAAGCTCTTTGTGAATCGGGGAGGTGGGGACCAGGGCAGCCATATTGTTTTAAATTAGAAAATGAAACTAGGGTTCTCTGCATCATGACATCCACAAAATAGTCTGCAATCAATATTCAGGGGACTGTAGACCTAAGTACATTACCTCAGACTCAACTCTATAAACACTGCAAAGCCTATGTAAAAAATAGCTTTCCAATGCAAAAACTGCTTTTCACACCACATATCTGACAGCTATAATCTGGCCAAATTTCTTGAAAATGGTAGTTGTCCAATTTAATAATGTCTGTTTGGAATTCATATGGGTCAGTTGTAGGGTGTTGTTTGTTGAAATACAGTTCACACACAATATTATATTAGTTTCAAGTGTACGACATAGTGATTCGACACATATATACATTATGAAATGTTCAACAAACTTCCAGTTATAAAATAAGTAAGTCGCAGGAATGAATAGTCACAGGGAATATAGTCAATAATATTGTAATAATTTCGTGTGGTGACAGACGGTAACTACACTCACCGTGGTTGTAGGGTTTAACTGAACAGCTTCTGAGTCTCGAAAACCGTGGCCTGTAGTAAGATCACTACCCTAGAGGGGCTTCTCATAACACAATGATCTTTCGAATCCTCTTGGGAGCTTTTGGAAATCTCTTCAGACTCAGCCTGGTCGTTTTTTTCCCCTACATGAAGCTGCCTTTTCTATTGACCCCATCACATCCGGGCCTGACGACAGGTATTTCCGGTGAAAACCTCCACCTGCTTAGGGAGGGACAAGGGAAAGGGAAAAAAAAAATGTGTTCCGTATTTCCAGTGCTTTTTAGGAGCTCCAGGAACCTTGATTAATTTTGGAATCACAAAAAGTCAGATGAGCACAAGCAACACATTTAATGTTGTCAACTTCAGAAAACGGCTTTTTTTTTTTTTAATTTTTCTGCTGCATGCGCTCCTTTCCTGCAGGCCTGAGGCACCACCCTAAACACTCGGCTGTTCCAGAAAAAGTGTAAGCTGACAAGGCAATGTTGTTCTCGCTTCCTTAACAAGGACAGGGAAACAAGCGTCTTGGTGCTGCATTAAACCCATAGCTTTTGTTTTCTAACGAGCTGAAGGACATTTTCGTTTTTTCAATCAAACTTCCTTCCACCAGCCGATTATCCATCTTCCACCCATGCATTGTTCCCTCCACGTAAGTATCAGCATCAGGCCAGGGATCCCCACCTTGAGAGCGAAAGAAAATGCCCATAGGTGCCCCTGGCCGTGACCTTCCTCTGCCTTGCCTCGCTCTTTGTGACCTGAAATGGTAATATGGCCCCGTGATAGCTGCTGTGGGGCCGGAGACAGTTCCCTCTAAGGGAAACCTTTCCATAGCCCCGCAGAATGAGAGCTGGCCTGCTCTTGCTCAAGGGGACAGACCATGGGCCCCAGAATCAACCTTTTCGTCCTCATGACGAAAACCACAACCTGAACATCATCCCAGATCTTCCCAGAAGCGCATCCCTCCTTTGCACCACCCATCGGCTATTTTTGGTTTGTTTGCTTTTTGGAATTAAAAAGAAACCAAAACAGAGGCCGACTATAAAAGTAGCCTGTGCCCATTCAAAAAAAAAAAAAGTCAAAAATGGTAGAAAAGCCTGTCGAAGGAAATCCGAGTCACCCAGTGATAGTCCGTATCGATGTTTACCACCCTGGTCTTAAGTGACGAGCCCCTTTGTTGTGAAGAGGGGGCCTCGCGGCTTCCCTGTTTTCCAGAGGCACCTGCTCGTTCTTCCAACCACGGTGGAAGCAGGTGGGTTGGGTGGGCAGGTTGAGCCCATCCGTCTGCCGATCTGTTGCCCGAATCAGGAAAGAGTGATTATCGTCAACACACTGGGGTCAAAACCCAGCCACCGCTTCTGCCTCTCACACTCTTTGCGACAATCCCGCCCACCCCTCAGGGAGAACCTGGTTTGCTGTGCCTGCCTCCCTGCCACCCCCTCCCCTGCATTCGCTCCCCTCCCCCTCCATTCTGTGTCCGTGTGACTGTCCAGCTTGTGTGGAAGCAAAGGCCGCCTTTCCCCTCCCCAGCTGCGCCCCTGCCTTCTCCGGGCGCTGGCCTGCATGAGTGTCCCTCGGGCTGCACCCCCCCGCCCAGCCGGAGCGGGGGGGGGGGGGGGGGGGCCAGACGCTGCCTCTTCCCACCCTCCTGAGCAGCTTTTGTGCTCCATAGGGAAAGACGGCTCAGATTTGACTTTGGAATTTGCCAAAGCTCGGCCCGCTGTGTTGGAAGCTGACACCACTTTCTTAGTTAGGCTTTAAGGGTCGCCAGGGAGTCGTCCCTAGAGACCAGTCCACCGCGTTTGCGAGCCTGGCTTCTGACGAGCAGTTAAGAAGGAGCGCGTCCTCGTGGGCGCAGGTCTCGGCTGGGTGTCTGGCATTTTGCTCTGCCGAGGTTTTCCCATCAAGGCCAACAGGAAAGGGGCGGCGGTTCCCAGCCCTGCACAGCGTGACTGCAGGAGGGGGGTGTTGGAAATCGCTGCCTCACTTGGCTGCAAAGCCAGGCTCTGCCAAGCGTCCGTGCCTGTTGGGCACAGGCGTGCGAGCCGTGCGGGGACACATAACTCCGTCTTTGGCTTCGGTGACCTTGATAGGAGCCGTCGTAAGAGGCCTTATACGCAATATAGAAGAACAGAGTTCAAAACTTGTCTTTGCCACTAATTACTCCATGACCTTGGTACATGACCTAACTTCTCGGGCCTCAACTACTTCATCAGTCAAAAGAGGGTGATCTCAAAGCCAGGGTCACCTCCCATGAGCCCGTGAGCAATAGTCCTGTTATCTGCTTCCATAAAAAAAAAAGAGAGGTCCGGGTGGGTTTGGTTGACGACAATGTGGGGTCACGTCAAGGCCAGAAACTGGCTTTTTTGACCTTGGAACAGAGGATGCATTTAAATATCGTAGGACGGTCACACCAAAGCATTATAATGAGAAGTTTCCTTTCTTGTTTCTTTACTTCTCTTATTTCATTATAGGAGATTCAGGTAACTTCTCCGCAGTGTTGCCGGACAAATGGCCCCGGAAAGAATGAGGAGAAGAGTTGCAGGCTGGTGTGTGTGTGTGTATGTGTTGGTTGCGACTGTGACATCTTCCCTTCTCTCTCCATTCCATTTGCTGGCCAGCAAACTTGTGTTACGTCCCTTTCCTCTCTGTTCTGCCTCAGGTAAGGTTTGCATCATCGCCGCGGAGGGTCTCAGGAGTCGCCGCGCTGGGATCGCGCGTGCACCCCCGCACACACACCCCAACTCACCTCCTGGTTACTGAGCAGAGAGTCAGATGAAATACGTGTTTTAAAAAAAAAACAAACTTCAGATGAATTATTCAGCTGCTGGAAGCCAACTTCCCCTGAGTAAGCTGCATATGGAGTATAGACTTGGCTCAGCTGACCCCCTTGAAAGGCAGCTGTGAGGGACAAAAAACAAGCGGGACTACGCATTCCAGTGAAGGCCCTTTGCAGCAATGATGATCTCAAGTATCTCCAGAGCCTAACAACAGTAACACCAGAGCTTGGTTTGGAAGGAACGCTTCCACGAAGAAATCTTTTTCTTCTCGTTCCTTCTGATATCTTACATCTTACCTTCTCCTATTCTCCTCCTCTGTCTTTTGCCTCTTCTTCCCTTCCTACAGCTCCTCTGCCCAAAAGTACAAAAATCCACCCTCATTTGTAAATTTCAGGACGTTTCTAGAAAGAGGCTTTCCTGACTTAGACAATGACCAGTGACCAATGAAGTGGGAGCTGATTGTTCGGTATTCCTTCGATTATAGGAACCTGAACGAACGTGACAGCACAGCATTCCAAGGACAGGCACATTGAAACAAAGAGCTGAAATGCCATTTAAGATGATTTCTGAAGTACTGTTTATAAACCTCAGACAGTCCTTTAAAAAAAAAAAAAATTCTTAGGAATTCTCCAGAAACCAAAAAAGAAATTAAAGTAGCTGAGTGGTCATGATCTTGAAATTATCTTGACACCCTGGGGCCAGGCAGCTCCTGCTAGAAAGAGGCTTCTGAAAGGATGTTTCTGTACTTGTTTTTAAGTTGGATTCATTACGTCTGTTATGTCTTTTAACGGACCCGGTCCTTGTCAGTGTGCTGAGTCTAAATTGCAAACCTTTGTGGTGTTAGTCTTAGTGGAGCAAAGCCCCCTTACCCTTCATGGATTGTCATTCGGTTAGGAATCTTCTTAAATGCAGTTGTTTGGTCGAACAAAACTCTTCTTGTACTAAAATAAATCTCCTTCTGCCATTTTCCTTCACATCTCATTCAAAAAAGAAGTTGGTAAATCCCCGCATGTTGGAAAAGACAAAACAAGGCGAATAATCCATAGGGAAGCCAGCCCAGTCCGGGTTTGCAAACAGGCGTTACGTCAGGTGTAAACTTACGTGGGTAGCATCTTCTAAGACACGGAGAGTAAACACTGTATACAAGCACCTCAGATTAGTCATATGCACAAACCCACAATTTGGTATATCTTTAGTTGGTATCACTCTCCTCCCCCACCTCTTTTGTGGTAGTGTCATGCTCTCTATCTTTGCAGAGAACATCTTATTAAACTGCTCTTCAAGAGTTAAGCCCATCCAAGCCCCTATCCAGCCGGTAGTTTACTGCCATATAATCACCAGAGGGGTATTTAGAGTCCAGAAAAAAAAACGCGACGCACTGAGTTCAGATCAGGCTGGCGGGTGTGTCCCCCTGTCCGCTTCCTCGGAGCTCTCAGGCACTCTCTGTATAATGATTCTGAAATCAAGAACTGTGTTATAGGACAGAAATGCCAAGTGCTAAAAATCGGATATGAAAAAAAATAAAAACACAGTGGGGCACCTGGGTGGCGCAGTCGGTTAAGTGGCTGACTCTTGACTTCGGCTCAGGTCTTGATCTCAGGGTCGTGAGATCAAGCCTCGTGTCCTCCGAGCTCAGCGCTAAGCATGGCCCCCGCTCAGGATTCTCTCTCTCTCCCCCTCTTCCTCTGCCCCTCCCCCAACTCGTGCACACGCTCTCTCTTTCTCTCTCTCTCTCTCTAACATAAATAAATCTTAAAAAAAAAAAAATGAAAACGGTGCATTGCTTCCATTTTTAAGCCTGAAAGACATGTAAGTTCCACCCATTAACCTGTGGGATTTGACCAACAGCTGCCATGAGTTTCATAGATGAGCTCTGAGGGAACACGGAGCTTAAGAGTGGGACGGAGCTTTCAGATGTGTGTAAAGTGTCCTGAGAGGTCCCTACATTTTCCTTGATTCTTAGGAGTTGCACACTTGCCTTTTATCTTCTCAGCACCAAAAGCAAGTAGACCTCCACCTCCACTCCCTGTCCATGTTATCAGGAAGAAATTCTCAAGTTTTCCCCAAAGCATGTATTTTCATAAAACTCAAAGAGAGGTCAGCTTTAACCAGGCCCTTCTTGAGTTTGCTCCTTTTTAGAAAGACGGGGCTCTGAATTCTGTGCTCAGTTATTCTGGGCCTGGCCAGAACTTTCCATATGTCCCTGCACTATCTGTTGAATCCAGAGACCCCAGAGAGGCTACAGGCAAGTAATCCAGTCCTCAAAAATCAAAATAAAGGTGTTTTCCTTCTCAGCCCACTAGTATGTGGTCACTGAAGTACATGCCTCTGATTATATTGCAGTTCAGTGACTAAATTTTCCATTTAAATTAGCCAGAGTCTAAAACTAAAGAAAGCTAAAGAGGATCAAACAGAACCTCTCAGCCAGTAAAAGACAGAAGCATTATATAAATTTGAAACCTATAAGTCAAAATCCCCATCCTTTGATAAGTAGAATATTTGTATACTCCATTCATGACAATGTACAACACATAATCGTCCATAATAAGTGGATATATTATATATGCAAATATATTCACACTGTATATTTAAGACTCTATATAACATACACTTTACCGAAAAGTAAGTTTATGTGTTTATACATGTGGAAGTATAGACTATAGAATACTCAAAGATATCCCTATTACATCCACATACACACACTTGTCAAGGCTTCCAGATTTGTCCTTTAGGTTAAATATTATCTTATTAAGAGCTTTCAGCTGGTTACAAATGTCTTTTTGTTTGTCCCCCAGGCTACTATGGGGACGGCCTAAATGCCATCATTGTGTTTGCTGCCTGTTTTCTGCCAGACAGCAGTCGGGCGGATTACCACTATGTCATGGAAAATCTTTTCCTGTGAGTGATACTTCTGACAAAGTGCTTGGAGTGAATGTCTGTGGCATGTCATGACAGATAGAGCATCTTTAAGAAGAGGAAACAGAGGATGTAGAATAATCTCAGCCTTTGATGAAAAGTCAATGAAGTCTCTGTCAAGGAATATTGCTCAAGAGGCTAAAACCTTTAAAAGAACTCTCGGGTCAGCGGAGTGAATTGAAAACAAAATGAACACAGTTTTGCCTGCCCTCTAAAATTCTGTAACATTTCCTTTGGGTAAAGTGTTACTTTTGTTCCTGGATAACATGTTCTTGTTGAGGCAGATGATGACCCAGGTTCATTTATGTCATTCACTTGGGCCCTTGATATATGATAACGTTGTCGACATTTTTGAAATTTAGGCTCTAACCCACACATTTTTTGAGTATAACTGCATTAAAAAAAAATAACCATACAAATAAATGAGCAATACTCACAGAGAGAAAATCTTAGGAAACTGCATTCTTTACAAGGTAAAGAGGTAATACACACAACCATTTCTTCAATGCCATACTCCCTATTATTTAAAAGTTATATAATTTAAAAAAAAAGTTATGTAAATTAGAGTCTAAATAAGATGAACTGTTTCACGTGAGAGATGAAAACACTCTTCTTCCTTCCTGTGATCAGATACGTAATAAGTACTTTAGAGCTGATGGTAGCCGAGGACTATATGATCGTGTACTTGAATGGAGCAACCCCGAGACGGAAGATGCCAGGGCTGGGCTGGATGAAGAAATGCTACCAGATGATTGACAGGCGGTATGTGGGGGCCATTATTTAATCCTGGTTTTGACTTCCTCGGTAACTCCCCTTTCTAATTCCCTGTCATCTACCAAGAACGTGATCACATTTTAGGAACACTGAATTATGCAGAGTTGAGATAATAAATTATAAATATATAAAAATATTAAGAAAAGTGTCCCTTGATGCCCCAAATCTGAAATAAATCTCGATTTTGTTGGATGTTGTCATCTCAAACCTGATGACCAAGACTGTTCTAAACTATGCATATGCCTTTGCCACATGGAGGTGCAATTTATGCTGGTAAGCCAGACTAGCCGTGATTCTTTACTGGTTTCATGTGATCTTGATGCTGTTTATGTGCACTGGGACTATTTTGGTTTGGGCAACTGTCATGCTCTTATTTTATTATTCACTGATAATTCAAGTTAACCACTAGCCCGTTTAGTGCCTTGGTGCACCTTTTTCTCAAGATACTTTACTTCCATCCATCCTGGCTTGAGTAGAACAAAATATGCTATATTGCCAACCACAGGAAAATTATCATAAACCTACAAACTTATGGTGTCTATGATAGGTGTGGCATCTCCTTAGATGTGGCTCCTTGCATGATCTTATATTAATGAAGGTCCATTTAACAATCCAAACATTTATAAAGTAGCATTGCTAATGTTGAAAAGCATGCCCAAATGTTGAGAATGTCAAAATGGTAACCTGAAGGCCAAACAACCACATGATATGTTGTTAGTTCTTTCATAATACAGAAGAGGAAACCAAGGCTTAGTCGGTCAAATAAATCGGCTAAGTTGCTAGTAAGAGTGTGCTCTTTTCAAAATAGTAAAGATAATGCTGGCAAAAACAAAAAGCATCGTTAAGCAAAAATATACCACGATAGTTCTGGATTTAAGCACTCTGGAAATACGACCATTCTATTTTACATGGATTCTATGGGAAAATGAGGTTGGCATCATACAAGTTACAAATGGTATCTCAGAAAGTACTTTGTTATTAATCATGGTCATTCTGTACCTTCCCATCAGGTAATAGTAACTTACTAGAACTCTCTAATATTATAATATTCTTATTTGGGATATACTTTCTGTTTTAACTCCTGCTGGAAATGGGTTATGAGTAATTTTTTTTTTTTAAACAGGTTGCGGAAGAATTTGAAATCATTCATCATTGTTCATCCATCTTGGTTCATCAGAACAATCCTTGCAGTGACACGACCTTTTATAAGGTATGTTGTTGTTATAGAAAAAATAGAAGTACTACAAGCAGTTTTCTAAAATATGTCGTATAAACAAGAATTCATAAACTGAGAGAGTATTTAGGAAGACATATTTCACCGCTGGCTTTCCTGGAAAGATATTTTGGACTATCTAGCAAGAAACCTTAAGTAAGAGCATTATTTTATTATAAAGACTATTTTTCCCCATTTTTACAAAACATGACCTCTTTATTACTTGCTGTAACACAGAAGATAAAGTGGTGAAATTTCCGTGCCACATTCCAGAAGGGTAGGTAATACTTTTAAAGTGATATGGTATTTTGTAGAGAATAGGAAAGACAGCATAACACAACAATGGAAACTAAAGACAAACCAAGGACAGAATCAGGAGCAATGACTGTCCTAATTCTTCTTCTTCTGAACAAATATCATATAGGCCACCAAACTTAGGGAAAGAGGCTGAGCAGCCATTTTGAGAGCTTTTTTGATTGCCCACATAGATTCTTGGTTCAGTGACTATTTATTCACCACCTATGTTGTATTAGATACCGTATAACCTTATGTTTTAGGGAAGCGAAGAAAAATAAAACGTGCCTCATAATGTAGTAAGATTTGGAACAGCTAAATGAAAGGGACAGTATGTATTTCCTAGGGAGCTGTCAAATAAAATATGGTCTTACCCAACATCCGGATGCAGAGTAGATAAATTGAAAGTTTTCTGTTTCAAAGTTACTAATGAATTTCTTTCTTTTTTTTTTTTAAAGATTTTACTTATTTGACAGAGAGAGAGAACACAAGTAGGCAGAGAGGCAGGCAGAGGGAGAGGGGGAAGCAGGCTCCCCGCTGAGCAGAGAGCCCGATGCGGGGCTCGATCCCAGGACCCCAAGATCATGACCTGAGCCAAAGGCAGAGGCTTTAACCCACTGAGTCACCCAGGTGCCCCTAGGTCTTTTCCTATGATAGAGGTAGATGGGAAATTCATTTTCTTTTAATGTGAGTTGGAGATTGAGAGATTAATCAGCTCAGTTGCCGTCCTCGGGAAGCCCAGGGCCTAGCAGCTGACGTAGGCAGACAGGTGAGCGATCACGATACAGGTACCGCTGAAGCAGGATGGGGTGATAACGCAGGGCGCAGGTGAGTCTGGGGTCGCGGGGAGAGTAAAGGCTGAGAGTCTGCATCAAGAGAGGCATTCCAGAAGAATGAACCATCAGAGTGAGTTTTGGAGCACGGACAGGACTGGTTAGCTGAACCCCCGTAGAAACGGCAGGCACAGACGCACCGAGAAGGGGATGATATGGCGTGTTCGGAGAACTGTGTATTCTAGTGAACATAATCCTGAAGCTCTCCAGCTCTCCGTCTTTTATCACAACCTGAATTTAGCTCAGAACGTCCAGGGGAAGGAAGAGGCCTCACGCAGCAAGCATATCACTGGTGATGTGTGTTCACCCACAACTTATCAGGAGGCCTGCAGGTGACTGTGTGGAGACAAAGTTATTCACAAGTCACAGCCAGTGGCCCAGGGTCAAACTGCAAGTCCATGTGAAAGATAAATAGCGAGAGAAATGACCCTGCAGAGGGTTCCTTCTAGAATGCACAGTAGTTGAACGGGGGGCACACAGCTCAGCATGGTCAGTAGAGTGGGGGAGGTCTTTTCATGGGGAACTCTTCGAGAAAGTTCACGGCTCGGTCAAGTTCCCTTTCAAGTGGAATGATCCATTTTAAAAATTAGTTTGCAGGGGCGCCTGGGTGGCTCAGTGGGTTAAAGCCTCTGCCTTCGGCTCAGGTCATGATCTCAGGGTCCTGGGATTGAGCCCCGCATTGAGCTCTCTGCTCAGCAGGGAGCCTGCTTCCCCCTCCCTCTCTGCCTGCCTCTCTGCCTGCTTGTGATTGCTCTCCTCTCTGTCAAATAAATAAATAAAATCTTAAAGAAAAAATTAGTTTGCAATAGTACACAAATGCCTTCTTCTTATAAAACATCCAATCAGGGGCGCCTGGGTGGCTCAGTTGGTTAAGTGACTGCCTTCAGCTCAGGTCATGATCCCAGAGTCTGGGGCCTGAGTCCCACATCGGGCTCCCAGCTCTGTGGGGAGTCTGCTTCTCCCTCTGACCTTCTCCCCTCTCATGCTCTCTCTCACTCTCTCTCTCTCTCAAATAAATAAATAACATCTTTAAAAAAAATCCAATCATTAAGGATAAGGTCAATTTTTTCCTTCAACAACCAGTTCCTGTTCCTCACTTCCTTCCCAGAGGCAAATTCCTTGATCAGTTTCAGTGGTATTTCATGTTGTTTTCTGTACTTGTACAGACATCTAACATGATCATGTTTAGATGAAAGCTGTTTGTAATTCAGATTCAGTTACCAGAACATGTTTTTGAACATTGGAACATATAGAATGAACTCTCCAGCTAAAACTTAGAGGAAGAAAAAAACTTAAAAAAAAAAATTTAAGCTAAAACCTTAAGAGGTAAATGAGTTTACATATACTTTCAAAACAGATCAACCTTGGTAAATTCTGAGAGAACTAATGACTAGATTTTTGTTTGGTAAATCAAATCAACAAGCAAACAAAGCCAAACAAACCATAAACCAGTGACTATGGAGAGTGGCAGGAACCACCGGGCACCATGTGATGTGTGGTTGAGAGTGTAAACTTTGGGCGGGGGATGGGTGAAATCAGTGATGGGGAGTAAGGGGCGCAGGTATTGTGATGAACCCCAGGTGATGTATGGACGTCTGAATCACTCAATATATAGTACACCTGAAACGAATTTAACACTGTAGGTTAACGAACTGGAATTAAAAGAAAAACTTAAAACAAAAAAAATGAGTGTAGACTCCAGTCAAACTGCCCGGGTTTAAATCCAGCCTCTACCACTTACTGAAGGTGAGACCTTGAGCAAATACTTAACTCCCTGTGTCTCAAGTTTCCTTATCTTTAAGAACAGAATAATGGGACGCCTGGCTGGTTCAGTCAGTAGAACATGCAACTCTTGATCGCAAGATCGTGAGTTCAAGCCCCATGTGTGGCAGAGTTTCCTTAAAATAAAAAAAAAATTTTTTTTAATAAATAAAGGCCACTAGGAACATCTTTTTAAAAGAGAGAGAAGAATAGCACCTCCCTCATTAGGCTATAAGAAGAAATAAGTGAGTTAATAAATATAAACCACTTAAAACAATATCTGGCATGTTGTAACTACTCAAATATGTAGCCTTTCTTTTTAGTAAGTGCTGGGCCAAGGTGTTACATTTTTCAGTATTTTCAAGAGACAACAGCCTTAGGAGGGATGAAGTAGCCACTAGTGATATCTTTTTTCTTTTCTTTTTTTTTAGTTCAAAATTCAGCAGTAAAATTAAATATGTCAATAGCTTATCAGAACTCAGTGAGCTGATCCCAATGGATTGCATCCATATTCCGGAGAGCATCATCAAGTAAGTCTGGATGGTTTCCAAGATTTGGTAAGAAATACTGTATGTTTGGAGAAGGAGGTTGGGAAAGAACTCATTTCTGGAATACTGGGGAAAGGGCATTATCTGCTATTTAAAATGAATATTAAATATGTCCCAATAAATAGAGATTTTTTTCCTCATAACCCATACAGAACTGTTCTTTCAGATCCTTTGACGTAGTCTTCCCTTGGGGTTATTGATTATTGCTCATTTCACCTTGAATTTTGCTACCATTTTGGGGACGGCGTGAAGTTAACATCAATCAGTGAACCTGTCACCTCTGTCTCCCACTCTCACAGACACTGTTGGGTCTGAGCATTGCTTTGGTTTCTTTGTTGCCTTATAGAAAGGAACTTACCCGCATGACCCTGGGAAAAGGTGAGGGGGGCTGGGAACTACCTTTTCTCCATTTTGTTCTGTATCTTTTTTCTTCATGGTTCCCTTCAGGTGAAAGGTAAGGCAGAGTGATAGGTGGCGTGGTTAGGGATGACCCCCTTCCTCAGAACAGGGTACTGTAGCTGCAGCCTGTGAGGAGCAAGGAGACTGAAGGTCGCTGAATCATGCTGTGAAAATAATGAGAAACAGTTAATACCAACCGCTTGGAACTGAGCCTTAAAAATATGGATACTGACAAATGAACCTTCCTGTTTGGTTCATTGTTGCAAAGAACCATTGTTTTCTATGGATCGTACTTTTCTTCCACTGTGTCTGATTCACTCGTTTTTTTTTATTTGTTTAAAGATGGGAGGAATTTAACCATTAGCTCAAAGAGAACAGATAAGGATACCGCTCCCCCCCCCACCCTGTCCCCATCTTCCTCCATAATACGGATAGCAAAATGGACCTCCCAGTTTGCACTTCCAAAAAACAGTCCCTTGACTAAATAATAATAATAATAATGATCGATTAAAAAAAGGAAAAGAAACTGGAAGGAAAGGACTTGCATTTACTGGCAATGCTATGTCAGGCATAGACGTGCTTATTTATATTATGTGTTTAATCTCCACAGTAAACCCCCCTCTACACATCAGGGAAGCTAATAATAAAGAGAAGTTACTTACGCAAAGTGTAAGTAGGAGCAAGGACCAGATGGAACTAGAATTCAGACCTAGGTCAGCCTGGCACCAGAATTCCCATCCCCTTCTCTAGTAGTTTTCTTGACCTCCCTTAAAGTGTCTATCTGAAGTCAAAGCTCAGGAACAGATGGATTTGGTTTTCCTTGTGCTGATACGAGGTCAACAGGATAGTGATTTGGCTCAGAACTGCCAGTTGGCTCCGCCCAATCCAGCAGTGTTTCTGTAATTCTCACCATGGCTTTGATCCTCATTAGCTAACGGGCCCCCCACACCCAGCCAACCTCACAGCTCTGTCCTGCTGCCTCAAAAGATGCATCCCCATCTCCAGAGCTACTCTTACTCTTTAAATAAAAAAAAGTAACTGGAGGGGCACCTGGGTGGCTCAGCCGGTTAAGTGTCTGACTCTTGATCTCAGCTCAGGTCTTGATCTCGGGGTCGTGAGAAAAAAAAAAAAAAGGTGACTGGAGCACCACCTCATATAATGTTGTCTCCATTGGCAAAAGATGACAAGGACATTCTCTCTTCAAGAGGAAATGGCCAGTTTCTAGGCAAATATAGTACTGCTTCCATGGTGTGGCAGTTGGAAAAAGAGAAGGAAATGGGTGTTGGAGACTTAGCATTAGATTTGAATCTTCCTACGATGTCTCCGATGTCTCTAAGACTTCAGGCAACCTATTAAAACTCTCCATGTCTCAGCTGCAGCATCCAGAAAATGGGGAGTTGGGGGCAAATCATAGAAAGGTCCCGAGGATTGAATGAAAATGTGCATAACGCCTTCGGGAAGCCTCCCAGCCTCAGTTGGCAATCCAGAATGTTATTTATTATACTGATGTTGCTTTTAGGGACTATCATATGAGACCATTTAAATGAGAAGTTAAACATGTCCAGGGCACTTTTCATTCATCGACACCCATCATTTTTCAAAGGTTCCCGTTCAGGAGAAGTTTCTTCAGGAGGAAGGGTTCCCTTTGGAAGAAATTGACAACCATCTATGTCCTCCCTGTACCTCCATGTTTTCTCCTGTCTTGTGCAATCCATCTTCTCTGGATGTCCTCTCTGCCACTTCTGTTCTTGGCCGCCCTTGTCTCATTTTCATGTTATGCCATTTTCAAAGTGATACGAGCCATAGCCCCTTTCTATGACTGAGTAACATTTAGAGAGTCCGGTCTCAGCCAGTTCCGAGACCAGTATTCAGCTGGGCTGGAGCCTGTCATCACGGGGCTTAAATGAAAAAAACTTGCCCAATCTGGAATCAGATTTCTCATCATTGATTACAGTCAATTCTTGTTATCTGTGGCAGTGATATTCTAGATCCCTGAGTGGCGAATATTGAACCGTTGTTCCTAGGGGAAATACGGAGCTAAGTTCCTGCAAGCATCTGGTTAATTTTCATTAGCCAGTTAACACATAACCTTATTGCATTTCCGTTTAAAGACACCGTATCTGATGTATATTGTTGACTCACTAACACGGAATTCGCGACCAACGACACCATAACTCTTGCCCAAACACAGCTGCTGTAACACACATACATTCTCCATAAGCCACCTTACAGCCTTCTTGTGCTGAGGAACACCAGCCAGCGCTTCAGCACTATGCTTAGAGGCCATTTTAAATGGCGAAATCATCAAGGAAAAGCACAAACAAGGAAAACATGGCACTAAATAGATTGCAAATAGAATGTGTATTGACAGCAGGAGAGCTAAACCAAGAGCCTTGTTTTATTCGACCTCAGCTGGGAACGTGCACAGCAGGGGGCCCGAATTTTTTGCCACTCAGTGAAAGTCAGCAAGTGACCACGAAAGTGCCATGGGTATTGATTCCGGGGTTACAGAAAAAGCTTTCATAAGTAGGCAAATTTGCAGAATCTGCAAATAATGAGGATTGGCTGTCTATCATTACGAATTCTAAATCATTGATTACATCAAATGAAAATAAGTCTTCTCCCAAAAGGCAATTTGATTATTCTTGGGGGAGGTGTGTGGGGGGGGGTAGACTTTTGTTCTCATGTGTTGACTGCTCTTTAAACCACGCACCTCTCACTTTCTCCATCTGTTGTTTGCTCGTTTTTCTCATTGCATTCATTTTTTGTCTCGTAAGGTACGATGAAGAGAGATCTTATAAGAGAAGTGTGAGGTAAAATGTCCCGAGCTGCAGTTCACGCTGGACCCTCTGTGTGTGTGCACCAGTGCCTTACTCGTGGGTGACCTCAACGTGCTACCAGAGCGAGAGGTCATTCCATCCGCCCCTTGTAGTCTGCCATTCCGGGTCTTTGTGTTGTGTGTAAAGCTGTTGAGGTCAGCCCCATCTGCAACCGAAACCCACTAAATCAGACCCACCCTTGACTTGGCCCAGGCTGCAAGCTCTCCCTAACTCTACCCAACAGACCGATGTGGATGTTTTCGGCTTTATTCAGCCTGCATGTTTCTGAGCTCCTTGCAACTTATATATCTGCCTTTAGCAAGGACTTGGCAAAGTAAACAGACAGAAACACCGAGTGGGAGGACGTGGCACCGTGTCTGATCAGAGGAGCACGTCTCGGTACTCCAATGGATGGTTTCTAAAAGCACATATGCTCCACTCATGTTTGGCTCCGCTTTGCCGGGTGACTCTCTCACGCTGTGCTTGCTTCTTTTTTGTTTCTTTTCTACACCGATAATTTTTGCTCGTGCAGACTGGATGAAGAACTGAGGGAAGCATCAGAAGCAGCTAAGTAAGACTTGGTTTTCATTCAGCAGCTGGCGTGATGTTGGCTTGCATTTCAGGAATGAGTTGGGAGGATCTGCATGCCTCATGTTTTATTCTTGCATCCTGATAATAATGCTGCACTTGAAATCTTCCCATTGTCCCACAATAAGTACAATTTCTGGTATTCGCACCACAATCTATTTTGCCCTGTGATCTTGGTTATCTTGAATGCATTTGTTAGTGTGATTTCATTTTTTTTTTTTTTTTAACGTACATACAAATTTTGGCACCACAGCCCAGAAACACATCACAGGCATTGCCACATAACATAACATCCACATGATTGTTAGATATTTTGAGGCCAGAAAAAGCTCACTAATTCATACTAATGGAGAGAAATGATGACACGTCGAAATTTGAAATATTTTTCTAGAACCGGTTTTGCCACTTTCCAAGATTTTTTTAAGCACGTTATTTAGTGACTTGGGAGCATTGCTTAACAAAATAATGCGTCTGAGCTACTTGGATGAATAGAAAAAGAACCATCACTCACTATTATTAAAGTATAATTTTCAGAAAGGCAAAATTTTAACTTTAATGCAACTATGAAATGAATACATGCCAATGATTTTATTCAACTAATTCTTTAATAAAGGAACCAGAAGAGTGTTAAAACCAGTTCGAAGAATGTTCGTGAAGCTAGATTTCACTGGGCGATTTATCAAGGAATGTTAGGATAAGATTATTGGTTTAGATACAAAATGGATCCTTGTCCAACAGGGCAATAAACTGTAACCTAGGATTATCTTTTCCACTGGACAGAAATTATTTGCATCTCTGTTCGACAAAAATTGTACAAGTTAACCTCTGCCCCCAAATAGCCCATAGACAGAAAATCAACTCAGCATTGCCTTGAAAGAAAATCCAGTAATTTCCCTTTCTTATTTCCAAGTTCAAAAACTGATTTTTCTGACACTACATGTCAAATGTAGACAAGTACTATTTGGAATGTTTACTATATTAAAGCTTCTCCATTTCGAATGTTGCTTACACTGTTAATTTCTATAACTATTTCCCATTTTAAAAGATACTGCAAAAACAGAAACCCGGGCAATGTCCAAACAGCTACAAATTCTGAATAAATAAGATTTTATTTTCTGTATCAGTATAAATGCCCATTCCTCCTGAGAACAATCCATTGAGATATTTTTTTTTTTTCCTACAGCACATTTTTATTGCAGGTAATCTCTAGAATTATCTGTCTATGGAGTGAGTCTTTTGCTTGAAAATTCAAGGAAAAGGGCCACCCGGCTGGTTCAGTTAGAAAAGCATGCTACTCAAAAAAAAAAAAAAAAAGAAAGAAAAGAAAAGCATGCTACTCTTCATCTCAGGGTTGTGAGTTCAAGCCCCACATTAGGCATAGAGCTCACTTAAAAAAAAAAAGACTGAAATTAATTAATTTATTCGAGGAAAGATTTTGCCTTAGAAACATTGGCATTAGTGTAGTTTCCTGTTACAATATTCCTATCTTTTAGTTTTCTTTCGAGATAACTGACACCCGTTTACACTAACAATACTCAAAAGTATTTGAATTTCTACTCTAACAGAATCTTCTCAGTCTCTGACTTAACTGTTACAAACCAGAAGTTGGAAAAGAAAAGAGGACGTTAGAAATGAAGGAATCAGATGTTGGCGTAACGCGCCCCGTTAGCCTTTATCTGCACTCAATTTGTATGGTGTCAGGAGAGTCCCCAGAGACAGAAAGAGCAATGAGTTTCTCTTTCAGATTTTTTCTTTTGGATGATAACATATTTATAAAATTAAGGAGGTGTTTTCAAGACTAAAGATTGAGGGGAGGGAAAGCAATAATTTTCCAGCCAAACCCATTATAAAGTCCTATTGCCATGTTCTTTCCTTATTACCATAAAATCTGGCCTCCTTCGATAGAATTTCCCTGTCTCCGTATTTCTGCCCTTCCTGCTATCTAGTGAAACAGTTATCATTTGGGGTTTATTGTGTAGCTTTCTCTTCTGTCCTCTCCGATCTTTCCCTCTCTTCTCTTCCCCAGCTCCATACGCTCCCTCCCAGGCATCCACTTGGTCTCAGGTGGTCCTGAGATGACTTGATCTCCTCCCTGATAGAAGCACCAAGCATGCCTAGTACACAATAGATGCTCCAGAAATTTCCGCTGTGTAAATTGACGAATGTGCATAAAATTAAGTTCATCACCGCGGAGCAGCGGTTCTCAGACTTGACTGCCCAGCAGAGTCACCCGGAGCACTTGGTCCAACACAACAGTGTTCCGGGGCTCAGCTCGGAGCTCCTGAGTCGGCAGGCCTGAGAGTGTGTAATTCTGACCCATTCCGGTGATGTCGAGGCTGCCCGGCTGAGGACCATGCTCCAACAATCCACACCTCTTAGGAGTCGATACTGGTGCTTTGGGTTCAGTTGGTAAGCTGCCTAAATCCCCCTCCAGCTGATCCTCCTTCTTTTGATGGTGACATTACATGTGTGATGACTTGAAATACATTTGCACATTTGAAAATGTAAGGGGAAAGAGGTTTACTCTGTTGGCCCCATAGATGATTGCAATGCTTCTGAATCCTACCATTTCAGCCCACTACCTTTACTACCTTTCAGCCTCTGAAGTGGCTCCCACGTCCTTGGACAGACTCTATAGGATGATTTGGGGATTCCGAAAACATGGTCGCTGCAGGCCTATGGTTAGGTTCTAGAAGCCAGATAACCCAGGTTCTTTCTATTGACAGACGCACCCTATCCCTCCACATGACCTCTGTTTAAAAGCTTCAGGCTGGTTCTAACCAAAGGCAAACATCTACCTTCTCAGGGAACGAAACCTATCTTTCTGCTGTTTTCCTTTATTTCCCCTACGTTCACCTCTTCCCCATGTACTCACACACCACCTCTTAGCTGGCTTTCAGAAGGTGATTTCTTCAGTCTGCCTTATGCTTTCCTTAAAACTTGACATCTGTACCAGAAGGAAAATACGTGGGAAGGACTAGTTGTGTATAGAGAGCCATGCTTATTTTGAAAATGGTAAAGAATCCATCAGCTGCCTTTGAGTGACAGTATTAAATGGATTGCAAATTGCTGTCTTCATTGGAAGGATTACGCAAAGAGAAAAAAAACCAGAAAAGCTAGATTCAGAAGAATGCCTTTTCTTGATTCCATTCCAGCTTTGCTAGGTTTTTCTAGCTTACTCTCAACACTTGCCTCACTGTCCTTGTTCACTCAAGTTGCCAAATATCCTCCATAAAAATACCTGACCACCAGGGAGAAGGGTAGAGGGGGTGGAGGGAGGCTGTCTTTCCTTCCCAGGGAGATCGCCTTCTGCCATCTCAACAAAATGCCTGGTGTGACTAACTCAACCTCTTATGGTCAAACATCTGTATTAGCTAATGAAATAATTCATGTTAGAAAAGGAACTCTTTTGTTTAAAAAGAGTGTAGAGGGGCTCCTGGGTGGCTCAGTCAGTTGGGCATCTGACTCTTGGTTTGGGCTCAGGTCATGATCTCAGGGTCCTGAGATCGAGCCCCAAGTCTGGCTCCATGCAGAGGATGGAGTCTGCTTGAGGTTCTTTCCCCCTTCCCCAGTTTTCCCTTCTGCTCCTTCCCCTGCTCTCGTGCTCTCGCTTTCTCTCTCTCTCTCTCTCTCAAATAAATAAGTAAAATCTTTTTTAAAAAGAAAAAGATCATAAAATCTCTTTAAGTAGTTTGCTTGCCAATCCAATATGACCAGAGGGGTGAAAGTAAAAGTTGAAATGTACTAATCAAAAAGTAATATAAAACACATGTGAAATTTGCTTACAGAGGAATCCCACCAATGTGGAATATCAAAAGCAGCTAGTATTACACCAAAAGCACAAACACATTCATACATCATAACAAAACTCATTTTATTATTTCATATGGTTACATTTTTCTTTCTGGACACATTCAGTTTAGGTTAATCTTAGGATTCACTTCTATTACCAGAACACAGCTCAGCCGAGTAGTAGGAAGTGTCCTATTATTTCTCTGCAACAGGGAAAGCTGACACCGGCATTTTTTCTTTTAGTGTCTAGGAAAATCCTCATTCTTGTGCAAAGTGAAAGTTAACTGTGTGGGTGTGCAAATAAAATTAGGCTGCTTGAGAGGGACTGTCCTTTGTGTATAAAGTATGTTATTTGGGTTCCAAATAAAAATTTGCAATAGCATACTCTCTGAATAAGATAGATCGAAAAGTCTGGAAAAAGTAACAAGATCAGAAGAGACCACTGGAGCTGTTTGGAATTTCAATCTTCCTTTCATGCTTCTAAATCACGAGCGGTTACTACGTTTCAAAACTGATGGTAAAAGAATCAGGTGCAGCTTTGTTCCATATTAGCAATGAGACAACATCAGTTTAAAATGCCCGCTGTCTTTTGTGCTTTTAACGGTAGAGAAAATGTTTACCTGCTCCCTATTTTGTTTTTCTCCTTGCACTCAGAACTAGCTGCCTTTACAATGATCCAGAAATGTCTTCCATGGAGAAGGAGTAAGAATTCACCATCCATAACATCTATGTGGTGACTGGTAGCCTTGTATGGCTGGGCTCTGAAAGAAAACAAAAATACACCAAGGATTGGGTAAACTTGTTCAGATGTTCGGCTCTCAGGTTCTCTGTTTCTCAAATCAGAACCTTAAAAGAGAAATGTGCCAGCTTCGCACTGTCTCTTTCGTGATCACTGTTGCATTCCTTAAGGACAGCTTAATTCTAGTTGGCATTTGATTTTCCTATCCAAAAATGAACAGAAAAGACTATTAGAGCCAGATGTAAGAGCATTTGGGCAGGAGGAATGCAACTCCGCTTTCTGAATTACATCATTTATTTTCATTAGTGAAAGTTGGCACCTCCTTTTGAGCTTCATATTTTGGTGGGGGAGGGAGAAGAGGTCCTCATTTTGAAAATTCGAGAAGACCGTGGAGTCTGGATGGAACTTTACGAATGAGCTAGTCCAGGTGGCCTCATCCTGGGAGAAATGGAAATCGAACACGTAGTGAGTGCTGACCCCGTACCGGGGTCTATGTGAAACGCCTCAGGCACGTTACCTGATCTTAGACTCAGGATAAGTCTATGCGGTACATTTTACAGCTATGGAAGGAGTGGCGTAGAGAGATTACCTGACCTGTCCCACGTTTTACAGTTGTAAAGATGTCCCAGAGCTGGGATTTGAGTCTGCATTTCCAGAGCCAGTGGTTTTGAAATCCGAGAGAGGTGGTCATCGTTCTGGAATGGGTGGGCAGCCTCTGATCTAACTTCGGTCACACTGGAGGAGGCCAACCTTAGTTGCCTCAGGGCACAGACTTGTCAGTTTCAGGGACTAAAGTGTGCTCTCGAGGGAACCTGGCCATCCAGCCCAGGGCTGCTGATCTGATTTGAGTTGTGGAGAATTGAACGCAGTCCTTCCCGGGAACCCAGGAGGGGCAAAGATGGGACTTAAATGTGTCAGCTATTGTGTTTTGTTCTCTTTGGACCTCCTTTCCCTCAAGGTGCGAAGCAAGAATGGAAAATCATAGGGCAGCCCCTCTGCGGGGGGCCGCGATGACCTTACAGTTTAAGGCAGTTTATGGACCAAAACGCCGGAGAGAAGGTCCCCACAAAAGAGTAAAGAACAAAGGCTGTAAGGGGACCTTTGGAAATCTCACAGCTATCTTTCTGAAGGTTTCACCTGTCCCACCTCTTTGAGATGAAGGCAACAATTGCTTCAAGCAAATTGCCACACCCAAGTTCTGCAAGGCAAAAACAGAGTCCCTTTGGCCTCCTTCATTCTTTCGCAAATTTCCCCTCCCTCAGCAAAACAGCGTCCCCTAGAGCAGAGTCCTAGGCCCGCAGTTCACCAGCGGGCGCGGACGGGTGGTCGCTCACCCGCCCAGGCTGTGACATCTGAGGGCTTACCCACTCCTCCGCCTGTCCTGTCTGTTCGGCTCCTTGTTTGTATGTAGGGCTCATGGGGTTCGGGGGAGGGCAAAGCACTGCTTTCTGTTTGGGTTCATTGCAGGGCACGGGACGGGGGCGGGGGGGGGAGGGATGCTGCAAAGGTTAATGTTACTTCCCACTTCTTAGAACATACTCTTCACCTCGCTTCCGTTTTCTGCAGCCCTGTCTTTCCCAAGCCCTTATCGGCACCTGATCCCAGCACAAAGGAGGAGATCCAGGCTGGGGGGCAAGAGTGGCCAAGAAGTTCTTAAGCTCACTTCTAGCCCCGGATTTCTGGCTTTCATTAGAATAAGAGGCTTCATTTACCTTTGGCTCCTGCATGGAAGCATTTTACCCCTTCTGTAGTGAATACAGAATGGAAAACCAGCAAAGGCTGTTTCAAGGAGCTCAGCCAAGCCAAGATTCAAATGAAATGTGGCCCTCTCCTTTTCCTTAGAGAAAGATGGGGAAATTATGCCTATCCCCCCATCTGCCTACAGAAAACACAAGAGTTTGTATTCAGTGTTAAACAATATTGTCAGATACTTTGTGAGGAACCTCGTTTGACCCATGTGAGAAGGCAAAATGACCTCTGGTTTCTACGTCTCCCTGGAAAGTTGCTTATAGAAGTCTCAGCCCCCCTGCCCACAGGGGAGGAATATTCCTTTTGTATTATAATTCTGATTCAAGGTAAATTTTTCCCAAAAAGGCTTCTATTTTAAAAAGTATCTCCAGGTGCTTGTCTCCTCTCATTTCAAGTTTGGATTTTATTTGTCCGTTCATGTCCTAAAATTTGTGTATGCTTTTAAGATGTTTTTACATAAATAAAAAGTGTATCCAATCGGGGGGATGTGGTACTATTTGGAGAAACTTCAATTAGGAGGATTGCTGGTAGCTTCATTGGTCCCACAGAACAACTCTTGTCTCAAAAATTAATCATCAGTGTGGTTTCCTGTGTTTACTCAAAAATGGTCCGTTTTTTACTATCTCTGGCTTCTTCCACAAACTGTGTAAATAGGTTTTCGTGTTTCAGGTTTTTGTTTACCAAAAGTTGAAGGGATACATTTCTAGAACCCTAGCTTTACCGGAAAGTCAGTATGGGGGCGCCTGGCTGGCTCAGTTAGTGAAGCATGTGACTCTTGATTTCGGGATCGTGAGTTCAAGCCCCACATCAGGTGTAGAGATTAAACTCTTAAAAAAAAAAAGTGGAAAACGAGGTGTTTCAGAATGGGCATCCTGGTGTAAGTGTTCGGTTTACTTATTTTCAGATTTTTATCAGGGCCCCTTAAAAAGACCGTGAAGGTCTAGGATTCTACTACAACTAAGGTTCCTACTACTCCTCACAACTGAAAACACTTGAGGCTTAATCCTTAGCAAGCCTTGAGAGAGGTAGGAGTTCCATCTTACAGATGCAGACAGACGTTTAGGCAGGGTAGGTAACTCGGCCAGGGCCCCGAGCTAATAAGTGGTAGCATTGAGGGCATTTCAAAGAAAAGCTATTTTTCACTCCTGTAAACTAGACGGGCAGGCTGCGTGCGTTACCAGTGGCTTCGTTTGCAACGCTGCACGAAGGAGCCCGTCCGCTGCTCAGGAGACCGCGCGGTGTGCGCGCCGAAGGGCCAGGAAGGCAGGTCTCAGCGAAATCCTCAGATACGTCCCATGTCACCTCTTTCAAAGGGTGTTTTTCTTTGTTCATGGCTGAAATTCTTCTCCAGAGCATCCTGGCTGGAGCTCTCTTCTCCCGGAGGTGCCAGGAAGTTGTGATAGGCTCACGAAGAGGCGAGGCGGTAGAGAGTGGCGCCCGGAGGTCTCCGAATTATTTTCTAGATAATTGGGAACCCACGAGACTTTCTTAAAAACAACCTTTTCTTAGGTCATAAGAATCCATCTCAATCAGGTCGGCTAACCCCTTTCAAACAAATTCTTTGGCTCTAGAAAGTGTTGTGGTTGGTTTTATTTTGGATTTTGTTTTTGGGGGTTTTTTTGGTTTTGGGGTTTTTTTTTTTTCTGTTTCATTGTTGACCACTTGCTTGCTACGTAGCACTTATCAGATGTTACTTATTTCAGGCAGATCATGGATTTGCCCCACAAGAGAAGGCCATTTACTAGAAATAGGTAGATCCCTTATTCCCAAGATGCAATAATGTTCCTTAGTCCACTTCAGAAACGCACCCTCACATGCGTCTGTTGCCTCCCGAGATCATTTCAAGAGGTGTAAAATGCTTCCAGAAACAGCTTTGTGAAAAAAATAAACAGATTCCATGTTTTAGAGAAAGCCTTAACAACAAGGCGGGGGTGGGGGGGGGAGGTTGGGTTGTGACTTACCAGGTTTTTCTGGCATAAGAGACTCGCATGATTTATTTTCAGTAAGTCCTTTGAGAAAAAAAAAGCAAACACCTGCCACTCCAAATGAGCCCTAAGTGTTTCATATTGAGTTGCTCACATTTCTCATTGTTTTTTTCCTTTTTTTTTCCCCTAAGTATTGACCTGAAGCTAAAAGGAAAGCCCTAGTTGGCCGTGGTTGGAAGAGGATACTCTTCTGCTTCGTGATTCTGCTGAGGCCCATCGACCTGGAAGACGCAGGGCCGATCCTACTTTTTTCCACTTTGCACTACCTGGTGCCATTCTAAATTTCTAAGGGGAAAAACAGTGAGGGAATTTGTTTACTCTTCACGTATTTTATGAAATTGTGTGTATTTTCCTATTTTGCCAATTATGTGCCTCAAAGATTTCAGTTGAACCTTAGCAAGACCATAGGACCTTCCATTTCAATATTCGGTGACCCCTTGGTGCACTGCTATCTCCTCTCTTAGACCGGTCTTGACTGATCAGATACCTTCTGTCCGCTCTTAATCACAAGAGGATTCATTTCCGGAGATTAGCTGGATTTCTCCCTGGCGATCATTTTAGGTTTAAAACACCCGGGGCTTAGTGCTCCCCAGGCAAGTGGCCCCCCAGGGAACTCTGCCTTTAAAGCCCTTGGCTCGCTCAGCACGGCTGTAAGGCAGACTCAGGGGTGAAGCCTGAGTCACTGAGTGTACCCCCCTTGGTTCTTGCCCCGAGAATCGTCTCTAACGTCTCAAAGGGTCCCAGGTTTTCTAACGCACATCAGGTTTATTTTAGTTATCAAATCAGGCGTCGTGTTTTCTGTGAATTGGTCTTTTTAAAAGCGTTATTTCTCCGATGAACGTTGACGACCTCCACGCTGAGAAACTTAAGGATTGATGTCGGCGTTGTTGGGGGTGGCTCTCTGCGCTTCACGCTGTCACCTCGGTTCAAAGTGTTACATTGTCCATGCCAAGGACTCAAGCGTCGGGCGGCCCACTCAGAAATTCATTATTTGGGAACTTTCATTGATCTCAAGTTCTCTCTCACAGGCGTTACAAACAGCGATCTGCTTTGAGCCACCCTAATCTGATCGGAGGTTTAACATGAAATAGAGGAGTGCGTCCTATCATTTGCAGAATTCCTCTGCGCAGTCTTCACGCGCCCTTTAAATAATGCCAACGCGTTTTCAGATGTGCGGGCCTCCCGCAGAGGGGTTGGCAAAGCCACGGCCAAATGCAGTGCACCACCTGCTTTCACACGGCCTTCTCCTCAAGGAGGGCTTTCACATTGGGGTCGAAAAACATGTTTTCAGTATTTCACAACACATGAAAATGACTCAAATTTCAGTATCCGTGGAAACACGGCCACAGGAAGTGGTGCCCAGACCCTTCGGGGCTACTTGTGCCTCGAGCAGCAGCAGAGCTGAGCAGTGCCCGCAGACCGTGGGGCCTGCCGCGCCCAAACCGTTAGACCGGGGCTCCCCCGGGGGCTTGGGGTGCTGGCTACCTCCAGGAGAGCTGTGCGGGGCACTTGAGTCCTGGTTATCCTGCGCTTTCGGCCGCCTTGAGGTAGACCTCATCGTACAGGTGACGGGACGTGGCTGACCCCATCCGCTTCGCGTCTGCCTCCCGCCCGCCTTCGGGATGTGCACGCGCACACAGGTCAGCGCGCCTTCCTCCATACGCCGTACTTACCCGAGTTCCCCTCTGTGTCCCTTTCAACCGAGCATCTTGTTGAACTGGGTTCTTTTGGGTCTCCTCCCTCCTAACATCTGTCTTGTCCAACAGAAGAGCCCTCGAACGTACGCTCTGTCCGTGCCCAGCTCCTCCTTTGGAAGCCCACAGCATGCCTGTCCCCGAGCTCAGTGCTGACATAAGACCTGTGGCCTAGTGTTTGGTAGGTGCACCCCCGGACCGCCGTTGGCCTAGCACGGTTACTGACAATGCTCCCTTTGGCTCAGCCGTGTCCCATTTTGGAAAATGAATTAAGCAGAGCCCCTAACCCCAGATAGGAACAAGGAAGTCAGGGTTGTGTTTAGTTGGCGCCATCCTGAGGACACAGAGCTCCTGACAGGGGAGTCTCGTGATAAGTCAACCAGGGACGGCAACAGTCTCACCACTCCCATCTTCCTCGAGCTTGTCTAGCCGTGGGAAATGACTCAGGTGGTCTGTCGGAAGCTTCATCTTCCTACGTGGAAATCGTGAGCCTCTCTCCCAGTCACTGATTCTGTTGGGGCTGTTCTGCGGGCCGCCCCACCGTTCCGATGGGCATCTGCCATTTTATTCTCTTAAAAAGACACGTTAATTTAAGTGCACGCGCTAGAGAAAAGCCACTCTATAGATTCCGTCCAAGTAAGTAGAATTCTAGAAGAATCCTGAACAAATAATCCCTAAGCAGATAGGTAGGCAGATGTAAACATTCACATCGGTAGCTGTCTAGCTCTTGCATTCTGAGCATTCTCGCTTTGGTGCTGACTTCTGGGTACAGTTTTACACTTTTCCTGTAGGTTCGTAGTTCAGGGAACCGAGGGCTCACGGGGCAAAGCCCAAGGTGGCAACCGCTCTCTGCTTAGCTCCTTGATTAAGAAAGAACCTAAATCTACACAGAAGCTACTATCAAGGAGTGAAAATGGGTGTCAGGGCAATAGCCGGGTGTGGGAGAAAATCCTGAAGTTCCTCATTGAAGCCATACAATGTTTTGTGGGGTAACCGTCTGAGATACGCTCCGACGTGTGTGAGGAAGTCACTACGCTAAGCTTCTGTGTGATTAAGATGTCGTTTTCAGTATTTGGTGATAGCACTACGTCGGCGCCTCTTGTAATCACAATGCCTCGATAGTCTGCTCCTTAGAAACATTTAGATGTGCACAAACTAATCTTTTATATATTTGAAAGTTTTTCTACCATATATTGGATTGCTCAGAATAAAGTATCTATTAGAGTCTGTTTTGGTAAATAAATAATTTCTCCCTAAATAGCGTGGATTCATAATATAAAGATATGTAACAACACCATATTAAAAAAAAAAATATATATATATATATATATAGCCTCTCTGTATAATTCAGAAATAAAAACTGATTCCCCAAGTCATGGGCTTTCTTTTCTCTGTGTCAGTGAGAGTCTTTCTCTAGCTTCACTTCTGCCGAAGACCCACGTGGACGTAGGTCCCACTTCGCGCTTGGTCCTTGAGGACGGTACTACTTTTGGCTTTCGTGGTGACTCAGTTTGTATCCATTTCTTTCTCTGTCCTTTGCCTTTTGGGGGCATGTATTTATTTTACAATCAACGTACATTAAATGGCATTTTATTTTTAGTTTTGGGTTCCCTCCCCCGCACACACACTCTGACAGCCTTCAGGCAAAATCAGACTTGAGAATTAGCCCGAGTGCCTTGAAAAAAAAAAAAATCGAATAAACAAATGTATACCTCTGCCTCTCCAACAGTGAGTGTTTGGAGTAATCAGTTGAGCAGCTGCTCTACCGAAAGTGAGACCTTGCATGTTCTCATGATCTAGGAATGAGTCAGTATCCCGATGAGTGGATATTGTCCTCCACCCAGGGAAGGTAAGAAGGACAAGAGGAGATAGAGAAGTGATTATGGTCAAATGAAAGCACAGTGCTGCAACGTTAACCATTCTATTCATCTCCCCCTTTCCCTAACTATGGGAATGGGAACTGGAGGCCAGCTAGGAGTCCAGCACTAGGGGAGAGGATGGGTAGAAGTGTGGTGACTCATCTGTGACATACTCCACAGCTGTCCAAAAGCAACAAACTACACGTCCGCAGAGCCACACTTACAGGGTAGAGTGGAAAAAGAAAGAAAAAATGTAACTCATGCCTGAATGAAGCTTATCTGCTACGTGAATTTTCTCCACACGGAGAAATTCTTGTGTTTAGGAAGAGTAGCATTTCTGCTCTTGCGTGGGGACCATTTTAAACAGTGAAACCACCAACAAAAATAACAAAAATGCACAAAACATGGCACTAAATTGAGCATGAAAAGGACACTTGTTTACTGTATGAGACCGAAACGAGAAGCAGAACCTTGCCTTGTTTGGCCTCGGCTGGGAGCGTGCACACCAGGCAACTCTAGGTTTTCGCTCTTCTGCATATGTCCACGAGTGACCACAAAAGCACCATGAGTATTGATTTTGAGGTTACACATAAGTCTGAGTGAGGAGGTAAATTTGCAGCATGGAATCCTTGAATAATGAACATTCACTGTGTGCCAAAATTCAGCGACCCGAAACAACACGTGTTAGTTTCTGTGGGTTAGAAATCCAGATTCGTCTTAGCTGGTCCTCTATGCCAAAGTCCCACCAGCTGCAATCACAGTATGGCCCCAAGGCTGAGGCAAGGTTCAACTGGGACAGAAACTGCTTCCAGCTTCATTCACATGGTTGTTGGCAGGGTTCAGTTTCTCCAAGGTTGTTGGACCAAGGCCTTTATCCTTTGATGGCTGTTAACTGGAAGCTGCCCATAGTTCTTTGACTCCTGGGCCTCTCCAATACGGCAGCTTGCTTCACTGGAACCAACAAGGATCTGCCCGCAAGATGGGAGTTATCATTGTTTGTAACCTAATCACCAAAGTGATGTCATGTCACTTTTGCTGTATTCTATTGTTTAGAGGCAAGTTACTAGATCCAGCCCACACTCAAGGGGAGAGCATGACACAAGGGTGTGAATACTAAGAGGTGGGATCATTGGATGCCATCTTAGAAGTTGCCCTATTGTATCCCTCAAGCCTTCTGCAATGCCTCTTTGACCTCCTCTATCTCTTCTCATCTACAAGTAATTATATTTCTCAATGTTTCCCTTTTCTTCCTTTTTTTCTGTCATTTTCCCATGACTTCGAGTGACATATCTCTTCAGATTATTCAAATCCTGGTTTCAATCCCAACTTCCAAGCTCCCATGATCATTTTCTCACTCGGTCTGTGTGCCCACTGCAATCCCTGAGGGGGGAAAAAAAAGCTAATTCTCTCCCTTCTCTGACCTGATGAGACCATTTCCCTACCATCCCATTGCCATTGGAATCACATATACTGGGATTTAAATCCTGGTTATGCTTACCAGCTGTATTACTTTGGGCTAGTTACTTAACTTCTTTGAGCTCTAGTTTACTCATTTTTTTAAAATGTGGATAAAACTCTCATCTTACACGGTTATGTTAGAGTTAAATGGGATTTAAATGCCCAGAGAAGCCATTCAATAAATATTAGTTCTTTTCCCCACCCTCTTTTTTCTTCATCTTTCCACATACCCAGCCTTTTCTCTGTTAACTTGCCAACTTCTCCCAATCCACTGCCAACCCCCCCTTTAGTTTTTGTCAACTATGTCAGCATCTTATTTCCTATCCCACCCCCTTTTCTAAATAGACTAATTCTCCTTAATCCTTCCTCCTTTTCTCCCAGAGCTGTTTTAGTCCATCTCTCTTACTCCTCCCCGAGCTCATTCCCAGCTTTCACTGCCTATTTTTGCTTGTTTTACCTCCGGTTTTTACTACTTGGAAACAATCTCAAACTTGCAAGAACAGTAGAAGAAATTACTTTTCCTCAGACTCTTGAGAGTTAGTTGTCTACATGACACATCATCCCCAAATGTTGGTGTGTTTCCTGCAAACAAGGACATTTTCGTAACCCAACACACCTCTTCAAACTAGGAAGTTAACGCTGAAACATGACTACCTCTGGACTCACACACGCCATTCAAGTTTTACCTGTCGTCTCAATAAACGTACTTTATAGCAAAAGGATCCAGTTCAGAATCACACGTGGCGTTTTGTCACGTCTCTCTAGTCTCCTTCAATCTGGAACTATGTTTCAGCTTCTCCCTGACTTTCACCGTAGGACCGTTGTCCTGTGGAAGGCAGGAGATGGAAACACACGTAAGTGGAGTTCACGGCAAAGTAAACATCAAAGAGAAGACTGGGGACGGTGCCAGGGATGTATAAACATGACCCCAAGAGCTATCAGTGGCCACCAGCAGAAAGACTCAGATGTGCAAGGACCATTGATTCTGTGTTGAGGCCCCAGTACTGTTCTCACCAACCATGTGATCATGAGTATGTCACATTAGGCATTTTCTGCCAAAATGTTATTTGTGCTTGTGTTTAGGTGGTGATATCGGAAGACATTGTTTTTCTTCCCTTTGCCTTCTACCGATCAGTATCTTTCAATTTAAAAAAAACGGTCGCGAATACTTCTAATGATGGCAAAGAACCAATATGAAACTATACAAACTTTGTTTATTCTGCTGATAAGAAAATTTTTCTTAATACATTTGGCATTTAATAACCTATCCTAGGACACATTTCTCTATAGGCTGAAACACTCTTCCCATGCCCGCAAGTATCAAATCAAGAAAGGTTTCAGCAACAAACTCAGTCAATTGCTATACTCTCTACCCCAACGTTTTTGTCCCTGAGATTCTCTGAGAATAGGAGGCCACCATGGGGCCCCCGGCCCCTAAAGGCATGTATATAGCTCTGGCCGGTAGACGAGACTCATAGGCTCAACCAGCTGTATTTCTCTGAGCTCTGACCAAGCCTAAAGGTTCTGATCACAAGTCTCTCCCTCTCCTTGTTCCACTCCTTTCTCCCATGCTGGAGAGGGCAAGAATAATTCATTATGCTGAGATAGAAGGCAAGCCCCTCTCAAAGAGTTGTCTGCTTCTCATTTCTCTTCTGGATGATACAGTTTGGGGCAGAAAGACCTAGAGTCTGGCTTACAGACATGTGAGTTTAATGGACTCACATGTGGAAGAATAAAGAAGAGACAGTCGAAGGACTGATGTGGCCTATTCATGTCAAAGCGAGTCTTCAAGCTCAAGCTCATTAGGGGCACCAAGGGCCAGCCTTCCAAAAGTGCAGCTTTCTCTAAGGTCATGGGGAATGTCAATCTTCCCAAGTCATTCCTGAGGAGCACTGAATGACCGATGGGCTCTGAAGAAAAAAACAGCCTTCCCCCTCGTCCTCACCTTGAGTGTGCCTTTTGACCACTAGAAGACTTGGAAATCAGAACTCGCTTAAGATATCAGTAAGGGAAACGCTAATAGAAACTCTTGCTGTATTTCTAATTTTAATTTCCCCCCAATACATATTTTAAGGAATTTTAATATAACATGTGGTTGCTATAAATTTGTCAGACAAAGACATATTTAAAAGAAAGTCCCTTTGTATCATGTATTGTTGTTAAAAATGAAGCCCAAACCGGGTGGCTTAGAATAATAACACTCATTCGTTTTGCCCACTCACCTACGATTTGCTCAGGACCTTGTAGGGCTGACTCATCTGTGTTCTGCACAGCATCTGTCTGGGCAGCCTGGCGGGGGCTGAAGAATCCAGGTTCAAGTCTGACTATCCTGGATGGCAAGTTGTTTGATATGTTCTGCAAATTTAAAGCTACAGTTTTCCCAAGGATGCATATTATCCAGGTGGTTTTAAAGGAAAATGAGGGGGGCACCTGGGTGGCTCAGTGGGTTAAGCCTCTGCCTTCGGCTCAGGTCATGATCTCAGGGTCCTGGGATCGAGCCCCGCATCGGGCTCTGCTCGGCAGGGAGCCTGCTTCCCCCCCTCTCTCTGCCTGCCTCTCTGCCTACTTGTGATCTCTCTCTCTCTGTCAAATAAATAAATAAAATCTTTAAAAATAAATAAATAAAGGGAAATGAGGATTATAAACAAAAGGAACAAAGTAGTCGCCTCACACTTCCTCAAATACAGTTTTTGAAAAGTGAAACATGTGACTTTCACACAAATACAAAATGAATGTGTCAAAGACGTACTCCAACCATTAATGAACTATGCCAAGTGATTTATATCTGATCCGTATATATGATTTTCGTCCACTGGTGAAGCGGACGAAAAGTGGGGTAATACAGAACATATCAGGAATGATCACACGAATTTGCTAATAGCTGTATGTAATCAGTATACTGTCCAATAAGGCAATAAAATGCAATGTTTGGAGTGATCACAGAGCACTTCCTCCTATCTTTCACCATCCTTTCACTATCCATAGGGCTCCTATGCAATAGGGGAATACAACAGAAAGAACTATGTGTCTCAGTATTTAACAAGTCTAGGGAGACCCCCAAAACAACAGGGGGGACACAAACAAAGACGCCAGGGAAGGTTAGCCTCTGACACGTAGAGTTCTATCGAACATCGAGCACAGCCCGACGCCTCGCCAGGGGCGTGTTATGTCTCCTATAAAACCTCCCACTAAAGACCCGTTTTCCTCCATTCCTTTTATCCACTGTATTATGCCCAGTTTTCAAGAAAAATTGCAAGGCACATCGAAAGACAAATGAAGTGATGGATTACAATGTTATTGACCAGATTAGGAAAAGCAGAAGTGAGTCTTCCCAGACTCTAGGCTCACTTGCCGTCAGCCTTCCCCATCATCTCAGAGCTCAGGCAGGGGGACAGCCTGGGGGAGCCACGCTGCCGATCCTCTCCACTCCTCTAAGGAGAAAGGGCAACGTTCCTCTGTCAGAAGGCCCCAGTGGCTTTTTCATTACATATTCGCGTGGAGCCCTGCAGGTGGGCCCCTGCCTCGGAGCTTAGGACCTAAGTCGACCTGCTCAGAGCTTGGAATCGGAGTCCCAGAGTCTAGCCAGACTGGCCCCCAGGAAGACCCGAGAGGCCCTAGCACAATGAGCCGGGAGTGGGGATTTGTGGGTTAGTCCTACGGCCAGGGCCATCGCCTCCATCCCAAAGGTCAGAGGTTGGGTCTACCCTCTTTCTAGGCCAGGAGCCTCTAGGCTCTCTAGGTTGGGGAAGCAAACTGGAATCCATGGCAACAACGGGAGGGGGTCCAGGCTGGGCCTCTCCCCTCCCCACCCCCCCGTTTGCTGGCTAACAAACACGACTATGGCTCTTTCAATAGGTGAGAGATTAGGAACCTGACAAGGCGACGTTCGGTAAGGAGGTTGGATCAGCGACCAAGTTTGGTTGGGATTAAGCATCTGAGCGAGCTCTGTGGCTAGGAAGGAAATGTCACATCATGGGGCGAGAAGCAGGCCATTAAGAAATAGAGATCCAGTGGCAGAGAGACACCCTGTGGTGAGGGAGAAGAAAAGGACAGTGATGGGCCGGATGCTCGGTGGAGGCCAGAGATGAGGAAGGTGAGGTTAGAGGGGACTCTGGCAGGGGAGCTGGGGCATCCCGGCGGGGCACAGCGGGGAATGGCATCTTCCCAGGACACTGGAAGTCCTGCTCACCTGCTCATTCTGCGGCAAGCTTGATGGAGAGTATGCATGGAGCCACCTTCAACAGGGGGCGTCCTCCGGTGGCTGCAGAAGGGCCACCAGCTACAGCCAGGAGCCCTGCAAGGGACCGGGAGGCCGGCCAAGTCCACGGCCGCCATGTTCCCAACTTCACCGTTTTCCTCCACTCACCCCAAGGCTTTCTCCCACGGTCTCCTCCCGACGCGTCTCCAGGCTCTGTCAGCGCCGGCTGTACCTGACGGCACAGGGACCCTGGCTGACACAGGCCAGGCTGGGAAAAAAGACACAGGAAGGAAGGGAGGAGATGAATCACCACCATTTCCCCAGAGACAGTGGGTCCTTGCTCAGGTCGGCCCCTTCCGGGCAAGTGTTCCAAACTGGGAAGATAGAGGTCCAGGTGACACGCGGTGAGGGTCAGAGCAAAGACGTCTTGCCGTGGCTGATTACAACAGCCCTTCAGGCTTCTTCTGTCCCCACAGTCTCAGGAAGACACTGCCTGGCCTCCTGTGGAGACAGCGTCCTCTGTGGTCCCGTCCGCCCCTTCTCCCCCTGTCTCCTCCTGCAGGAGCTCCTTCCTATCCACTCGCCTGAGGCCCTGTAAGCAGCAGGTGGAGGCTGCTAGACCCCAAATTTGGGAGGAAGGGAAGGGAGGGATCATCTCCCAGCCTCCTGAGGTCAGGCTACCAGGTAAAGTCTGACCTCAGAGTCACCTGTCGGCAAGCAGGACATCCAACTCTGGGAACAAAAACGCCAACAAGAGCAGGTGCAAAGGGCCGTGGCGACCCCACAGCCGATGCCTGGAGCGCCTGGTGCAGCAGACGCCAAGCGGGCTCCTCCGGGGCGTCCTCGTCCGCGGGGCGCATCTGGGTCACAGCTGCCCTTGTGTCTGGAGGTTCTTCCTAGCAGGGACCCCTCTGTCTTACTCAAGGGGACATCTCATGAGCCCTCAGACCTAACGCAGGCTGAGGGATCCCCAGTCCTTCTGCCCAGAGCCTGCCCTGCCCCAAGATCCCAACAATAGTCACGGAACGCAGCGTTGGGAAGAGATGGAGTAGGAGTAGACAGATGCCATCAAACAAGTGATCTCATTCTGGGCCGCCTGGGTGGCTCAGTGGGTTAAAGCCTCTGCCTTTGGCTCAGGTCATGATCTCAGGGTCCTGGGATCGAGCCCCACATCAGGCTCTCTGCTCAGCGGGGAGCCTGCTTCACTCTTTCTCTCTGCCTGCCTCTCTGCCTACTTGTGATCTCTCTCTCTCTCTCTGTCAAATAAATAAATAAAATCTTTAAAAAAAAAAAAAAAAACAAGTGATCTCATTAACTACGTTTTCGAAGTATCGAGTGGTCAATAGGGATTTTGTTGAAATGTTGGAAATTCCGAGGGAAAATTCAGGAAACCCTTCCTAGAGCAAGTAAGCCCAGTGTGACTGAAAACAAAAACCTACAACTGCGACCTACAAGTGCAGTTAGTCTCTGGAGAGGATGCTTAGGAGACAGGAAGGTATCACCCAGGGGTCATGTCAGGAAAACAGAGGTGTGCAGGCTGACAGGGATTTGGGCGAAAGGAATGGTTCTGTATAAAAAGAAGAGAATTTGGATGATGGGGGAAGGGGGTGAGGGCTAGCAGGAGAGAGGCCAGAAGGAGGGGAGAATGGGGTGTGGGTAAAAACTTGAGGACCCCTGGTCCAGGAGAGACTCTGTACTAGGAACCATCACAGATGGGGGAGGGGTATATTTTGGCCACGGGGACGGCTGGCATTGCCCTCGCTCTTTGTCACACCGCCAGTGTCTTTAATAAAGTCCACTTTGCTCATGGATGCTTCTCTGTGGAACTGGATCCTTCTGGGCAAACGTGAAAGCTTTCTTCTGCCTGGGTGGACGTGGAGGCCAGAATCTGTGGTAGGAGGACGTCGCCCTCGGGGACAGAGGGTCTCTGAACGCACTTCCCTGGGAATGGGCAACACGTCCTGAGCAGACTTCAGCCTTGCAGGCGGTGGGGCTGGTGGGGATGACCAATGGGGACGGATAGACCCTGACATCATCCCGGTTATCCGGGGAATAAACAAAATTGTACTAACGTAAAAACCCTTGTGATGACAAGGTGGGGTTGGAAAATAGGAAGGCAAAGAGAAGTGTGGAGGGATGTCTTAGGCCCAGGTGGGGTACCGGCAGCCCCTGGGGGTGAGGGCCCCGGAGAGGTGTCAGAGCGTCTAGCTTCCCCCTGCGCCCTTCCCCCACCCGCAGGAATTCCGCTTCCATTTCCAGCACGTTCTCAGCGCCGGCTTGCCTGAGGCAGCAGGTGCCTCAGATGGTGGCCAGCGATCTCTTCTTTAGACTTTTTTTTTTTTTTTTTTATGTTATTTTTGGTGTGGAGCTCCTTCTGTTTCTCCACTTGCTGGAAAGGAATCTCACTTCAGCAATAGTTTGGAAAAACGGAAACAAGAATTTGGAGCAGGTTCGACCAAATTTCTCAGTTCACAGATAAAACTAGACAACAGTTAAAAGTTCTATACATTTTGAAGATTACAAGTTCCCTTCTCTTTTTAATACAGGTAATTTCTTAAAGAGGAAATAAAGATAGCTCGATATATATGAAAATATAAGGATACCTACATATAATAAAGGTTATATGGTTGGTATAAAGAACTTCTGATATACAGAAATTATTCTCAAGTTTGGGACTTGTAGGTTAAATTCCTGTATCATTCTTACTTAAAGGAAAAGCAAAACATTCTCTGGTCACAATGCAGTCATTACTTATCAATAAGAATTGTTTAACTTATTATTTGACTTTTGCTTGACACTTTGGTAATAAACACAGTTTTTGCTCATTCCACTAATACTATCGAGGCTGCTTAATATGTTTACAGTCCTCAGCTAATTTTTCATTATAATCCTGAACTAAATGCTGCGGTGTAGACGGATACCATCTTCGACCCCTGGAAAATCGGTGTCTACAAGGAGAGAAAATATATAAATACGACACCCTCAAATGGCACCACAAGGCATTAGGGTATATGACTACGAGCTAAATATGTTGGGAGCAGTGCCCTCGGTCTAGTGCTGACTTTGCCACTAACTAGATGTGAGACCTTGAGCAGGGCCCTCCCTTATGCCCCATGGGGCCCCATTTCCTTATATTTAAAATGAGAGCGCTGAGCTATTATCTCAAAGGGCCTAGTTAGCCGAGCCGCAGAAGAGGAAATGTTTACTCCTAGGGAGGTTGGAGAGAACTCAGGTTGTCTACCAAAAGCCATTTGACCATCCCCTGCCCCTGGGGTTTTATTTGTCTGGGATTAACAGCACTATCAGCAAGGAAGTGTCCTAAATCGATCAACAGAATGGCTTTTGCCTTGTCAGAGTAGCTTAGGTACTGTCGGGTTAAAGATCCACAACCCCTAGCATGACCTTAGGCACTAGGATTGGTTTAGGACACAGCCAATCGGGATGAAGTACAGGATTTTTGCTGGGAATTCTCAGATACAATTCTCAGAGGCTCTCCGTTGGTTGGGTAGTGGAAAAGCCTGGAAAGGCTGTAGTCATTCACAAGAGGGGTTAAGTCGATGCCGCTGGAGAGCGTCACCAAGAGGTTGATGGGAAAACAGAGTCAGAGTCTTCTAGAGACCCAAAGTAAGAATTCACATAGCTACCCCTGGAAGGGTATGATCTAGATAGGAAAAAAAGAAGGGAGACTCTTAATATTGGGACAGATGGCAGGAATCTGGAAGGAATGTGCTGTACTTCAATGACGGCCCCTTGCTTGGTTGGAGCAGAGAATGTGTATTCATTCAATATTAGGCATCTACATTATAATACTATTGGTACTGCCTGTGGTTGAGGTTGGCTGTGTGGTCATGGGTTCTGGATAGAGCCATGGCATGACCCAGTTGTCGAGGAGCTTATAGCCAAGCAGAGGGGCTAAAAGGTCAACCACTAACTACAGTAGAGGAGGCAGGAGTCCTCATTCAGCTCCAGGGTCTGCCATGGGCAAGAGGAGTTTCGAGGAGGGGGATGTCTTTTGAATTCCTGCCTGGGAGGAATTATGATCCACATAGTACAGATAAGAACACTATCATATGTGAGCAAAAATACCACATACCAAGTTAGACCATCATTACTGATAAGCCATGAAAGTATGTTTTGCCTTTCTTTCACACATTCCTTTAAGGATTACCTAAGATCACAAAAGCAACTAGCAAGTGGTAGATTCAACAATTGACTCCAAGTCTTTCTGGCTTCGAAACCTTGGTATAGACTCTCACTTCTCAAAATGTGGTGTGTGGGCCATGAACATCAGCATCATCTAGGAGCAGGCCTGGCTACATAATTTGTATGGCCCCGTACAAAATAAAACTCCAGGTGCCTTATTCAGAATAAGGAAAAAAGGACCACTGCAGGTAGCAAAAGATGAAGCTTTTTCATGTCTTCCACAGCCTCTTAACTTGTGATGTTTTAGATTTGCTGTTTAATGTCATTCTAAGAAAAGAAACCTTCAGATTTTAAATTACTCACATGGATTTACATTCATCTTTTGATGTGATGCCGGTTTTAAATGGAAACTTAAAGTTAATTCATACCAAAAAAAAGTTAATTCATACGTGGAATCATCAAAATTACACCATTCGTATTTTGTTCTCACCAGAACAAACACTGAACAAAGCAACTCAATTATTCTTGGTATTTTACTTCTTAATGAGCACATAGTCTATCAGCAATCTCCAGCTTTTGCTTCTTGATGAAGGGGGAAGAACCGAAAGGAAAAGGAACTTTCCCTTTCCTTGTGTGGCATCACTTTGGGCATAAGTGGTTGGCTAAGAGAGAGAAGTAACAGAAGGATATGCTAGGGTTTCTTAATCATTCATGATTCTTAGAACTACATTTCTTTCTTTCTGTATGGACAGCAAATTCTGGTTCTAAGGCTGTCAGCACCCTCAACCTTCCTAAGTCACAGACATAGCATTACCCTGTACTTGCTTTGAGATGTGCAGAATTCCCAGCAGAATTCTGTACTCGTGGGCATCTCCATCATTATACATACGCAAATAGGGAAGCGGGGGGGGGGGGCGGGGGGGGACAGGCACATTCATACTGCGCTGCAGGATCACCTCCTCGCTTGTGCTGGCTATCTGTGCCACCCAACTTTACTCACAAAACGCAGGTGCAAGCTTAATGAGTAAGAATGTCTTTTTTTTAAAGATTTTATTTATTCATTTGACAGAGAGATCACAAGTAGGCAGAGAGGCAGGCAGAGAGAGAGGGGGAAGCAGGCTTCCCGCTGAGCAGAGAGCCCGATGCGGGGCTCGATCCCAGGACCCTGAGATCATGACCCGAGCCGAAGGCAGAGGCTTTAACCCACTGAGCCACCCAGGAGCCCCCTGAGTAAGAATTTCAAGGGGCATGTGGATGGCTCGGTCGGTTAAGTGGCTGGCTCTTGGTTTCGGCTCAGGTCATGATCTCAGGGTCACGAGATTGAGCCCTGCATCAGGCGCCACTCTCAGCCCGAAGTCTGCTTGAAATTCTCTCACCTTCCCCCTCTGCTTCTCCCCTCACTCACTCTCTCTCTCTCTCTCTCAGATAAATAAAGTCTAAAAAAAAAAAAAAGGAACGTCAAGGTCACAGCAAAGCATCCGACAAAGCTCAGGTCCCTTCTGAGCTCAGAGCCTGTGGGCAGAGGCTGCAGCTTGAAGCTGGCTGTGTCTTTGGGCTGGCGAGCCCTACAGGTCGTCAGTGCCCCCATGCTCCAGCTTACTTAAAATCTGCGTCTACACGAGCTCCCCAGGTGATTCGTGGGCGTATTAAAGTTTGAGAAGCTCTGGCCAATCCAGACCCCTGAAGGCTCGGTCTCCCTCGCCTGACGCTGACTTTCCTCCCTCCCTGGGTTAAGTGGCAATGTCTTCTCCGGTCTGCCTGCCCCTCCGTCATCCCTCCTGCGGGTCTGTGTCCAGCTCCACCAGGATGGTAGCAATCCATGGGCTGCCGGCTTTTCTGAAAACCTTCTTATGAGGCTTTACTGAAATGTCAAGCTTCATCTGCCTTCCCTCCAAGGCCTTTGTGTATTCCTGAATCCCAAGGAAGAAACCATAAAAGCAGATCCTAGGGGCCCGGCCAGAGGCAGAGGCCCCCCAAAGATGAAAGTCTTGTTAATTTATGCATCAATATGTAAGGGAGGTATCCTTGTTATTGGGAACTCAGAGGTAAGAGTCTTTTCCTCCACCTTTGCTATTTAATTCCATTATTTCCTCGCTTTCGCTAGTTTTGAATTTGCCCAGAGCACAAATTCTCTACTTCAGCTTGAGATTTTTCATAATCAAAAGACAGAGGCTTTTGATTTGTATTTCTCTGATGCTGAGTGACGTGGAGGCTTTTTTCACACGTCTGTTGGCCATTTGGATGTCTGCTTTGCAGAAATGTCTGTTCATGTCTTCTGCCTATTTCTTGACTGGTTTATTTGTGTTTTGGGTGTGGGGTTTGAAAAGTTCTTTATAGATTTTGGATACTAGCCCTTTATCTGATAAGACATTTGCAAATATCTTCTCCCATTATGTAGGTTGTCTTTTAGTTTTGTTAACTATTTCCTTCCACAGTGACATACCACCTCACACCGGTCAGAATGGCTAAAATTAACAAGTCAGGAAACAACAGATGTTGGCGAGGATGCAGAGAAAGGGGAACTCTCCTACACTGTCGGTAGAAACGCAAGCTGGTGCAGCCATTCTGGAAAACAGTATGGAGGTCCCTCCAAAAGTTGAAAATAGAGCTACCCTAATGACCCAACGATTACACTACTGGGTATTTACCCCAAAGATACAAATGTAGGGATCCGAAGGGGCACGTGCACCCCAATCTTTATAGCAGCAATGTCCACAATAGCCAAACTATGGGAAGAGCCCAGATGTCCACTGACAGATGAATGGATAGAGAAGATGTGGTGTGTGTGTTTGTGTGTGTGTATATATATAATATATGCACAATGGAATATTACCCAACCATCAAAAAGAATGAAATCTTACCATTTGCAATGACATGGATGGAGCTAGAGGGTATTATGCTAAGCGACATAAGTCAATCAGAGAAAAACAAATATCATATGATTTTGCTCATAAGTGGAATTTAAGAAACAAAACAGATGAACATAGGGGAAAGGAGGGAAAAATAAATTAAGACAAAATCAGGGAGACAAACCATGAGAGACTCTGAACTATGAGAAAGAAACTGAGGGTTGCTGGAGGGGAGGTGGGTGGGGGATGGGGTAACCAGGTGATGGGCATTAAGGAGGGCACGTGATGTGATGAGCACTGGGGATTATACGCAGCTGATGAATCACTGACCTCTACCTCTGAAACTAATAATATGCTATATGTTAATTAATTGATTTTACATTAAAAACAAAAAGAGGGGCACAGAGCCTCCTCTTAAAAAAAAAAAAGAAAAATAATTTTAACCTCCGCCCACCCCAGGAAATCTTTAAGAGGAGGAGAGAAGGGAGTGGAAAATGTAATTCTGACATTCTCTTTCACGGTTCCTAAGAATAATAATTTGAGCAAAGAAATCAGGTCAGAATTGGGAAACTTCTTCTTTCACTTTCAACCTCAGAAATAAAACAGAGTTACCCCAGAGCCAACACAGAATTGCCCTCAGCTCGGCAGCAAAGCTTCACTGCACTGCTAGGTTGGGAACCGATACAATGTTTTCTTACACAACAGTGGCTCTCCTCGTCCTGTGTGGGGGAGCCTTAAAAAAAAAGAAAAAAAAAAAAAAACAAGAAAAGAAGGAAAAGGAAAAAAACAGGAGAAAAAAAAAAGAAAAGAAAGAAGTTTTGAAAAGACACTCGTTACTCCCTGGATGGGAATGGTTTCCTTCTCCTCCAAAGCTTCATGATTAAGCTCAATGGCCAAGTTTTCCAGGCCAAGGCGCTGCTTATAACTTATCAGTACTGTTGTAACATTCAGACAACTCAAGTTTAAAACCCAGCTTGTATGCTCCCTGACAAGAACTGGAAAGGAGATCCAGAAAGGACTAGCTAGAGTAGGGAGTGAGGAAGCAGCACAGAGAGCGTGGGGGTGTGACTCGGGTCCGCAGAAGGAGTGGGGAGCACGACTGGGGCCCACAGAGAGAATGGGGGGTGTGACTCAGGCTCACAGAGGAAGTGGGTGTGCGACTGGGTGCCACGGAGAGCAGGGGGCATGACTGGAACCCATAGAGGGAGTAGGGGGATGACTCAGGCTCACAGCTCGGTGTGAGAGAGTGGGGGCATGACTGGAACCCACAGAGAGAGGGGGGACGGTACTTACACCCACAAAGAGAGAAGGGGTGTGACTCGGACAGAGAAGGGCGACGTGACTCGGACAGAGAAGGGCGACGTGACTCGGGGGCCCACAGAAGAGGAGGTGTGACTGAGACCCACGGGGGGGGGCGTGTGACCTTGACTGGGACCTCCTAAAGGTCCTGGACGTTTCAGCAGCTCCGTTCTCCCCCACCCACAACGAAGACAAGGGCAGGGCAGCAAAGAGACAGCGCGAGTAGTTAGCTCTTTGAAGTTGAGTTTTTAACGCACAACCCTGTGCTCTGAAGTATTTCCTTATAAATTGTCCTGCTTGCACAATGATTGCATTCTCTTTTGGCTCACCAACTCGGGACCTCCGGTAGCATGAGTGACAGGGACATTTTAAATTCATGGGAAATACAAAACCCCCTTTGTGGGCATTGGTTTCAGCGGCTGCCTCAGGTAACAGGAGTTGAGCTAAGTTTCCCTCCTTTTCCCTTCCTTATCCATTGATTCTCCGGCCAAGGTGCTATCAAGTAGCCTGGGGACCCGTGGGCCAAGGGAGGGAGGAGGAGATGAAAAGCAAGTTAATGCACGAGATGGAGAGGGGACTGGTTTCATCAGGAGACAGCTGCGTTTCCAAAGCCGGATCAAAATCAGGTTCAAGACGTTAAGTCCTGCTTAAGAAGCTGCAGGCGGAGAGAGCTGAGTGGGCCGAGCTGGGCCCGTATATAAGGGCTTGCTTCCTCCGCTCTGCTTCTCTGTTGCTCGGGGCCTGGGGCGGGGCAGGGTCAGGCTGGCGGGTCCCCACTTTCTACAGTCGGAAGCTTTGCAGTCGGCTGGGCCTTGGTTCAAATCCTGTCTTTCTGTCCATCTCTGGAACTCAATATTTTCTTTACAGAAATAAGACAGCACTCTCCCCTATCTCCTGAGCTTCGGGGGAGGAATCCATGGGAAAAGACGAGCAAGGAGCTCCCGGCCCAGGGTATACGAGTAACAGCAATGGCGGTGTGGTGATTATTGGGGCGCCTGGGTGGCTCAGTTAAGCGTCCGACTGCTGACTTCGGCTCAGGGGAAGATCTCAGGGCCCTGGGGTGGATCCCCGAGTTGGGCTCTGTGCCCAGCCAGGAGTCTGCTTGGGATTCTCTCTGCCCCTCCCCCCTGCTCATGCTCTATAAAATCTTAAAAAAAAAAAAAAGGGGTAAGCTATTGTCTGGAAGCCCAGACTCCCAGATTTCCAAAGGACACAAAAGGATAATGAGGGGAGGCCCTGAGTGATTCTCCAAACCCCCAGGGTCTGGGGGGTAAGCCACAGTAACATCTCCCGTTCCTTTTTGCCTGGATTTGCGTCTCCCTCTCTCGCCTCTTTTTTTTTTTCCCCTCTTTTCTTCCCCAAAGACCCTGTAACTTGAGAATCCTCTCATGTTGCTGAGCCCCATCTCTCTCTTTAAGGCAGGAGGACGATGAGGCAGCAATCCTCCTTCCTTTGGAAGCCAACAACGAAATTACCCATTCTTTCCCGAACCTTCTCCTTTATTTGCTCTTTAACGCTCAGACTCCTGTGACAAGGACCTACGTGGCTGGGCTTGGATTTTTACAGTCTGTGGAAGAGGGGATAGTTCCTTCAGAGAAATCAGAAGGGAAGAATAGGCCTTGAGGTTTGGGTTGGAGCAAAAAGCAAGACCTACTCCAGACAGTGCCCGGAGAGACGGAGTCTCCGGAGGAGGAGGTAGGACTGCAGCTCAGGGGCTCGTTCCGTGTTCCCGAGTAACAGGTGCAGAAAGTGGCTATCAGTCTTGGGCTGTCGGCGTGGGGTGGGGGGCGGGGGGACTCTTAAAGGCACACTTGACAGTGTTACCAGGTAGCTCCCCCCTCCCCACTTCACCTGGCCTTACAAGCCCACATATTTTCCTTTCAAAAAAAAGAGGTACTAGTAGTTTTCATTCCCACCGCAGACGGGGTGGGGGAGGGGAGGTATCCGGCCACTAAGGAAAAGCATATGGCGACCATCAGGTGTTTCCTCTTTAGGTGAAATCGCCGGGGCATTTCAATGATGTCCTGGCTTCTTTCGAGATCATTCCGCTTCCTTGGCATGATAAGCCAGGCCCCCTCCAGCCTTCCTCCTGGCCACTTTCCCCTTCCCCTCCACTGCAGCTAGCTCAGGAGATCCTGAGTTTCCCACATGTGGCCCCTTCTCTGTGCCCGCTGCTAGGAATGCTGTTCCTTTGGCTGCGGCCAGCCAGCCCCCCTCTGCAGACGTTTGCTCTCTGCTCCTTCTCCAGCCTGGTGGGTGAGGGTCTGCCTGCTGTGCAGACTCTTCCCCTCTCTCTGCCTGTCCAATCAAGCCTTTCCCCCTCGTCTCTGACTTCTCCCTTAGCCTGTGCCTCCATGGGCAGGAGAGACTGGATCTCGCCTCTGTACTTCACCTGATTCCAGGAGTGGCACCTACTGGGTGCTCAGAACTCCGGGTGGGAACTTGAAAGACCCACAGTGGCGGTTTTAGCTCTCTGTTGAAACAAGCACAGACACGCACGCGTCCTTTCTGTGCACTTAGTATTCTGATAGCACACTGACTTCCATGCACAAGCAGGGCCTGAGAAACGAGCCACGGTATAGACTGTCCATTAAAAAAAAAAAAAAGGTTTGTTTTGCTTTGCTTTCTGAATTGTTAGAGGATTCCCACAGACAGTCTGTTTTCAGGAAAACCCGGTGTGGAGGCGGAGAAAAGAGGACAGCCCCCGGTGGGGGGGAGGGCAGCCGAAGTTCAGGGCCACACGGGACCTGAGGTCTGTGCGGGTCATGCAGTCGGGAGTCTCCCCGATGGAAGAGCGAGGGGTTGGCTGGCTGAGAGGCACATCCCGCCCCCAGAACCTGGCGGGAGTTTTCAGAAACCCGTCTGTGGATGTAGAAGGGAGATGCTGTGGGCCCAGGGAAGAGGCTGCAAGATCTGGTCTTCGGTCTTCCGTGCTGATCGGCTTCTGAGGGGAGTGTTCCCCACTTGCACCTGTGGGTGAGACCAGCCGCGGGCACTCCCGCCGCCCCAGCCTAGGGCCGGGCTTCTTGGAGCTGGTTCGTCCATTCCCACTCATCCACCGGCTTTCCACCTTCCCTTCTCTGGCGTTTGCTCTCAGTCTTTGTGGATTTGTGCTTTAAAATCATTCATAGTCATTTTTGTGGGGTCTTCAGACAGAACCAAGATAAATATAGATGTTCGAGCCACCGTCTCTACTAATCAGTAAGTTTTCCATATCTCTGGAACTTAAGAGTATTTTTTTTTTAGTTGGCCTACGCTTTTTTGAGTCTGGTACTTTGGTTTAAACCATTTGCCAACCCTATGTATGCAATAATTGTTTCCTGAAGGAATGTAGGGGTCAAGGAGGAAATATGAGGGTAACCGATCTTCAAATGTCGCCCCCCACACACTCACATATTCTCTGGGTCACCCTGTGGGGGAGCCTGTTCCTTGTCCCTCTCATTGGCCCAGCTCTTACCTGCACGGCATTCCCCGGGTACCACCAGCTAAGAAGCCCCTTATACTCAACAGGACGGCGGAAGTGACTGGGACTTGGCAAAGGCGCTCGACGGCAGAAAACCAAATGGAAGAGGGGCCATGAGTCAGTTTCCACCTCCTCTCAACCTGATTGCCCCACCGTCTGCTAGCACTGACCACTTCCTCGCAATATTCGTGTTGCCTTTTGCTTTTTCTCTAGTACGGGGATTTCTTAACTCTGCCTCCCCCAGCCTTTGACCTCATTTCTTCTTTTGAAAGGTGTTGAATTTCTTTCTGTGGCTTTTCTGGAATCTTTCAGAAATGAACCCAAGTCCCTCTAACAGAGCAACATTAGACTCCCGTCTTCATACGGCATCCATATAGGGTTGGTGGCCTCTGGGCCCTTGTTTGGTTTGGTGCTGCTTACTTCATTACTGTGGCCTCCAAGAATAAGTGAAAGTAATTTCAGTATGTATTAGACTCCATCAAAAATGCCACAGAGGGATTCCTTCATAAGCTATGTGAGAACTTAAATTCCTTTCTTTTGCATAAATGAAGCCTGGAGAATCAAATTTTCAGAGCCCAAGATCCCATTTAGTTGGCTTTTGTTGAAATAGGAGATGGTTCAGTTAGATATTACTTATTGGAACAGTAAATGAAAAAGGAAGTTCTAGAAGGTGCTGCAGTGGTGTCAATACACAAAGGAAATTTCCACAGAGGAGATAAAGAGAAGTAAATTTGGGGATGGGGTATCACTGAAGGAAGACTCTTGCTCTTAAAGTTTAGAGTAAAATTGGGGCACCTGCCTGGCTCAGTTGGAAGAGTGGGTGACCCTTGATCTCAGGGTCGTGAGATCGAGCCCCACATTGGGTGTAGAGATGAGTTAAAATAGGGTTTTTTTAAGTTTATGATAACATGGTCAATAAAGATGCAAATTGAATTAAATTGGAAATTCTTCCCAGCTCATCCCATAAGCTTACAGGGCTCTGCTTAACAGCAAGTTCCAGCCTGTGCTGCCCCAACCCCACAGGCACCTCATGTTTTACCTCCCTGGCACCCATCTCCAGCTCCCTGCACTGGGATATATATTTCAGTCACATCAATTCTGTAAGCCATAAAATACGATTGTCCTACCAAAAACTTAATAATTTTTTTTTTAAGATTTTATTTATTTGACAGAGATCACAAGTAGGCTGAGAGGCAGGCAGAGAGAGAGGGGAAGCAGGCTCCCCACTGAGCAGAGAGCCCGATGCGGGGCTCGATCTCAGGAGCCCGAGATCACGACCTGAGCCGAAGGCAGAGGCCTTAACCCACTGAGCCACCCAGGCGCCCCCAAAAACTTAATTCTTGACAAATATTTTATAAAAATGCTACCGTTGCCTAGGTTTTGGAAAAATAAGCCTACAGAAGGCTTTATTTCAATTTATCTTCCCAACAACTCTGTTTGCAGAGAAAGGGACTCTTAGACATCTTATTTATTGACCATTCTATTTCTTTATCCCTGCTTTTCTACAAAAGACTACGGGAGCTATAGCAGGCTTCCCAGCACCGGCAAAGTTCAGGGTCAGGAGTGGACGCCGGCCTTCTGACTTCTAGTCTGGTCCCTACCCACAGAAGCTTGTGGTCACTCAGACACGGTCTCTGAAACAGACTTGATCAGAAGCAGAGAACCTAAGAGTGGACTCAGGGTCTGTCCTGGTGAGGGTGGAGGGCTGTAAGGGGCTGGCACCCGATTCCAGTGTGTGGAGGGGCAGCAAATAAGGGCGAGATCGTTGTGCAGATTTAAGAATCTTCTCCACTGATGAGCGTCCAGAGATTATTATCCCCCTCTTCCGGGTACAGGGAGAAAGACCACACTTACAAATGGAGATTTCCCTTATAAATACAAATGGCTCTTATCAACTCGGTTTTCAGAGCTTCTCCTGTGTCTGTTCATTCTTAGCAATAAGCAGCCTAAGGGGCACCTGGGTGGCTCAGTTGGCCAAGCATCTGCATAGGCTCAGCTCCTGGGCCCAGAGTCCCGGGATCGAGCCCTGCATCAGGCTCCCTGCTCAGCGGGAAGCCTGCTTCTCCGTCTGCTCCTCCCCCTGCTTGTGCGCTCTCTTGCTTTCTCTCCTGTTCTTTGTCAAATAAAATCCTTAAATAATAACCAACCGAAAGTTATCCTAATGCCACAGAGGCATATTTTAGGGTGGTAAATTCTGCTCGCCTGTGGGGAGTCTGGCTGAGGAGGGTGCCCTGCAGTTGCCACGGGGACTCGGAGCCCCAGCTGGGTGAGGACGGCATTGCCACAGTGGGGGGGGCGGTGCCTTGTGGGGGGGCACGGAGGGCAGCTCTACGTGGGTCCCGTGTAGGGATTCCATACCCCAGTGGGACGAGGGAGGCACCCATGCAGGAACTAGGGGCAGAGTCTAAAGGGGGTGAGAACGACTTTCCACAAGGGGGTGTTAAAGTCAGAGCAAGGGCAGGGTAAGGAGGGCATACTCAGCCACAGGGGGACAGTGGCCAGTCACTGGTTTTATACTGGGGGACAGCAAATGAGATTTAAGGATATTGGGAGCCAAATTTATTCCTGTTGAAGCCGGGAGTCGCAAATGGGGGGTGGGGGAACTATGGTGGTGGATGGGAACTGGATGTATGGGAGTAGGTTTAGAGTTTTCAACATAGAGATAGACACAAAATGAAGTACAGATGAAAATGCGTGTACATGTGTATATATGTATATACCCTATAACTTTGTATGCAGCTGTATACGTCCATATATCCCACAATTCTGTCAAAGGGCTTCTAATAGCAATCAACACAGCCTATGTTTCACATTCTCGATCCTGTTCTCTACCTTGGGGGAAACGGCTGATTGCAGGGCTGAGGCAGGAAACTTACAGATTGGACTTGGGGCCGGTAGGCAAGGAAATGATAGGGACCTATCAAAAGGACACAGAAGCAAGCTTCAATATCAATAAATTGTCATGATGATGGATTATAACTTCTTGAGTAAAACAAAACCACGAGCCCTGAGCTGTCAAGATAGGGATGAATTGCAAATGTAACGGGAAGGGGATATTTACATAGAACCCCCAAGAAATATGTATTCCCTACAACAGGGCCAAGAGTAACTTCCTATTGGAAAAAGTGACGGACATGACCATCAAATGATTGAAAGCGAGCATCGTCAGTCACGGGGAAAAACCATAGTCGTGTGCTCCCGACAGGATGCCTGAGAATCCAGAATCCCTTGAGAAATTCCTGCCAAGGAGGGGTGAGCTAAACCTTATATCAGACAAACCCAAATGGAGAGATGCCTATAAAATAACAGGCCTCTAATCTGCAAAGGCATCAAGGTCAGAAAAGTCAAGGAAAGACCGAGGAGGCTAATCGTTGCTGGTTGGGAAGACTAAGGTGTTTGATGACAAAATGCAAACGGGGGTTCTGGTGGACCCTTGGCTGGAATGGACTCACCGGGCAGTTGGTAAAACCTGAATGGGGTCTGGGGAGTTAGATGGTTGTGATGTAAAAATGCTGACCTGAAGATTTCAATGGATGTATTGTGCTCTTGTAAGAGTATGTCCTTGCTCTGAAAATATTCACGGTCCTAGGCAGGGCAGGGACGGTGGATCATGTAGTCCACTTACTATCAAATGGCTCAAGGGCAAAAATTCTTTGTACCATTCTTGCAGTTTCTGTAAGTTTGAGATTGCTCAGAATAAAATTCGCTTTAGGCAATATTAGTTGTCAGTGTTAAGAACAACAGCAACCGAAGAGAAAGGAAAAAATATTACATCACATCTAGAGCTATGCAGTGTGGTGGGGGTGGGAAAATATCTAGTAGTAGGATTCCCACACGGATCCCTTTCTGAGCAAATAAAATGCCCTTTGCAGTAAGCTATTCGGAGAATAAGGTAAAGCCACACCTGTTTCAAAGAAGACAATGAAAAAGGTTTTCCTATTCCATAGTCACGGACGAGTCCCAGAGAGGTTAGACAAAAGCAAGTTCCAGGAAAAGGAAAGGGCCTCATTCTCATTGTTGAGAGAGTGGTTTTTCTTATTTGTTTTTATACCTATTACGTCGTAACTGGGAAAAATTGGTCTCCTTTCATTTAAAGAAAAATGTTAGTCAAAAGGTTTGAACGAAGATAAAGCGTCTTTAAGCACCATTTTTGGAAGAGAGGAAAACAAAAATTGCACCACAGACACAATGCCTATTATGCATTTTGTGTGCTACTTTTGAGTCTTTTTATGTGCCTCCTTTTTAAGCGGCTGTGATTCCAGCACAGCATGTTTTCTGAGCGTAGCAAAGAGGTCACGCACAGGCTTTGAACTTGACTGACCAAGTTCTACATCCGGCTTCTGCCCCTCTGTGACATTGAGTTTCCTCCTGTATTTAAGAGTCCGTATACTTCCTTGTCTTGGGGTTTAGGAGAGGACTAAATGAGATTATGGATATAAAGCACTTAGCACGGTACGTTGCCCATTTTATGTATTCAGTAAATACCGGATATTGATTTGAAAGTACTTTCCCATTTTTTTTTTTTTAAGATTTTATATTAGTGGGGAGAGGAGCAGGAGAGGGAAAAGAAGACTGTGCACTAAGCATGGAGCCCGACCTGGGGCTCGATCTCACCGACCTGAAATCATTACCGGAGACAAAATCAAGAGTCCATCGTTCAACCGATTGACCCACCCAGGCGCCTCAGCGCTTTCCCATGTTTTCAAATCATTGTCAGAATTGCAACTATTGTAAGTGGCTCCTAAAAAGAAGCTCAAGGAAAGCTTTGGTATGTGTCTTTCAGTGGTTGCTGTAACAGAGTCTGCTAGGTGTTCAACAAAATTGGCTTCCTTTTCTTGAGCACACAGCTGGATGACGTTTCCTGGGCACGTTTGCACTGAGATGTGCCCCGGAACTGAGTTCTAGCGGTAGGGCTTAAGGAGGGAGAAGCAATATCGGCCCTACCCACGCACAGTCCTCCGCGTTCTTCCCCTTTTAGGCTCACCAAAGTGGCAGCACCCTGTGTCACCAGTGTGGCTATAGAAATTTTTTTTTTTTTTTTTTTTTTTTTTTTTTTTTTACAAATTTTATTACTGGAGACAGAAGCAGAGGGAGAAGCAGGCTCCCCAGGGAGCAGGGAGCCTGAGGCAGGGCTCGATCCCAGAACCTGAGATCATGACCTGAGCCAAAGGCAGATGCTTAACCGACTGAACCACCCAGGTGCCCTGTAGAAATAACATGTTGCAAATGGCAGAGCTGTCATTTCATTAAGTCCTACAAGTCTATAGAGCAGAAACTCCCCCTGATAACTGGAAACCCCATCGTGAACTGTAAATGAGAAATGAACTTTTATAGTGTTTGAGTCCTCGTTTATCCATTTTTTGTTTATAATTGTTAAAGCAGTTAGCATTACTCGGATGCATATTGTTTAGGCTTGGTTCTAAAAGACAGAAGAACTCCAATACCTTTTGGATTGTTTAATTTTTTTAAAGATTTTAACTTTTAAGTAATCTCTACACCCAATGTGGGACTTGAACTTTCAACCCCGAGATCAAGAATTGCTTGTTCTACCAACTAAGCCAGCCAGGCACCCCCCCTTTTTTTTTAAGTAAACTCTACCCCAACATGGGGCTCGAACTCACAACCCCAATATCAAGTGTCACGTGCTCTACCGACTGAGTCAGTCAGGTACCCCTCCAACGCCTTTTGAATGTCTCTTCGAAATTCTATGAAAAGAAACAGCAAAAAAAGTGATCGCGGGGCAATCTAGAAATGGTTCGCACACAACCGTAAGCAGTACTTAAATGATTTTTAAAGTCCTTTCTGTGATTTTTTTTTTTTTTTAATAGTTTGGAGACAGGTGAGTTGGTGGTGTCCCAGAACAAGGTCAAATCCTACCTCTGCCATTATTTAGAGTTTGCATTTCCTAAGCCTTCCACCTCCCAGGACTGCCATGAAGAAACTATGAGCTGATGTACATTAGATACATAACGAAGCCTGGGCTGGAAAATGGATTCCATAAATATTCTTAGTTTCACCCCCCCAGAATGTAATTCCCCAAGTTTGTTTCATGAAACAATGGTTTCGTGACGTGTTCTGATAAATATCTCAAGTTTTCACCATCAGAGAAACACTGAGATCACTCTGAAAGGTAGTATCCTGGGGCAGTATTTCCATGAGTATAGTAAATTGTATGACAGGTCCCGTGGTCACTTCTTTGTTCTCTTTGAGCCGACTAACCACGAAGGCAGTTTTTCCAGGACACGCCTGTCACTATCCTGCCCAGCTCACGTTCTGCTGCACATACTTCGAGAAACTGGTGGTGTTGGGTACATGGTGGGTAATCAAATGTCTGCCAAACGCGTGAAGTAAGGAGACCACCAAAGCATCTCTCGAAAGGAATGCAGGAGCTCCCGTTCGCACACTCCGCTAGCGCTCTGCCTCCTGATCTTCCTGAATAAACTGGCCGCTGGAGCCTATAGGATATTGGGTGCAAGCAAGGCCCTGGCAACTTACAGGGTTGGTCTGGAGAAGGAATAGACGTACACGTAGGTCCTTGACCTGCATGGGTTGGACAACTGCCAGAGCACCAGGGGAGGGTCAGACAAGAGAGGATCCTGACGAGAGCTTGGCCAGATATTTAAACTTGACCACACGGCTGTGCCAGTTCTTCCTGAGAGCTAAGATGTTAGAAAGCCACGCAGTGGGTGGGCTGGGTTGTCGCCGCTGTCAAGTCTGAGCAAATCGAAGAAGGGGAGAGAATGGGTCTGGCCCCTGCCTGCCTTTATGCAACAGGCGGACAGAGGGGAGCTTTCTGCAGGTGCCGCCAGGTAGGGTACCAAAACCGCAGATCGCCACCCCCAAGAGCCGATAAAGAAAAGTACAAGTCCTCTGAATGGACCAACACGCAGAGAGAGGAACATGAACGTGAACACACAGAATGCCTATCCGGAGAGACAGCACTGCTCTGGGGAGAGACCGTATCTTGAATAGAGAAATCGTAAGAGCACTTAGAGTCGAGTCTAAGATACAGAGCGCTCTCTAGGGTGAAATAATGCAATTTCTGAACAGGACCCTGAGATCAAGACCTGAGCCGAAATCAAGAGTTGGATGCTTAACCGATCGAGCCACCCGGTGCCCCGATAATCTGGTGTGAAGTCATTGCTCACTCGTGGCTCTTCTCCTATATCACGAGTGTCCTCTCAGCCACTTTTGCTCTTAGAGCCTCATTCTCCAACCTCAGATCTTTCTCTCTATACAACACTCATTCATTTGGTAATCTCAGACGCTCTCAAGACCCCACCCCCACCAAGTTTTAAGATATAATTGACAAAGAATTGTCAAATGTAAGGTATTTAAGGTGTACATCACGGTGATTTGATTGCTGTATGTATACATCATGAAAGGATTTTTCCCCGTAGAGTTTTTTTTTTTTTCAGTTAATCTTGGAGCCTCAGCTTCATTTTTAAAAATTTTTTTTCCCAAATACTTTTATTATTTCAGTGTTCCAAGATTTATTGTTCATGTACCACACCCAGGGCTCCATGCAATACGTGCCCTCCTCAGTAACCACCACCAGCTCACCCAACTCCCCACTCTCCTCCCCTCCAAAACCCTCAGTCTGTTGCTCAGAGTTCAGTCTCTCATGGTTCATCTCCCCTCTGATTTAATTAACACATCTATCACCCAAGTTTACTTTTTTTTGTGTGAGAATGCGTAAGTTCTACTCAGCAAATTTCAGACTTCAATTATATAATAGTGTTATCAACTGCAGTCACCCTGTCCGCACGTTAGATCCTTAGACTATGTTCTTCTCACTGGAAGTTTCTACCCTTTTACCAATATCTTCCTTTTTCCCCCCAACCTCTGACAACTATTTTTCTACTTTGTTTTTGTGAATTCGAATTTTTTCTTCTTTGCTTTCTTCCACATATAAGAAAACCATGTAATATTTGTCTTTCTCTGTTTGGCTATTTTACCTAGCCTAATGCCCTCTAGATTCACCATATGGTCTCAAATGGCAGGATTTTTCTTTTCTTTTTTTTTTTTTTAGCTGGATAGTATTCCATCATATGTATATACTATGTTTTCTTGTGGGGTCATGATTTTAAATGCCATCTAATGAGTCCCCAATTTTTCTCTCCAGCCACTATTTTCCTTCTGAATTCCAGCAAGGAGAGCCAACTTCTTACTCAATATCCCCATTGGGATATCTAAAAGAAATTTCATATTTGATATGTAAAAAAAAAAAAAACTCTTAATTTTCATCTTCAGTTTCTCCTGCATTCATGTTAAACTCCGTAAATGATTTCACTCTTCTCAGGACAAAAACCTTAGTTTTCCTTGACTCCTCTTTCTCTCCTTCCTACCTTCAATCCAGTTTTTCATTCTACCTGATCACTTACAATCCTATTCTCCATTATCACGGGCCCAACACCTTGACCTTCCACCTACATTATTGTAACAGATCCTTAACTAGACTGACTACTCACTTCTACCCTGATTTCCTTATAGTCAAGACTAAAGAAATCTTCTAGAGCAAGCCCTTCAAAATGTAACTTAGACCTTTGAGAATTAATTTCTTACACTCACTCAGCCTTAAATATGAGATACCCTTCTACATTAATGTCATAAAGTACTTTTCCCAACTCCTGATGAAAGATAAAGCATGTATTCCTTTGATAATCATCATAGCCCAGAAAATGTTAGGAAACCATGGATTCAATCGAGCAACACAAAATAACAATCAGTAGCCACAGTAAAAAGGGAAGTAACCTAGCCAGAAAAATGAATATACCATTTGAAAAACAGATCTACAAAGAAGAGAGACAGGTGACCAGTGCCCACATGGAGAGACACTCAACGTCATTAGTCAGTAGGGAAATGGGGTCCCGTGAGAAAAGACACACATTTAGCCTCTTCCCAATAAAAGTCTTAAGTTCTGAAGAAGAACTAGGGGTGCCTGGGCGGCTCAGTCAGTTAAGCATCTGCCTTCAGCTCACGTCGTGATCCCAGCATCCTGGAATCGGGTCCCGCATCCGGCTCCCCGCTCAGTGGGGAGTCTGCTTCTCCCTCTACCCCTCCCCCCTGCTCATGATCTCTCTCTCATTCTCTCTCAAATAAATAAAATTTAAAAAATAAGAACTTCCAGAAAGAACGAACAAGTTACTTAAATGGAAAAAATCTGACAGGTGTCCCCTCAGACCACAACACTGAAAGCCAGAGAATCGTGAACCATCATTACATAGCGCTGAGAGGAATTACATGCCCAGGCATTATTTCATTAATCTGTGAGAGCAAAAGAAAAAGATATGAGGGAGGAGTTGCAAGATTTCAGAGAGTGTATCAGTATATCTACGATGTACTCCATTTGAGGAAAATGTCCCAGGAAAGACCAATGGAACATGAAATAAAATCAAAATGTAAATTTCAATCTGATAAAGGATGACAAAGAAGACTGGTAAGCAATGAGTCTTTATGCAGGTCTATATGTTGCATAGATAGGAAGATGCTGACTAGAGATAAGCTAAGTCTAAATGCAGGCTCTTGACGTGGAAGATGTATATTATAAGAATAATTCAAATCACAATCTAGAATTAAAACACCAAATGATAACAAAAAATTGAGACATTGAGAGGTGCCTGGCTGGCTCAGTCAGTTAAGTGTCTGCCTTCAGCTCAGGTCATGACCCCGGGGTCCTGGGATGGAGCCCTGCTTAGGGCTCCCTGCTCAGGGGAAAGTCTGCTTCTCCCTCTCCCTCTGCTCCTCCCCCCAAATCATGCACGTGCGTTCTCTCTCTCTCTCTCTCTCTCTCTCTCTCTCTCATAAATCTTTAAAAAAAAAAAATTGAAGGATTGAAAGTTCAGTGGGAAAGAAGAGAGAAATACAAATGTTTGAAAATTCACCAGGCATGATTTTAGCTGAATTTTATCCAACCTTTAAAGGACTGATAGTACTTTCATGGCTACTTGAAGCCATAGAAAAGGATGAAGAACTTCCAATTCATTTTATAAAGTCAAAATAAACAATCAAAGCTGATAAAGGTAAGCCAAAGTTGAAAATTACAGGCAAGTTCACAAAGATTCAAGAAATTTAAATAAAATATTAACAAATAGGACCAGTCATGTATCGAAAAGGAAAATTTAAAAAAGCAGACCATGACTTCTTCCTCGAAGTCAAGGGCGTTGCTGTACCAGGAAGTCTAGCCACACAATCTATTACATCAGTCCTTCGAGGAGGAAAACCAGATGGTCATATCTTTAGGTGCTTAAAATATGTTTAGTCAGTTGCAGTCATTCCTCCTGAATAAAATAAGAATTAAAGAAATTAGTTATTAATGAAGGCTATTTACCAAACTGATGGCAGACAGGATCCTAAAGTACAAAAGGCTAAAGCCATTTTAATTAAACTACACACAGGGATGTTCCCTATCATCATCATGACTAAACACTGACTTGGAAGAGATCCCAAACTGGTTAACATAACTAAACAACTCACCTAACATTTGAGAATAAGAATAAAATTCTTTGGTTTTGCTAATGATTGTATTCCTAAAAAAAAAAAAAAAAAGGAAAAATGCAAATAAGACATAGAACAACAACAAAACCCAAGAGACTCAAGTATAGGTAATAAGAGAATTTGATTATTGGTTGGAAAAACTATTTTTAAAAATCTGTGCACTTTTCCATATCCTAACATTAATTACATAGAAGCAGGAACAGAAAAATGTTTCATTCACAACTATGGCAACATATGAAATATTTCAGAATAGACTTAGCAAGAAAGCAAATCCCCAGTGAGAATACTCTTTAATATTTTTAATTTTTATATTACATAATTGAAGAAAATAAAACATCAGAACAAATGAAAAGAGAACTGATGTTCCTGAGTGGGGAAATTAATAACATAGAAATGTCAGTTTTCACCAATTAATAGAGATTTAGTTTGCTTTCTATGGCAATACTGTTTTCCTCTCCTATCCCTGCTGTAACAAATTACCACAAACTTAGTAGCTTAAAACAACACACAATTCTTCTTCCACAGTTCCGGAGGTCAGCAGTGCAAAATCAGTCTCACAGGGCTGAAATCCAGGCGTGGGCAGGGCGGGTTCTACCTGGCTGCTTTGAAGAGAATTCATTTTCTAGCTTTGTTCTCCTTCCTGGGGCCGCCTGTGTTCCTGGGCTTGTCCCTCCTCCAGCTTCAAAGCACACTGCTCCAATCTCTGTCATCTCATCCCCTTCTCTTCCAACTCTGACTGCTTCCGTATCTCTCATAAGGATTGGCGGGGTGACATTAGACCCACGGGATAATTCAGGATCATCTCCCCATCTCAAAATCACGAACTCAATCACATCTGCAGAGTCCCTTTTGCCAAAGATAGTAACATTCACTGGCTCCAGGGATTAGGTGGCGGACGAATTTACTGGGTGGGGTGAGGGGTGTACAGTATTTAGTCGACCACAAACACTAATAGGATTCTTAAATTTGTTTTTTGTTTTTTGTTTTTTTTTTGGATTCTTAAATTTGTTATCGAAGAGCAAATGCCCAAGAAGAACCAAGAATGTATGAAAAAAGAAAAAAGTGGGGGACAGGGGACACATGAAAGACACTACAGTAAAATGAATATAATATGGCAGAGCAATAAATAGAGGAGTAGAACGGAAGAGAGAATTCAGAAAGATATCTGTATATTTGATGCGTATGTGTATATATACATACATATATTTGTGTGTGTGTGTGTGTATATCACAAAAGTGCTATTTCAACTCAAGGTAAGAATGGGCTATTTAATAAACAATGGTAGCATAACTATCAAGTTGCAAAAAGAAAATAAAAGTAGACTCGCATCTCACAAAATACAAAATGGTATAAAATGCCTAAAGAATAAAGTCTCAAATGGAAACCAAAACCGAACCCAAGGCATGTAGAGTGTAGAGATAAGGACTTCCTTCTTAACACAGGAAGCCCGAAAGCTACTTTTAAAGACAGCAGAATTGAACATAAATAGGTGAAAAACCCGTATCTGAGAAAGTGCCGGGTAAAAATCAACTGACAGAAAAATAAATACAATTCAAGAAAATGTGTCGTGCCAAAGCCAAATCCACACCTCCGTCATACAAGGAGGTCTTGCAAGTGGACAGGAATGAGATCAATGACCCGTTCAAACCAGCAAGCGTGCCTGCCATCGGTGATCGGTGGCTCCCTTTCCCCATCTTCTCCCTCTCTAAGGGAGGCTGGCTCATCTTGAGACCATTTTCAGAGCTCTAAAATGCTGTTACCTTTATAATCCTGTTAACGGTCTCAACCAAAGGAATGATGACTTTACCGGTGACTAATACAAATATGGTTATCTGTTCCTGCCCGAGAGGGAATCAGATGTTTTTCACTTTTTCTCTCCTGCTGTTTAAACTGAAAGAAGAATGTCCTTACTCATTTGGTGTCTTTCCTTCTCTTCCTCTCTTCTAGAGATCACTTAAAAGTTTCCACCGCGAGCTAAATTTGGGGTGTGTGTGTATGTGTTTAACGAACTCAATGTTCTTTTGCTTTTAGAAACCCACTCCCGTCTGAATTTCAGATGTTAAGGTGCGGTATTTTGTAGTATGTCAGCTTTTCCCTCGTCTTCTATTCAGCAAGCTTATGCTACATTTGCGGAGAAAAAAAAGAAACGACCCAGAGCTGGCAACATAGGAGGAAAATTGAGCCTCATCTTGAGCCTAAGACTGCAGTCTCGCTTGTTACACCCATGAAATAGAACTTTCTATTTTAATTCAAACTCTCTCTCTTCTAAAACATGAAGCCAGACTAAAGATAATGTGTGGGTGTTGCAGACGAATCTCCATTGAAATCCAAATCTAGCCTCTACAGAAATTCTGGGTGACGTCGTTGTGATAAGCGTCAGGGAGAGAAGTTCTCTTCAGAGAAACAGTCCGATGGAGGAGAGAGGATGGAGTTGAGGACACCAGCCCTCTGACTTCTTTCAAGGTTTTTTTTTTTAATCCTCCCTAAGCCTCAGTTTCCCCATCTGTAAAATGGGAAGGAAAATAGTACCTGCTTCACAAGTTTGTCTTGGAGATTAAATCAGATCTTGTGCATAATTTAGCCAAGAGCTTGGCATATGGTAAACTCTCCAGCGTTCATTATTATTATTTCGTTCCGCTGCAGAGCCATGAGCACGAAAGTCGGAAAGTGGCTGTACTTCCACCTCTCTTCAGGGACCTCCCATAGATGAGGTCCAGGCTAAGTAGAGAGATTTTCCAAACTCTAGTCTTCAGAGCCCCGGGATCCCACAGCGGGGAATCCGCACAAGGCCTCCGTGGTGGGTGAGGATCTTTGTTACTTTGTTTTACATAAACGGAACCTGCCTAAGATTTCGCTTCAAACACCACTGATCCTTATAATGTGCCAGGCTCTTACAATTCTATTATTCAGTAGGCATTCTTCCTTTTGAAAATGACTTTCCCCAACTTTTTAGTAATCTCTTGTCATTATCCATCCTTAGCCACCCGATCCCTCTTGAGAAAAGGAAGGCATTTGAGAAGCCGCATGTGTCGTAGCGTGGATTACTTTGATGAATTATGCCTTCTAGGAGGTGCTTGCATTTTAAAAGGGTCCAAACCAGAATAGAACAAATAAAGATCGCTTTCCTACGAACAGAAACTTTGAGGGGGAGGGGGGTGGGGTATCTTTTGTAGATCTTCTAAAATGGCAACCCCAACCACTGCCTTCTGGAAAGAAGGACTGGCATTGGCGACGAGATTCTGAGTCTATACCACAATTTCATCTCCGTTTCCTCAGCTGATTAACACAAGCTGCCTGGAGGTGAGCTGCTACTTTTTCCCCATCTGCATGTCCAAGATGAGGACAGGGAGGCCCTGGGTGGCGCAGTGGCTTGCCTCAGTTGGCAGAATTAGGCCCTGACTCGAGTCTTGGGCTCTCTCCCCAGGCCTGCTCGGCGGCCTCCACCCATGTGGGAAGCCGGGCCTGCCGATTCCCCACCAGGCACAGACTTTTGAGCCCTGCATTTGCAGAAATGGCACAAGCTGGTTTTTCTGACGCTTCTTCCGTGAGAATAAAGAAATGGCTGTGGCAGAGCCCTGGGCTCTCAATGAGCTCTTTGTGCAAATAAATTCCAGAGTTTTTATGGACGATGATGGCAGCGAGGGCTGCTCCCCCACCCCCCCACCCCCCTCCCGGCCCAGTAGTCAGAAAGTTGATGTTTCAGCCGTGCCTGGCGTTCCTCCAGAAAACTCTTGGCCATATGCTGTACTAGCTGCAGACTAGTGGAGACTGGATCAGTGAACTTCAGAGACTAGAGAAGAGACCTAAAAAGCTTAGGGCAAACCAAGAAGTCCTCATTTTTAATGAGTACATTTTTCTTTCCCTGTTAAAATCCCCGGTGACATCATTTTTTAAGGCTCAAAAAAGCAAACACGAAAGTCATTCATCACCGGGGGGAAAAGATTGCCTTTTCCTATCGTATTTACACGGAGCAAAGCTGCCTGATTTGTACTTACACAATTCTATCTAGACTGGCTGGTATGAGGGCAGATGTGTAATAAGATCCCGATGCATATTTGTTGAATGAGTGAATGAATGAACACGTCCTTTAATTTTAGGACCAAGAAGTCATGATAGCACGACTAACAGGAACAACACAGTAACCTCCTCTGGGATCGTCCTTCATTACGGCTGACTCCTGGGAAACACCAGCAAACAGCTCTGAGGTTACTGCTCAGCCTTCTCCTGGAGGTCATCATCGCCTTGATAGCCTTAGCAGCATCTCTGAGATCAAGAGCGAACCAGGCGGGGGTATTGATGAGGTTTTGGCATCGGGTGGAAGGCAGGTCTTTCAACGCAGGATTGCGATATAATGGCTTAGGATGGGTAAACACAGCCCGGGGGGCGGGGGGCTGACAGTTTTAAAGGATTTTGCAGAGAAAATTGTCATTTGACGCTATTCAATAAAAGAGGGGGCAGTCTGATGTTCACTCAATTGGGTTTTTCCAAGGTTATTTGCACTTTTATTATCTTGAGCAAGAATTTCCTGGAATAGAAAGGCCTGGAATAGCAAGGTCATGTTAATGAAGATAGCAGAATAGTCCAGTCATAGTCCTCTAGACCGAAGTCCGTAGGCTGCAGCCCGAAGGGCAGAGCTGGCCTGGGACCTGATCTTATGAGTAATGCTTTATTGGAACATGACCGTGTTCGTTTCTTAAAGGGTTGTCTGGCTGCTTTCATAGTGCAAGTGTGGAGTTAGGTAATTATGACCCAGAGGCTATGGCCACGAAGTCTAAGATAGTTACTACCGGGCTTTTTACAGAAAGTTTGCAACCCCCGATACACACACAGTAAGCTCTGTGGGAGTTCATGGTTCCATTTATCATATTTATTATTAAGCACCTCCAATATGGAAAGTACCTTTATAGGTGCTGAGAATATAACACTCAACAAAACGAAATACCTGCCTTCGTGGAAACAAATCAATAAATAATCTCGATAGTGATAAGAGCTCTAAAGAAAAATTAAGCACGGTGGGGCACCGGGCTGGCTCAGTTGGGAAAGCACGTGACTCTTGATCTCAGGGTCATGAGCTTGAGCCCCAGGTTCGGGGTAGAGATTAATTAAAAAAAAAAAAAGCATGGGAAAAAGCTGGAGGTACAGGTTGGTGAGGGGGGTGGAGGTGTCTCTTTGGGATATGATAATCAAGGAAGACTTCCCTTAAGAGGGGGCATTTGAGTAAGAACCTGAATGAGGTGAATGAATTGTGGGAAGATCTGGATAAGGCTCTCAGGAGAGATTGCTATGCAGAGGGGACAGCAATGTGAAATGTGAACGTCCAGAGCGGGAATAAGCCGGCATGTTGGTACTAGCAAGCAGGCCAGTGCCTCTGAAGCAGGTTAAGCAGATGGTAGAGTGGAAAGAGTCGAGGGTGGAGAGGTAGCAAGGGCCAGATGAAGTCGGAGAGCCTCACTGGAGGTGGCAGGGTTTGAATTTTATTGTGAATATGATGGAAAGTTCATTGGAGGTGGGGTGTTAAGTAAGGGAGTTGTGCGATCTGATTTCTGTTTTAAAGGCTCAGTCTGGGGGCACCTGGGTGGCTCCGTGGGTTAAGCACCTGACTCTTGATTTCAGCTCAGGTCATGATCTCAGGGTCATGAGTTCGAGCCCAGTGACAGGTTCTGCGCTCATGGCGTCTGCTTAAGATTCTCCTTCTCCCTCTACCCCTCCCCAACCTCCACTAGCTCTTGCTCTCTCTCAAAAATTTTTAAATTAAAAATAAAGGCTCAATCTGGCTGTCAGGTAGAGAATTGACTGTTGAGGGACAGAGTGGAGGCAGGGATGTTACCACAGGAGAGAAATCATGCCTAGATTATGCGGCAGAGACCAGAGATGGTACATACACATCAGTGTGATTTGGGGCAAATCTTAAAAGTGTAGTTAATAAGGCCTAATAAAGAGCTGGGTGTCGAGGAGGAGAGAACAAGAGACTCCAGGACGACAGTTGAGAATTGAGCGGCGCGGACGATGATGCCGTCTGCGGACGCTGCCGGAGACTTGGAGGCAAGCCCTGGTGAAATCAGGAGTTCTGTTTGGTTCTTGTTAAATTTCGCATGCATTAGACATCCAAACGAGGCTGTCATGTTGACAGTTGGATAGGAATATGTGCAAATTGGAGAGATTGGGCATCAGATCTAATTTGGGACCCATCAGCATATGGAAGGTATTTAAAGCCATGGAATTTGGTGAGATCACCCAGGAAATCACTACAAATAAAGAAAAGGACCCGGTCGCTAAGCCCCAGGGCCAGTGGTGAGCTAGAACTGACCTAGGCTGCTAGTGGGAGTTGGTGGAGCCCAACTCTTCCCAACCGCCATCAACAGCACGCTAGTAGCTGGAAATCAGCCGTAGTGGAAATAATTGCATTGTGAACGTGGATGAGCATCACACCCCAGAGTTTTTTGTTCCCTGTGGAGCCATTGTTAAACATTAACCAGCACACTACTGCCTGGGACCCTCAGACGTAGAGGTCAGGAAAAGCAGGAAGAAACCGTATAAGAGATTGAGAAGGGCTAGAATATGAACGAGGTAGGAGGAATAGCAAAAGAGTGTGTTGCTCTTATCTAAGGTTATGTTTTTTTCACGTCGAGAGACTTCTCTATGGTCTATCTCTGCTCTCCCTTCACAAACGCTTCGGCCCTTGGAGTTGATAGAATGTATCACATACAGAACGTAAATCTTCTTGTTTACCTCTCCAATCTATCCTTCACCCCTAATGACTTCAACTCATCCTATGAACCCTCTTGCTCTGAGAAGCCATTATATGAGAAAAAGACTTCCATGAATTTTAATGGAAAAAAAATTACGATATGGTCTATCTCAACCCACACAAGATATCCAAGTGATTTCCACAAATAGAAAAATATGTCATTGAAAGCAAGTCTAAATAAGTAATAGAGGATAAATTGAAAGTCAATAAGTAAATACTATATATGAAATGTAAATCAGTAAATATTTTAGTCATTGAGGAAGAAAAGTCTTGAGATTGGGTGGTAGAAAAAGGTAAGGGGGGGATCAGCCTCCAGGATGTGTATTTTTTAAAAAATAATTTTTCATACTTTTTTCAACTTCTGTGTTTCATGGTTATCTGACACTCAGTGTGCACTTAAAAATAAGATTATAGCACTGAAAAACAGAAGTAGAGCTAAAAGACTAAACCTAAGATTGCCTTGAAATGTTTGGCAACACTCCACATGAGTAAGGGAGCTGAAAGGTCCTAGAGGGTGCTACTCACTCACCCTTCCTGCCTGCAAACCACTCATGCAAATCAAAATGTCTGGGTTCCACCCAAGCAAGGAGCACAAAGTAAGATGTAATCTAGAAAGATGTCATCTGACTAGAAACTGTTGCATCGAGTGAACTGTCGTGTGCGTCTTTGCCTAATATAATGTCAAAAGAGCAGTTCTTAGGATATATTCATTGTGTTTCAGGTGCAAACTTGTGACATAAAAAAATGCAAAAAAAATGCTAAAACTTTTCAACACCGTGTGCTAAAAAGTTATTCACAGGACAGCGGTTACAGAAGGCAACTCTGGTATTGAGTCTTCTGTCCAAGAAGAAAGCTCTCTTGGAGAGCCCTGGGGGCGGGGGGTGGGGCTCAGTCGGCTAAGCTTCCGACTCTTGGTTTCAGCTCCGGTCATGATCTCAGGGTCGTGGGGTCATGATCTCAGGGTCGTGGGATCAAGCCCCAGCGTGGGCTCCTCGCTCAGTGGCACGTCTGCTGGAGATTCCCTCCCTCTCCCTTTGCTCCTCCCCCTGCTCCCATTCTCTCTCTTTCTCTAAATAAATAAATGAAACCTTAAAAAAAATAAAAAGAGGAAAGCTCTGCTGTCCGGACAGCAGGAGCTCCTGACCATTCCTGCAAAATGCTAGTATGTTCTGCTAGCATGTTCTGCTTTTGAAGGACTTCAGCCTCACGGAACCCCTGTGATCCTCGCCATCATTATTACAGGGACTGTTCATTTAGAATCGAATGTATATTAAGGGAGGTAACGACTGTTTACCCTCCTGTATGCAGAGGAAGAAGTTGAGTATCAGGAAAGGAAGTAATGCAAGAAGGGCGCCTAAGGCAGCATCTTCTGAGCAACCAGAATTAGAAGGTGAAATCTTTAAATAATGGCCTCTTTAATTGTGTGACCAAAATACTTGTCCATATGCTTCTTGACATTATACACGCTGCTTCAGCAGCAGGGAAACAACGGAGCAGAACATATATTTAGTGAGAATAACGGAAATAGAAGGCTACCAGGAAGCTGCATTGTTAGGAAAATCCACCCGTCAGTCAGCCAGGAAGGACAAAGGCAATTAGAGTACATTTTATACCGGTTTTCTGGACCAAACGAGCAGGGATGCTGGGAGACTGGGGCTACAGCACAAAAACCAGAGGCGCCTGGCTGGCTCAGTCCGAAGACCATGTGACTCTTGATCTCAGAGTGGTGAGTTCAAGCCCCGCCTTGGGTAGAGAGATAACAAAAAATAAACTTTAAACAACAACAACCAAAAAAGCCCATAAAACCAGTACTTGATAGGCTAGAAATTCACATGCAGCTCTCTCTGGCACCAAACGGGGTTCCGTTGCGATGGGCAGCCTCTTGCCGCCTCCACACAGCCCACACCCAGAGCTCCGTTTCTCCCTTTGTGGTGGTGATGGCACTTCCCAAGCTAGAATCCCAAGCCCCAGGAGCTCCGGCCCCGTTTCCTTCTCTGCCACACTTTTTCTTTCACGTCACCTTCACGTTTCGCTTCAGAGAGGAACCTCAGCCAATTCCCAGAAATCTCCACATTCTGCTCCATGGAATTCTAAACAGAAGACTGCAAAGTTTCCTAGTTGGGTGGAGGAGTCTTGGACGGGAAGGAGACGCCATGACCATTTCCCTTTCCTCCAGCCCCGCCATTGACAACACAAACAGTACTTTTAATACAGGTATTACTGGTATTAGTCCTGACCCCCCCCCATCTGGATGTTAACTCGCACTGTGTGATTTCCCTTCTCCCACCCTCTAATTCTCAGCGAGTTGAAGGGCTTGCTGACCACTACCAGTAATACCAGAAAGAGGAAATCCCCGTTTTCGCCCTATTTCAAGGGTTTGTGATGTTTCGTGGAGTGTCTACATTTGAGACTGGGTTTCCCTTTCCTTCTATCGACTCTTACCCCCAACTTGTTTCCCTGTAATGCCACATTTATCATTTCCCTGGAATAGAAGGCTCAAAGTTTGCAAAATACAGGACCGTCTAGGCGGAAATAACCTGGAAGAACGCCCCCCAGACAGAAATCAAAAGCCAGAGTTGGCAGATGTCGGCTGCTGTCCGTCTGTGGGCCTCTGCAGCCTCACCGACAGCAAGAGGAGCTGATAGACACCCTGAGAAGCCAACATGCTGGCAAGGCAGCCATTTCTCCCCTGTGAGGAGGCTCTGCAATATGGCGGGAAGAGAGAGAGCAGACCCACATTGTAATCCTGGCTCTTTTACTTTGATTATTAAATGTGTCCATCTGTTCACTCATTCAGTAAATGTTTATTGAGGAGCCTGGTTCTAAATTTTGAAGATATAATGAGCAACAAAATGTCTTCATCCTCAAGAAGGCTGAGAGAAAGAGTATACTAGATGTGTGGTGTTGGTCAACTGATTTAAAGCTCTAAGATATTTAAAGGATAAATAATGCCTTTGTCACAGGTGAAGATTAAAATGAAATAATACATGTAAAATGGGGGGTGCCTGGGTGACGCAGCAGTTGAGCAACTGACTCTTGGTTTCACCTCAGGTTGTGATCTCAGGGTCATGAGATCAAGCCCCACATCTGGCCTGGCGCTTAGAACAGAGTCTGTTGGAGACTCTCTCCTTCTGCCCCTCCCTCCCATGCATGCACTCGCACTCTCTCTCTCTCAAAATAAATAAATCAATCTTTAAAAAAATGAAAATGTCATTCAGTGCCTGGGACATGGTAAGCAGGGAATAAAACTGTAGCTATTATTACTATGTATATCCCTCCCTCATTCCCCTAGTTCCCAAATTCCTCCTTCCGTTAAGCCAAACACCCCTAAAAATGTCATTAGCTCTGACAAACAATGGTATTCCAGACTTGGTGTTTGTGATCCTATGATTTTAAAGGCATGGACACTTGACCTGGGTTGGAAGAATTCTCTAATGCTGGAGCCCAAGGGACACTGAGGCCATACTTGACACCTCCAGCCAGGGTAGAAAAGCAACAATGAAGTGGAGGAGGTTGTTTCAATTGGGCAGGAAATACTACAAAATCTAACCAGGGAAATGCAAAGTTGTTCAGAAGTCTTAAGAATATGGAATGAATCTAGAAGAGAGACACTATATACTCTTTAGTTTTCTCATGCTGCATTTTAAGACATTTGAACTTTTTGAAAAGCCTCTTAGATTTACCATGAAATCCAGCAAATGCTTCATTAACAGCTGTGTCCGTCAAAGATGGAATTTCCCAGTTTCTTCTAAGTTGTGGCGTGACCTTAAGTTTAAGTAAATGTTTATGTGTAAGTTTCCAAAAGTTAGCTGGCATAGAGATTAATCTGGAAGGAGAAAAAGGGGATTTTTATTCTAGGCTATAAAATAGATCCTGGAGTGGGTTGTTTTGTTTTGGGTTCCCCCACCTTCCCTCTCCCTACTTTAAACATTCTTTGGTATAGATGTGAAACAAACATGCCTTTATATCTACCAATTGAGTAATCTGATCTTCAGCCAAAAATGTAACTGGCTCCTAATAACCAGGTATGATGCAAAGAATATACCTTGAAGATTATTCTACACATACACAAGTCAATGGGCCAGTTGTCCCATGAATTTTCCAGTAAAGAAAACAACCAAGGCAAAAAGGAAGCTTTTGTTGCAGAAACCTCTGACCAATTAGAAACAGATCCATTTGATATTGTGTTTATCTGAAAACTATCTAGTCAAATCCAGTCTCTTCCTGTCCTGTGAGGAGCTGCGAGGGGGATCACTCAGGACATCCTTGCACTAAAGGGAGCATGGGGCAGAATGCAAGACTCTCTTCATGTGTCAGGGGACCGCACAATCTCACAGGTTTTGGTTGAAGAAATCTGACTCTTGGATTTAAGAAATTTGACCTCCACATTCAGTCGTAAACTTTAATTGCCCTTTCTAAGGCTTGTGAAATGTCTTTGTTATCTGACATTTAGAAATTATTCCTGTACCAAAATTATGAATTCTAAGTTGATTGAAATTAAGTCTGTTTGTTGCTATGAAGGTTTAAAAACTTGATTTAACAAGGCAAGTGCCCAGAAACCGTATTCAGCAACAAAATTCCTTTCTTATCTTCAAAGGTTTTGATTCTGGGAATCCAGCAAACTACATCCATAGACCTTTGGCTAACAGCTTACACAATTAGCTGGGACCTCATATAATATGTTACAGTTTTAAGTAATGTCAGTGTGGTGAGACTGCATTGATGAGTGCAAACATTCTCTCTGGTCAGATTACTTACCTGTTAATGTCTATCTGAAATACAGAACTAATTTCTTGCTTTCTAAGTCTGGCAGTTATTTTCAGGGATCATTGTTCCTGTCTCTGTTGCCCATCTCCAACAGAGAACCCATAATTTTTCTTTCGTATTTTAGTTCCTCCTAATTGAACAACAAGAGAAGATTTATGCTTGTACGAATATCTGTGACCTTCAACTTGAGCAAAATGGTGGGTCTTCATTAACTGAAGTAGGGAAATACGGAGAATTCACCATGAAAGAAAGAAAAATATCAGAAGATGTAGCAATTTCTGCTGCTGTGAATATTTACTGTCTACTCTTCTCCTCTTCCTAACTAGTAAGACCTAAATTCTGTTCAGGTCTCTCGCCATCAGAGAGGGTGGCTCTATCCCGAGCTTAGAATTAAACCTGAGACTACAAACTTCTTAGATTGTAACTCAGAGAAAGAAACAAACTCCACATGGCAACCTGCACACACACAAGCATTCTCTCTACTTTTTATAGAAAATTGAAGAAATGCTTTAAAAAAACAATATCTGCCTTTACAATGTGCATTATACTTTGATATGTTTCTTCTATTTTCTTTTTTTATTCTTTTTTTGATGATTCTGACCCACTAAATTTGATTTCCCAACCCACGAATAGGTCATGAGGCAAGTTTTAAAAACTGTCTGCCATGTCAGCTCCACTCCTCTTGGCAATGACTTACTCTGGGCTTAGTGACCCATTCAAGTTCATGAGACATGAGGGAAGTCTGCCAGAGATTTCTCTTAAAATCTCTTCACTTTTAGAATTAAAAGGGTGCATTATACGGAGTTTATGGATTGGAAGAAATTTTAGAGCCAAAGAGAAAATTTCAAAATATTTCTTTGATATGTACTTGATGTCAGACTCTACAAGAGGTTTTAATCAAGCTCAGCACTGTGCTCGCTGAGCTCACAGGCTAGATAGACCTCGAACAGGTAATTGCAAATGTGAGTGTGTAATGAACAGGATGTTATGGGAACATATAATAGGAGTATGGAAATCAGTTGGAATTGAGAATGCCCCAGGAAGTGGCATTTAGATGGAGATTTGAGGTAGACGTCATCAAGGCGAGGGGTTGGGGTGCAAGAGCTCATTATGATACTTCAGTCAAAAGATAAAGTGAGAGAGGAAAAAAGTTAATTTGATACATGCGACCTAAAATATCAATGACAAGGCTAAAGCAAAGACATTTCGAGGCAGTCGCCTTGATTGGGTTCTTTTTATTTAGGGAATATTTTGAAACTTCAATTTTGGAATATTTTGAAACTTCAATTTTGACAAAAATGTGTTGATTTAAAAATCACTGTTTTTATTACCAGTTAAGTATGCACTAGAGCTTCTTTACCCCAACCCTGTTGGCAGTCAGGGGCAATTTTGCCCCTTGGGGGACATTCGGCAGTCTGGAACCATTTTTTGTGCTCACAACTGAAGGTGGGGGTTGCTACTCGAATCTAACAGCGATGCTGTTAAACATCCTACAGTGCCCCTCCTGGGGGGCCCCCCACAGCCCCCACAACAAAGGATTGTCCAA
>CM052892.1:65613836-65662410 GCA_028534135.1 Potos flavus
AGAAACAGACTTCGGAGAATCTCTGAAAACCAAGTAGCAGTTACCCTTTTGTAAGAGACGCATGTATAAAGGAAATCTCCGTTTGTGAGGGCGGTGCTCTCTCTACCAGAGAAGGATGACTAAATCTCTAGACGCTCTCACCAATGGAGAAGGCAGAGACTTAGATCTTCATAACAACCTTACCCTTGTTTCCTGTGTTTTGCTTGATAACCTCCCATAACTAGTACCCCCACTTCTTCCATCAGATGGTGGCTTGGGCCATTTTGGGGAATAACTGAATTCTGGGTCTCTCCTGCGTATACAAGAGGTGCACATATTATTAAACATCTGTTACTTTTTCTCCTGTTAACCTTTTATCGTGTGTGTGGGAGGAGGGGAAGGTCTTGGCCGAGAACCTAGAAGGGTAGAAGGAAAATTATTTTTCCTTTCCTACAATAGCACTTCTCTTAGTTCTGTGAGACATTAAATTATTGAACTTAAGGGGGCCAGTTGGTCAAAGTGTGGGTGGCCTGGGGATCCCTTGACTTTACAGCTGACATTGCAGTGAAGGCAGTTTTGTTGGGGACTGTCCCCTCTTCTTGTGTCTGCGTTAACTCCAGATGGTTAGTGTCTGTAACTTAATCTCAAATGCTTCAGCAAAACCAGACTAGTATACACAGTGGGAGAGGGAGAGAAATGAAGGAAAATGTGAACCAGTGGAGAATCTAGGTGAATGACTGTTCATTGCCCTGTTCTTTGGAAATTTTTAAAAATAAAAAAGTTGGGGGAAAATTAGAGCATCAAGTAAGCTGCCTCAAAATGTCCCCTGCATCGGGGGTGCCTGGGTGGCTCAGTCAGTTAAGCATCTGCCTTTGGCTCAGGTCATGATCCCGGGATCCTGGGATCGAGCCCCTCATCCGGCTTCCTGATCAGTGGGGAGTCTGCCTCTCCCTCTGCCCCTCACCGGCCCCCCCTTGTATTCTCTCTTTCTCTCTCAAATGAAATATTTTTTAAAAAGTCCCCTGCATCAAAAGGCTATATCAAGCATAACACTGTGAATGTACTTAATGCTACCAAATTAGACACTTAAAGTTAGTTAAAATGGTAAATTCTATGCCCTATGTATTTTACCATGCTGAAAAGAAAACGCTATGTCAAAATGTGTGCATCAGATCCTCTCCCCTCCATGCAGTGGGGGGCAACAAGGGTGAAGGCCATTGGGCACCGAAGTCCTGTGTGACTGCCACAGGGGGGCCAGGAAATGAAGCTGGAGAGTGAAAGGCAAGAGACTGGCCAGGCAGGGCCTCCTCGACGTAATGCCATTGGAAGGATAAGGCCCCTGACTCACAGGATGGGAGCTCCGCTTTGCTAGAGGATTCCCACCTGGCGGCCATGGAAGCTGCTTCAGCCGCAGCGTCCATCTGCTCGATGGCCTAGTGTGTGCACCCTGACCCCTTCTTCCCGCCCTGCTCCTGCAGGCACGAGGAAGGTTGCTGGTGCCGGTTCCGACGCCTCGTGCAGCCCAGGTCTGGTCTGGGAGGTTTTCATTTTGTCTTAATGGAAAATAAACCTATAACATACGTGGGACCTAACCCTGTGGGCACAGCTCCGGAGAGATCCTGCTGCTGGCTTGGCGGCCCCTGGGAGCAGCCTGTGAGGTTCAAATGCAGAGACGCTTTTCGTAAAGGTTAGGCTCTGCAAGCCTGGCCAGGGCTTCCGCTCGCCCAAGCCCAGAACTAACTTGTAAGCAGGAATGGGGCAAAAAATACTGTCACCAAAGATTGCTCTTTTTGTCTTTCGTTGCTTAGGCTCTTTAGTTGTCCAGGTGGCTTTTTTCTTTTTAGCACATGTCACGTTGACAACTGGACAATTTCAGGGAAAGAACAATCTTGACACATTTGTTTTTGGTCCTACATTTATCAGTCTAAGATGTCCTTCCTGCCCCTCTCTTTCTCTTTCTCCTTTCTTTCTTTCTCTCTTTCTCGTTAGAATGTATATAACATAAAATTTACCTTTTAAGCTATTTTTAACCATACAATTCAGTGGCATTTTAAGTATCCTTTGCCTTTTAATTTGAACTACATTTTAGAATTATTATTACAAAAGTAATTGGCACAACCGATAAACTATGGAAGGGGAGGGAATGAAAAAAAAGATGCTTTCTTTTTTTACCCTCCCACAAAATGCTATTAACACTTTTTTGGCGGACCTGCCTGAAACACGTTAATGGACCATCAGTTTTTATTTTATTAATTTTTCAAAATTTTCTTTTAAAAATTTTATCTGAGGGAGAACAAAAGGGCACAAGCTGGAGGGGCAGAGAGAGGGAGAAGCAGACTCTCTGCTGAGCAGGGAGCCTGATGCGGGACTCAATCCCAGGACCCCATAGGATCAGGACGGGAGTTGAAGTCAGATCCTTAACAGACTGAGCCACGCAGGCATCCAAACCATTAGTTTTTAGTAACAATGTATTTTTTGAAAAGATTTTATTTATTATTTGACAGAGAGACACAGCAAGAGAAGGAACACAGGCAGGAGGAGGAGGAGAGGGGGAAGCAGGCTTCCTGCTGAGCAGAGAACCCGTTGCGGGGCTCGATCCCAGGACCCCAGGATCATGACCTGAGCCGAAGGCAGACGCTTAATGACTGAGCCACCAGGCGCCCCAGCAACAATGTATTTTCCTCCTCCTCCTCGGGTAAGGAGGCTCAGGCCTTGGAAACATAATGGTTGCTTTTTCTTCCTGCAGATACAGGCCAGTTCTTCCTGACCTGCATACATGTATGCCCACAAGCCGACACACACGCATGTACGCTCATGCTTCTATAATATACATATTTTATATTGTACTTGTATTATATATCTGATGCTCCTTTCCATTTCTCGTACCAAAGCCTTCTGTATTTCCGATCTCTTAATTTTGATCATTCTCTTGATTGTCTAGACGTTGTCAGCAAACCTTTCTTTCCTTCCCAAATCATTTCGGTTTCTTTTTCATGGAAGGTTCATGAGTGTTGAATACACAGGGACTAACCATCCTTGTTGATCTGTTGGCTGTTAGCACTGAAAGTCTTGGGTCCCAGGTAACCCCTCGGTCCCCGGTAAACACAGAGAGGTGGGCGCCGGGGCTTGGCCCCCAAATTCTGGTTTGACAGGTAGAGCTGCGCGGGGGGCCCGGTTCCCAGACAACACGGTAGATGCTACACCCTGATTCCTCGAGCCGGGCGGCGCTGGGCGGAAGTCCGCAGCACGTGTTAAGAGTCCCCCGTAGACTTGCTTCTGCTGCTTTGAAACCCATCAGATTCTTTCTTTACTCTTGATATTCCGCGACTTTTCTTCCCTTCGTTTTTTCTCAGGACAGGATGTGATTTCTCATGATGGAGACTAAAGGCTTTCGTTATTCCTAGCAAGTGTTCGTTCTTGGTTTGCATCAAATACTTTTGTTCTGTTTCACTTCATTCTCTTCTCACCTCCAGGATCTCCAGCTAGGTGCGTGTCTTCTCTCTCCATCTCTCCGTGCTTCCTTTTGAGTCCTTCCTTTCCTGAGTCCTGCCGTGCTTTCGCAGTTCTGTCCCATGCAGAACTGAGCCTTGTGATTAGGAGCCTCAGGAGAGCTAGGACATTGGGAACCCTGGTCCCCTTCTTCTCCATCATCCCCATGGTGAACACCTGCTGAGCACAGCGCTCTCGTGTGTGCTATTTCTTCCCATCTGCTCTGTGCTTCTGGAAGGGGCACGATGTATAAAGTAGGCAATTCCAGTGTGGTTGGGTGAGAGGAAAAGGCAGACGTATGAACAGATAAATTGCCATCTTCCTTCGTAAGCACCGTAATGGAGGAAAGAACTCATTCCCATAGGAGCATCGCGGCTGTGTCTGGAAGGACAAGGAGGGGTGCTCAGATGAGGGAGTGGGTGTCAGGGGAGAGGGGACATCCCAGGCGGAAGTAGTGACGTGTGTCCTGCTGAGTTGGAAGAACATACTCTCATGCTCAAGGAGGAATGAAAAATTCGAGGTAGCTGAAGTCGAAGTCCAGGAAATAACAGGTCAGACACGGGCCTGAACGGGCAAGTATGAGCCAAATGATTCAGACTGTCCTTAACCCTTGGACCCTAGGAGAAAGGACGGTGATCGGTATAAATGTTCTGGGAGTGGGGGGGCCTCATACACACTCAGATCCACTTTCCGCGTAGCATCCTGATCTTATATCAGCGATTGGTTTCCTTCTGACTCCTAGCTGACGTTTCTAGGGGAGTGCAAGAATATTCCTCTTTTGTTTTCTTCACTCGGCCAGGAGTGGACTGATGTTCCCCCTCTCCTAAAGAAATCAGCCCTATCCGCTAACGTTTTCCTCTGATAATGTGAACGACACGGAGAGAGCAGAGGAAAAACACAGAAATCTAGGGGAAATGTTCTTTTCTGAAAACGTGGTGGGTTTTTATTTTGCTTTGTTTTTTATCTGAAAACCCACATTCCCTCAGCACCTCCCCATCGGGGAGGAACTAGTGACCCCAGGGGGGCTGGCGGGAGGGTTAGGCTGACTCAGTTGACTGCCGTATTTTCTGAATATAATAGCCCGCAGGACTGCGTTCCCAGCTCTGGATCCCACACAAACAACCTGGGTTTGGGATTTAAGAAACAAACTTAAAAATCCTTAGTGTGGGTGCATGGGAACTTGTAGAAAACCATAGCTTCCTACTTGCGAGAAAACTTGTTTTGAGTGTATAGTCGGTATCTTTCTTTTCAAAGTGGCAAATCCATTTTAGAAAACAACAATTTGATAATTTAGTGACGGCCTCTTTTAATTGAAATATCTGGCAAATGACTAAACCTAGCCAACTTACAGGCAGTGTTCCAGTCTTAGTGAGAAGGCTGATTTGGATAGAAACCAGTGTAGTCAGGAGGGGCCGTGAGTGAGGGAAGAAGAGAGAAGCTGCTGGAAAAAACCAGAGGACAACGCATCCATTAGTCACAGTGGGCAAAGTGCCCGGGCCCCATAATACTTTTAAAAACCCACACAAATTATTTGATTTTTATTTCTTTCAAAATCAGAAGAAAAAAAATGAACATATTATCATGAATCCAGCCTCAATTATCTTCACCTTTCTACTCATGAAGGTGTACAATGTCATTTTTAATATTGGTTTTTTCCTGGAGGAAGGTGGCAAAAGCGCTGAGGGCCTGCGAAAGTCCTAAAGGGGCCCCGGCAGTTACTAAATACGTTGGCTCCAACTCCTAAGAAAACATAACCTGATGTCCTCAGTTACATTAGCGTTGATAATGCGCACTGACTTCGCAGGCTGGGCGGGCCCCATCCACAGCACTGCGGGAATCTCAGCACCCATCTCGAAGTTTCCGTGGCTATTTCTGGAGCCCTTTTCCACTTGCTGGGTCACCGGACTGGATTTGTTTGTGCTGCCCCATTCTGAACTTGCAGTGCCAAGAAGCCATGTCAGGAGATGCCACACCAATGTTACGGTGTTCCACTAGCACCTACGCCAGCTGTTCTGTCCAGTGCTGTTCCCTGAATCTTCACCCCTTGAGGTGCGCAAACAGCGCGCTCACGCCCGGAGCTGCCTCCACGCCTTCCCCTAAGTTAGCAACTCTGGTTCGTTATTGGTCTCTGCGCCTGCGCGAGGAAAGGCTGTCACCTGCCGGCCCCTCCCCCTTTGTTCTTCTCTCTTGTCCTAGGCATCCGGACACATAGTCCCCCAAAGGCTCCATCCCTTTATGAAAATATACACATGCTGTGTGTGAACTATACTGGCGTTAAAAATAACAAGAATGATTTTTTTAATTAAAAAAAAAAATCTACACCCACTTTAGTGCTGACCCTACAACACTGATATTTGGTTTTTTATTACATTTATTATATTATTTTATTCTTTATATAGTTAAAGCCAAATATTTCAAAAATATCTACTTTTGAATATTTCAAAAGCAAACATACACACCTAGGAAACAAACTTTTACCAACATCATTAATACAGTATATGGACGCAGCCCTTCTCAAGTCAGGACTTTCCCACCACAGAAATAGAATTATTTTAACAGTTTATTGGGTGATGTGATTGAAGGAACTTGTTCCCTTGTTTTGTAAGTGTTGAAATTCTGTATAGATGTTAACGGTATCAGGGATGAGGGGCGCCTGGGTGGCTCAGTGAGTTAAGCGTCCCACTCTCGATTTCGGCTCCAGTCATGGTCTCGGGGTCGGGAAGTGATCTGGCTCTGATAGCCAGGATATATAGACCTCTCATGCCAAACATGAAATGGAAAAAGGAGTGGATAGTGGTGCCAGGCTCTGAAACCATCTTCTGAAATGTTTATTTTCTGGCCAATTTGTCTTCCGTTATCTCTCAGTATCTCTCGGCAAGGTGTTTTTGAAAATTCCAGTCATACGAAGAGAGAGCAAGAAAGGCAATTTTGTTTCTGTCTGCTCGAGAGATTTAGAAGGAAAATGGTGCTCTCGGGGTACCCGTTGGTTGACACCCACAGTAATGAGGAGGTCCCCCGAGTGGGGAGTGAAACTCGGGGGCACAGATGGGTCCTTCTGATCTGCCAAATCTTTCCAAATGGAGAATGTTTATTTTATTCTTAAAATTATTTAAGTAATATGTATTTACTGGAGAAACGTTTGAAAGTCCAAATAAAATATTTTTTAGGGGCACCCAGTGGTTAAGTCAGTTAAGTGCACCTGACTCTTGATTTCGGCTCAGGCCATGATCCCAGGGTCCTGGGATCGAGTCCCACATCGGACTCCTTGCTCGGCAGGGAGCCTGCTTCTCCCTCTGCCTCTGCCTGCCACTCTGCCTGCTTGTAATCTCTCACTCTCTCTCTGACAAATAAATAAATAAAATCTTTAAAAAAAAAAAATGAAGTCATTTGTAATGTCCCTGCCCAGTGATAGCCACTGTCAACATTTTAATGTACATCTTTACTGATCTGTTTGTATACACTCATATATATGTGTGAATATTTCAAAACTGAGATTGCGCTGTGTATACAGTTTTGTAGTCTGTGTTATCTGACTTATACTATGGACCTCTTCTCACATGAATAAATGTTTGTCTACTCCAGGGCCCCTCAAACGTGAGCATGCATCAGAATCACGAGAAGAGCTGGCTATAGACAGGCTATTGGTCTCCACAAAACAAGCTTAATGAATAGGAATTTAAGGATGTCTCAAAGCTAGATTTCATAAATCAAAAATTGAGTATAAAGCAATTGAATTAAAAAATAGTTAAAAGTTCTAATAAGAGAGTTTACAGAAGCATAAAGGAAAATAAACCTAAGTCTCATCATAATGAGATCCGAATCACGTCATTAGTTTTTCCACCTAGCAGATTGGATCTTTTTTAAAAAAAAGTACATACTAGGGGTGCCTGGGTGGCTCAGTGGGTTGAAGCCTCTGCTTTCGGCTCAGGTCATGATCTCGAGATCCTGGGATCGAGCCCCGCATCAGGCTCTCTGCTTGGCGGGGAGCCTGCTTCCCCCTCTCTCTCTGCCTGCCTCTCTGCCTACTTGTGATCTCTCTCTGTCAAATAAATAAATAAAATCTTAAAAAAAAAAAAGGTACATACTACGGGCGCCTGGGTGGCTGTGGGTTAAGTCTCTGCCTTCGGCTCAGGTCATGGTCTCAGGGTCCTGGGATTGAGGCCTGCATGGGGCTTTCTGCTCAGCAGGGAGCCTGCTTCCCCCTCTCCCTCTGCCTGCCTCTCTGCCTACTTGTGATCTCTCTCTCTCTGTCAAATAAATAAAATCTTTAAAAAAAATAAAAGTACATACTATTAAACCTATAGCAGTATTGCTAGAAGTCCTGTGGCTATGTTTTAAACTGATTACCAAAATATACAAAAATATTTACTGAACAATTATCTCCTGTAGGAAAAGACTGGAAACAACCTAAAAGTCCTTTAACGGGAGAGGCTCTTTAGATAAATCATACTTTATCCATGCTGTATAACCCTTAAAAGTAATGATACACAAGTTTACCAACAAGTAAAAAGAACAAGGTACAGAACACTTTGTAGAGTAGAATCCTTTTTAGATAAACAAATAGAAGCATATATGTTTATATGGATATATACAAAAAAGTTTGAGATGGTTCATTGTCATGATCTTTTTCAGGTGAGGAGGTGAGAGAGTAACAAATATGGACATGGGAGTGCAGAGGTCAAATAATTGACCCTCACCGGAGTGAGGAAGACTTCCGGTTCAGCGTGGCATATTTGATCCACATCTTAACGGATGAGCCAAATTTCAAAGTCTGTGAGATTTCAAAGGTTGAAGTGCCTGAGAATGTGATTTCTTTTTCTCACTATCAACAACTTTTTCTGCTGTTTAGGAACACATTCGTAGCAGATTTATTCCTAATGGCTCCAACATGGAAACAAACTCAATATCCATCAACAGCAGATTGGATCAATGGTTAGGTATTCGTGCAGTGGAATTCTACACAGTAATTTAAAAAAAGGAGAAGCTACAAGCTGCTATTGCCTGCGATAATATGGAGAGAGCTCACAGACGTCATATTATGAGCAAAAGAAGCTAAATATAGAGGAGCTCCTACGTCTGTATGTTCGAGAACAGACAAAAACTAACCTGGGCAGGAGCCATTAGAACAGAGGCGTGAAGGCGGTTACTGATTGGCAAGAGCACGAGACCTCGGTCATACTAGAGATGTTCTTGGTCTTGTTCTAGGTATGGTTTCTGGGCATACAAATGTATATACAACGACTGATCTAGCTATCTGGAGAATATACATACTTGATTACATGTACATTATACCTCAAAAAACCTTCTAAATTTTCTAGTGTAGGGGCACCTGGGTGGCTCAGTCGGTTAAGTGTCTGCCTTTGGCTCAGGTCATGATCCCGGAGTCCTGGGGACTGAGCCCCAGTCCCAAGCCCAGAGTCTGGGCTCCCTGCTCAGAGGGGAACCTGCTTTTCTCTCTCTCTCTGCCGCTCTCCCCCACCCCGACTGCCCCCCTGCCCCCCCTTAAACGAATAAATAAAATCCTTAAAAAAAAAAAAAACTTTCTAGTGTATTTTTTAGGCAACAATTTTAAGGGAAAAATTTTAGAGCTAAGCAAGGGGTGCCTGATCTGCAACATGTTTTCAATCTTTTTTTTTTTTTTTACTAATTTAAAGTAAATGTCTCTTGGTTTATAATTTCTCTCCCAATTTATATTGTTAATTTAGTAAAAGGGAGTGGTAGGATGGATAATGACTCATGGCCCCCAAAGACACCCTTATCCTAAAGCCCAGAACCTGTTACCTTTCAGCAAAAGGGACTGTGCAGGTGTGATTAAATTAGGAGCCTCGAGGTAAAGAGATTATCTCGCATTATCCTGAGTGGACTTGGTGTACTCACAACGTCCTAATAGGAGGGACTCAGGAGAAGTCGGTCAGAGAGAAGGTCACGTGATGACAGAAGATGACGAGATCTGAAGAAGTTTCTCCCTGGCTTTGGGAAAGTGGAGGAAGGGAGCCTCGAGCCCAGGAATGCAAGGAATCCAGCCAAGGCAGAAAAGGAAGAGGTCCTGCCCTAGAGACCCAAGACACAGCCCAGCACACACGTTGACTTCAGCTCAGTGAAACTGACTGCAGACCGCCAGCTTCCAGAACCCTAGGAACTATGTTTGTGTTTAAGCCGCTGCAGTTGTGATGATTTGTTACAATCACAATAGGAAACGAACACAAAGGGGAAAGAAGATGAGCCTCAACCGCTCTTATTCTTTTGATTTCTTCGGTTTGTTTTCCACGGAGGCATGGAGAAGCCCTTACTTGAGTCACTTCTCATGTCAAAGGTGATCTCCACATCAGCGAGGATATTAATCCCTTCTTGCTTAACCGATACTGGCATTCCTGCGAAGGAGAAACCAATACATGCCTCATTTAAAATGAACAATAACCATTCTTTCAATGATAAAATGTATACGGGATTTGTGTATAAAGTAAATCAACAAACCAAAACTCCTCTTAACGACGCTGAGGTTCCACTATCAAAAGTGTCTTCTAGGTGCCACGAGCCATGCTTGGCTAAGAATTTCGGCACCATTGTCTGGGCTGGACCAAGCACTTTTAGTTTCTAGCGTGTCATTATTTAGAGTGTTATTTACTAGCTGGTGGAAACAAGAGGGGGGAAAAAGAGGAGGAGTAGCTTCCTCCCTTCCTTGCCTTGCTTGCAATTGGCACAAGGGTAGGCAAGCTGTAGGATTATGTTCCATGGAACTTTGTCATGTCCAACCCATGTTACCCCCCTACACCACCCCCAAGTCACTCGAGTTCCACGGTGATCACTGCCCCCCTCTGTCTTTTCCATGCTGGCAATGGAACCCGCTTGACTGCGTCATGGAGAAACACTGGGGGGCTAAGTGGCTCAAAAGTGAGAATCCTCAAAAAAAAAAAAAAAGTGAGAATCCTCAATCCCGAAGCAGGAAGGCAAATGCTTGTGACCGAAGCCTGGGCTGCTCGCTGTTGAGAACAGTTATGTGTGCAAGCTGGTATGTGGAATTTTCTCCTGCTATGTTCTTTGTGGGGGATGGGAAGGTCCTCACTATCTGGCAATCATCAAGACTGGGTGTGGGAGCAGAAGGATTGAGAGTAAAAGGTTCCCAGCTCTAAAATATTGGTGCTAGGGGCACCTGGGTGGCTTAGTTGGTTAAGCCTCTGACTCTTGGCTTCAGCTCAGGTCATGATCTCAGGGTCATGAGATAGAGCCCTGAGTGGGGCTCCGAGCTCGGCGGGGAGTCTGCTCAAGCTTCTCTCTCTCCCTCTTCCTCTGCTCTCTCTCTCTCAAAATAATTAAATAAAATTGATAAAAATAAAATTAAAAATAAAATCTCGGTGCTGTGGCTCTTCTCGTGGTTACTGCACAGAGTTCTGAAATCGGGGAAGAGCATGGCCTATGTGCACAGTGGTGTGCATACTCATTTGTGACCAGTGACACATGAATTTGTGGCTATTAGTCTTCTAGCTATTTGCAGTGACCACTGTTTACCCAGCACCCTGCTAACAGCCTGAGAAGAAGTCCTTGAGAGAACAGAGTGGCCCTTTTCCTTTGCGAATTCTTTCTTTTAACACATCCATCCCTCTAAGCACAGAGGCAGGCACATAGCCCTGGGAGGGTCAATCGTGATACTCTAGCCACAGTGACTGGTTCAGGGATGGGCACGTGACCCAAGCCCAACCAATCAGGAACTTTCTCCAGGATGTTTCTGTAGAAGCTGAAGAACCACCCCCCACTTGTCAGGAACCGTGTGACTGTGGACTTGGAGGTGGCCAACAGTCATGGTCCCAGCAGAGCAGGGAAACCTTAAGGCCTGAAGTTCCAGAGAGAGCCCTGTAAACTAAAGAGGCCTCATTATGTAGTCACAAGCCGCTCCTGGGTCCATTGATGCATGAGGCCCAGTCCACTCTTGTGGTCTGCTTACTGGAGCCAGAACATCACTTTTCCCTGTTTAAGTTAATTTGCTTTGTGTTTCTATCATTTGGAACTTACAGGAAACTGACAAATACTGATTTATGGGAAAACAAGACAGAAGTACTGCCCTCAGAGAACTTTTGATTCATAAGGAAAGATAGAGACAGTTACAGAAGAAAACACAAGTTAAAATATATTTAAGCATTATGTTGTACTTACTGCGTATACACCTGTGCGGTGGATAACTCTATCATCAACTCTATGAAGAATGTGCTATGAAGAAGTGGACAGTTGAATGATTTAGAATAATCACCAGTGTTTAGTTCCCCCACAGGGCTCAGAAGTTTCCTTTTTTTGTACGATTTCACCTTCCAAAAGATAGCGGAATAAGGTGGAAAGAACACGGACGTCAGAGCCAGACCTGGGATGAAATCTGGGTTTGCCATTTCTTAGCTACGTGGTGATGTCACTTTGCAGGGCCTCATCTGGAAATACCCCCCCAATTCAGAATGCCTGAAACAATAAAGAAGTCGTTTTCCAACCTGCTAAGTTCAGAGGTTGGGTAACTCGTTAATTCAGTGTCTCAAACATGTCGTTAGGGACCCCCAGCTCCTCGATCTCTCCATGTTGCCGTCTCAGGTCACAAAATGACTGCATCACATCCAGGAGATATCAAATCCAGAGAATCTTTTCCAGTGTCCCCTTAGAAGTTTCCAACTTTTTTTAGAATGTCCGACCCTCAGCAGCCCTGTCCTCGCATCTCATTAGCTGGACTGATTCATATGTCAACCCCTAGACTAATCATTGACAAAGGGGAACAACTCCACCCTGATTTTTTAAAATTAATCAGGACTTGGAATGTGGGCTGGGATGGCCTTCCTCTGAAGCATGCGAGAGTGGGGGTAGGGAGTGTGTTCTCTACTTAACACCGCTGAGGCATTACCTGCAGGAAGAAAGGAGAGACAGAAGGGAAGTTGGTGACTAATGATGTCTGATGAGGTGATATGGATTAGTTACAAAGCCTCTCTGAGTCTCAGTTTTCTGATCTGTAAAATGGGGTTAAAAATATCTATCATAGGGGCGCCTGGGTGGCTCAGTGGGTTAAAGCCTCTGCCTTCGGCTCAGGTCATGATCTCAGGGTCCTGGGATCGAGCCCCGCATCGGGCTCTCTGCTCAGCGGGGAGTCTGCCTCCCCCCTCTCTCTCTGCCTGCCTCTCTGCCTACTTGTGATCTCTCTCTCTCTGTCAAATAAATAAATTTAAAAAAAAAAATCTATCGTATAGGTTTTTAAGAAAGAAATGGGATATCAACTTGCTCAGCTCGCAATGAGTGTTCAACAAATGTTTGTTCACTTTCCTCTTTTCTTTCTTATTTAAAAACCTTTTCTGAACATCTGATAGACAAATTACACCAAAAGTAAAATAATTAGAAATAATTAGATTTATCATAATATAATAATATATTAATAATATATTATATTATTATATAATATATAATATATAATATATTATATTATATAATAATATATTAATAATAATATATAATAATATAATAATTAGATTAATAATTAATTAGAATTAATTAAAAATAATTAGAAAATAATTAGAGGAAGATGTCCTAGTCAAGGTATCTTTTGATCATTTCTTTTCAATTTAAAGAGAAAAACCCCACCATAGTATTTCAGTTCTCCTCAGTATCAAATATAAAGAGAAATATTCATTGTACACTAGTGTTTGTCCCAGTAGCTTTAGTTGCCTTTTTCCAGGAGAGAAAAGCTTATCTGCATTGTGCTATCTTTCCTATTTTAATTATCTAGTGGAAACCTAATTTTTGTGGACTCCCATCACATAGAATATTTTTAATTCCTTTTCTTTTTTTAAGTAGGCTCCATACCCAGAGTGGAGCCCAACACGGGGCTTGAACTCACAACCCTCAGATCCAGACTTGAGCTGAGATCAAGAGTCAGCTGCTTAACTGACTGGGCCACCCAACGGCCCCAGAAGAATATTTTTAAAATCCCTTCACTTATCTATAGTTGAAAGAATAAAAATGATTTTTCCAATAAAATCTCAACAGCCACTCATGCAGCATAAAGCCTAGGCATAGCTTTAAAAACGTTTTTCGTTGGGGCAGACCAATAAACTGAATGTTCCAGGGCGGGGTGCCTTCAGAAAATGTTATCATATCGAATACCAAACAGAAGCACTATTTCACACTCACCAATATGTAATTCTGAGTTTCCTCAACTTGGCTGTGTACCACAGTACCTTAGGGAGCTTGATAAAAATACAGAGACTATCGATCCTCAGTATTCATGAATTCCATGTTTACAAATCTGCATCCTCGCTAAATTTATTCGTAACTCCAAAATCATTCCTTGCGGCACTTTCGTGATCGCTCATCCTCATGTACAGAGAGGCAGAAACTGTGAATTACTCAATACACACATTCCCAGCTGAGGTGGAGCGAGGAGATGCTCTGTCTTCCGGTTCAGCTCCCATACTGTAAACAAGTGTCCTTTTCACAGTCGATTTAGCGCCACGTTTTTTTGCATTTTTGTGTGTTTTGGGGTATTTTTGTGCTTTTTTTTTTTTTTTCTTTTTTTGGTGATTTCATCATTTAAAGCAGCCGCCAGCGCAGTGCTGAAGTACTGTCTATGGTTTCTAAGCACAAGAAAGCGGCGATAAGCCTTACAGAGAAAATACACATGCTGGAGAAGTTTCCATTGGGCATGAGTTTTAGTGCCGTTGGCTGTGAGTTCAATGTTAATGAATCAGCATCACCCAGGAAAGGAAGAGTGAACCTGCCAAGCTGGGTGAGGCTGCTCCAGAAAGTGCTGGAGGACTACCTGCTCTGCATGACGAAGCTGCGGAAAAGAGGGAAAGGCGGCTAAAAATTTAAAAAAAAAAAAAAAAAAAGGGGACATAACAGGCAGCCTTATTGTGAGGTCAAAAGCCAAAGAGATCCGAGGTGCTGTTATCTAGACTCAAACGCCAAGCTTCCTGGGCAAGCGCTGCCTGCGTCCCACGTTTCATAAGACCACAAGGCTAAGACATGTCCAACTTGCAGGGGAGGCTGGTTCTGCCGATCAGGAGGCTTCCGAAGAATTTTTAAATATCTGCTAAGTATTTTATAGGAAAAGGGGTGTGTGTGGGGGGAACAGAATTTTCAATGCCGAGAGGACTGGCTTTGTTTTACAAGACATTGGCGGACAAACCTGTCTTAATGCAAATGGCCAGTTGATGAAAATGTTGTGACCAGAAGGTCTCAGGAACCTAAGCCCATATTTCCTGTTGCAGCAGTGGCTTAATAGTTGCTAATTTAGTATTTGCAGTGACTTTATTGAACATAAGTACCAAGAAGAACAAGAATCGACTGTACCTGATTTATCCTCATGGATTTTGAAACATAAGGTGTGGCCCAGACCCCTGTATTTTTTTTTTTTTAAGATTTTATTTTTTTAAGTAATCTCTATATCCTTGTGGGGCTCGAACTCACAACCCCAAGATCAACAGTCACATGCTCCTCGGCTGGAGACAGCCAGGAGCTCCCAAGACCTCCGTATTCTTGTCAACCTCTTCACTTGCTTCTGAAGCAGTTCTAGTATTTGAGGGTCATTGATATAACTAGTTTCTGCAGATTTCCGGAAGTCTATCATATTTTTGATAGATATCATTTTTTTCTTGGTTTTTAGGATCTATTGGTGGACAACCTGGTCTGCCCTCACACAAGGATCCTTTTACCTCCTGTGATAGAAAGGAAGTAGTTTAGATGACATATATTTCTAACACCGGCTGATTCCTGAGAGAAATAACATCTACCTACCGAGACATCCTACATCCGTCCATTTATCTTCACACCCATCAGATTTAAGCTGCCCGTTGGCAGCAACCATTGAGTTTTGGGTTCACCAGCATAAATCTAATACCTACTCAGTGAATTTTCATATAGGAGACACTCTGCCCAGGCGCTGTGCTGGAAATTGAATTCCTCCTATAAATGAGTGGCTCGCAAGCAGGGATGATTTTGTTCCCCAGAGGAATGTGGCAGTATCTAGAAGTATCTGTGGTTGTCACAAGTGGACTGAAGGGGGGTGCTATTGGCGTGCAGTGCCCAGGGGCCAATGAGGCTGCCCAACATCCAACAATACACAGGACAGCTTCCGCCCCTATAACAGAACTACCTGGTGCAAAATACTCATAGTGCCCAGCTGGAGGAAAACTCCCTTGAATGGATATAAGGGTTACAGGAGGCAATTTCTCTTCCTCGGCCACTACATTCCTGCCAGAGTCTGCTGTTAAAATGACACAGCAGTAGGGACACCTGGGTGGCTCAGACGGTTAAGCGGCTGCCTTTGGCTCAGGTCATGGTTTCGTGGTTCTGGGATCCAACCCTGTCACCTCTGGTGGGCTCCCCACTCAGCAAGGAGTCCGCTTGTCCCTCTCCCTCTGCTCCTGCCCCTCTCCTGCTCGGTCTCTCTTTCTCAAATAAAGAAATAAAATCTTTAAAAATTAAATATTTTCCAAAAACCTGGCACAGCAGGACTGAATCAAGTCACTCCTCACAGCCCCCTACCATGTGATAATAATGAGGAAATATTCTAGAGAAAGCTTTCCTCTCTTCTGTCCCACTGGTTGGTTTTTACTAGTCCTAAGCCAAGAATGCATGCATTTTTTTTCCCTGAGGTTTTTTTTTTTCTTTTTTCTTTTTAAAGTAATCTCTACACCCCACACGGGGCTCAAACTCACAGCCCTGAGGTCAAGAGTCCCCGATCTGCCGGCTGAGCCAGCCAGGAGCCCCTTTTCCCCTGAGATGATGCACATGCACATCTTCCTATTTTATTACCCATTCCTGTTTCCTTGCTTGCCTGTAAAGTGCGGTCTAGCTTTGTAGGAAACAGGTGTACCCTGACCCCCTTTGTGGAGCATCTATAAATGGCTTGGGAAAAAATGCACCCAGGGACCTCCTCCTCCTCCCACTTGCTCTCCCCTAGCGAATGAAAGGAACCTTCTCCACCGGCCAGAGACTCGAACTCTCTTACTGCGCGTGCTGGGTTGGAACTAGTCTCCAGTTACCTCAGTCACATGCGTAGGCAGTGAGGAAAGAACACCAGATTCCGAAAGATCAAATTTCCTGAGGAGACATATTTGCGCAGAGGAAAAAAACCGACAGAATGCTTGAATTCAGGTGCCGCATTTCATTTTGAGGGAGATTGTGTTTTACAGTAAGAATATAAACAAGCTGAATGCAGCCAAATGTTAGATGGTTGTGAGTACATTTATATTTTTTCCCTTCTAGTGTTACAATTTCTGTCGATATGAGAGGAAAATATATATCCAAAAGGAGACTGTTTTCCTTAAGGGTAATCAGGATTAAGCAAATTGTTTTTACTCATTTACCACATATTTAATGAGCATTTCCTGTACATCGTGCTCTGTGCTAGGCCTACAAACACAAAAATGAAGAGGTACAGCCCTTGTTCCCAAGGAGCAGTATCAGCTGCTGATTAAACATTATAACATGCCTTTTTCTGAGAAAAAAAAATTCACAGTAACAGCCTGAGAGAAGATACTTGCAAAAGACGTATCTGATAAAGAACTGCTACCCAAAATACACAAAGAATCCTTAAAAGTCGATTTTAAAAACCCCGAACAGGGGCGCCTGGGTGGCTCAGTGGGTTAAAGCCTCTGCCTTGGACTCAGGTCATGATCTCAGGGTCCTGGAATCGAGCCCCGCATCAGGCTCTCTGCTCAGCGGGGAGCATGCTTCCCCCCTCTCTCTCCCTGCCTCTCTGCCTACTTGTGATCTCTCTCTGTCAAATAAATAAATAAAAGTCTTTAAAAAAAAAAAAAAAAACCCCGAACAACCCAATTTGAAAAATGGGAAAGAGACTTGGACACCTCACCAGAGAAGATATGCGGATGGCAAATCAGCATATGAAAAGAAGCTCCAGGTCACTGTCATTAGGGAATTATAAAGTAAAACATGAAATGCCGCTACCTACGTATAATAATCACCAAAACCCAGAACACTGACGTCACCAAATGCTGGTGAGGATGGGGAGCAACAGGAACACTCATTCATGGCTGGCGGGAATGTGAAATGGTCCAGCCATGCTAGAAGAAAGTTTGGAGGTTTCTTACTTAACCAAGCATAACTCTTCCCACATGACCCAGCAATTGCATTCCTTGGTATTTACAAAAAAGAGTTGAAAATTCATGTCCACACCAAACCTGCACACAGATGTTTATAGCTGCTTTCTTTAGCATTTCCAAACTTGGAAGCAACCAAAATGCCCTTCGGTGCATAAATGAATAAATACACAGTGGTACACTCAGACTGTGGATTATTATTCGGCACCAAAAAGAATGAGCTGCTTCATTTCCACATTCATATCATGTGGACAATTGTACCTGTGCCGTCAGACTGTAGAGGATTCAATGAGCAAATATCTATAAAATGCTTAGGACACTGCTTGGCACATAATGACAGTTAAATATTTACTACTACTCTTATTTTTGTTGTTTTGTATTTACTGGCTTGGAAGAATGAGCGATAAGGTAGGAAGGTGAGAGGTAAAACCATCTGTACCCATAGTTTACTATCCTCACCAACGTAACATTACTGTTCTAGAAAATTCTTGCTCTGGGAGGTAAAAGTTGCAAATAACTTCATTTTTCACTCCAGGTACATCCTCAAGACCCATCGATTCTGCAATAAATAAAAAGCCTCACATGACAGATTGTGCCCGAAGACCATTTGAACTTTTCGCTTCACCTTTGCTGTTTCTTCCGATCCTAGACTATGTTATTACTATCATTACCCAAGATCCCACATTGTCAGATCCAACGTAACCAGAATTTAAAACCTCATAAATAGCCCTGCTTGGCTCTCCTCCCTCTGAGATGCTACCAGGAACCTGGAGAGGGAAGCTCTCCTTTACTGTAGTGAGCACCTGAATCCACTCTGTTTTATGATCAGATTGTTTTGGTGACATTTTCTGGAAGCCAGCATTTAAGAACAGGCAGCTTGGAAAGTGGCAACACCCCTGGTGAGAGATAAGGAACTGAACAGGGCTTGAGGACAAGAGGGGAGAGCTGGAAAAGGCACTGTTGGAAGAAAGAGACCTTAGGGACTGGCTGGGGGAGGGAGGGAAACTCAGGGACGCCTCTTGGGTTGGTGACCTCAGTAACTGGGTACATCAATAGAAGGGTTTTCCAAAGGAGAACCTGCAGTTTGGTTGGTGTAATTCAGTATATGCAGTGACATGTGATCATTGAAGCCAGCTTTGTTGGGCTTGTTCTGATTTCTACCCATTCACAAACCCTGTCCACAAAGACCCCCCTCAGAGGTGGAAGATTGGGTTGGGGTTCTCCGCTTGTGTAAGAGGATGTCATCCCCATGCCATGCTCTTAGTCCCTTTATAATTCTCTCCTACTTGAGCCACCCCAATCCCCTCTCCTTTCTCTGTGCCTGCCTACAAGCCAATTTCTGAGGTGCCAATACCCAGAAAAGAAAAATTCCACTCTCAAAGCAGTGATGCCAGTTTTTCCGAAGATCTGGAGGGAAAGACAAAAGTCCCACGACTAGCTCATCGGTTTTAGCATTTGAGATCCTGGGTCCGGCAGCCTCCACAGTTCTGGACAAATCGAGATGGCTGGTCACCGAGCTCAAGAAGGGTAAGACTCCCTTTACAACCTCCGCTTGCCCTCAAGTGTACACCCAAAGCCAGGCCTACAGGCCTACTGGGCTCAAACAAGCTTCTGGTTCCTCACAGTCCTGAGGTCACCCTTTCTGGTGTGTATGTGTTGCGGGGGAAGGGATGTATTTATTACATTAGCTAGAGAAGCAATGCTTGCCTACTTACATAAACTCTGGAAATGGGAGTTTGACGACCGCCATATATTTTATAGCAAAACCTTTGCCTCTCAAACCTCCTAAGCCGTAGTGTGTTAAGACTGATAGCACTTCTTGAAACCATTCCCTTCTGTGGCTTTTCCTTTCTCTGGCTTTTCCTTTCTCTGGCTTTTCCTGCTACTTTTAGGACTATTTTGACTCAGTATTTCACACCCACCTCTCCTCCTTGGCCTGACCCTCCCTGGATTGATGTTCACTACACTTCTTGCTTCTGCTCTCCCTCTTCCTCTCTCCACACACTCTTGGGGGTGATTCAGCAAGACTCAAGAATGAATTCTTCTTGCTTCCACCCTTTATTCCTCAATGTGTTTGTGTGTTTAAAGACTGAAGAAGCACTACACTCAAAGCAGGGCAGGGTCAGGGGAAGGAGATGCAATGTTCAGATGGAAAAACAGATCAGAGGAAATTTTTCTTTTAGATGCTATTTATTAAAGATTCATATACTTCTTTGCCCTCTTTGTAAACTGGGCTGGGAGTAGCATCCATTCCCAAGATGGCTGTGACGTGAAAGAAGGTGCTAGGTGCGTAGAACATGTAGCAAGGAAATTCTTGACAAAGGTTAGCTGTTGTCATGAACTCAATGGGCTCTAAGGGACCTATTTGAAGGGACATGTTTCTTTGGCTGGGGGAGTAAGAAAAGCTTCCCCAAAAGAAAATATTTCTCCTTTTGAAGTAAGTTAAATGAAGGAAATCTGACTGGGCGAGAAAGTTTACTAATAAGTCTGAGGACAAAGAAAGTAAGTTATAAATACCCAGTAACATTTAAGCTAGTGATTGGTTTGGCAGAAATTAATCCTTAAAAAAAACAAAAACACAAAACCCAAAGAACAAAACACATTCTCTTTAAGAGAAAAAAATTGGTTTCTATTTCTTAGCTGATCTTGAAGGTAGTTGAGCCTTTCCATGAAATGAGTTAAATAGTCTCCTCCTTCTGCACCGACATTGTTCATCCAAGTTGCTCCCACGATTGATTCAATGGGTGGATGGGTAACACTGGGGAGAATATTTTTAAGTCCACCTGCTGAAGGGAACCTTCATTTTGCATTGGTAATCAGCTGAATGAATTAGACCAATTAAATGAGCATTTATCTGGTATTAGATAATGAAATTACATATATACATTCAAAGGAGCTGCACGCAAAGCGGGGGCCACTCTAGGTGTCCTGGGATCTTGAAGCCAGGCCGACAGTGCCCTATAGGACTCGTATATATCTTCTGGTTAGTGCTGCAAAAAGTTTTTCTCCATTCAGGATATAGGTAGAGTGTCTTACAGAGCTACCCAGAGGATATGGCCTTGGGACACATTGCTAAAAACCAAAGCTTAAAGCTAAAAACATTTGGGGGTGAAAGAGAAATGGAGACAAAATAGGCTCCTCCCTCCCCCAATAAAGGCTGGGGGTGAGGAGTCTTAATAAGGTTCCCTAAGGCAAATCATATGTGGAAAATGCTCCGAATAAATATTTGGCAAGCAACAATTTTATAGAGCTGGAAGGAATTATCAAAATATCAAGATGTGATATTTCAGGGAAATTCTGAATGCTCCTTTGTCTTCAATATCATTTTTTTTTCATGATTGAGAACATAGATGTAGTCTTCCAGTTTACTTTCCTTAACTTAAGAGTAATTTTCCATGGAACTAGGTATACTATAAGAACATTCCACAGTAATCCATTGTATGAATGTAAAAAAAAAAGTACACCTTATTATTAATGGAGATTTATGTGTTTTTACATTTCATCACCCATAAGGATATGGACTAGCATTGCATTTAAATGTGGATCCTGATCTCTGATTATTCCCTTAGGATATTTTCCAAGAAGTGAACAAGTGATCAAAGAATCTGAATGTTTTTAAGGGCTTTTCATGGGATCAAACTGCTTTTTCGGTAGATATTAACACGCCTCCTTGCACTGTGAGTATGTTTCTTAACACAGTCTCATAATTATGAGGGCAAATATTAAAACTCTCATTAAAAAAAACCTGCTAGTTTGGTGTATATATAAAATTTAAGTTGTTTTAATTTGCATTATTTATATTTCAATATTTCCATATTCACTATTTGTACTTCACCTTCTATGGATTATACCATCGTTTGTTAATTTTACTCTTGGTATCTTATGCTTTTAGAAAATATGTTAGTATAAGGGGGTTGAGGGGTAATGAGAGACCACAGGAGGTTATATGGTTTCTTTTGGGGGTGATGGATAAGGTCTAAAGCTAATTGTGAGGGTTCTATTAAAAACCATGAAGGCGCGCCTGGGTGGCTCAGATGGTAAAGCGTCTGCCTTCACCTCAGATCATGATCTCCAGATCCTGGGACCTTGCCCCATGTTGGAAATCCCAACTCAGCAGGAACTGCTTCTCCCTCTCCTTCTGCCTCTCCCCCTGCTTGTGTTCGTGCTCTCTCAAATGAATACATAAAATCTTAAAAACAAAAAACAAAAAACTTGTAAGCTTTAAATGGGTGAATTGTATGGTATACAATTGATTTTTATCCCAATAAGGCTGTTTTAAAAACATTAGCATAAATTATTTCCATATTAAGGTATTCAGGCTCCCTCTTTCAAAAACTGTAGGCAAATTTCCCAATTCTGATTGCCTTTTGCTTTCTCATATTCAGAAGATACATAATTTAAGTTAAATCTATAATCTGTTCCATAAAGAATATGCCCATTGGTTTTATTTGGAAAATCCCATCTCATGTGGATAGTCACTGATATGTTCTCCTAGTTTGTTTCATTCTCAATCCATCTGGATTTTGGTGCAGGTTATGAGGCTATGATCGATGTTCTCCAATACATACTTGCTGAATAAAGTAAATTTGCCCTTCCCTTCCTGTGTTCTGATGGTTTTGCTGTTGAAAACCAAACTCCATGCTTCGGAACCCAAATTTAATGTGAAGACAGTTTGGGATGAAGAGGAACAATAGCTTTATCTCTTTGTCAGGCAACGAAGGCCAAAGCAGACTATGGCCTTCAAAAACTGCAAGCCAAAGGTCTGGGGGGTGGGGGTGGGGGGATGAGGAGGTGGTTTTAATAAGGAAATACAGGATCTAATCAGTTTGGACAGGAATTGTGTACATGGGACCAGCTTTGTCTGTCTTGTCTTTAGGGAGGCTCCAGGTTCCTGAAACAAAAGGTTAAGAAGGGAGGAGAGGTAGTTTGCAGAAGAGGGGAAAAAGGTTACTTAAAAATGGAGCTTCGCTGAAGCATTAGTGCAGCCATTTTGATTTTTGTTCAACTTTATGCTTTTAAGCAGTTTCAGTTCCTTTCCAATATTATACATATGTGAACATCTGTTTCTGAGTTATTACTGTATTGGTGTGAGAGTTCAAATGTAAACTAGTAATACTTTTAATTTTTTAGCTTTAAAACATGGCTTCATATCTAGTACTGTTAGAATTCAGGGGCACCTGGGTGGCTCAGTCAGTTAAGTGTCTGCCTTCGGCTCAAGTCATGATCTGAGGGTCTTGGGATTGAGCCCCAGGTTGGGTTCCCTGCTCAGTGAGGAGCCTGCTTCTCCCTCTCCCTTTCCCCCTGCTTGTGCACTCTCCCTCTCTCAAATAAAATCTTTGATAAAACAAACAAACCCAAGACTTCATTACTTTCCTCTCTCAAAGTATTCCTAGCTCTTTTATTTTTAAAGATTTACTTATTTGCGAGAGAGAGACAGAGAGAGCATGAGTGGGAGGGGCGGAGGGAGAGGGAGAATCTGAAGCAGATTCTGTACTGATCAGGGATCCTGACGCGGGGCTTGATCCCACAACCCTGAGCTCATGACCTGAGCCAAAACCAAGAGCAGGACACTTAACCAACTGTGCCACGCAGGTGCCCCTCCAAGCTATTCTTGTACATTCTTTCAGATGAAATTTAGAACAATTTTACTAACATTTGAGAATATGGTTGGACTTCCATTTAACAGACTGATTTGGGAAGGGACATGTTTAAAATACTTGTTGTCTCAGAACGCAGTGTCGTGTTCCTCCACAGTCCGACACACACCTTAAGTTTGAACATTTTACTGAGCTTGTTGCCATGATGAATGCTAATATAATCCCATTATATTGTAAAACCATCATTTTTTTGCTTGAATATGGAAACCCTCTTGATTTTTGAATATCTGGATCTAGTGCTTAATTTTATAAAAATCCTAAGACAAGATTTTTTGGGCTTTCTATTTGGACAAACATACAATCTGCAGTAATGAAAACAGATTTTTCTTTCCCAATAGCTGTAAGTCATTTCTAGTTTTAATCTTATTGCATCAAAAAGTATTAAATCACTATTCTGATGACAAGCCCTGAAAACTTTAAGAAAGCACAACATTTGACATCCATTAAAATTTAAATCTTTAACAAGTCGGCTTATGAGGGATATACTTTAAAAGTCTCAAGTGTTCCAGAAAGATCTAAGGTTAATCAACTTTGCCTTTCTGGAGTGTGTTCATCTAAATTGAAGCCGAAGAGCACCAAAAGGATTTAATAGATCAGGTGAGAGGACATTTGGAGCTGGCGCTTAATATTTGGGGGGGGAGGGATCGGGGTAGAGGTAGTTCTTTTCCCTCAGTTGCACTCTCCACAAACCACAGCAAATAACAGATCTCGTTAGTATTTGTGTCCACTGAGTTGGATCCAACTGGAAAAGTGCCCTTCCCCCATCAACAGACATCGCATTCTTCTAAAGGCCTAGTCTGAATCTTTTTGCATAATCTCTGTTAAATTTTCTACCATTGCCACGCCCTCTTCCTCTCAGACACTTCTGCCTGGGGAATTAATGTTTTTAATCAATACTCATACCCACCACTTCTTGGTTACAAAGTACCACATCAACTACCAAATTTAAGGGCTGGTAGCTAAGGAAAAAAGAATAACTTGTGGAGACAAGGCATTGATTTCTGAATGGCTGATTTAATGGCGATAGGACTAGTTACAAATGCATTCATTCATGCCCAAATCAAGAGTAGCCGCGTTTGCCATGAAACTGTTGCATTTGTTTTATGTTTAACCTAATGAGAAGTAACTTATTTTTCTAAGCAAACTATGAAAATCCAGTTTAATTGATCCTACAGATGAAATATATTAAAACATGGAACATGGCTTCCTCTTCCTCTAAGTAACTGCAAAAGAACATCTATTTATGTTATTTGAGTGAATTGTATTTGATGAACGACATAAATCCATGTTTGGAGGCAACAATGCTTCTGGAAGGGAAGCAAATTTTGCTGCCCCAAAATTTGCCTCTTTGGCATATTGATTATTTCAAGTTGTTTTTTTCCCCCTAAAGATTTATTTCTTTATTTGGGGGGTGGGGGTGGGGAGAAGGGAGAGTGAGTGAGCGGTGGGGCAGAGGGAGAGAATCTCAAGCGAATCCCTGCCAAGTGCAGAGCCCCAGCCCAATGTGGGGCTAGATCTCAGGACCCTGAGACCACAACCTGAGCCTAAATCAAGAGTCAGTTGATTGCCTACCTGACTGAGCTACCCGTATGCCACTAAGCTGATTATTTTTAAGAGACTGCAGACTCAAGAGAAACTCTGAAAACTGAGTAGAAGTTACCCTTTTAAGAGACATTTACATATACAAGAGTAATCCCCATTTTTAAGTGTCTCCTTCAGTACCAAGAAGACGGAGAAGACTCTAAATCTCTAGAAACTGTTATCAATGGAAAAGGCATGGACTTAAATCTGTATAGAAACCTTACCCTGGTTTACTGTGCTTTTTCTAGTAATCTCCCATAACAGACTCCCCACCCCCTGCATCTTTTGTCTTTAACTAGAGATGATGTTTAAGGTAATGGCTTCAGCCAGGGAGTTACTGTTTTCCTGGTCTCTCCCATGTACACGAAGATACACATGCTATTTATTAAACTTCGTTTGAGCCAGTCAGGCACCCATTTGATTTTCTCTTAACTTCTCCTTAATCAGTCTCATGTCAATTTGATTCTTAGACCAGCTAGAAGAACATTAAGGTGTAGAGTAAAAATTTTTCCTCCTTAACAATTCACATTTGCAAGTTTAAGAGTTGTTTACTATGGTGTAGAAGAGCCTAGGTAGCTCCCTAAAAAAAAAACTGTTGTTAACTCTCGCACTTAGTAAGTAATGTTAATCTGATGCAGTACTTCATTAACTAGAATAAACCTTCCATCTCAGAATTGCAGTTTGTTTTGTGAATGATTCCTGATAATTCCCTACATAAGACCCTATGTGATGGTAAAAGCAGTGTTTAATAACTGACATATAGGAAATAATTTAAATAATTTCTATATCTTTCTCAACTTGCATTTTTGCTTCCTTTTGAGACCATCTTTTTTTACTGTTTTCAAACTGCTTGTGCCAGTAGTATGAATATTATTTTTAAAGATTTTGTTAAGTAATGTCCACACCTAACATGGGGCTCAAACTTACAACCCTGAAATCAAGAGCTGCATGCTCTACTGACTGAGCCAGCCGGTCACCCCATGTCCCAGTACTATGAATTTTATTTGCTTTACATTATGCTAAAATATATAAAATTTGTTTATTGTAACTTCTTTTTATACAATTCCTATAATGGGCATTAGCAATAGGGTAACGTTGAGACGTATTTCACCTAGTGCCATTCTAGAATGTTGAGGTGCCACGACTATATAAAAACACTAGGTCCATAATTTTAGTGTGGCACTTGGGGAAATGAGACTCTAAAGTCTTACTTTTATATCGATGGTGGAGAAAAATCTCTCAAAACCTATCAATTTTAAATCTAAATCATTTGCAGTCACACTACAATAAGAGCGTTGAGATAAATAACCTTGGACATCTGTAAATGAAAAAGATAAACTTAATCTTCAATTTTTGCTAAAATCCAAAATCCATATCATTTAAAGCAACTAGGGCACAATGTTACCAACCAGTAGTTCCAGGTGAGGGTTATATGGTGTTCACTATCCTATACTATACTCACTATACTATTATTTTTAACTTTTTAACTTTCCTGCAAATTTGCAAAATAAGAAATGAAAATGCACATTAAACAAGACACCGTGAATGAAGTAAAAATATAAGACACAGATGAAGTATTTGTCAATGAATACCACGAATTTTACAGAAAAAAAGAACCCTGCTATAGGTAAATCCTTCTGCTAAGAGAGCATGGGAGAAACATTTGACATCCATTAAAAGAACAAACCAATTTAGAAGGCAAGAGAGACGGCCCTCATGGACGTCATCTTTGCTTTTTCAGAGTACATTTTCCTTGGTCCAACACTGGCTGTTCTATTTAATCACGCAAAACACAGCAATCTGGGGCGCCTGGGTGGCTCAGTGGGTTAAAGCCTCTGCCTCAGGCTCAGGTCATGATCTCAGGGTCCTGGGATTGAGCAGGCAGGGAGCCTGCTTCCCTCTCTCTCTCTGCCTGCCTGTGATCTCATTCTCTACTGTCAAGTAAATAAAATCTTTAAAAAACAAAACAAAACACAGCAATCTACCGGCCTGCACGTTTACACATGATGGCCAAGTTTTTAAAAATGTGAAAATTTCATTCAGGAGGGCCGGCAGAACAAAGCTCTCTCCATAAAATGAAAATGTTCTAACTTGAAGGAATAAAAGGTATTTTCTCAGTTGAATGCCTGAAAACTGCCTTGTATTATGAATTTCTTCTGGATCACTTAAATTGGCTATGCTTTATAATAAGGTATAGTTTTGATTATTGTTTAAAGCCTCAGCTACATGATAAAGCATCCCATTTCCCGTTCGATCTCTGGCTGAACAGTATCAGCTTAGCCAAAGAACACGTTTTCTTTCTCTTTCTTTCGAATCTTCATTTACTTTGAGATAGGAGTTAGCACAATGGCAACTTCAAACCATTTGTCTTTCAGTGGAAAAGTAGAGCGGAGACCATAGGCTGTGAATATCAACACTGGAACAATCTGCCCCAAACCTGATAGTCTCTCAGGATTACCAGGCCTTCAAGGACACAGGGCTTGGGGTCCCTCCTCATGGGTTCTGAGGAAGAAGGAAAGTTACAATCCCAGGGCTGAGGAACAACCAAGGGGCGGGTAACATGAAGAAGCGAGGACAGCAGAAGCCAGCCAGTCCTCTGAAATGGGAGACACAGGTGACATTAAGATGCAAGTTCCTGGGAAGATGGACGTAAGTGGATCCCAAGAGCAATAGCCTTAGTATCTGGAGATAGTACTGACTGCTAGAACATTCGTCAGAGGCCTCAGAAATTGCCCCAATATGGCCGCCTCTTGTCCTACTCCCCATACCTACGACACCCTTTCTGTCTCGATCCCCATTCCCCATCTGTACTACTCCCTCTCTGTTGTGGCTCCCTTTTTTGTCTTGGATCTCATAAGAGAACGGAGGCACTATGAAAACAAGCTATTGTATAGCTGGGTAGCAGGGTCTGAGGAGACAGGGGCAGGGGTGAGTTGAGACAAATATTTGGAAAATTGAGTTTCTCTGTAGAGACTATAATAAACGAGAGTCTCTTAACTTTTTAGAAAACTTACATCTTTTCTAAGAAGCTAAGAGGATTCATAGGATCAACTATGCTAGACATTGCCACTTTTTCTTTTGTTTTTAAAAACGTGTATACGTTGTTCAAAGCGAAAATCAGAAATACTCACGTTCAATCAAGCCCATTTGCCCAAGTTCCCTGAGATGACACATACTGACATGCTACACAACACACTACAGCCCAAAGTAAATTATTTACAAGGACCATTTAAAGTTAAATTTCTATTTCACCACATAAAATCTGCAAGATAAATTACATCCTTTTTTTTTTTTTTTTGATAAATTACATCCTTACAACTGGTTGTTGCTATACATTTATTCAAATCAAGAAAACTGTCATAATTAAAGCTCTCAAAGTAATTTTGGCACAGATGAAATCGTGGTCATTTTGTTAAGTCCCTGAGTTCTTTTAACAGGCTGGTTTTTGCATTCAGCCTCGTCCCCGGCTACATGGGCCACCGCCCCCCACAGTGCCCCCCAACCTACTCCGGGCCCCATACGCTAACTCTAGGTCAACATTTGATGCCGTAACCTTTCTAATCCACCGTGCTGGGCAGAAATCCCGAAGCTTCGAGGACATTCACGATCGGAGTCCCCCAACCCGAAGAGCGCCCCCTACAGTTTCTCCATTTACTCCTGGGGAGAAGAATCAGGGCGCATCTTGCGCACGTGTCTTCTTGTTTCTAAAGTCGCCTCCGATGAACAGTCAGTGTTTTAACGTCTCCAGGGCTTTATGCCTCAGATGCTCATCCAAACACTGGATGGCAAAGAGGTCAACGTCCGTGTCGAACTTGTTGGCAAACAAGTGGTGCTTGCGAAGCATCCAGTTCAAGTCACCTGCTCCGAACACGCACACGGAACGCACGTGGACGCCACTGCAGGGCGGGTAGGGCGCACCCTTGGAAACCTCCCCCTCGAAGTACTGCCATTTGACAAACCTGGCAATCGCGTGCATGTCGGACGTGTCGTACTTCTGGCTTAAGGACAGGGAGCCCGGGACATCTGGGATCCTCTGAATAGTGGCCCAGAGGTACTCATCCGGGCTGTAGGTGTCTTTTGCCCACTCCATAAACTTTTGGATTTTTTCATTCTCTAGCACGTACCCCACGTACTTCCTACTGACCACAAAATAGGCACTGCCCGAGAACAGGGGTGTTTCAAGAGGAGGCTGCATTTTGTCGGTCCCCGTGTTCGTCAGCTTTCCGTTAACAACCGTGTAATGCTTTTTCCACCTTTCTTTTTTGTTGGATGGCATCCTCTCGGTCTCTAGGTTATTTTCACCCATTAGCGACTTGAGCTTCCGGACAATTTCCAAATTGGTTTTAATAGGAAAATCCATACCGCAAAGATTGATCAAGTACTTCCAGTCCGCCCTCATCCTGTAGAGGTCTTGCATGCAGTTGAGGTCGGCCTGAACCCGGCTCCACGACGCGTACACCACACTCTCCAGCTGACTGGCCACGAAGACGTTACTGAAGCAGGACGCGATGCCCATCACCGCGGCCAAGAAGGAGTCCTCGGATTTTCTGTCCACGTGAATGCAGTAGAAATTCTGAGGTGTATAGATGGCCCTCAGGAGCCTGTCAAGCATTTCGATTTTGTGATGGACCACTATAGAATATGCTATGGGAAACTCTGCCTCTTCTTTACTAAGGGGTTGCAGGATATATTTGCGCCCCTTGATGAAAGAATGGCAATCTCTGGTCATGTTTATGTAGTCACTGGCTGTCTGCCGAGGGCGCTGCCTAAACTGCATGGTTAGAATTTCAAGCTGTACCTTTTGGATTTCTTCTACATCTCCCTGTAAAACTTTGGTACAATTAATATTACTACTAGGATTCTCTCCAGCCAGCTCCAAATGTCCAACACTTACAAATTCGGGCTTTTGATGAATTCTTAAAACAGAGAAGGTGACCAGGGAAAAAACAAGAAGCAGGAAGAGGTATTTAGTGGGATAAGAGAAAAGTCTCCTCCGCAGCAACTTTCTCAGCATTTCAAACAACAATCAGGGATTGTCCTTTATTAAGGGCAGTCTTCCAGGCTTCAAGCAGTCATGATTTCTCTTCTGTCGTGGCCTTGAGAGTTGTCAGTTCACATTTATCAAAACTGCAAAGGCATCTTGAAACGGAGAATGGCACTAAAAGAAAAACAGAAGGAATGTATATAAATACAGTCTTGTTACGACCTCTCAGGTTTAAAAATCATCCTCTTTGCTATGAGGCAGATGTTGGTCAATCAGTGGAAAAGGGTAGTGTTAGAGGAAACCCATAGCCTATAATATTAATACCAGATTATTAAAAAAGAATAAAAGGGGGGGCTCCTGGCTCAGTTGGTGGAGCATACGACTCTTTATCTCGGGGTTGTGAGTTCAAGCCCTACCTTGAGTATGGGGATATCTTAAAAATAATGTCTAAAAAGAAAAAAGAAAGAAAAAGAATATAAGGACATGCTAAAATATCCTAAATGATACCTCTTAGGAATTTAGCCCTCGGGAAAATTGAGGTACAAAATCACAGTTGAAGACCTAGGCTACAATTACTTCAGTCTCCACAGTTGGTGAGATGAGTTTTTCCTCCTCTGCCAGTTCTAATGAGCACCCCTACCTCAAAATCGTTACTATATCTGGGTTCCTCCTGACACTTCCATTAATGTCCATCAGTTGGCCTCTGCAGCCCCATATATTTGAAGATCATCTCCATCCTGCTCTTGACTAATTTAGGACTGGAGGTGCTCTTAAGGAGAAGTTCAAAAATAGCTATGACTTCTAAGAATCTTTGAAGGAAAATCAAGTCAAGTGATTTTTCAAACTAAACCAAGAAGGCCCAGCTGAAACCAGGCCAGATTTGGGTCTGTTTTGAATCTCTCTTAGGTCAGTTCCATATCAGGCACCACAGGAAGAGAAGACACACGCGGTTCAAAACGGAGACAAAGCCTTGCATGTCCTGCATTGCTTTGAACAGGTTATAACGATGCTTGTGAGAAACAACAGTTGTATACAAATTACAATGTATGACACACCTACTGTCTATATTCAAATGAGGAACCCAACCCATTTTACTATGTTTACAAATATTACAAAGTATATCTTGTTTTAAAAAATCAATTTTATAACTTGGCAATCGATTCTATAACTAGTAAGTGCTACTGTTTTTATTTTTGTTTTGTTTTGTTTTAAGATTTTTAAGTAATCTCTATACCCAGCTTGGGGCTCGAACTTACAACCCCAACCCGAAATCAAGAATCCTATGCTCTACTGAGTCAGCCAGGCACCCCTAAGTGCTACTGTTCTAACAAAGAAAAGCCAAATAGCATTGATCATCTCCATACCAGATTTATAGAGATTTGAAACTGCTTTTTAATACCAGGATCAACACTAGAACTTTTAAATATTTAGTTAGGAAGTAAATTGTGAATATTAATAATACAAATAAAAATAAATAATTGGCCATTAGTACAGAATAATGTTATAAAAAGCACTTCATTTTGTTTTTGTTTTTGTTTTTTTTTTTACCATTTAGAATTAAAGAAAGTCTGGCTCAGTTAGTTCTAGGATTCCAGGTCACATAGCGTGTTTGGAGAGTGCCTTTCATGCAGTCAAGCTTCTTATATGTACTAGGCATTCAGTAATGGTGCTATGTTCCACGAGGCTTTTAAAAAAATCTGAGAAGTGAGAAGGGAAATGTGTGAAGGGATGTAATGCCCGTGTAAGTCTACACACACTCAGAAAGCATGCTGGTGAACTAATCCTATGTGTTCGCTTTTTTCCTTATGGCTGGTTCATTTCTTGCCTTTAAAATTTCCTCCTCTCCAGTCTTACTTGTTTTTCTAATGCGGGTTGTGTATTGCTAAAAGTTTGAAAATATTTGCAATTTGGGTCAAGATTTTCCAAAGAAAACTCTAGCAACATGTCCCAAAGTGGGTGCCAAGGAACGGTGAAATGGTCCAATACTATTGGAAAATCCAATATATTTTATTGCCCCTGTGAAGATTCCCAGCGCTCACTGGCCCATTAAAACAATCTTGCAATTGAGTTAGCTGCTTATCTCGTCTTTTTCCAACTGTCTTGTCCACCACCCAACTCCAAACCTGTAGCAGCAAGAAACGTGGGGAGATTCTGCAAAAATACTTAAGCATGGCAACCATTAAAACATCAGATCATAAACAAAATGATGCCACTAGGCAGCACCTGCTCCTTACTGGTTCAGACGTTTAAAGAAATCTCTGTCCAAAAAAAAAAAAAAAAAAAGAAAACTCTGTCCAATCATTAAGTGATCTGATCTCTGAGCTAACTTAATAGGGACTTAAGTGGCCTCATACTACAAAGAAAACAAACTTGAAAACTAACCTAGAAAAGTCACTAAACAAAGAGCAACAACACCAAACCTAGGCAGGGGCAGAGGTCTGACTTCCAGAGTTGGCACATAATAAAATCTCCCTTTTTCTTTCTTCCTTTCTTTCTTTGAGAGAGCACGTGCAAGAGAGGGCAGGGGCAGGAGAGAAGGAGAGAATCTCAAGCAGGCTCCATGCTCGGCACAGAGCCCAAGGGAGGGCTCGATCTCATGGCCCTGAGCTGAAATCAAGAGCCAGGGGCACCTGGGTGGCTCAGTGGGTTAAAGCCTCTGCCTTCGGCTCAGGTCATGATCTCAGGGTCCTGGGATCGAGCCCCGCATCGGGCTCTCTGCTCAGCAGGGAGCCTGCTTCCCCCTCTCTGCCTACTTGTGTGATCTCTCTCTCTCTGTCAAATAAATAAATAAAATAAAAAAGAGCCAGATGCCTAACTGACTGAGCCACCCATGCACCCCTAAAATGTCCCTTTAACAACAAAAAATTATAGACTATGTCAAGTAACGCAAAAGTCTGGTCCATACACAGGAAAAAAAAGCAGTCAATAAAAACTGTCTCTGAGAAGCCCAGGTATTAGACTTAACAAAGACTTTAAGTCAGCTATCATAAACATTTTCAAAGAACTAAAGAATTGAAAGTATGAGAATGATATTTAACCAAATTGAGAATTTCAATAAAGAGGTAGAAAATGATAAAGAAATCCAACAGAAATCTGGAAGTGAGAGTACAATAAACTGAACTGAAAAATTGTCTACAAGGGCTCAAGAGTAGGTTTAAACTGACAGAAGAAGGAATCGGTGGAGTTGGGGACAGGTCAAGTGACAGTATCCAGTTTGAGGAACAAAAAGAAAAGAGAATTAAGAAGAATGAACAGAGCCCCAGAGACATGTGAGATGCCATTAAGCATTATCAACAGATGTATAATAGGATTTGCAGAAGGAAAGGTTAGGGGGGAGAGGGCTGTATATATGAGTGTGGGAGGTAGAAAAAATATCTGAAAAATGCTGCAAACTTCCCCAAATTTGATTTTAAAAAAATTAATCTACACATCCAAGAGGTGCAATGAGCTCCAAGTATGCAAAATGGTACAATCGCTTAGGCAGTTTCTTACTAAACAGAGGCTGACCTCTCAACATGGCAATCACACTCCTAGGTTTGTTTAATGGTCTAAGGAATGGCCTATCCTGGAGAATGTTCTGTGTGTTCTTGAGAAGAATGTGTATTTTGTTGATGTTGGGGGGAGTGTTCTACAGATTTTCATTAGTTCAGTTGGTGTACTGTGGAGTTCAAGTCTTCTGATTCCTCGCTGCCTTTCCCCCTCCTATCCCTTTTATAATTATGAAATGTCTTTCCTTGTCTCGAACAATTTTTGTCCTAAAGTCTATTTTGTCAGCTCTCAGTATAGGTACTCTAGCTCTTTTGGGGTATTCGTCTGCATGATATATCTATTTGCATTCTTTTACGGCAACTAACTGTGTCTCTCAATCTAAACCATGTCTCTTGTAGATATCCTGTAGTTGGATCACTTTTTAAAAATCGATTTTGCCTATCTCTGCCTTGTGATTGGAAGTCAGTCCATTTGCTTGTAATCTGCCATTTTGCTATGTGACCCACACACACCGCCAAGCCTTCCTCACCCAGAATGTACCACAGGACTTGGCAACTGTCTTAGCAAGTATCCTAGAGAAAGTCCCCTCCCTTGAACACTGATGCCTTTCCTGAAAGAGACTTCCATGTGGACCCCACCATGAATATTTTTAAGCAGAAAAACATAACTTAAGAATAAATGGAAGAAGAAAATAATTCCACCATGTGAAGAAAACAGGGAAAGCTAGGCCTTAAAGGCCATAGTTCTTAATAGGTGGCTTTTTTAAAAAAATATTTTATTTATTTATTTGTCAGAGAGAGAGAGAGAGAGCACAAGCAGGCAGAGTGGCAGGCAAAGGCAGAAGCAGGCTCCCTGCTGAGCAAGGAGTCCGATGCGGGACTCGATCCCAGGACCCTGGGATCATGACCTGAGCTGAAGGCAGCCGCCCAACCAACTGAGCCACCCAGGTATCCCAATGGGTGGCTTTTTGAAATTAAAACCAGGAAGCACAAGAATACTGAGTTTTATAAATGCTGAAAGTAAATTCTTATCTTTTCTAATTCTGGTACTAAGGGGAGCTGGTCAAAAAAGGGGACAGAAAGAAAAGCATGGAACACACCTGAGGTAACAATACAGTCTCTAGAAGTGTTCCAACATAATAACATGAGCAATTCCAACTCGTCAGGACGGGGGTGCAACTGAGTACTCACTGCAGTGGGAGGACAGACAGAATGTCCTCAGGGACCGTGAGAGAGGAGGCAGCAAGTAAAATCTAAAAAGCAGACCGAAGAATCCCAGACTGACAGTAGGGAAAGAAAGAACCAGCTCTATTTTTGCTACGGGATCTTCAAAAGGTTCGGGGAAATGGTAGCACAGATCCCAGAGGGGGATGAGAGTGTTTGAAACAAAAACAAAACAGTATTGACGGGCAGCTATTTCAAAGCAGCTGGGTCTCTACCCTGAAACTTGGCCACGACTCAAGATTTAGTCCCTGCAGGCCGGGGCACACCAGGCACAGTGGAAAGCAGGGTTTCCAACCAGGAAACAGTGGAACCGCGTGAACCCAAAGACAGCAGGTATTGAGATCTCCTTCCCTATTTCCAACTATCAGTTCCCAGAAGTTCGACAGCCCAGCCAATGCAGTTTATTTACTAGGGAATCCAACCAGGCCGAGACTTAAATACATTGCTTAAATTAGACATTTCCCCAAATGTTCAAGGAAACAGATTATGTACAGGGAGAAGAAAACTAATAATAATATCCTCAGAGAGAGAAGAAAAAATATTGCATTCAATCAATCAATAAGATTATATGGCCTGATTATAGGCAAAACAATACTCCCATCCCATGTGCTCTTTTGCAATGTGACCTTGCCGTTCTCCAATCAAGAAATAGTCAAAATTTCTTTCCCCTTGAATTTGGACAACCTTATGACTACACTGACTGGTAGACACTGGTGGAAGTGAGGCGATGTGGCCACCAAGGCTGGGTCATGGAAAACTAAGCAGCTTGCAACGGGTTGTCTTAGAAAATCTGCTCTCCAGAGGTTTCCTTTTGGAACCAGCTTCCATGTTGAACTAAGCCAGAGTTTAAGGCACCCAAGTCAATAGTCCCAGGTGAACCCAGCCTTCATTCCTCCCAGCCCAGACATGTAAGTGAAGAAGCCACCAGATGACTCCAGCCGGTGGTCACTCAAGTCTTCTCTGAATTCCTGACCCACAGAATGTGTGAGCAAAAAATAAAATGGAAACGTTCATGTTACTACATTTGGGGAGGTTTGCCTCACAGCAGGGACTCCAACAAATCAGAAACTACATGAAGGGAACACTTAGCAAATAAAAAAGAGCTCTTAAAAATGAGTGACATGATAGGAAAACTGCAAAACTCAATGGCAGTGTTGGACAAGAAAGCGGAGGAAAATGCTCAGGGAGTTAGGTAGGCAAAGAGGCAAGCCAACTGATGGGGAAATTGAGGGGGGAAAAATGTAATTTAGAGAACTAGACCAGGAGATCCACTCTCTGAATAACAAGACCTCCAGAAAGACAAAACGGAAACAAAAATGGAAGAAAGCAATCAATTTAAATGGTTGAAGATTATTTCTCACAAAGAAGGAAGTTTCCAGACTGACATTCCTTGGAATACCGATACAATGGGTGAAAACAGATCCGCATCAAGACACATTCCTGAATCATGAAATATTGGAATACTGGTAAAGAGAATACCACATAGATCTCCAGAGGGAGGAAAATGAGCCCCATAGACAGGATTCAGAAAATGAAGATAATGGCAACAGCATCAACAATGCTGAAGGAAAGTGAACTCCAGAGAATTCTTTGTATCACATGAATTACTAAGTCGGTTAAGGGTAAAATAAAAACATTTTACATCTTAAGATAGGTAAGGGCTCAAAATATTTACCTTCACGCACTTTGTCTCAGGAAGCCACTAGAGGAGAACTCCATCAAAACTCAAGTATGGGGGTGCCTGGGTGGCTCAGTCCACAGAGCACGTGATTTTTTTTTTTTTTTAAGATTTGACAGAGAGAGAGAGATGACAAGTAGGCAGAGAGGCGGGCAGAGAGAGGGGGAAGCAGGCTCCCTGCTGAGCAGAGAGCCCGATGCGGGGCTCGATCCTAGGACTCTGAGATCATGACCTGAGCCGAAGGCAGAGGCTTTAACCCACTGAGCCACCCAGGTACCCGGAGCATGTGATTCTTAATCTCAGGTTAGAAGTCGAGCCCCACTTTGGGGGTAGAATTTACATAAAACAAAACAAAACAAAAAACTAAAGTATAAACTAAGAAAGGGGAAAACATAATCAGAAAAGGTACATCCCAGGATGACAGTAAAGGAACATCCTAGACTGTATCACAGACCAACAGATAACCGCGGCGGGCTAGGGCAGATGACAGGGCCCAGGAGAGGGTGGTTCTGTTGGGTCAGGGGGTGAAGTGACCCAATCTTGATTTCAGGTCAGGTCATGGTCTCAGGGTCGTGAGGTCAAGCCCCGAGTCAGGCTCTGTGCTTAGCAAGGAGTCTGCAGGAGATTCTTTCCCTCCCCCTCTGCCCCTCCCCCATCTTGTGTGTGTGAGCCCCCAGGCATGCGCGCTCGCTCTCTCATTCTAAAATAAATAAACAAATAAGTAAAATATTAAAAGGCCCCAGGAAACATGTCTTCAAGACGAAACTGATGGAATAACTGATAGGAATAAGCATATTGAAAACCAATTTAAACAACCAGCAGGATTTGAGCTGTCAATTTAGAACTACACTGAAAACAAAGCAAGTGAGGGAAGGTTGGGGTGAAAGTTCTTGCCTCCAAAGAAATCAGAGATATGCAATGATGAAAAAAAGCCATCACTGTGCTCTGTAGCTTAGCTCCGAGAAGCACTGGTCTTAATAATGTAAACATGGTTTTCCCAATCGAGATTCACTGAAACCTTATTAGGAGGACAGAGGAATGGGAAAGATGCTTGCCGAAAGAAATGGGTTGTGTGCTTTGCCCAGCATCGCATAACTGCTCACGGGAGAGGCTCTAAAGTACGTTGCTGCTCCAAGCAAAAGGCCTCTGCCTAATTTAATCCACCACCTCTCGTCTTCAACAGCTCCCCATGGTAAGGACAGCGCAGAAGGAGGGAAGTGGGGGACTATTTTCACAAAGATAAGTACATGAGGAGATCCATGTAAGGAAGTCTAAAACCCAGTGATTATCGAACCTAGATTTGTTTGAAATATGTCAGGACACAGAGGACCTTACAATATAATAACTAAGAGCTAGATGGAACTAGCACAAGGCTCAGTATTTTAAATAAACCGAGGCCAAAAGATGACATTCATCCCAATAACACACTTCTTAGTTTTAGTGAATTTCACTACATAGAGAAGAAAATGGAAAAAAAAATTAAAGCAACGAGCTACCTGTGGCTCAGGCTATATTTTTCTAAATTCTTTTTTTAAAAATAATAATAAAAAGGGAAAGCAGGAAGAGGGTGGAAGAAGGGAATAATACATATTTTTATTATAAACTAATAGGACAGAACATATTTAGACTTCGAAGTAGGATTTACCATATTTACATAAATTTGCATATACATACCTACACATCCCTAAGAACAATCAGGATTTTCCTGTTCAGCTTCTAATTACTCTTAAGACTCCCAGACAAGGGGCAAGACACAAAGGGCCCTGCACCGTTGTAGCTTCGTGAACCTTGGGTGAGGTTAGAGCGGACAGGTGAGTCAACTATAAAAAATGAAAGGATGGATTTCAAAAAGGTAAACTCTTTTCTCCTCACATTTCCACCAGTCATTCTGGCTTAAGTCCAAACAAAACTACTATATGCAAGACTAATTCCCTCTACCTATTGCCTATTGTTTCATCTTTAATAGTGGAATTTTTTTTCTTTTCTTTTCTTTTTTTTTTTAAGATTTTATTTATTTATTTGACAGAGAGAGATCACAAGTAGGCAGAGAGGCAGGCAGAGAGAGGGGGGAAGCAGGCTCCCTGCTGAGCAGAGAGCCCGATGCGGGGCTCGATCCCAGGACCCCGAGATCATGACCTGAGCCGAAGGCAGAGGCTTTAACCCACTGAGCCACCCAAGCGCCCCTGGAATTTTTTTTCTTAAAAAAATACATGCATGCGCACCCGTGCACACACCCACGCAGGTATGTGTAAATCAACAGCTGGATGGCTAAGTCAGGGTCCACAGTCTATGGCCCTTCTGCAGCAGGAAGCTGGCCTCTAGTCCCGCTGAAGGCCCCTCTGCGACTCCAGTTCACAGACTCCCAAGGACTATTATTCCGTGACGCAGAGGCTGCTGGGACAGGAGCCGAATACCCACTATTGTGACTGATGCTAAACATGTTCAAGTCTCTCAGAGGATTGGGACCCAAACAGCACCCTGCAGCAGCCGAGGGAAGGAACACGAAGTGGATAAGACCTCAAGGCTACTTCCTGCCATTCCGGGTGGAGTTCTTTCTAGCCCCCCAAGTGTCTCCATGGCCTCACCTCATCTGGGGAGACCTGCCTCCAAGCTCGGTACTAAGGCAAACATGGAAATGAGGAAATGTAGGAATAAAGCTGGCCACTTCAAACAGGATTCTAGAATTATGTGCTCTTCAGACCAACTTTTGTGTTTTCCACAGCAAAAAAATGTCCCACTGATCCCACTCCTGTTAGTACCCATGCTTTTTTTTTTTTTTTTTTTTTTTTTAGTACCCATGCTTTCTTAATATCCTGAATCCTCTTCAAACTTATATTTCAGTGCTAGAAATATATATGGGGGCGCCTGGGTGGCTCAGTCGGTTAAGCGGCTGACTCTTGGTTCCAACTCAGGTCGTGACCTCAGGGTCCTGCGATCAAGCCCCGCGTGGGGCTCTGCGCTCAGCATGGAGACCGCTGGAGTTATCTCCCTCTCCTTCCTTCTGCTCGCACTTACTCTCTCTCTAAAATAAAATCTTAAAAAAAAAAAAAAAAAAAGGAAGGAAACACATATAGATTTACAAGTTTTCTACACTTCCTTAAAAGCCAAAAGAATGCCCACAATTGCACAAAAGTACCAGAATTAAGGCATCCTATTAGTAGTCAGGAAAAGCAAATGATAAACTAAACATGGGGTTACATACAGAGGAATATTACTCAGCCTCGAAAGGGAAAGACCTTCTGCTGCATGCTACAACACAGGTGAACCCCAAAGATGTGCTAAGCGAAATAAGTCGGGATGATTCCATTTATTCGTGGTACCTACAATCATCAAATTCATCAGAGATGGAGAGTATACGAGAGGTTAGGAGGGGCTGAGGGTTCTATGTGTGCAGAGGGAGTACAGTTTATTGAGTATAGAGTTTGTTTGGGATGACGGAAAGTTCTGGAAATGGATAATGAAGACGGATGTATTTAATGCCATCGAATTTTCCCTGACATAGTTTTAACCTCAAGAGTTTTTTTTAAACCTCTTTTATTATGATTTTTAAAAAGACACAGCTGGCTTACAACTAGACTAGACCTTCAGAGTAGGTGGGTACCAGTAGAAATGTTACGTAGAAGAGGCTTTTTAGATTAAGAGAAGACAGACCTTAAAGGACGTATGTTACGAAGGCATTGGGAGGAGTGAACCAGGTTGTTTGAACATACAAAAAAGGGGTCTTTTTTGAGTTTAGTGTCATGAAAATTTGGACATGAAGAACAAAGATCATCTGTCTGCCTCCCTCTCAAAGACTGGTGTTTCTTACTGCCTACGCAGCTTTCTTTTATCTCCTGTTTCCTTAATGCACGAGCAATGGCTAAACTTTGAAATGGGAAAAAAACTGTCCTCTAAAGGCAATCGTTCATTTGTAGAGGCGGACCTTTATAGACTTGAATGAAATAGATCTACTTCTGCATGCGCGCGCACACACACAGTTTTTTTTTTTGTCTTTCTTTTATTTTAAAGATTTTATTTGACAGTGAGAGAGCATAAGCAGGGGGAGCAGAAGAGGGAGAGGGAGAAGCAGAGTCTGCTGAGCAGGGAGCCCGAGGCGGTGCTCGATCCCACGACCTGAGCAGAAGGCAGACACTTAACTGACTGAGCCACTCAGGTGCCCGCCCCCCCCCCCCCCCCGTTTTTTGTTTGTTTTTTAAGAAATCTTCAACCTCATTACCACTGCAGGCCAAAAGTGAGTATAAAAGGTCTATTGTTCTCTTCAAAATTCCAGACTTGAAGAGCAATAAACTTTTTCTTTTCCTTTTTTAAAAAATCTAATACTAGGTGGTTTAAAATACTAAGGAGAGCACCAGTTTTATGGAAACAAAATTTTAGACTTGAAAGGTACTTTCAAGTTTCTTTTTCGGCTCTTAATTTTGAAGGTGAGAATACTAGGGCACAGAGGTCACGTGGTTGGTTAGGCCAATCGTCCAGAACAATTCTTTAGCAGAGACAGCTTAATAACGGCCCCGGTTTCTGTCCCACCTGCTCGTCACACAGCCCAAAGGTCCTGGGTTTTCTGACCAACCCCAGTTTTAAATATTCCAGGCTTTAAATGCTTCCTATGTCCCAGCAATTCTAATCCAAAATTCCTTTTTGTTTTTAAAGGAAGTCCTAAAATTCCAGGTCATAGCGTGTGTCTGGATTTTTGCCTGGCTAATCATAATTGTCAGAGTAGATCTTCTCTTTTAATTATGCAAAAAATTATAAAGCTAACTATGAGCAAGAACGAGAAGTGCTCTTTTAACATATTATAATCCAGCTCAGCCTCTTGCAATGTGGTCCCTTTCTGGAACCACCATCTGTGAATCAAACCTCACTGCCTAGTGGGGGCCACAGAGGACAATAGCAGCGTGAAGTCGAACAGAAGAGACGGTACATCCTATGTCATGTTCTAATGTAGGATTTCAGCAAGCTACCTCGTCTCTCTGAGCTTTGGTTTCGTCATCTGGAAAGTGGAGCTCATAATACCCTCCCCGTTGGGATGGGGTGATTTAAAAACCTCCCAAGCACCTGGCAGAGAGACTGGTATGTGGCAGTTGCTGGATAAACAGGTGTCATCACCGTCATCTCCCATTTCAGCACTAATTCCACATAATCCGGTCTCCGGACTGTTCCAAGCACGTCCTCGGTGAGCATCCGGTAATCGGACCTAGTCTCAGGCTCCTTGCCCACTCCCTCTCCTCAACACGGTTCCCTGGGCCTACCAAAGACTTATTCAACTTGAAAAAATAAAGACAAAAGCAAAGAGTCCGAATTGTTCAAAATCCCTCCCTTGCCTCAAAGAAAGGTCCAGCAGGACTGCGGATGCTTTTGTTCAATGTGCCTTCCAGCTCAGAGTGCTTTCCGGCTAAGGAAACTGGAGTACAGTATTAAAATGCTCCCAGTTACGGTGTGTCGGGAGCATTCCATGAAGTCTGAGTCCCCTGTGTCGGGTCGGACAGAATGAGTGTCTATCAAGAAACCCCAGGGGCGCCTGGGTGGCTCAGTGGGTTAAAGCCTCTGCCTTCGGCTCAGGTCATGGTCCCAGGGTCCTGGGATCGAGCCCCGGATCCGGCTCTCTGCTCAGCGGGGAGCCTGCTTCCCCCCCCCCCTCTGCCTGCCTCTCTGCCTACTTGTGATCTCTCTCTCTGTCAAATAAATAAAATCTTAAAAAAAAAAAAAAAGAAACCCCAAGCCCCCGGCCGCATCCTGGATGGCGCTCATCCTGTCTTCAGGACTGACCTTACCTCTCTGCACTCGGGGCTCCTCACCTGTGCACAAGGGCAGTGGGGTTTGGTCAGGGGTCCCCAACTCCCGACTCCTACAGCCCTCTGCTGCTCCTCAGTGGGCGGATGATGTACAGGGACAGGGGAGGCTGAGCCCTGGCTGGGCTGATTGTCTGGAGTGGAGGAAAACAGGGAGGACACGCTGCAAGACAAAATACTAATCAGGCTGTACGTGCACAAGTCTGAGCACTGACTTTCTTGTTTAACAGCTTCTGAAATTGATAGGCACTCGATGTGCCATGTGTTCGCTACTATGGTGGTTTCTTTTTTTTTTTTTTTTTAATTTTTTTATTCACGGGGCGCCTGGGTGGCTCAGTGGGTTCAGCCTCTGCCCTCAGCTCAGGTCGTGATCTCACGGTCCTGGGATCGAGCCCTGCATCGGGCTCTCTGCTCAGCAGGGAGCCTGCTTCCTCCTCTCCCTCTGCCTGCCTCTCTGCCTACTTGTGATCTCTCTCTCTCTGTGTCAAATAAATAAAATCTTTAAAACAAAGTATTATTTTTTTTTATTTCCTTAAAAGCAGATATTAAAATTGATGGTGCTTTCCCAAAGAGAGTTACTGCAGGATTAAGGAGATTGTTCAAGTGAAGAGTTAGCAAGAACTTACACCAAGCATTTTATATACTTTTGTCTCAATTCTTGTAACACTGGAAGTAGTTACTTTCCCTCTCACTTCACAGTCAAGGAAACTGAGGCTTTAGGCTGCTTTGAATTGGGTCATTTGCTCCAGTTTACCAGCAGGGAAGAGGTGGGAGGAGGATCAGCCCAAGGCTGAGTCCCCAGAGGGTAGAAGGAACAGAGCAGTCTCACTTTCTGGCCAAAAACACTGGGTCTGGTTATTAACAGCTTCAAATCATATCTTGCTCTGCTTCCTAAACCTTCCACGGAGCCCCAGAACCTTCCAAATATTCCTGCGGGTGTGAATATGACAAACTCTCCTCCTGAGGGCTTCAGTCCTAAGATACAGGGACCCATTCGCGATCTGAGACCTAACCATTCCCTTGAAGCGGTTGCATCAACTTGAATGGCAAACGCGATCCAACATTTTCATTCTATCTAAGATTACATTTAGGTATGTATGTTGAATTTGAAAGTACTGCCAAAGACAGGAATGAAGGAATTCTCTATGTAATCACACGGAAAAAAAAGGTTTTTGAGATGAAACAGCATCCACAGAGGAGCTGCAATCTAGCACGTATAGAATAAAACCATTAAAAAAATAATAAGGCTCTAAACATACTATCAAAGTGCACTAGAAAAATCTGAGAAGCGTAGACCTACCCAAAACTATTCCATGATCATCTTTTTGTTTGGGGGTGGGGTATTTATTCAAGCACTTTTGAAATGTTTTAAGTTTTTAATTTACTTCAAGAATTTCTTTTAAAATTGCAAAGCGAGATAAAATGGCCCCAATTCTCCAACACAAGCTCCAGTGGGGCATGCTGGCAAGCATTATAGTTAATTTTCAAACAAACAAAAAGCCACTTACAGTTTTAGTCCAGTTACACATCATTTTCAAGTTCCCTTCTAATGCCTGTCTAGGGATGCTCCTGACTTATATTTGTGCATAGATGTAATAGCAGCTGGGATTCAATTTTCTGATCTGTTTTTTTCTATTAATGGACAGCAGAGTCTTTACTGTTTTTGTGCCACAGTTAGTATGCGTCTCGTGGTTGGATAGTAAGAGTATTTCCAAATTATAGTATTATAAAGAAGAACTATGAACCCTTTGGGAGATACACATATTTTGTTTCCCCTTGGCTTTATAAAGGATTTCCAAGAGTAGGATTCTTGAATCAAAACTTACAAATTTCTATTGCTCTTGATTGCCTTCCAAACGGACTACACTCATACTGCCAGTAGTAATATCTGTTTTCTCTACATTTACTATATAATTTTCTCTACATTTGCTATATAATTAATTATGTATCACATATTCATCCACTGTATAATTGTCATTATCGCAACTGTTTAATGGTACATCACTGAGGTTTCATTTTGTATTTCTTTGACTACCAGTTGCTCAGTATTTTCTCTTGAGTATATTTACATGCAAGAAGGAGAGCTTAATAGCAATGATTTTAGCTCTGGAACCAAACTGCTCGGATCAAAAATTGGACATTATCACCCACCAACTCAGACTTCTGTATGCCCTTAACTTCAAGCTTTGGCTTGAAGTTTGGCTTCTTTGCTGGTAAAAATAATAGTAAATAACAACAACAACAACAATAATAACTTTAGGCAATTCGATTGGATTAGGGCCATGTGTACCTTAGAATATTTTTTTTTAAATATTTATTTTTTTGTGAGAGAGAGAGCACAAGCAGGGAGAGAGGCAGACTCCCCTCTGAGCAGGGAGCCCTATGTGGGACTCAATCCCAGGACCCCGGGATCATGACTCGAGCCAAAGGCGGCGCCGCTTAACCGACTGAGCCACCCAGGCATCCCGCCTTAGAGCTTTCATAAAGAATAAGTGAGCCAACCTGTCATATGCTTACACGGTATGTAACACATGGGCCCTTCATAAATGTTAGCCATTTATTCACTATTATTATTTATATTTTCTCCGGACGTTGTTCAGATCTTTAGTTCATGTCTAAAGGGAACTTTTTCCAGACCTCCACAAGGTTTGATCAATATAGGTAAGAACTATTTGGGGAATAATGCAGCCATTGTAGTGCTGAAAGGAACAGGAGAGAGCATCTAGCCAGACTAGTCAGAAACAAGAGTTCTGAGGGTCCCCCTGGGGGCAGGGGAGGTTAACAGGGACACTTCCTGGGATGGCCAACACTCCAGGCGCAGCTACTACACTTCATGCTTCAGGAATTCTCTTTGTTGGCCAGGTGTTGTGTTAATTAGCAGTAGTGTTGGAAATGAATGACTCTGAGTAGCATAACAGGAGGGAAGAGTAAACAAAGATGAGATCCCGGTGCTCCGACTTTGTGGATGGAATAGAGGCATCCTAAAGAGGACAAATGCCCAGGCAAGTTGAACAGCCTAGGACCATGCCTTAGGCACATTCCCGGGTCCAGCTGCTGATTCCAGAAAATTCGTGATTACTTGATTCCAATCCATGATCAGCGGAATCATGCTGCCACCCCAAGTGAACCTTTTGTGGGAGAGGCAGCCGGAGCCCCTCAACAGGGAAGAGGTGACACAAGACTTGCTTTCCAACCCTCACCTTTACCTGCAGAGGAGAACGTAGCCCTCCCCAGTCTGCTTCCGCAAAAGATCCAAACCAGCTTAGGGCGGATCTCTGTGGCCAGGGAAGGAGAGAATGAGAACCACCAGGCCTGTGTGGAAATGACATTTACCTGTCCTGGGGCAGAGCACTCGCCACAACACCCTCGGAAGTTTCTTTTTAAAGCATTTGATGTGGATTATTTAAAGGAAGTTTAAGGTACACTTTTCAAGAGAAACAAGACACACCTACATTCTGTATTTGTTACTTTTCAGAGTAAAAGCTCTAGTAGCAATTTTCTTTTCCATGAATGAACTGTAGGTGCACATCATGGGGAAGATGTAGTTTTACAGTTTACAAGGAAATCTAGTTCTCCAATTGCTGTCGGGTGAGGGGGACACTTTGACTCAGTTTCTAATGATAAGCTTATAAATTTTTTTGGCGCAAACACCCAGAGTAAAAGCTTTGGACTAAGTCCCATCTAGATACGTATATTTCTTTAAAAATTCTATGGACCACTGTACTAACGTACATTATAAAAAAGATGGGGAAAAGAGGAAATAACGCTTATCAGTATAATCACTTACGGTACAAATACAAATAGTTATTAATATTTGTAATGAAAGCAATAGATTAAATATGCTTTATTTTAAAAAAGATTAGTATTTATTCATTTGAGAGAGAGAGAGAGAGAAAACAAGCAGGGGGAGGAGCGGAGGGCGAGGGAGAAGCAGACTCCCCACTGAGCGGGGAGGCTCGCTGTCTGAGCCACACAGGCGCCCCTAAATACACTTTATTTTTTGAAAACTGTCGGTTAATTATCTTGTTCTAGATACCTGTACCAGTACCTGTCAAGTACTGCTTCCAAGTTTCCTGTAGCCTAACTTTTTTTTTTAATGGTTGTCTGGGTGACACATATCCACCGGAGAAACAGTGGACACTCTGGGCTCTGCTGCCTAAATCTTGATACTTAGTTTTCAATCCATTCACCAATTACACAAAGTCTTTTTTGGTGAGATTCAGCTGGTAGTTCTGAATCCCTTGTCCTTGCAAACTAGTCAGCCGATGTCACATTTTTATGAATCTAACAAATGGATTCAAAACCCACTGATACTCTTCACTTCAAAGATTTCGTCAGACAATTCTTCCAAGTTCTTAAAGGTTTTTGTTGTTTTTTTGTTGTCGTTTTTTTTAGGTTTTCAGTTTTTTCAAAGAGTCTTGATCAGCCACAGATCTACCACATTTCTTGGCAATATGTTTATGTTACAGTGAAAACATTTCCAAGCAGCTCTTTCCAAAATGCATCTCTGTAGCATAAATTCTTCTGAAAAGCAGTCACCCCCTCACCATGAAAATGTCACAACGACCTTGGATTTTTCCTGGTGTACCCACTTTCCCCAGCACCTTGGTGGGTTCAACGACCCAGAAGCTCTCCAAATAGTGTTGATGAAACGTTTGTGCAACCCCATCTCTAGGCATGCCCCTCCCCCCCTTCCCAGAGGACAGTGGGTGGGGCTGAAACCTCCAACCCTCTAATTACTGGTTCTTTCTGGTGATCACCCCATCCTGAGGCTACCTAGGGCGCCCCCCCCACCTCAGCCACCTCATTAGCATAAACAGGTGTGGAAGAGAGCTTTTTAGATGAATAACAAAAGACATTCTTATCATCCCAATCCCTCAGGAAATTCCAAGGGCATCAGAGCCCAGTGTCTGAACCCAGAGACAAAGACCAAACATGTATTTATCATTCTATCAGGGCTGAGCAGAAGGGTAATCACCATTCAGAATCTACCACAGTGTTTGGCACTAGAAAATGCTTGATGAATACTGGTGGCAGAAGTAGCTGACTTCTCCAACCCACCAAAACCAGCAGATGGTTGTGCCTCCTCCTTCGGCGAGCTCAACTTTGAGGCATCCAATCCATCTTCTCCCTCCCTCTTTCCATCAAAGACCAACCCCACCCCCACCCCCCACCTGTGTAATGGAATCCAGCCTCTTTCGCCTTCTTTGAAACCAGGCTCAGTCACGGATTTTTCACTCCCACATGTTTGGCGTCTCCCTCTCCACCAGAAACTCAGCAGCAGCATTAGAATTTGTTCAAGTCTCTCCAGTCTCAAATGAAAAAGGAGAGAAAGAGAGAGAAAGAGACAAAGGAAACCACAGACCCCACATTTCCTCCCTATTCCGCATATCTATTTCATTTCTCAGTCCCCGTACCCACTGGCTCCTCTTCTTCCAAACACTGGTCTTTTTCTCCAGGCCAGCCTCTTTCTCTTCTCATCCCACACCCCTCCTCAGATGATCTTCCGTGTATGCAATGATTATTTACATGCGACAGCTCCCAACATGGACTTCCTCCTACCCCATCTCTTTCAAGAGTTCCAAGATGCCAATTCCTTGGTCTCCAGTGGGGTGTCTCACAAGCAACACCTATCCCAACGGATCACCCTCCCTCCCACACCCCAGGGTTCTCTAACACCACGAATGGTTTCACCACCCCATCCCGCTCAGTTATTTATGCCAGAAACTTCCAAAACATCCTCCATATCACACTGTCCATCAACCACATCCAAATAATCACCACTTTCATACTGACTTTAGCTACAAACTCAACCTCTCTCCCTTCCCCTCCTCCCCCCAAGCCCTCTGTGTCTGGCTTCTATTCAGCATCACTGTACCATATGGGCCCTGGTGACAGCAAATACCTTTGCACTCTGCCCCCCCTCTCCAGGGTATGTGTGCAAAGTGACAGGCTGAGGGCCTGAGGCCTTTGGTCCGGCCTAGCTGGGACAAAGTGGCTCATCTTTTCCAGTCTGCACAAAGGCCCCACAGATACCAGCCCGGCCTAACCCTGCAAACCATTCTCCACACAGCAGTGACGAGGATCTTTTCAAAAACCCAAACTTACTCGCTCATCTCATCTCCCATTTAACATCCTTCAAAAGGTTCCCATTACCTTTCCATCAAAATCCAAAGTCCTGAAAATGACCTGAGAGGCCTGACCCCAGAGCCATATTCCTGCCTTGGTCTTAGCCCTTCTAACATGGAACTCAGGCCCCTAATTCACCAGCTACTTCCTATTCATTTCTTAGGCCTTCTTTTAAATATCACTTCCTAGGGAGACCTACCCTGAGTAATCCGCTCCCCTAGCTGAGGTCCTCAGGTTAGATGCTCTCTGGACATCTGGGGCTTTTCTGGAGCTTTTCTGGGGCTTTTCCCACCAACAACTGGGACAGCCCGTGGGACTATGTGCTGGTCTATCTCCACCCCCTCCTCTAGCCATGAGGCTGGAAGGCTCAAAAAGGCGAGGGACCCTCCATCTTTCACAGCCATAGGGTCAGAGCTGACAATGCCTGTCACATACAGGTGCTCAGTAAGTCGTTGCTCAATAAATGCCTTAAGAAACAGGTTGCTCAGATACCCACAC
>CM052892.1:65662910-65682033 GCA_028534135.1 Potos flavus
TTTTTTCCCGAGTTTTATTTAAGGAAGCCCCATACCCAATGTGGAGCTCGAACTCCTGACCCTGAGATTAAGAGTCACGTGTTCTTCCCACTAAGCCAGCCAGGCACCCGGCCATCATGGTGTTCTTAATAATTTCTAAACATGGGCGACACAAATTATGTAGCCAATCCTGAGTCTTACAAATTAGTCTGATTTCTGGAAGGGAACCAAAGGATTGCCACTGCCTATCTAAGGATGCATCTTTTATAACTAGGGCTGTGTTTTCAGCCTCCTGAACTTAAGGTCTAAAACAAGAGGATTGGTTATATATTCAGGACATTTTCTTCTTCTGATATGAATCTATTGTGTATTATGTAGGGCTGTCTTCCATAAATTAGAATTTCTCAGACTACAGAAACCTATGTTTGTCTTAGCTATTGCTGTTAGCTGAAAGCTTTTTATGGTTTCTAAAACTAAATTCTACTCTGAACATGATCTACACTGAGTCTCGTTAAATTTTTTGCTCAGAATTTTTGCTTGTGGTTCTATTAGGGATTGTGTCAATTTTCCCAAATCAATAAGCATGGTTCATTAATATTTTATCACCTCAAAAAATTAAAAGACATCAAGTAAACTAAAAGGAGAAAAATGGGGGTGCCTGGGTGGCATAGTTGGTTAAGCGTCTGACTCTCGATTTCTGCTCAGGTCATGATCTCAGTATCGGGGGACCAGCCCTGCAGTGGGCTTCCTGCTCAGTGGGAAGTCTGCTAGACATTTTCTCCCTCTTCCTCCGCCTCTCTCCCAGCTTGCTCTCTTTCTCTCAAATAAAAATAAATAAATCTTTTTTAAAAGGTAAAATAAAAGGAGAAAAATGAAAACCACTCTAGAATTCCTTTTTAGCTTCCACTCTTTTAAACTCTAGAAATTTAACAACCACATCGAACACCGGAAATTTCCTTGGAGATAAATCCTGGCAGGACGCACGGGGCTGTTCACGAAGAACACTAGTTTAGTCGCCTTCATTATAAAAATATTTTAAAATGTAGATGTTTGTTTAGACATTACAGATAGCTTCTCTAGTCACTAGAAGTTTAAAAGTTGATTGTATTTACAGTTTACTTCATAAACGTCCAGAGCATTTTAAATGTTGGCTCATTCTTTTCCCCAACCAGGTGACTCTGTCCTCCAGGGGACGTGTGGCAACATCTGGAGACATCTGGGTTGTTGTAACTGCAGGGAGGGGATGACTGGCATTTACGAGGTAGGACCAGGATGCTGCGGCACATCCCACAATAAGCAGGACAATTTCCACAACAAAAGCTTAACTGGCCCAAATGCCAACACAGGTAGCCTCTGCCACAGACAGGCGACAAAGAAACAGGACAACCTTAAGTGTTGCTTCCAGTGTCAAAGCCAATGTGGTTAAGAATACACTGTCCCCCCTGCCCCCCCCCAAAAAAATACAGTGTCCCCATGAGAAACACATGTGATTTATATCAACAGTCATTTGGGAACTCCTCTTTTAAGTCAGGGAGTTAGGCATTCGACATCCTGAACTAGAACCATGAATAAATTTTCATTAGAACGACCATTAGCAGCAGTGATGCAATTCCTTGGTTGGCCCATAAAAGACTACTTTACTCGGTGCGGTGGAAGTACTGCATCCTTCATGGAAAACAGCAATTGAGAATCGGAAGAAATCATTTTCAGCAGCATTAATCTCTGTTTCCCACCACCCTCACTTCATGACAGGTGCACAATATCTATATCATAGGTCAGAATTTTTCATTCCCTTCGAGAATGCAATCACCAGGCATAGAAGTTTCTAAGATCTGAAAACGAAAGGCGCATGAACCAAATTTGATTGGTTCTTGTGTTTTAAAAAGGAAAAAAAGAGACACTATTTAAATCAGGTTTTACTTTGTAAAAAAACAATGATTTTTTAGCTAGTTGGGGGGGAGGGGAGAAAGATCTAGACACCCTGGGTCAGAATCCCTGCACGTTTATGGGGAGCGAACAGCCGATACCCACAGATTGTTTTAGGAGGTCCTCCGTAGGTCACCTGTGCCCAACCAAGCCCCTCTTAAATCCCCCATCCATTCCCTGATCAGTCCCTGTAACACATAGTTGATTTTGTAGATCGTTGATAATTCTCAAGGGCATTTTTCTTAATGTTAAGCAACTAAGTTACAAATGGAAAAAAACCAACTTGTGGTTGGAAGTGGTCTTATAATCAGTCAGGAATGAATTATAATTAATGAAGGATGAAATCCAGTAGAGATTTGGGGCCCCTGCTAAAGAGGTCCTTCCCAGGGCCAGTGAAGGAAGGGCAGATGAGCTGGTGGCAACCTTCAAATCCTCCCCACGAAATAGAAAAAATACCAGCCTCTTCCACCTACAATACAACTTTGTAAAAGTAAATTTACAGTATATTACATTTTTTTAAAAAAATTGAGGAGTCAGCCGTTTCTAAGAACTGTTTCCCAAAACCACATCTTGAAGGGCTACGAAAAATCCATTAAGCAATAGCAGATATCCACCAAGCTCAGTGTTTCTCTTTTTGCCAAAAGTGAAATCTGTTATCCTATCCTCTGGCAGGGGAGCCTGTCTGGAACTGCCTGGGCTCCTAGCAGGTAATTTACACTGATCTTTAAAAACCATTCACCCCTCCTCCTCCTCTCTATAAAACAAATCTGCCTTTCAGAACAGCTCTGAAAGGGGGACAGAGTGCCCAGGGCAGGGGACAAGTCTCTGACCGGATGCCTCACCTACCACTCTACAAATTCAGGCCACAGAAACCCATAGCCTGCTCTCATCTCAAGGAACCAATGCTTTCTGCGAACTTCGTATATCCTTCCCAGTTGGCCGCTTATCATACTAGCTGTTAAATGAAGACTCTCTTCCCTCTAGAAAGGAATCAAGCAAAGCGTGCCACGGTTGCCGGGTGACTACAAACCTTACCTCCACCTGGGCAGCCCATAAGGTGCAGCCCGGATCTGCAGGCGACTTCATGCACGGTGAGAAAGAAGTGTGTGGCCGGCGAGGGTGCCTGGGGCTCGCTCGGCTTGGAGAGAACGCGCTGCAAGGAGAAAAAGAGCCGTGAGACAGGGCTGCTTTCACTTCAGAAAGCTAATTCCAAACATTGGAAGAATGTGAGTCAGAAACGGGGTGCTAACAGCACAGAAAACAAAAACAAAAAGTAACCTAGGAGGGGTACGATCACCTGTTTTCCGAACAGACCCGGCAGCGCGAGGTTCCTATACCCGCAGGGGAAGGACACAGAGGGAGCAGGAGAGGGAGAAGCGGAGGGTTGGGGGGTTTCGGAGTCCCTTTCCAGTCGCTTGCCCCAAGGCGAGTCATTTCTCCTCCTGGTGTCGGCTTCTTCATCGGTAAAATGAGGGTAATAATGCCTCTTTGCAGGGCTACGGGGAGGATTAGATGAAGTTGGCACCCAAGAGACGGCAGTGAGTAACTGTTCGCTCTCCTGCCCATCCACGCCCGCAGCCAACTCCTCTGATGTCTCAGCTCTTACTCGCGATCCGGTCCAGGGGGAAAGAAGCCAGAAAAAAGTGGCTTCCAGGTGACACTGAGCACCGGAGTCCTGACCCTGGGCCCCACGGATCGGACCAGAAGTAAGGCCAAGGGTAGGCGTCCAGAGCGCACACGCGCTCCCGGCTCACTGCTACCGCACGTCCGCTCCCTCCAGCCCGGGCTCGGCTTCCTCTTCCCCAGCGGAGCCCACCCCCGCTCCGGGGCAGCCGGGCCCTGGCTGAGAGCCGGCTCCCTCCCTCTCATCCTTCCCATCCCTCCACCCGCCACCCGGCGCCATAGCGGGCGATCCGGGCTGCTGGGAGCGGGTGGGATGGAGTGGAGGAGTCGGTTACCTGCAGCAAGCCTCTGGCCGCCGGGGCGCACAAGGGCGCGCTACCGCACGGCACCCCGGATGCCCGCGCACTAGCCAGGCGCTGCGCTCGCGGCGCTGGCTGCGCTGGCGGACCGCGCCTCGGGTCTCACCACCTCCCACCCGGCCGCCTCGCCCCTAGCCCCGCCCCTCGAGGCCCCGCCCCCAGCCGCGCCCACCTCGGAGGTTTGCCTGCGGGGCGGGGCGGGGCGGGGGGCGCGCACGCGGCTGCTGGCCGGCGACAGCGCGCCCTCTGGGTCTCAGCGAGGTGTGGGCCGAGAGCCGGCGTCCGCGCGCTTCCTTCCTCTCTCCGCTTCCTCAGGTTCGCCCTGGTTCTTAGCTCCCCGAATTGCACAAGGGCTGGGTGAGTAAGTGGGGTCTTCTTCAATATTCTTTGCCCTTCTCCGCCGAGGCAGGAAACGCGAGAAGTACAGCCTTTTCTGATTTTAAAAGTGTTTTATGTATAAAAAATGCAAATGCCAAAGATTCTTTATATAATGTAAAGTTTAGAGATGACCATGCGGGTTTTTTTTTTCCTGAGGGTCTTTTTTTCAATTTAGTATTTAAAAACTCATTGCATTCATGTGTGTTTTCACATAAAAATTAAGACAAAAATTGTGAAGCAATCCACGGTGACATGCAAAGTAGAAAACACCGTGTCACTTATAAAAGCTGACACGGTGTCCTTGGTAGCAGGAGGAATACCGCGTGTCCCCCCTTGGACTTTTACCTCCTGGAGAGCAGAACGGGTTCTTACTCGTCTTCATATCATGTATTCATTCAACACACGTGTTTTGAAGTAAATGGTGTTAGTGCCTACACACTCCCCCACCCACCATGTTTGCTGGGGTCGTAGGGCAAATCTGAGACCCTCTGAGTAGGTAGGTCTCCGTGCAGCCGGAGGCTTGCCTGGTGTCCTTCATTCTTACGAAAGGTCATTGCTCAGGGGAGAGGCTTGAACGCGGAGAGCAGGGCCAGGCTGGCCTGGAGGAAACCACGCAGTCTCTGAGGTTCATCTTCTGGGGCTTCGGACTTGAAGGGGTTAAATACCCCCTTGGAGGTGGGGCTGGGAAGGGTGGGACAGGGCGGAATGTTCGCGGAGAGGGGTGCCTTATAAGTGAATCATAAATTAGCATATTGGTTTCAAGTTAACCCGCCTCTTTTGTGAAGACCCCAGCTTTCTCCTCCAGGCTTTGGAATGTTCTGGGAAGATTGCTCTGGACTCTTCAGTCCCCTTCCCACCCTTGTGCCGGAGTGTTACTGGGTTATTAAGCAGCACGATGTAGGCCTGTAGGCCGGCCCCAGTGACAATGGCATAGGAGCTAATGAAATATTCCTGGGGGAAGGTAAATCTTGTCTCTTCCCCAGGGAGATTCCTCCTTCGTGGAGTGACAATCTTGAAACATATTGCTTTAATTTTATTTAAAAAAGTAATTTTCTGGGGCACCTGGGTGCCTTAGAGCATGCGACTCTTGATCTCCAGTCATGAGTTTGAGCCCCACGTTGGGGGTAGAGTTTACTTAACAATAATAAAAAAATTTTTTTTAAGTAATTTTCTCATTATATGCAAGACTGCGGACAGTGGAACCATAGTTCCTTTTAAACTGTGGTTTATATTTTTATCCTGGAAACAAAAGTAGAACCCAAAATATCTTGTGCAGAATTTGCATTTTGTTCAGAATTAGAAAAAAAGTAATTGCAATTTGTCTTATCCATCTTTGCTAACCCAGCTGACCTTTTTAACTAAAGGACTTAAGACATTGAGAGGGTACATGGACTGTGAAAACCCTCATAATGAATTATGAAATTAAATTCATAAATTTTATTAATTCAATGTTTGAAGCTAAACCTGTCACTTCTTTCCACTGGGCTAACCATGTTTCTTTCATCCCCATTTGATTAGTTGCTTTTGTTTTTCTGGGCTTACATCAAGGATATTTTAAGGTCTTTTTTATTTTTTTTTTTAGGATTTTATTGTTAAGCTCAAACTCACAACCCTGGGATCAAGAGTTGCATGCCCCAGCAACTAAGCCAGCCAGGCACCCCTTAAGTTGGTTTTTAATCAACACTCCCTGGTATGTCTAAAAGAATAACTCCTTTTAATTTCTAAAAGGGTAATCAAATTTGCTTGCTTTTGAGTTATCTACTCATATCATTAAAGATTTATAGCTTAAAAAAGAAAAGAAAATGTGCCTATCTTATGACCCAGCAATTCTACTCTTTGGCATAAAATCAACAGTTGTTTTGTCTAATGTAGTAGCCATAAGGCACACATGGCTAGTAAGCCCTTGGAATTGTCTAGACTCCATTGAAATGTGTGAAAAAGTGTAAAATACATGATAGATTCTGAAGATTTAATACGAAAGAAAAAAATTAAAATATCTCTTTTTTAAAATATTGATTATATGTTGAAATGATCAAATTTTGGATATATTGATTTAAATATTATTCAAATAAAAAATAAAAGGGTGACTAAAATTTGTTCCTGGCTTAATAGTTGGAACGTAGACTGTACATTGCCCAAGCAATGCTAATTCTGTTCCCTAACAATTTGTACAGCGTTGTGCTTCAGGTATATTATGAGCATTGATGGATTGATCAGATCATCTAAGTTTAATGTGTAATATTGTCTTGATAGGAAAATTCACTTCAAGATCCAACGAGTGGATTTGTAAATTAACTTTTAGACTATGTCTTTCTGGTCAGTTGGGTATGGTGGGTAGCCCATAAATGTGATGACTTATTTTTAATAACCCCAATAACATAAAACGATCGTAAATCTACACAAGGTCTTTCTGGAACTCTTCAGGGCATATCTGTCGGGGGCCTTTCAAAAAACCGGTACCACAGCAGAGGCTTTTACAGAGAATTGGAGGAGTTGGTTAAACAGGCGGAAAGGGAACCATTGCAGTAATGGGGAGGTAGCAAGGGCAGGAAGCAGCTGCCTCAGGGCAAGCTGGAGAGAAGGGGCTGGTATCAGAAACTAAGAGTTGCCTGCTTGCCAGAAGGCCCCTGGGGGGCTGGGACTCAGGCCTCTAAGGAAGGGGTGGGACCCAGCTGGTGGTGATATTTTCCGAAGGCAAGTGTTGAGACTGGATCTGAGAGGGTGGATTAAATACTAGAAATCAGAACCAACTGCTGGGGGAAGGGGAGAGGGGACATTGCTTGGTGACAATGGCAGGCTTGGCAAGCAAATGTAAAGGAGTAAGTCCCTTTTCCCTTCTCCTGACTCCCCGGCTCCTCCAGCACCTGCTATTGAACCTTCATAGAAAACATGCAGAGCCGCAGCCTCAGCGAACAGAGTACCTTAGACATACCTTAATAACCAGCAGAAGGAGGGGCGCCTGGGTGGCTCAGTGGGTTAAGCCTCTGCCTTCGGCTCAGGTCATGATCTCAGGGTCCTGGGATGGAGCCCCGCATCGGGCTCTCTGCTCAGCAGGGAGCCTGCTTCCCCCCTCTCTCTGCCTGCCTCTCTGCCTACTTGTGATCTCTTTCTCTGTCAAATAGATAAATAAAATCTTAAAAAAAAAAAAAAATAACATCAGAAGGAGCAAACTCATGATTATAATTCTTAACTATCCTCGTATGACAGATGTAGGGGAGTGCTAATAAATGGAGCTCTTACACTGATGATTAATACAATTGTAATACATTTAAAAAACAGATCATAGGGGTGCTTGGGGGGCTCAGTCCTTTGAGTGTCCCACTCTTGATTTCAGCTCCGGTCATGATCTTGGGGTCTCGAGGTCCTCGTTGTGCTCGTGCTCAGTGGGGGGTCTGCTTGGGATTCTCTCTCCTCTCCCCCACCCCCGCCATGCTCTTCCTCTCTCAAATAAGTAAATCTTTAAGAAAATTTATCCTAATAGAACTGTGGTTAAAAGTACAACTCAAATAGAGAGAACGTTGAACTTGACCCAAGTCTGTGCTCCCAGAAGACAGTGATGGTTAAAGAAACTACCACACCCACACCCCTTTGTGTTCTGGGAAGTAACTTTCTGTGAAGAATCATCACCTTTCCTCAAATGACTTAGGTGAAACTCATGGAGAACTCCCTTGTTTATCTATGACAAGGTCAGACACAGACCACCCAAATTCCCTTTGTGTCTCAGAAATGATTAGCTGAGCTGTTTGTCCCCAATGAAAAATCAGCACAAAGTGCCTGCTCGCTCTACTTGATGGCACTTTATTCAAGCTTCCCTCCTTCCCCACGCCTTCGAGCTTTCCTCCACCCTCAGCCTAAGCCAGCAGTGGGGTGAAGAATACACCCCTAATGGCCCCTGCCAAGAAGCCCCTTCCTAGCTGACTTCAAAGCAACCTTTTTGGACCAACTGTCACCTGCCCCCTGTTCCTCCCTCTCCAAGACCTGTTTTTTCTAGCCTTGTTGGCGCCTCCTTCTGAAAGAAAAGCCTTTTGCCGCCTGACCTTTCAGCAGCTTGCAGATCTCATAATCAAACCAGTCTTCCGATTACAACCCCTCTCCCCCAAGTGCAGTAAGCCCCTTCCCCTAGCTGCAAGAATTTTTTGAATGCAGTCTCTGCCTTCCCTGAGTCCAGGTTTGTTGTTTACCGGACAGTTTTCTGCGACAGTGACTCGGCTCAAGAGTAGAACTGACCTAGGGACCTCCACCATTCCCACGCAGGTAATGATCTACCTTGTTCCCGCAATTTGAGGATCCGTTCCTGAGTTGATGTCTTAAGCTAATATTCTGGATGGGCTGTCTATTGAAGCACAGTAGAGTTACAGCGAAGATTCTTTCTTTGGCCTTCTCATGAGGCCTCTTCTGTTTTTCCTGGGTTCCTCAACCCAGGGACCACGGGAGAGTCTTAATCAAGCGAGACTCTCAGCTTCTTTACAGTTTAATTCCTCACATTGATCCCACAGGTAACTCTTACTCTCTCAGGGACTTTCTCTTCTTCTCTCCCATGTCATCATGGCGCTAGTTCAGTTTCATATCTTCAAGAATTGGCAAAATTCGGGGCGCCTGGGTGGCTCAGTTGGTTAAGCAACTGCCTTCGGCTCGGGTCGTGATCCCGGAGTCCCGGGATCGAGTCCCGCATCGGGCTCCCAGCTCCACGGGGAGTCTGCTTCTCCCTCTGACCTTCTCCCCTCTCATGGTCTCTCTCACTGTCTCTCTCTCAAATAAATAAATTTAAAAAAATCTTAAAAAAAAAAAAAAGAATTGGGAAAAATTCACTAAGGGCAATGTAGAACTTCAAAGGCTTCTTCGGGAAATTTGGGATCTCCCCAGACTGAGTCATCTGGGATTTCTCTCTTCCCAGCATCCCCTCCTCTTCCTTTTTATCACCTTAACCTTCTCTTCAGCTGCCTTAAATCCTTTGATCTGTCCACCTTCAACACATCTACCTCCTCTACCTGCTATGTACCCCCGTCACACCCCTACCCACTCTAGCCCTTCAGTGCATCGTCATTTGAGATTTGGGACCCTTCTGCTCTCTCACCTCCTCTTCACTCCATTGGTGAAGGAAGAATCTCCTACCCTTAATAGGACAAGATGGCCAAACACGTGACACCCTGTACGGACAGATGAGACCAATGGTTTCTTAGTCATAGAGACTTGCACCTTGGGGGTGGAGGACACTGCTTGCCATTCAGAGCCACATAGACCTAGAAGGCAAGATTCTCTGTCTTAGCAGAATAATTTCCTTTGCCTTATGTTGGTGGCGTCGTGTTCTTGATTATTTAAAATAACAGTCTTCACCCTTTTGAAAGAGGTCAGGTGCTTTACAGTCATGTTACCCCCTATGTTTGCTTTTAAAATATTTTATTGCTGCTTTGATTTGGGATTGACTTCATTTTCGCATGCCACATAAACAAGCAAATTTTCTTGCCAGTTACATTATTTTTGGAATGCCTTCTCATCAGATCTTTCACTTCTGAAAATTATCAAGAAGTTAACCCTAACCCTGGTCATTCTAAGTGCTTCTTCATCTATTGATAGTTTTTTGTTTGTTTGTTTGTTTTTGTTTCTGTTTTTGTTTTGCTCTGATGCTTCCCTGAAAGTGCTTGCAAATCAACTACAGACCAGAGTGCTTTGTTTTCACCAAAGAAGGACTGTCTCAGAGTCCAGTGGAAAGGGACTCTGCCAGCTAGGTACTCTTGGGCACAACTTCTGATGGCATCACTTAAATAACTTTGAGAATCTACTGGTGGTATGGGTTGAGATTTCCTGAACTCTACTGGGGAAGCAGATGCATTCACGAGACCGCCAACCAAGATCAGTAATGTGTTATTTAGGGATGAATGAAGATCTGATGAAGGAGGGTTATGAGCTTTGTTTGGAATATCACTGATGCCTTAATGTTCTATATTTTCTTGATATGAAAAACCCCTTACTCTTTTCCCTTAATCTATCTATAACTCATGACAATTTAGTAGACCATGCTTTCACAGACAGAAATGAAAGTTATCTTTCTTCCCCCTGCTTTCTCCTTCAGAATTAAAAATCTCTTACTGAGGGGCACCTGAATGGCTCAGTCAGTTAAGTGCCTGACTCTTGATCTTGGCTCAGGTCTTGATCTCACAGTTGCGAATTTGAGCCCCATGTTGGGCTCCGTGATGGGCACGAAGCATACTTTTTAAAAAATCTTACTGAATATTCTTATTTTCGTGGCAATATAGTTATTTGCTTAGGTTCAGTGACAATCTATCTTCCTTGTTAATGGGATATAATTGGGAACATTGGTTATTAAACCAAGGTGTTGGCTGGAATGTCATATTTGCAAATACTGCTCATTTACTAGACTCTTATAAGAAACTGATATTGACTTTATTATGGAGCCGGTGCTTAAACCCTCTTGGGAAAACTAGCCTGATACTTGGCTTACAGGTTTCTAGCCTTACAGATGAATAAAGAATGTTACTTCCTGGCAGGCCTAGGAACCCTAGAAGGATCTGGGGACATTGAGAAGAGAAGGATTTGCCCAAATTTATAGATACTGCAGGTGAAATATGATGGCAAGTTCATGGTTTGACTTCCTAGCCTTAATACGTTTGTACAAGTCCAACCTGAGATTCCTTATAAAAAAATTCTAGGGGCATCTGGGTGGCTCAGTCATTAAGTTTCTGCCTTTGGCTCAGGTCGTGATCCCAGGGTCCTAGGATCGAGCGCCACATCGGGCTCCCTGCTCGGCGGGAAGCCTCCTTCTCCCTCTCCCACTCCCCCTGCTTGTGCTCCCTCTCTCACTGTGTCTCTCTTTGTCAAATAAATAAATAAAATCTTAAAAACAAAAAAAAAATTCCAGAGAAGCGAACTTAACAAAGGTCTATATGCTAAATTAACATTCTTGCTGTACCTGTGTAAATAATCAAGTTAGTCCTAAAGAGCCTTATTTTTGGCTAAAGAGCCATCTTTCTTTAAGGTTACCTTGGATCTAAAAGGATATGACCGTAGAGAGAAATTTTGTGTTTTAATAGAAAACTATAGCACATCATTCTGGGTGATCCGATTCTGGTTCCATTCATTGAGCTATTTTGCATATCTTGTAAATTGCAGGTCCACTGATGGTTGTGCAAACTCTCTCGTCAGGTAGAGATTTAATTGGTGTCTTCATCACTGTGGAAAGGCCAGTTCCCTTGCCTAGCTATAAATTGGACTAGATCCTGTCACCTTGCACAAATCATCAACCCTTACAGACTTTCAGTTCTCCCACTTTCCTGCAACATCTTCCTCCCTCTTGACCAAGAACTGAAACCTGACTGCCCAGACATTTATCAGAGGTCTAGGTTGTCTCGTAGCTGGCTTTTCCCTCCGAGATCTCAAAAAGCACTGGGAACTGAAGCCCAAAAACTTGATTGCGTGCGTGGGCTGGATTCTTCCCCATATAAGCCACTGCCTGGGCCATGAGGACGTCTGGCAAAATGTTCGGCTCATACATACCTTTATATGAGAGGAAACCAAGCCTGTGGGTAACATCACCAAGCACACTGTCACTTCAGCTTTCAGAAACTCACGAAGCAGTGCTTGTATAGTAAGAATTTCACCTACTAATCTCTTAGGCCTTGAACAGTAATAATTCTTTTTTTTTCCATTGTAAGCATCTCTCTTTTAAGAGTCTGATCTTTGTAACTGCCTCTCAACAGACGGTTCAACCAGTTTTGCAGGAATAATACCAGCAAGAGGCCTCAGGAAACTATTTCTTAGTCCCTGACTTGCTCTGCTCAGGAGGTTTATGATTGCCTGTTAGTTGTTCAATGATAAATAATATTCGTTCATCTTGAACCAAAGGGGAAAATGACAATGCTGAACTTTCTGAGAGCTCGTGCTCCAGAGAAGCAGTGATGATTAAAGAAACTTCCCCACATTTTCGAAATAGTCCCCCTCTCCTTGCAATAATCCTTTTGAATAGAGTCTCTCCTTACCGAAATCTGGATTGTTTATTTTGACAGGAGTTACAAAGTTAGTTTTGAATCATTTACAAAATTCAACAGAATTACCTTGACTGGAACAGGAGAAAGATGTAAAAGAGTACGGTGTCACTCTCAAAGCGTGAAGATGGAGAAAGCAAATTCAATAATAAATGCACTGGTTAGGAAAAAAAGGTTGACCTTCAAGCATACAAATTCCACATCGAATTAAAACTGAAATTTGTTTTTAAAACCCATAAAACCTATCTTAAAATTTAAAAGAAGAAGAAGAGGAAGAAGGAGAGGGAGAAAAGGAAGAAGAGGAAGAAAGAAAAGAAATAATTTAGGAACAGGCAGCCTTTCTGAGAACGGTGACAAAACTAAAAGTCACAGGAAAAGCCTGATTGACTTCATATACATTAAAAATATTAAGCGTGTGCCCAGCAAAGGATATAAGCAAACTTAAGAGTCAAAAACAAACAAGAAACTATATGCAATGGTATAGAAGCAAAAGTTAAATTTTCTTAATGGAGGACTTCTTTACAAATAAACTTTTCACATAAATAGCAACATGCCCCAGGGGAAAGACAGGCAAAGGAGCAAAGGACATGATTGGAGAATTCACAAAAGAAGAAACCCATATGTAAAGATGCTCAACTTCAGTAAAAGTCTATGAAATGCAAACCAAAACAAGAAATCATTTTTCACCTGTCAGGTTGGCAAAGTTGAGAAAGACTGATAAGCCTAATATTGATGAGGGCATGTGGATATAGGCTTCTATAACTGCTGTTGGAAGGAAAACTTGTCCTCTACCATCCAAGGTTCCTGTGAATGGTTGGGGGGCCTGCAAATTAAGTGACAATAACAAGACTGACAGAAGACAGGAAAACATTCATTCTTAAGAGTCTGTGAGAGTTGTAATGAGTAACTGTGAGAGAGATAAAGGTTTATATGTCACCTATATAAGGGGCCATACAAGGCTTCAGTGGGAAGGTATGGAAGGTTCAGTTAAGCTTCTGGATGCTAATGGCAGCAAGAATTCGCACTTCCATATGCTAAGGGTCATTCCTTTCCCAATTAGGAAACTCCCTCTGAGGGGGCTCTATGGCAGGTATGTTTTCCAGAGGCTCTGCTTGAGTTTAGATAATATTTTCTTCTGCAGTTAATGATTGTAAGATATGTTCAGTGTAAGGTAATCTTCATACCATTTTGAGGGCTATTACCAATCACTGCTGATGTCATTGCTCTCAGTGGTCCAGATTCCTACAAGCTGTCTGGAAGGGCTGTTGGACAGTGTGAAAACGTAGAACAATCATTGGTCTAGGAATTTACCCACTGTGAGGAATTTCACAAGTGCACAAAGATTTTTTAATGAGGACGTCCACTAGTTGTATTATAAACATAGGAAAAATTAAGGTTTGTTAAAAGATCATTTTCAGAAAAATTTACCTCAGAAAAAGGTAAAATCATGACTCATACAGATATAAAAAGAGGGTATGTTAAAGATGTGAGGGGATCAGGCAAATGTTATAACCAAGTTCAAAGGAAGAGTCAAAACATACAGATTTATTTAGAGTATAAGAATGCTGAGGTGAATTACAAATGAAGACAAAAGTGATTTTTCCACAGGAGTGGGGATAGGGAAGTCATTTAAATCACTACGACACAGGACAGAATTTATATATCTATCAGTTATCTCCAACTTACAAAGAGTAGCAAGTAGCTTAAAGATTATAAATAAATAGAGCTAGAATTTATAACCCAAAGTGGTATGCTATAGACAATGTATACTGCTTCATAGAAACACTATTTCATTTTAAGTAGCCACCATGCCCAACATGGAGCCCAAAGCGAGGCTTGAACCCACGACCCTGAGATCAAGACCTGAACCGAAATCAACAGTCAGCTGCCTAACTGAGCCACCCAGGTTCCCCAAAACAGTATTTCATTTTAAAACAAATTTTACTAATAGAAAATGATTCTTAGGTTGCACTGATATCATGCAGCTATAAAAAAATAGTAGGGATATCATGCTATATTGTCCTACAAAGTAGTTACTATATCATTAGATTAAAAATAAGAACAGTCCCTTTGTGTATAATTATTTCTCATGATCAAAGATAGAGACAAATAATGCAGAAGCAGTCATTTCCAGGAATTTTTACATTCTACTTCTTAATGTTTGGGTTAAGATGTAGATAGATAGATACATTTTTTACAACTATCATAGCTTTAAAAAGATATTTCCTTTTGAAAAATAATATAAATACATGATTAAATAAACTAGTCAATAGTACATTTAACATTTACGTAAAATAGAAAAAAAAGTACGGGGACGCCTGGGTGGCTCAGTGGGTTAAAGCCTCTGCCTTCGGCTCAGGTCATGACCCCGGGGTCCTGGGATCGAGTCCCTCATCGGGCTCCTTGCTCGGCAGGGAGCCTGCTTCTCCCTCTGCCTGCCTCTCTGCCTACTTGTGATCTCTCTCTCACTCTCTCTCTGACAAATAAATAAATAAAATCTTTAAAAAAGAAAAAAAAATTACGGTGAGAAGAAGCCTATCGGGATGTTTATCGGAAGAAAACTTGAAGTACTTGTCTATATGGAAAAATAAATTGTGGCATATTCTTGCAATGGCATACGGCTCTGAAAATTAATGAAAGGAATCCTCATTTAGAATGAAGCTGGGAGGCCAGTAGAGGAAGCTCTCAGTCTACCACTTGTGGTCAATTGTAGACCCAACAGGAAGAGCCAGGCCTTGCAGGGTGAATACCACTTTACCATCCCAGTAGGAGGAAGAAAGACTTTCCTCCTTCCCTACTCAATGAGCGATTCAGCCAATGAAAAGCCATTATACTTCAACTCCCCCTTTACTCCAATGGACATTTTGCTTATAACATCCTTCTCAACTTCCTCTCCCCACCCCCATAAAAGAGTGATCCTCTCCTTTGTTCTGTGCATCTGGCTGTGGTTTTGCTGTAGCTTGTTTGTCCTGAATTGCAATTCTTGCTATTCTGAATAAACCCATTTTTGCTGGTAAAATAAAACTGGCAGTTTAATTTTTATGGTTTAACACTACCTAGTTTAGCGGGGGGAATGGATTCACACAACAATATAGATGAATCTCACAGACCTTATGCTATAATAAAGATGCCAAACACGAAAGAGAACATACTGTTTGATTCATATTTACATATTTGAAAGTCTGAACAGGTAAATCTATAGTGACAGAAAGGGGAATAGTCATTGTCTGGGACTGAGGGGAATGGGCTTACTTTTTGAGATAATTGAAATGTTCTTTATTTTGATCGTGGTAGTGATTACAGGGGTACATACATTTCTCAAAACTTATTGAACTATCTACTTAAAATGGATATATCTTATTGCATATGTAGGGGAGAAAAAATAATTTCCCCTCTACCCTTTTAGAGGGTAGACTGAGACAACCCTGTAATACCAGATAGATTAACAGGGAGAAAACAAACAAGTTTAATAACGTGTGTACCTCCTGTAGGCGCCATGGGCAAGCTTCCCCAAGACAGACCTTTTTGGCATGCTTATCATGCTGAGCTGGAAACAATCAAAGCCCAAAAACTCGGAAAGAAACTTCGACCTACGCCCATACTGCCTAAAATAACTTAGAGGACCTCCAGGAAGAGAGTTATCACAGATATATACATGATAATAGGAGCTACGTGTGGTAGGGAGGAACCTAGCTGGCTTGTTGGTCCAAGTTCTCCCCCATGTCCCATTGTTTCTGAGGAGCCCAGCAAACATTTGTTTACCAAACATTTACTCTTTTTTCATTTTCCTGTGAATTCCATTCCCTCCCTTTAAAGTACCAGATTCCGTTCCCCTTCTCCTTAGTTCAGGGTGACATATATACCTCATTTTGCCTGTCTATGTCTATGTGGATTCCCCAGACATACAAAATTAAGTTTGATTTTCTCTGATCTGTCTTATGTCAATTTAATTTAGTCTAGTTAGAGGAATCTCGAAGGAGAGAGGAAAAGTTTTTCCTCCTCGACAGGAGATACCCAAGAAAATGGGGTAACTCCTTGAAATGGCCCAAGGCATCACTAACAAATGCCTTAAAAGCCATCACTAGCAAAAGATAAAAGATGTTGCAGGGGTGGAGGATAGTTATGGGAAGTTTCAGAAAAAGCACAGTAAATGAGGTAAGGTTTTTAAGTAGATTTAAATTGCTGCCATCTCTGTTAAGTTTCTATAGTTTCAGTCATTTTTCTTTTCCTGGTACAGAGAGGGAGAGATCCTTAAAGATGGTGATTTCCCTTATAAATGTAAATATCTTTTACAAAAGATAGCTTCTACAGGGTTTTCAGAGCTACTCCTGTATCTGCTGTTTCTCGAAAATAACTAGATCAAAATAATCTTTATGTCTAAGAGGCATATGTTGGGGTGACAAATTCTGCTCTCCTTCATATGTAAACAGTACCCCAATAAAATTGATTAAAAAAAAAAAGACCTGTTTGAGAAAACTAGAAGGGGTAAACAAAGGGGAGAGCATATATTGGGGAGGATCTGAACACACTGAGTTTGCAATGATGATAAGCTCTCCAGGAGCAGAGGGGCTCTAGGTTTCTGGAAATATGCCTAGACTCCAGTGTTTCCTACTTAAAAGCCACCTGGAAAAGGATGGTGCAGCCATGACACTAAATGTACTCTTTTGGGGGTGAGAGGGCCCTAGGAAAAGTTGTGGGGAATTTTTTTTTTGAGATTTTATTTATTTGACAAGAGGGAGAGCAAGGAGGAGCTGCAGGCAGAGAGGGAAGCAGGCTCCCTGCCAAGCAAGGAGCCCGATGCGGGACTCCATCCCAGGACCCTGGGATCATGACCTGAGCCAAAAGCATATGCTTAAGCTACTGAGCCACCCAGGTGCCCCAGTTGTGGGGAATTGTTAGAATTACTAGGTCCCGGCACAGCATAGGAAGGGGAAAGGGATGGAGAGTGTGAAGGAGAAACAAATGAATGCCATATCCTGGACATCAGGGAATGGGCTGCTCTGTTAAAGGAGACGAAAGAATCAGGTAGGCTCACAGCATGTTTCAAGCCAAGCCGAGCACTATAATTCTCATGCTAAATGAACAAGAATGTCCCAGATATAAAATTGTTTATTTAATACTGATTTGCAAGTGGAGGTTGACGTGTGGCCGAGGTGCCCTCTGGTGGTTAGGATCTAAACCCAAATGTGTAAACAGAGTAGTGGAGAAATAGGATGAAAATCATCTCTAGTTTTTATGTATATTAGATGCGAGAAATAAATATAGTCCATTTTTACCACGGGAAAAAATCTACGACACTTAGCTAGTATTATCTAAAATAAAGAGCTTGGTAGAATTCCATTTCCAGTCAAGAGGGAGTAACAGGGATCAGATTTACCTTCCATTAAAAACAACGGGACCCGAATAGTCAGTTATGCTAAGTTCCATGTCACCAAAGCAAGACTCAATTACAGTTTGGGCTCTCTCAGAAATGGAATCGTAAACCAGTCAATCAGGAATCACTTGATCAGCCCTAGTTAGGTAATGCGCCTGACAGACTCCTTACTTCCCCTAAAGGAAAGTGGCCTTGCAATAACAAACTTTTTTTTTTTCCTAGTATAACTTCCTTTTCCTGCTCCTTTTGGCCAAGAAAGTTTTTCATTTTGTACAGGTCCTCAGAGTCCTTTCTATGTACTAGAGTGGAGGCTGTCCTATTTATAAACCATCGAATGAAACCAGTAAGGTCTTCACAATTTCCTCAGTTGAATTTTGTGTTTTAACACTTCTCATTTGAAATAAGAAATCATATGAAATATATTAAAATTATTTCTGAAATGATGGTTTTCAGAAATTAGACATCAGGCAGCACAAGATAGTGATCTGTGAAAAATGGGAGACAAAGGCGAGGCGAGCCCTGTGATTGTCCTGAGAATGTTTCCAGGCCACCACTCAAGGAAAGGTAACTCAGGCCGAGCTCAGCGGGTCTCCTGAGATACAGAAATGGATCAAGGAGGCCGGAGAAGACAAGGTAGCTAGATTCCACAGGGCACAATATTAGAAAGGGGAGAACAACATAGGGAGAGAATTCCAAAAATCTGCAGAGGGTCTTCTTCAAGTCTTGATCTGAGACTGCATGTTTCTGAGGAAACCAACCACCTGAGTAGTAGGAAAGAACCTTCTGAGGGTAGTAGAGGGAACAATCTCTAGAGCTCACAAAGAGGAGAGAACAGTTCCTGCTTCCACCACCAGAGTGGAAATTGTAATTCAAGAGACATTAGAGAAAGCACATGGTAGTGGGGCAAAACTCTCCCTAGAATAACAGTGGTTCTGGTCCTGAATTGCAAACTTCAAAAGCGAGCTTCAAAAGGATCACACTATTTCTAATTAACTTACCTGTGTCCCAGAAAAAGGCCAAGGAAAAAAATACCTATATATGCCCCACTCACAACACCAAGATTGAGAGTCGTACGCTCTACCGACTGAGCCAGCCAGGCATCCCCTGGCCAGGAATATTGGTAGGAGTCAAAATATAACTAGCACCCAACAAAGTAAAATTTGCAATGTTTGGCCTTCAATCAAAATTTACTAGGCATGCAAAGAAGCCAGAAAATATGACCCATAATAAGAAGGAGGAAAAATCGATTTATAGAAAGCATTCTTTCTAAATGATGATAGAAGGACATTGAAACAGTTATACTCTATCCCATCTGTTCAAGAAGGTAGAAGAAATATGGAGCATATTAAGTAGCAACACGGATCATCTAAAATTGGACTTGTAGAGATCAAAAATATCATATCTGAGATGAAAAAAATACACTAGCTGGAATTGAGAGAAGATTAGAGAGGAAAGAAGAAAAGATTAGTGTACTTGAAGAAACA
>CM052892.1:65682533-65700557 GCA_028534135.1 Potos flavus
TGAGAGAGAGAGAGAACATGAGAGGGGAGAAGGTCAGAGGGAGAAATAGACTCCCCATGGAGCTGGGAGCCCGATGCGGGACTCGATCCCGGGACTCCAGGATCATGACCTGAGCCGAAGGCAGTCACTTAACCAGCTGAGCCACCCAGGCACCCCTGGTCTCAGGCTCTTAACCTCCCCTCATTTCCACCCTAGTCTAGACCCATTAACACCTCAAGCACGGAATACTTCAATAACTTGATGATCTCCGCTGTAATTCTTCTTTCAATTCACTCAATGCATAACAATTCCCACCCGACTAATCTTTAAAACAGTTTTGATCCTGTTATGTCTTTCTCTTACTTAAGAACTTTAATAAGGGCTCCCTTCATTTTTTTTCTATCGAAACGTGTATTTTTTTCAATATATTCTTTTTTGAATGCCATTCATGCATACAGAATTCAAAAATATATAAAAAGGTATAGCCTCCACCCTTCCACTTTCCCTACGAGGCAATCACTGTTGAAAGTTTTAGGAGAGTTGATTTGGTTTTTTTTTCTTCTGATATCTTTCCAAAGAGTTTCTGGACACTTTATCAAATGTGTATCTTTTTCCTGACTCTGTTGATTCCTTTCACCAATTATCTTCACCCTTGAACCACACAGAGGGCAATTTAGCAATACCTGTCTAACATATCTGTTTTTTACCTACCTTTTTTCCACTTAACATAAAATTTTGGAAATCTGTCTACATCAGTTTATGTAAAGCTTTTTTTTTTTTTTCCCCAATGTCTGCACAGTGGAGGGGATGTATCATGATGTTTAAGTAGATCCTTAATGGGTATTTAGGTTGTGTCCAGTCTCTTGTTATTATAGACAACGCTGCAATGAAGAGTCTCACACGTGTCTGAAATACATGTGTAGGATAAATTACCAGAAGTGGTATTGCTTGCTCAAAATGTATCCACATTTAAAGAGTTGATAGATATTACCCTCTGAGTTGTTACCTTCAGAGGTGAAGGTGGCTGGCAAAAGATAGCATCAGACACAGCAGAGGAAACAAGTTCCTTCTGCCTAGGTAAAAGATAGAAGAGATTCCCACTGTCATACTTGAGAACATTCCCCAGCTATCCTCTCTGCTGCAACATCAATTTTTATTCTTTCCATGGAATCTTATCAGCATACAACGATGTTATTTGTCTCTTCTTTAAAACCTTCTTTAAACTCTAAGAAGACCACAGGGAACTGGAAATTCAGCAGCCATCTCTGCCCGAAGGATAAACTGGACATTGCTGCTGGGGTGAGGATCCAATCAGGTCTTTGAAAAATTTCCTTTGCTGCACTCACAAGAGCGTCCATGCCCTCTCAGACCTGCTGTGTATTCTGGAGACCCCAGTTGCACGCTGGTGTGAAGGGAACTGTTCATGATCCCAGCTCATTCCTGAACAATCACTGCAGAGCTGAATGGAAGGTCCGTTTTACAGGGACATTTTTTAGATGGAACAATCCCATTTGGAGGCCCAGGCCTCCCGTATAGAAAATGTACCTCTCTATACTCTCACCAACAGTACGCGACTGCCTGTTTCCCCATGTATTTGCCCACACAGCCAAGTGTCAAAGTCTTTTGCCTTTGTCCACGGTGACAGGTAAAAACTGAAGTACATGGTTTCAATCTTACATTTCTCTTAGGTGTGTGGTTGCACATCTTTTCATAGAATAACAATGAAAGACATCTACGTCTCTGTGCCTAGCCAGGCAACTCTACTTGGGTGCTGGGTCCCCACCCTTCTTCGTGTATGAGAACATCCCCACAATCCTCACTGCTACGACTCCCTTCTTTAAGACCTTTTCAAGAGCCCCTTCTTTCTTTAGCCCTTCGTCATTGCTTCATTCTCTCTCTCTTTTTATTTTAGAGCAAAGCTTGCCAAACTTTTCCTGGAAAGGCCAGGTAGTAAGGATCGTTAGCCTTGTGGGCTGTGTGGCCTCTGTCCCAGCTCCTTAACTCTTGCGCCCCGAGCTGCCAGCAGTCACAGACAACACAGACGGGAACGCGGGGCGGCCATTCATCTAGCTCACTGACCTCGCTTCCCTGAAGACCAGCATCGGCCCCCCTCGCTCCAAGCCATCCAGCAGGAAGCAGCCACAGCCGTTCCTGGGCCTTGCACTCCTCAGGCTGCTAGCTGGGATCTCCAGAACAGTGCAGATGGCCACAGGGGACATAAGCCTCCCCGGGAGGATGGCAAAGGAAGTTTCTGGAAGAGCCTGGCTGTGTCTGCTGTCTCCAAACTCTGCGCAACCCTCCCTCATCCAGTTGCTTCCTCCAGTGTCCCTAGGGAAAACCATCCTTGTCAAAGTCAGGTTCATGTTGTTCCTAGATCCAGTAGGCATTTATCCAACTCATCCGATGCTGAGAGGTCAGAAGCATTTCAGACAATCACTTTGTCCTTGCAACCCCTTCTTCCACCGGGCACTAAATCCTCCCTGTTTCTCTCCTGTCACTCCTCCCAAGTCTGCTGGTTCCTCCTTATCTCCCAGGCCTTGTGATACTGCAGAGCCTCCAGACAGAGGCCTAAAGTCTCTTCTCCTTTCTTTCCACGGTCCTTCCCTGTGAAACCCACCCAGCCTCAGGCTGTTGAATATACCTGTATTTAACGTGGCCGTTTTCAGAATTTTGATCTCTGGCAACCCTAGATTAGCAAGGAGGAGTGGGTGCTGAGTGGGGAACTCACAAGACTTGTGACAAGGGTGATGGAATTTTATTCTAAAGGTTGAGTTGCTGGTGGAAGAATTTTAGAACTCAGTGGCAGGCTGGTGGAGGAACTCTTCTGTGACAAAGTCTAGGGGTTTCCATTTTGACCTTCCATTCCTATAGTTGTAGGATATCCTATGTAATGTCCAGATAAAACCAATTTTCAGTGGGGTTGACAGGAGGTTTCCGCTTTAATAATCCCAAATCGAATGGCTTCTCCTTTCCAGCAAGTGTCTTCTGTCCTGCCTGTTCCAGTGTAGAAATTGTTTGGCTGTGGAAAGCAAAATAGGAAAGTAACAGAAGCAACTAATATACAGGTCTGCTCAAATTAATCCATGGCCTTCTTTTCACTGGCCAATGACGGTAATGATGAGGTTAGTAATTTACAACCTAAGCACTCAATCAGAAAAAATGAAATGTATGAAATTGGGGTGCCTGGGTGGCTCAGTGGGTTAAGCCTCTGCCTTCGGCTTAGGTCGTGGTCTCAGGGTCCTGGGATCGAGCCCCGCATCGGGCTCTCTGCTCAGCAGGGAGCCTGCTTCCCCCTCTCTCTCTGTCTGCCTTTCTGCCTACTTGTGATCTCTCTCTGTCAAATAAATAAATAAATAAATCTTAAAAAAAAATGTATGAAATTGGGGTGCCTGGGTGGTTTGGTCGGGGGAGCATGCGATTCTTGATCTCAGGGCTGTGAGTTCGAGCCTGAAGTTGGATGTAGAGATGAGTTAAAAATAAAATATTTTTAAAATATATGAAATTAAATTTAAACCATGAATTTTTAGAATAAAAACTCTATCCCTATCAACCCATTTCCTCTTGTACCGTCCCCACTATGATTTAAATATTCTATAACCACCAAGATGTGGGTTCTGTGGCCTCACAGTGCCTTTGGTCTGAATTTTATGACATTGATTTCAAGCCAGAGCCGGTGAACAGACATATCTCTGGAATCACATGTGTGAATTGCCATGGAATAAAGTTAAACTATTTTGATGTTGATTCTAACCATATGTGAGCATTTTCCATAGCTCTTCGTCAGATTTTACTATTAAAACCAAAACCAGACTGAGGGTTACTGAAGGGGAGGCAGATGGGGGAATGGGGTAATTGGTCGATGGGCATTAAGGAAGGCGTGTGATGTGATGAGCACTAGGTACTATTCAGAGCTGATGAATTATTGAACTCTACGTCTGAAATAATGATGTACTGTAAGTTGGCTAATTGAATTTGAATTAAAAAATAAAACCAAAACCATATTATTAATTTTTAAAAAATGATTACTTTACCTCTTCGGGCATTAGGTTTTTCAGGTATAAACCCTTAGTTCAGAAATTAATGCATGATGATGCCATTCAAATTTCCTGCGTCAGCATTAAGATTCTGCAGACACTTTTGGTCCCAGGAAACCTCAGAGACTAATAACACCATTTCCCACATCTTACGCCTTAACAGGAACAGTGACTAGTAGGTCACACCTTCTGTACCTCCTTCAACAGTTTATCTGTGGCCTTCTTCATATCGGTCACATTTTTTGTAGGTGTCTTGAATTTCCCATCGGTGAAACAGAGAGTGTGACGCAAATAAAACTCTCAGTTATTTGAAGTGCTTTGAACAAAATGATTAGAACGTCCTAGTATAGTGTGTGATTTTGTAAGCCGTTTGGCCAGGGGTCTCCAAACTCACTGTCCACAGGAATTCCCTAGGGAGCTTTAAAAATTTCTGGTGCTGTACCAAGGATTAAGTTGGGTTAAGTTGGGGGGTGCCGCACGCGAGTGTGGCCTGAGAATCAGCATTTTTAGAAGCTCCCCAGATGATTCTAATGTGCAACACAGTCTGCATATGTAGGCATGGCTTTTATTCTTCCTGCTGGGCTTTGCTCCCAATAACCACCAGGAGGGCACGGAACAGTGAAGCGTAGGACCCGAACCACACTAAGAGGGGCGCAGTCAAGGGGAAAGACCGATCCTACAGGGACCCCAGAATCGAACCCAAACAAATTGGAAACATGACACCATTGTAACTCGGATGTCCTCCCCACCAAGCTCACTCCGCACAGCTTTCGGCAAAGACCGGGAACTGGAGAAGCTTTTGTTCCCAAAGCAAACAATGTCTTCAGCCTCAATATAATTCCTTCTGTTTCTTTAAAGTTGGTATTAACTTGTAGGTACAATAAATACTTTGAAAACTTCTATGGGAAATGAACTAAACTGCTCTTAGGAGTCAAGGTCAGAGAGAAGGTGTGGAGTCAGGAGGAGCGGGAAGAGAAAGGCCACCCAAGAGTTGCCAAGCCAGTAAGAGGTTTGGGAAAAGGGACACTTTGGGGTGAGTGGGGGGGGTTTATTATTTTACAAACAAAATCTAGGGAGGTGGTGCCTGGGTGGCTCAATTGGATAAGCATCTGACTCTTGATTTCAGCTCAAGTTATGATCTCAGTCCTGGGATCGAGTCCTGCGTTGGGCTCTGTGCTTAGCGGGGAGTCCGCTTTAGGATTCTCTCTCCCTCTGCCCCTCCCTCCACTCTCTAAAATGAAATGAATGAATGAATGAATGAATAAAATAAAAACAAAATCCTGCTACCATGATATCCAACCCCTTTCCTCCAACTCTGCTCTAAAATCTTGAATAAGTTTTACATTCCTCATGGATGCGCTAATCCTTGTGCAAGGAGAGTATTGATTTTTGAAGAGCTCAGAGAAGAAGATAGGACATCAGAGTAGGCATCCCACAGAAAGGGGCATACAGATTTTACAGACTTGGGTTTGCCCTCATCTCCACTAAGTTCATATAGACAAATATTCAAAGGATCACTTCCTTGAAGCGATATCCCTTCTGCACTGGGCAGAAAAGTGAAAACAGAACAGGGAATTCAGGGGCAAGAAGGCTTATGGCATCAGTTCTCGAACTTGAGCTGGTACCCGAGTCGCAGGAAGGTTCGGACAAACACAGACTGCTGAGCCCGCCCGCAGAGTTTCTGATTTAGTAGATGGGGCCCAGGTCTCACAAATTCCCAAGTGTTGCTGACGGTGCTGGTCTGGGGATCTCCCTTTGGGAACCACTGCTTCATAATGCTCTCATAGAAATTCTTTCCTGCTCTGGCACTTATTATGATCTGTTCTTTAAAATTTTAACAGATTTTGAGGCTCCCGGGTGGTTCTGTCAGTTAAGCATCTGACTTCAGCTCACTTAGGTCATGATCTCGGGGTCCTGGGATCGACTCCCGCATCGGTCTCCCTGCTCAGTGAGGAGTCTGCTTCTCCTTCTCTTTCTGCCCCTCTCCCCTGCCCCTGCTCTCTCTTTCTCAAATAAATAAATAAAATCGTAAGAAAAAATTTTTAACAGGTTTTATGAGAAAGGAAGTGTCATGCTCAATGGAGTCGGGGAAATACTAGATTAAAAGAAGTTAAAAGAGCTTTCTTTTGAGAAATTGAAATAACTTACTGCCTACACATGCAACAGCCTACTATCTGCACTAGCCTGACTTTCCTGTTCCTGGAAATTCTTAACCAGAAAAATGAAACGGGAAACAGTTTTATTGTTTGTTCCAGGAACTGTCTGAAAACCCATTAATCCAAACATCAGATGATTCAATTTGCCCTCCTTGAAGTAAATATACTTTCTCAGGAAGATGGATAGCATGTAAAGATTGTTTACTCTTAATTCTCATCTCGGTGTGTCCACCATCCGAAACTATGATGTCACAAACTTGCCTCATCCTGATCAAGTTCTCCATCAAAATACCACCTTAATCCAGACGCCCAAAATCTCATAAATATCCTGCCTTTGCCCTCAACCTCCTGAGAAGCTACTAACAGTCTGTAACAATAGTGAACTCCCTTACCTTGACGAGCATTCAGCTAAGCCTGGCTTTGTCCATAGCCCACTTTGGTGGCATTTTGAACCGGGATTCAACAACCTATTGCTTTAGAAAGTTGGTAAGAGAAAAAAATCCTTATAGTTCTCCTCACTGGGATGCCTGGGTGGCTCAGTCGGTTAGATGTCTTCCTTCGGCTTGGGTAATGATCCCAGGGTCCTGGAATCAAGTCCTATGCCGGGCTCCCTGCTCAATGGGAAGCCTGCTTCTCCCTCTGCCTGCCACTCCCCCTGCTTGTGCTCCCTCCCTCTCTGTCTCGCTGACAAATAAATAAAGTCTTAAAAAAAAGAAGTTCTCACAGAAAAAAACTGTAGGTATGTGAGACGATAGATGTCTAAGCTTACTGTGGTGATCATTTCACAATATATATGCATATCAAATCGTTATGTTGTGTATCTAAAACTTAGGCAATGTTACGTGTCAGTTACATCTTGATAAAACCAGGAAAAAAAAATTGGTAACAACAACAAAACCAACCTATTGCCTTAACTTCCTTCTCTAGTTTAGTTCCCTCTTGTTACTCCCCGAGTTTTTCATAGCCTAGCAATTTGTCTGGAAAATAGTAGCCATCTAATATCACCTGAAAAAAAGATTGAAATCTTTAGTCTTTTTTAAATTTAAAAAATTTTTTTAGAGATCGTATTTATTTATTTATTATTTGAGAGACAGAGAGAGAAGGGGGGGAGCAGAGGGAGAGGGACAAGTAGTCTCCATGCTGAGCACAGAGCCCAATGCGGGGCTCGATCCCACAACCCTGAGATCACGACCTGAGCCAAAATCAAGAGCCTGACCCTTAGCTGACTTAGCCACCCAGGTGCCCCTAGTTTTTTTTTTTTTTTTTTAACTTTAAAATATTAAGTAATCTCTACCCCCAATGTGGGGCTTGAACTCACAACCCTGAGGTCGAGAGTTGCATGCTCTACTGACTGAGCCAGCCAGGTGCCCCAAACTTTTTGTCTTTAGTATGCTATTGTGCACTGTGACTTTTTAAGGGGACGCTGTGACTGTCCCAACCTCTCTATCAGTTATAGAAGGCTGTGCCTCAGGGACACCCTCTGGAGAACCCCTACCATAATTTGTCTCACAGATATCTTTTAAAAAGGTGTGGGAACTACTGATGAACACGTTGCCATTCTTATTACTAAAGGCAGTGATCTGGGTGCTGAATTTATCGATAAATTCAAGATCCTCTTCTGTGACAACCCTGATCTCAGGAGCTCTTTCCCAGTCATGGTTCCAGTATTTATCATGGACTAAATGGTGTCTCCCCTCCCCCCCAAATTAATACGTTGAAGTCTAACCCCACAACGTGACTGCATTTGGAGATAGGACTTTTAAAAAAGATCATTAAGATTACATGAGGTCAGGGGCGCCTGGATGGCTCAGTCGTTCGTTAAGCAGCTGCTTTCGGCTCAGGTCATGATCCCGGGGTCCTGGGATTGAGCCCCGCATCAGGCTCTCTGCTCAGCGGGAAGCCTGCTTCTTCCTCTCCCACTCCCCCTGCTTGTGTTCCCTCTCTCGCTGTGTGTGTGTGTGTGTCTCTCTCTCTGTCAAATAAATAAGTAAAATCTTAAAAAATATATATTAAAAAAAAAAAAGATTACATGAGGTCAGAAGTTTGGGTCCCAAATCTGATAGGACCAGTGTCTTGCCAGAGCCCTCTCTCTCTGTATATATACATGTGCAGAGGAAAGGCCCAAAGAAAGCTATGTACAAGCCCAAAAGAAAGGTCTCACCAGAAACCAACTGTGCTGGTACCTTAATCTTGACCCCCAGAACTGTGAGGAAATCAGTTTCTGTTGTTTCAGAAACCTAGTTCGTAGTATCCTGTTGTGGTAACCCAAGTTGACTAATACAGTTTTGGTTTTTTTTTAAGGCTGAACTTGGAACCACTGGGTCATGAACATGACCCCTGACCTATGGTTCAGGGAACTCTCTCTAGTTTACTTGTTCCTGACATCATAACTGTGCATTCACAATGACTGAGGGATGTAAATTTTATTGAAGGACTAGAAATGGAAGACTTACTTAAGAGTCATAGCAATTAGAAAATAGAAGGAAGAGTGCTTGGCTGGCTCAGTCAGTAGAGCATATGACTCTTGATCTCAGGTCCTTGAGTTCAAGACCTATGTTGGGTGTAGAATTTACTTAAAAAAAAAAAAATAGAAGGGCCCAGTCTTATGTTATTTAAATCTTATCACATGTTATTCTGTCTGGTACATGAAAATAATATGAAAGTAGATACTAGACTTTTTAAAATTCAGTTACTGTTTTTTTTTTTTCCCCCACTAGGCAGTTTTAATTTTGATTGCTCACATATTTTTTGGACTGATGTAATTTTTTTTTTTTTAAGATTTTACTCATTTTTTTGGCAGAAGAGAGAGAGAGATCACAAGTAGGCAGAGAGGCAGGCGGGGGGGGGGGTGGGGTGGGAGAGGGGTGGGGAAGCAGGCTCTCTGCTGAGCAGAGAGCCCAATGCGGGGCTCGATCCCAGGACACTGAGATCGTGACCTGAGCCGAAGGCAGAGACTTAACCCACTGAGCCACCCAGGCGCCGCATGGACTGATGTATTTTATGTTGCTTATTAAAGAATTTGACTGATTTTTGTCCCAGGTTCCTGGCCCAGAGCTTCTGAAACCCTTTCCTGAGTGATAGGAGTGCCTTAGTTATGCTAATGAGGTAACTCATGACGGGCCCTAGATGGCTGCAGGTTGGGGAAGTGTCACCAGGAAGACCAATCATTGGATTAGAGGGCTGGGATTTTGATATCAGCCCAACCGCCTGATCTCTAGGGAGGTCAGAGGGGCTGCATATTGAGTTCAGTTGTGTGGCCAGTGATTAAACCATCCATGCCTTCATAATGAAACCCCAATAAGAACTCTGGCCACAGAAGCTCACTGGAGCTTCCTGCTTGGTGAGCACATTGATGTGTGGAGAGGATGATGTGGCCCTGATTATACAAGAAGAGGGTGAGGAAGCTCTGTGTTCCCTCCCAGACCTCAACCTTACATGAATCCTATATAATAAATCTCTAATCATAAGTATAGCTACTTTCCTGAATTTTATGAATTGATCTAACAAATCCTCAAACCTGAGTGGGTTATGGGAACTCCCAAATCCACATACAATATAGGTCAGAAGTGCAAGTGGAACCCTGCTAGGTCTCCCGGGAACCCCACTTAGGGCTGGCACATGAAGTGAGGGCAGTCTTGCGGAGGACTGAGAGAACTGAGTTGCGGTACATCTAGTTGGTATGAATTCTTTGGGGATTTTACCAAAATATTTTAGCATGTAAATTTATTTTCTTAATCTCTTTCTCATGGTAATAATTGTTCATTTTAGAAAATACAGGCAAGGGGGGTGCCTGGCTGGCTCAGTTGGTGGAGCATGTGACTCTTGATCTCGGGATTGTGAGTTCAAGCCCCAGGTTGGGTGTAGAGATTACTTAAAAATAAAATCTTTAAAAAAAAAAAAGCACAGACAAGAGAAAGTAAAAATAACTTGTGATTCCACTCCTCCAATTGAGTTATTCCAATGTATATTCTTCCAGTCTTTTTTCTGTGTGTATGTATGTTATTTTAAAACATGAGTGCTGTCAGCAATGGACCCTTCCTTAAGGCAAGATGGAACCAAAGCTAGACACTCAGTATATTCCACCTGCAGGAGGGAGTGGCTTCTCCTGTCCTCAGTCCCTTGACAGATGCCATGGTACACCCCTCCTGCAGGCCCTTGGTTATCTAGAAGCCTTTTGGGATTAAGTGAACAGCAATGGCAGTTGGGAGACTATGCAAATGGCACTAACCATCATATGTAATGGAGCTCAGTGGAATGTTGCCATTTTTCATCCCTTAGCCAAGATGTTCCTAATAAAGGGTGGGATCTGAGAAAGGATACATTTGGCCAAACTTCAAGTGGTCATCTTGGCATTGGATGCCTTGGCAAACCAATGATCCCATCTTCACATTTATTATAAACTATTGAACCGTTACCTAAAAATATTCCCCTTCAAGGTAAATAAAATAAAACTCTGAGAATCTCTTGCCTCACAAATTCCACAATTTATTTATTTATTTATTTATTTATTTTTAAGAAAGATTTTTCTTTTTTTTTTTTTTTTTTAAGATTTTATTCATTTATTTGACAAAGAGAGAGAGCTCACAAGTAGGCAGAGAGGCAGGCAGAGAGAGAGGGGGGAAAGCTGAGCAGAGAGCCCGATGCGGGGCTCGATCCCAGGACCCTGAGATCATGACCTGAGCCAAAGGCAGAGGCTTTAACCCACTGAGTCACCCAGGCGTCCCCCCCACAATTTAAATCAAAAGTACACATCTCTACATATACTAACGCTATAATACAAGTTCTTGCCAGACTATGCCTTACTCCCTTCAGAGTTAAGATATTTCTAATTGTAACTAAGGAATACATTTCACTATTTGTCATATGCAATGCAGGGCTCTTGGGAAAGGCATTTGATAACAAATGTTTGTTTTTTAAGCCACTGAGTTAAAAAATGGCTTATTGTAAAGCAAAAACTAACTAACATACAATGGGAGTCTAACTTTAGTACCACCACTTTGGAAAGCATTGAGACAATATGTAGTGAAATTAAAGAGCCATGTATTTAGTGTCCCACAATTCAGATTTTAAATATATACCTTGGAGAAAATGTCACAAATATGCCCACAGAGGTATGCACGAGAATGTTCACTGCAGCCTTGCACATGTCATAGGGAAAAAATTGGAAAAATCCAAGTGACTCATCAAAAGAAGACAAATGTCTATTACAGTGTATTCATATAATGGAATACTATGTCCCAATTGGAAGGAATGAGCTAGAGCTACATGATACAAAATGAATGGATCTTGAAAATAAAATGTTGAGTGTTAATTTTTTTTTTTTAAAGATTTCATTCATTTATTTGACAGAAAGAGAGAGATCACAAGTAGGCAGAGAGGCAGGCAGAGAGAGGGGGGGAAGCAGGCTCCCCGCTGAGCAGAGAGCCTGATGCGGGGCTCTATCCCAGGACCCTGAGATCATGACCTGAGCCGAAGGCAGAGGCTTTAACCCACTGAGCCACCCAGGCGCCCCGAGTGTTAATTTTTAAAAGTTACCTTTTAGGAGATGAGGATGGTAGTAGAAGAAAAATACTGTTGAGGGGCGCCCGAGTGGGTTAAAGCCTCTGCCTTCGGCTCAGGTCATGATCTCAGGGTCCTGGGATCGAGCCCCGCATTGGGCTCTCTGCTCAGCGGGGAGCCTGCTTCCCCCTCTCTCTCTGCCTGCCTCTCTGCCTACTTGTGATCTCTCTCTCTCTGTCAAATAAATAAAATCTTAAAAAAGAAAGAGAAAAAAATACTGTTGAAGAAGAGCACAAAGATCATTCAGTTGGATCTGTGATGTGTTATTTCTTTAAAATAATGAAAGCAAGTATGTCAAAATATTAACATTTTCAGAATTCTGTTTATTTTTATATATTTGAAATCACTCACAAAAAAACTAATAACTTTATATGTTTCTAATTCATCCACAAAAATTGAGTAACTGCTTAATATTCCAGCTTCAGGAGCTAACATTTCTTAAAGTAATCCTTTAATTTTTGTTATCTAGGACATTTATAATTTCTCACGTGCTTAAAGAAGGCTGTCATGAACCTCTCTGTGCGACACTGATTATTTCCATATGACTTATTCTCAGAAGTATAATTGGTGGGTCAAAGTGTAAAATTTCCAATACTTGTTTTTAAGTTTTCCTTCAGAAAGGAAGACCAATTTATACTACTGCTTGCAGTGCATGACTTGTTTTATCAACACCAACTAATACAGTTGGTAATTTCTCTTTGCCGATCTGAGAGTTATGACTGGTGTTTGACTTTGCATTCTTTTGATGATGGTGATGGTGTATTAGTTTGCTAGGACAACCCCGACAAAGTACCACAGGATAGGGGGCTTAAACAACAGAAAATTATTTTTTCACGATTATGGAGGCTGAAAGTCTGAGACCAAGGTGTTAGCAGAGTTGGTTTCTTCCAAGGTTTCTCTCCTTGCCATGTGGATGGCTTTGTTCTGCCTGTGTCTTCATGTGGTTTTCCCTCTGTGTGTATCTGTTCAAATTTTGTCATATAATGACACCAGTCTTATTGGATTAGGGCTTACTCTAATGACATCGTTTTAATTTAATTACCTCGTTAATGACCTTATCCCCCGAAAGTCATATTCTGAGAAATCGAGGGTTACAAGTTCAACATATGAATTTGGGGATGGCGCCATTCAGCCCAGAACAGACTGTGAACATTTTTTCATAAATGTATTATCCAACTGAATTTTTCTCTAGCAAAATTTCGTCTTCGTGTCCTTTGCTTTTTTTTTTTTTTTTTTTAGTAAGCTCTGTGCCCAGTGTGGGGCTTGAACTCGTGATCTTGATGATGAGTGGGCAGAAGGGTAGCTGAGGACAAAGCACAAGCTGACACCCCACAATCCCCGCCCCCTCCTCCCAGGTGGGGTCTCCGTGACATTCCTCAGGCACTCCTGGCTGCCCTGAAGCTAAGGGAAGGGAAAAGCAAATGGTTAATTTATAGAGATCAGAGTCCTGCAAGACACAGTCTCCCTCAGTTTACAGCTGTCATAGTGATTTACAAGAAAAAAGCATTCTTATCAATAACCTAACTTCCAGAAGGGAACTCCCAACTGTCTTAATGTTAATGCTTTAAGAGAGGGGAAAACAACCTTAACTTGACAATGGCAAGGCCTAGGTCCTCTTTAGCATACAGAAATTCTTTTGAAAACCTCCCTTTTTCCTTACCCCCAATTCTCAAGTATATAATCAGTCACCCCTCACAAAGTTGGTGCAGCAACTCTTTCTGCCCACAGGTCCTGTGCTTTAATAAGCCACCGTTTTGCACCGAAGGTGCCTCAAGAATTCCTTTTTGCCCATTGGCTCTGGACCTCACCCCACCAAACTCCTCCTGCATTCAAAACTACATCACTGAGACCAAGACTCACATACTCTACTGACCGAGGCAATGAGGCGTCTCCTTTGCTTTTTTTTATTGTATCTTCTTATTGGGACTTTTGCTTATTGTTTTATAAGAATTTATTATATGTTAGACTACTTGTCATAAAATTTGTATATTATTAAAAAATATTAAAGAAGACAATTTAGGTGATACAAACCACCTTTTTTAGCACTTCATGAAGTAGAGTCTTTTAGAGAACTGCAGAATAAAGCAGAAGGCAGGATGTGTTTAGGGGATAAAGAATAAAGAGCAAGGAAGAGAAAAATTAAATGTCTAATTGGCTGGGGCCATGTAGTCAACCTTGTTTAGAATGAGAAGGAACAGGAAGTAAGTATAGAGTACAAAGTTGGTTTGGCATTTGGGAATTGGCTTCCTGCCTTTACTCTTTTTCTGATCCATCCAAGTATTAACAGGAAAATGAAAGGTATTTAAGTCTTAATTTGCTGACACTCTGGGCAGGAGCCACTCCCTCAATCTTGGGCCAAGAAAGTTCCTTCAATGAAAGTGTTTTTCCCAGTTTGTCAGTGGTTATTTAGTTGAAAGGTGATAAGGATTTTGTTTTCGTGCAGAAGTTTTATGTAGTCAAATGAAACAATGTTTTCCTTTATAGTTTTCGGCATTGAGGGTCCCAGAGAGTTTTACGAATATCTAAATACTCATACAAACTAAGAAATTTTACCTATAATTTACAGATAAGTTTTACCTATAATTTACATTACTTTTGCCATATGTTTTTTACATGTAAACACTTAACATTTTTTTACATTTAAATTCTTAATCCAGATAGAATTCATTTAGTGTATGTTATAAAGTATACAGTTAATTTCATTTTTTCCTAAATATTTAGCTAGTTGCCTACACTTGATAGCCCATACTTTGGGTAAACAGTATTTTAAAAATAAAATTACTGTCTCTTATTAGCCTTTTGGTAATGTTTTTCATGTGAACTTTTGTGGTGGCTCAATGAACATTTTTTTACTGAAAATTCTAGAAAAGTACATTTGATTGTTGATTTGTCAAAATTTGTCAACTTGTAGGTCGGCTGATTTCACTTTTACTGTTTTCTGAGGTAGGATAAATGAATCATGTTTGCCTTAACACTAAATGTAACTGTTGGCCTTTCCACTTTGAATCGGGTAAAAAAAAGATTTAGCTACCTATCGCCCAGTTCTATATTACTCAGAGCACTCTGCAGCATACAAATGCTTTATTTTACAGGTTCTCTTCAGCTTTTGAAAAAAAAAAAAAACAGCCATTTGAAGTATTGAAGTACTGGATACTTTTCATAACACTCAACAAGATAGCAGAGGCCGTTTTTTGTCTTATCAGTGAGGATGGATGTTCATTTAACAAGAATGGGAAAGCAGCCTAGTTTGTTCCTTCCCCCACCCCTGGTGACTCCTTAGAAACCATCACAGTTCAGAAAATGTTTATGTAGTCAGCTGCCGTTACCTTCCATTCAAAGATAAACCACACTTTGGAATCTGTATCACCTTGTGCCAAATGCAAGGTAGAAATGAATATGTCAAAAGATAGTTCTGAGAAGATAAATTTCACTGTGAATCAGCTTGGTTAGGTTTGAGCAAAAACAAATCTTTGATCAAACTGTTTCAGAAACAAAGAAACAAAAATATCCTATCTCAATAAACTCCTTGCCATTCCACATTGGAAAGTTTAACCATAGTGTCTCACTGACTCATTTCTGTGGATTTCATGCAACTGTGTTATAGCTTCTGCTATTCTTAGGAGAGTTGTGGAATACCCATCTCACAGAGGCGTGACAAAAAAAATAGGAGCATTACCCGTTCCTTTCTTGTTGCAGATATGCAAGAAACATGCTAGTTTGGGGAGACAAATCTAATGATTCTTTTATTCATTAAGTTCTTTTGGGGGGGTACCTGGCTGGCTCAGTTGGTAGAGCATGTAACTTTTGACTTGGGGTTGTGGGTTCAAGCCCCATGTTGGGTATGGAACCTACTTAAAAAAAGAGAAAGAGAGAGAGATTTTTGAAACTGGTAATTGTGATGACTTGGAAAAAGGAAAATTTGGTGGTAGCTAAAGGCCAGAGGGCAGTGGTAATAGTGGAAACTTACTTTTCACTCTATATAATTTATACCTTTCCAATTTTATACCATGTGCATGTATCACATATTCAAACAAATTAGTTCTTTTAAGTGTTATTTCTAAACAGTACTTTTTAATTTTTTTTCCTAAACAGTACTTATTATGTTAGGCCTCAATTACATTTGGGATATATGCAGGTGAGAGCGTAACAGTACAATATGGACCACTGCTCCAGATAGAAACAATTGATTTACATTTTAAACAATTTACACTTTAAACTATTAATTTATCTATTTTTGTTTCATTCGTTCAGTCAACAAATATTTAAGTAACAACCCTGTGCCATGGGGACACTTGGGTGGCTCAGTTGTTAAGCATCTGCCTTTGGCTCAGGTCATGATCCCAGGGTCCTTGGATCAAGCACACCCGCCCCCCCACCCCTCGCATCAGGCTCCCCGCTCAGCAGGAAGCCTGCTTCTCCCTCTCCCCCTCCCCATGCTTGTGTTCCCTCTCTCACTGTGTCTTTCTCTGTCAAATAAATAAAATTTTTAAACACATACACACACACACACACACACACCTGTGCCAGGCATTAGCCAATAATTATGTAAGTCAGATGGTGAAGATCATGCAGGGCTAGAAGGGATTATGCACAGAGAGTGAAAAGAAAGATTGCTGGGGTTGTGCAGATTAAGTAGGAACCCACAAAATAGTCACACATGTGAATAGTGTGTGAAATTTTTTATAACCTTGCTGAGTTGCAATGAGTCGCTGGGAAAATACACTGTGATGAGCACAGAGGTGCGTGAACAAGGATGAGGATGCATTTTGTCGAATATCCATCACACTTGACAGCCTCCGAGATGGCCTTTTTCATCCACATGCTACTTTTGCCGTCTCCATGAACGATAACCCCTGCCTTATAGTTTGAAGAGGGAGCTGAGAGAAAATTCCTTTTATTTTACTTGTCGTTATTAAGGCAAAGAATTTTAGAAATGTCATAGTGGGAGAAGATAGACTGAGGCATCATAAACATTTTAAGGGTTTACTTGAGCAAAAATCAATTCGAATCAGGCAGCATCCAGGCTTGCAGATGGAAAGCTCTGAGGAACAATATGAAACGAAAGACTTTTATAGACAGAAAGGAGGAGGAACAAAAAGTTATATTGGACAAAAGGTTGGTTATTGCAAGGTCGCCGTCCTTTAGGGGATGGCAAGGGTTTATCAGGCAGTTGACCTGACTAGTGCTCATCAGGTGATTCCTGATTGACTGGTTTAAGATCCTATTTCTTTGAGAGCCAAAATTAGAATTAAATGAAGTCTTGGTTTTGTGACACAGGGTTTAGCATAAGTGACTTCATTTGGGGCCTCTTGGCTTGCTTAACACTAGCTAACTGTAGGGCACCTGGGTGGCTCAGTCAGTTAAGCGTTTGCCTTTGACTCAGGTCATGGTCCCAGGGTTCTGGGATCGAGTCCTGTATCAGAGGATCTGGGAGCCTGCTTCTCCCTCTGCCTCTCTCTCTCTCTCTCTCTCATGAATAAATAAATAAAATCTTTTTAAAAAATTAAAAAAAATAAAAAAACAATAGCTAACTATAAATGATTCCAAAGAAAATAATTTCTTACCTTGTTGTTTAAACATAAGGCAAATAAAGGAAAAACTCATGACCACATGTGGTTCATACCTTCTTTCTTTTTTTTTTATCAACATATAATGTATTATTTGTTTCAGGGGTACAGCTCTGTGACTCATCAATCTTACACAAGTGTGGTTCATACCTTCTTAATTGCTAAGTATCCAAAAGAAGCATTCTCATTCTCCTGAAAACTAAAAAGTCTTAATAGTGTCCACATTACAATGTAAGCAAACAGAAAGGAAGGCCTGCAAGGCTTGTTTGAGTTAAATATGAGGTAGCTGGGATGGCTTGAATCCCCTCTTATTGCCCGGATGGAGGAGAGCAAACATGGGACCGGAACTCGAAACATTGAATAACAATGATTTGAGGGCAGAGACGAGGAACTCACAATGGAAGGACACACAGGAAATCCCAGGGGGTTTTGTTTTGTTTTGTTTCTTTGTTTTGAAGAGGGTGGAGAGAAATACTTTAGCACAATATTAAATTATTCTTTGTATCTATTTACCTTACTCGTTAACCATTAAGAGTTTACCTTCTACTATTCGTTTTCAAAACCAAGACGTGTTTCCATTTCGTTAAATAATGCTCAATTTTCTAAGCAAAGCCCCAAGGTTATGAATGAAATTTGACCACTTTCTTTTCACATTTTTAATAAAACTTATTGAGAAATTTAGATCAGTTAAGTAAACTTTTTAGAATGTAGGCAAATTTTACATCAAAA
>CM052892.1:65701057-65772294 GCA_028534135.1 Potos flavus
AAAAAAAAAAAAAATTAAAACAGGACACAGGTTTCCTTTTGTAAAGGAAATACATATTTCTAAAAAATATTTCCATTTGTAAAGATGTCTCTCTCTCCTATGCTAGGAAGAGGAGGAATTTTAACAACTCTTACCAATGGGAAGCCATCTATGTAACAAGCCTTATTAAACAACCCTAGTTTGGGGCTCACTAAAACAGCAGGGTCCTAATCATAGGACCACAGAATGCTTCCCTGCCCTTTGCACCTTACCACCACATTACTAAAGGCCCATTTACAGCAGTTTCTTTTATTCAGTGTATCATGTCTGACTTTCAGCAAAAAAAATTACAAGGTATGCCAATGGTGAAAAAACACAGCTTGAAGAGATAGAGCAGGTATTAGAACCAGACCCAGATATGGCAGGGATGTTAGAATTATCAGAAAGTGAACTTCAAACAACGAAGATTAATATGTAAGGGCTCTAATGGAAAAAGCAGACAGCATGCAAGGAAAGGTATGCAATGTAATTAGAGAGATAGGAATTCTAAGAAAGAATTAAGAAGAAATGCTAGAGCTAAAAAAAAAAAAAAAAATCTGTAGCAGAAATGAATGCTTTTGATGGGCTGAGGAAAGACTCTCTGAGCTTGAAGATATGTCTATACAGCCTTCCTAAGCTGAAAAACAAAGAGAAAAGAGGATGGAAAAAATTGAAACAGAACATCCAGTAACAATGGGACAACCAGAAAAGATGTAACCTATGCAGAATGGGATTACCAGAGGAGAAGAGAGGAATAGCAGAAATATTTGAAGCAATAATGACTGAGAAGTTTCCCAGATTAATGTCAGACACCAAACCACAGGGAGCTCAGAGAACACCACGCAAGGTAAATGTCAAGAGAACTATGCCTAAGCATATCATATTCAAACTGCAAAAAAGACCAAAAAAAAAAAAAAAAAAAATTAAAAGAAGCCTGGGAAAAAATCACCTTACCTCTAGAGAAGCAAAAGTAAGCACTCCATTCAACTTCTCGGAAACCACACAAGTTAAAAGAGAGTGGAGTGAAATATTTAAAGTGTCTAAAGGGAAAAACCACCAACCTAGAATTCTGTATCCTGTAAAATTATCCTTCAAAAGTGTAGGAGAAATAAAGACTGTCAGACACATAAATGCTGAAGAAATGTGTTGTCAGTAGCTCTGCCTTGCAAGAAATATTACAAGAAGTTCTTAAAGAGAAGGAAAATGATATATGCCAGAAACTTGGATATGCATAGAAAAGAAAAAGCGTTTCCTCAGAAACCACACAAGTTAAAAGAGTGGAGTGAGATATTTAAAGTGTCAAAAGGAAAAAAAACACCAATAGAGGAAGAATAAGTAAAGTAAGTAAAGTAAAATAAAAAGTAAAGACTTTGATTCTTCTTATTCTTTTTATTTATTTTAAGATTTTATTTTTAAGTAATCTCTACACCCAATGTGGGGCTTGAACTCATAACCCTGAGATCAAGAGTCACATGCTTTACCGACTGAGCCAGCCAGGTGCCTCTTATTTTTCTTATTCTTAATTGATCAAACAAATAATTGTTCAAAATATAGCAGCAATGTATTTGATCATATATATATGTGTGTGTGTGTGTGTGTGTGTGTACACACACTTATGGATGAAAGAGCAGAGCAAGGCTAACTCCATTAAGGAATGCGGAACCCCTAACCGCCAAAGACTGTAAACCCCGCCTTTAGCCCGCCAAACTCGCGTGCCAATTCTGACCAGAGTGATAGGCTAGTTCAAACAGCTACTTTAGGATAAATCGTTACTCAATTGGCCATCTGCGTGTGTGTTACAATCTTATTGGCCGCTGTGTGCTTGTTACAAACTCATTGGCCACCGGCCCCTATAAAACTGCTGCGCCTCCTGAAACTCGCTCTCTTTCTCCACATCACGTCGCTGCGTCGGTGAGTGTGGGAGGTTGAGCTCCAGCTAGCTCTAATAAAGGCTCTTTGCTTTTGCATCGGACTCGGCTCCCTGGTGGTCTTTGGGGATCTAAAAATCTGGGCATAACAATGGACAAGTGAAATTGTTGTCAAAAACTAACCTATATTTTGTTTAGAAGAAACCCACTTTAAATATAAAGACAACATATCAATTAATAGTAAAAGAATATAGAAATAGATACCATGCTAACACTAAGCAGACGAGAGTGGGAGTAGCTATATTAATTCCAGACAAAGCAGACTCTAGAGCAAGGAAGATTATCAGGAAGAAAGACAAGTATTACGTAATGATGAAGGGGTCGATCATCCAAAAAGATAGAACAATCCCTAATGCATATGTACTCACAAAAAGGCATGAAAATACGCGAGGCAAAAACGGATAAAACTTTAAGGTGATATGAATGAACCTACTTTTATGCTTGAAGACTTCAACAGCCATCTATCAGCGACAGATCGAGCACGCAGAAAATCAGTAAGGGCATGGCTGGACTCCATTGCACCAGCAATGAACCGGAATAACTGACGTCTACGGACTACTTCGGTCCACAAGAGCAGAATGCACAACTTCCTCCGACTCCCATGGAACATGCACCAACAAGAACCACATTCTGGTCATAAAATACATCTTAACAAATGTAGAAGAAAAGGCTACATCTGTATGACTCCAGCTATGTGACGTCTGGAAATGGCAACACTATGGCGATAGTAAAACGATCAGTGTTTGCTGGGGGTGGGAGGAAGGGAGGGATGAGTAGGCAGAGCAGAGAGGACTTTTAGGTCAGTGGGAGTATCCTGTATGAATATGACAATGATGGATATATATCATTTTGCACTTGTCAAAAATGCATAGAATGTACCACATCCGGAACGAACCCTAATGCAACCAGGAACTTTGTGGGGAAATGATGCTGACGTGGGTTCATCCGTTGTAACAAATGGGCCATTCTGGTGAAGGATGTTGATAGTGGAGGGAGTTGTGTGTGGGGCCTCTCCGCACCCTCTGTACTTTCTGCTCGTTTTTGCTGTGAACGTGAAACTGCTCTAAAAAACAAAGTCTATTTATTTTTTTAAAAATATTTACTTATTCATTTGAGAGAGAGAGAGGCTCAGCATGGAGCCCAAATCGGGGCTTGATCTCACGAGCCTGAAATCACAACTTGAGCCAAAACCAAGAGTCAGACGATTAACTTACTGTGCCACCCAGGCATCCCCAAAACAAAGTCTATTTATTTATTTAAGATTTGTTTGTTTGTTTATTTATTTATTTATTTGTCAGAGAGAGTGCACAAGCATGGGGAGTAGCAGACAGAGGGAGAAGCAGACTCCCCGCTGAGCAGGGAGCCGTATTCGAGACTCCATCCCAGGACCCTGGGATCACGACCCTAGCCGAAGGCAGACGCTTAAGCGATTGAGCCACCCAGGCGCCCCAACAAAGTCTATTTAAAAGAAAAAACAACATTGACAAAACAGCTCTTTGGCCATTAACTATTGGGCTATGCATTCCAACAGAATAAAACACCCCCCTTTTATGACTTAAAACAATTCATTATCGCTCATGATTCTGTGGGTTGGCTGGGGCTCAGTTTGGTCTTTCTTCTTCTGGGAGCTCATTTGGGGGAGGAAATGTCCAAGATACTTCAGGCCTCTCTCCTTCTGGCTCTCTGGCAGGGTGGCTGGACTCCCTCCACAGTGCCCAGCTCCCGGGAGAGCACTGACAGCAGATGAAGTGTCTTTGGAGCCGGTCTATGAGGTTACACAGTGTCACTTCTGCCCGATTCTATCAGGCAACATTATAGGTCTGGGCCAGTTATGGGGGGACGGGGAATGGTTCCATCTTTCAATGGAAGGAGTGGCAAAGGATTTGTGGACATTTTTAACATGCCACACTATATTTTATTCAACCAGTGACAACTTTTCAATCTAAAGCACTCTCTGTATATATATATATATATAAAAGATTTTATTTATTTATTTTTAAGATTTTATTTATTTATTTGACAGAGAGAGAGATCACAAGCAGGCAGAGAGAGAGGCGGAAGCAGGCTCCCAACTGAGCAGAGAGCCCGACTCGGGGCTCCATCCCAGGACCCTGAATCATGACCTGAGCCGAAGGTAGATGCTTAACCTACTGAACCACCCAGGTGTCCCACTTTTTTTTTTTTCCTCCTCAAAATACAGCTGTAGTCCAGACTGAAAACAACTCTAGAGAACTTTTCTGTGCAGCTGTTATTTTGTATACTGGATAGAATAAAATGGTAGAGCCTAAAATTGTATATTTCAATTGTGAAAAAGAAAAAAGGAAACATCAGTAATTGTAGAGACAAACCAAAACGATTAAATATATAATTCCTTTCAGTACCATGGGTACTTTTGCCATGGCTGTCATGTGGCAGAGGTCTCACGAGGGTGAGAGAACACGGGATAGGAGGTCTCACCACAGCTGAAGAATGGCAAATTTTTTGGATGAGTACATCCTGCCTTACAAGGAGAAGTGGAAATTTACATCCAGACCCTGAAACGTATTTACTAATTATTGTGAAAATATTCCAGGGCCCTAAGAATAAGAAGTGTTTCTTATCGTCTTCTCAAAAATTTTTGGCATATCTTTTGGTTCTATTTCATCATCGTACCAAATACATAATTTCAAATGTTTTGTTGACGGGAAAGGAGTCTCCATTCTTTCACTGCCTAATTCTGGCTTCTTTTCTCCACCTCAGACTTCTTAATGAAAAATAGATTCAAAGGAAGCTTCAAAAATCATAACTTAAGTCTTTCCATTGCTCTAGGAAGTGGCCAGTTTTCAAATTAGAACAATCTATTACCAGATCCTTCTGCGACAGAGGAGACATCGCCACGGTCATGACTCACCGAGGAACCAAGTCCAAGAGCGTGAAGCAGTGAGTGTGCCAAACTCTTCTACGGCGTATGGAATTCTCCAGTGCGTAGTGCAGTTCCTTAACTTGAATTTTTTTGTTTGCATTTTTCATGGCAAACGTCTGCCAAGGGAAAAACAAAGTGGTAACCTGCCACCTTGTGGATGCATAAGGAATGGAACTATTCTAGTTTTTGGTTTGGGTTTTTTTTTTTCCTCACGGGGAGAATTTAACATGGTATTTGTCCCAATTACAGAGGGAATAATTATTCACTGAGAAAAATACAGGAAAATCATAAAGAACAGTGGATACTCAAATCTGAGTGGATTGCATGAAAAAAACATGAGTAATCATCCCAATCTTGATTTGGAGTGTACCTTATGGAAGCAGCATAGTGAGTGAAGGAGTGAATTTTTCTAAATCTGATTTTTCCGGTCAGCTGTTGGCCTCCAGGCCTGGCCTGACATTAGCATATGACCCTCCTGAAATATTATTCATGTCTCATTTGGCTAGAAGATAAAATTATGTTTATGGCCCAAAGAGGTATAAAAATTATTCATTAGTACTATTGATAACTGTCCATTTCCACCTGAAGGGTGTATTTTATTTTATTTTATTTTATTTTATTTTATTTTATTTTATTTTAGAGAGAGCAGGGGGAGGGGCAGAGGGAGATAAAGAATCTGAAGCAGACTCCCCACTGAGCTTGCAGCCTATAAAGGTGGGGGGGGGGGGCAGGGCTCAATCTCACAACCCTGAGATCCTGACCTGAGCCAAAACCAAGACTCAGATGCTCATCCAACTGAGCCACCCAGGTGCCCCGAGGGGTGTATTTATTAATCAAATAAACAAACATTTCGTTATGGGTTGTTATGGGATAGATGGGTCTAGAAGACCAGGAGACGAGTTAATTCTCCCAGAAAGGGTGATCTTAGGTCCACTGTTGAAGACTGAATTCTGGACTGGATGGCTTTCTGGTATTTCATAGATTCTTCACATTCTTTTGGGTTTATCAAGTCCCAGGGTCATGTGGTCTCAGTTTCCCTTTCTGCAAAATGGTAGGCCAGATTGGTAATTTGCAAACTGTGTACTTCTAGAGGTTTTGAAATGTTTGATCCAGATTTCCATATAAATATATATTTTATCAATCTCCTTTCCACAGTATTATTTAAAAATTTTCTGAATTGGTCATGTTACAAAAGCATTTATAGGGATATGATCCCAAGTTGAATGTGTTTGAGGCTGTGAACACGTTAGTGTGCCCTTCGGGAGGAAATTTATACCAGACAAAGGAAATTTTCCAAGCTCGAACTCCAAAATATATTTGAGGCAATAAAATATCACTTTTCCTTCTTTTTCATAGAGGGATTCCATGTGAGATTTTACATGTCTGTTTTTCACGGGGGGAATTCTGAAGATACTGTACCCCTCAGCCAGCTCCTTTGTACTGTGGTCTGTTTATAATAAATTCTCTACCAGAGACCAACAGGTGATCTTAAGAGGATAGCTAATACCGAAGCCTTACTGTGCATGAGACACTGATTTAGTGGCTTTTCACACATTAACTCTTAAGTCTTTTCATTGCTCTATGAAGTGGCCAGTGTTATTACTCCCATCTTACAGTCCGGAACTGGGGTACAGAGAGGTGAATTGAGGTGCCTAAAGAAGTGGTAAAGCGGGGCGCCTGGGTGGCTCAGTGGGTTAAAGCCTCTGCCTTCGGCTCAGGTCATGATCTCAGGGTCCTGGGATCGAGCCCCACATTGGGCTCTCTGCTCAGCAGGGAGCCTGCTTTACCTATCTCTCTGCCTGCCTCTCTGCCTACTTGTGATCTCTCTCTCTGTGTCAAATAAATAAATAAAATCTTAAAAAAAAAAAAAAAAAGAAGTGGTAAAGCTGAGGTCCCCCTTTACCTATGCCAGATGTCCATCACCTTGCATAGAATCTTCCTGCCCTGGTGTGCAGAGTACACGTTCCTGCCTCAGGAAGCGGACCAGTGCAGCTTGCCCCAGCTTGACACCATTCCTTACTCCTCCCTGTTTGGCCAATTCACAGCCATCCTGAGGGTCCAGCTCAAGGCTTACCTCTGGAAAGCACATTCCAGTTTGCCTGATTCGTGGGGCTCCCCCACCTCTCTGGTCCACTGTAGCATTCGTTCATCCTAGGAAGCTTGTTTGTGCAAAGGCCCAGAAGTGTGTTACAGGACCTGCAAAAGTTCGGGAGAGGCATGAAGGCAGAAGCAGGGGAGGGAGGGAGAATGGTTTTGTTTAGACTGACCCTAGAGTAATGAGAAGCATGGAAGGCCATTGGTATGGCTTGATCAGAATGGCATTTGAGAAAGGTCACTGCACCTCAAATAACTGATTGGGGTTGACTGGGGTCAAATCTAAGGCTTAGGGGAATGGAAAAGAGGTGGCATGTAGTGGGTAGGTGAGAGGGGGTGACCTGGATTCAGCAGGTGCGAGGGAGAAAGATGGGTCAGGGGACACTTGGTGACTGCTTAGATGTGGAGGCTGTGACCTCTGATGTCAGACTTAAAGGTCAGCAGTTTTTAGATGCATTTCTTAAACATAGACTTTATTTTTTTAGAGCAGTTTTAGGGTTTCAAAAAATGAATGGAAAGCAGAGAGAGTTCCCCCTATATGGCCCTTTCTTCACCTCCTCCTTGTCCTGCAGTTTCCCCTATTTTTAACATCTTGCGTTAGTGTGGGGCCTTTGTTATCACTGATAAGGCAATATTGATAAATCATCATTAACTAAAGTTCGTGGTTTACCTTAGGGCTCACTCTTCAAGCTGTAGCATTCTATGCGTTTTGACACATACATAACGTCACGTAGCCATCATTACAGTGACAAAGAGTTTCGCTGCCCTAAGAATCCTCTGTGGCTCTGCCTACTTCTTGCTCCCTTCCTCCTAACCCCTGGCAACCACTGCTCTTTTTACTGTCTCCAAAGTTTAGCCCCCACCAGAAAGACATATAATTGGAATCATGTCATACATAGACTTTCAAGGTTGGCTGGTTTCACTTAGTATAATATGCATTTAAAGTTCTTCCATGTCTTTTCATGGCTTGATCCTTTTTATTGCTGAATAACTTCACGGTTATCTGGATATACCACAAGTTATTTATGCATTTACCTACTGAAGGACATCTTGGTTGCTTCCAAGTTTTGGCAAGCCGGAGCGGGTTTTTGTGTGAACATGTTTCTAACTCCTTTGGGTAAATACCAAGGAGCATGACTGCTGGCTCCTATAGTGGTTTTGTAAGAAACTGCCCAACTGTCTTCCAAAATGTATCATCTTGCATTCCTACCTGCATGAATGAGAGTTCCTGTTGCTCCACATCCTCGCTAGCATTTGACGTTGTCGGTGTTCTGGATTTCGGCCATTCTTATGCATGTGTAGTGGTAGCTTATTATTTTTTTGTTTTTTAAGTTTTATTTATTTAAGTAATCTCTATCCCTAACATGGGGCTCAAAATCACAACCCCGAGATCAAGAGTCACATGCTCTTCTGACTGAGCCAGCCAGGCGCCCAGTATCTTATTGTTTTAATTTGTAATTCCCTGACACACAATGTGGCACATCTTTCATACACTTATAAGTCATCTTGATATCTTCTTTGGTGAGGTGTCTGTTCAGATCGTTGATCACATTTTAATTGAGTTGTTTGTTTACTTATTGTCAAATAAGTAAAAAGGTGAAGCAGGACAACATAGGAGAGGCTGTCTGCAAGGAGGCAGTGGGTAGGGGGCTGCATTTAAAGGGGGAAGGAGAGGAGGTGGGGTGACATAGGGAATTTTCCCTTTTTTGATAACTGTGCCTGGTTGTAAGTAGTCCATTGGTCAGTTAAGCCTGTGGATATTTTGAGGTTTCCTGATGGGCCTGTCTGGATCCTGCCAGGTGGCTGCTGTGGGCCCTTTCTACATTCCATCCTTCAAGCCTACTAGCCTAAAAGCAGCCTCTACACAGAGGTCTGATTTAAGCAGTAAAGTACTTTAGGGATAAAACTCAGAATGGTAGATTGAAGGGAACCCTTGAGAGGCTATTTTATTTTAAAGTGACAGGGGAGCCATTGAGGGTTATTGAGCAGGAGTGGAAAAGGATCAGGCTGCTGCCTTCCATAGCCTATGCTGACTACACAGTAATTATGCATAGTCATTGAAATGTCAACAGGGTTAAAAAAAAAAAACAAAAAATTGGGGCCTAAATGCTCCATCTTAGGAATTCTGTAACTCCCCTTTCACTCTTTATAAATTGGGGTTCTTTCCTCCAAAACTGATGTGAGGATTATATGAGATAGTATGTAAAGTACCTAGCATTATCTCATTTAATTCTCAAAACCACCCTTCCTCATTTATTTCTCACGACTCATTTAATTATTTTATTTCATTTAATTCCCATACCTCCTTGGAACTCTGGGGTGTGGAGGACTAGTACACAGGGCTGCTTTATCAGGCTCTCACCTCCAGGCTTTTCTTATTTGGTGTATCACTGAAGACAACCATGATGATGATAATTTTTACAACAAACAGGCAATTTGTTAAGTGCTGTACATGCATCAGCTCGCTTAAATCCCACAAAATTATTAATATTCCCATTTAGTCGATATGGACACTGAGATTCAGACAATGTACTTTGCCCAAGGTCACCTGGCAATTAAATGAGGCAAGGCTTGTATTCAAACCCTGGCTTATCTAGCTCTACGACCTATGCTCTTAACCATTAACTATACAAGAGCCTTTTCTGTGAGGTCTGCTCCCTGGGCAGCCTTCCAAGCACTTTGTCAGGCCTTCTATTGGAATATTGACAGCAGAGCACTGGAATCAGGCTCACCAGTCAGTCTCTTCCACTAGACTGAGTCTCTGAGGGCCGAGAACTTGTCTTAGTCCCCCTGGCCCCCCCAGCACCTTGCAGTGTGCTTGGCGCACACTGGGTTCCTAATTCGTTCTTACTGCAAATACTTATGGAGTGTTTGCTGTGAACCATGTGCTACACTAGTCTTAGGGAAATATGACAGTCCTGCCAACAAAGACCCCCTCAGTACCAATGGAGAGAGAATATAATTTTAACATTGGGTAAGCATTATCATAGATACATACACATAAGGTACAAGTGACTGCTAAGTCTGGACAGGATTTCACACAGATTCATAGAGAAAAGCAAAGAGAACAATTAAAACTTCCTTCTCAAGAGCAAGAGGATGCACCTTGTGACTGACCCTTGTATTTCTTGTGAGCAAGAAATTTCCCTTGAGCTGCTTCCCTACGTAATGTTTACAGCTCCAAGGGTTAGAAGGCCCACAAATTGGCATTGCAGTACAGAGGACGCCTTTTTTTGGGTTTACTAAATCCTCAAGGTAACACCTCCCAGAGGGAGGGTTAGGTAGGCAGCTGCACCCCTCCTGAATGAAAACTGCATTACTGCAACCTTGCGCTAGTCGCCGGGGTTGCCGCGTTAGACTAGGACTTGCTTCCTCGGCGCTTACATTCCGATAGGACTTCAGACCGCAGTCAGGTGGTCTGGGGGAGAAGAGGGCCATTTCCCGAAGATAGTTAAAACCTCTACGAAGCGGTGATCTTGAGCTGGAATTCTGGAACTTGAATAAATGTATAAAGAACGAATGAATGACGAATGACCATCGAGCTCGCGGTTGCCAAGAAGCTAAAGAACGTCTCTGACGTCAGAATCGTAATAAAAAGGAGGAAGGGAAAAGAAACACCCAGGATGGTCGGAGAACGGTATTTTCACAGCAACCAATTGAAAGACGAATTCCTGCCACAGCTTCCAGCGCCAGGGGCCGGGGAAGCCCAGGAGGGGCCGACCGGCGGTTCCGGGACCACGGCTGGGGGCGGGGCCAGGCGGGGGCGGGGCTACGGAAGCCGAGCGGGCTCCGAGGCGTTTGGTTGCGGAAGTGTGCGCAGGCCTGCGGCGCTGGGCGGACCCGGGCCCTCCCCTGCTGACCCCGCGCTCACCACCCACGCCCGCACTTATATGCGCCCTCGCCGCTTTTCCGGGGCAGACGCAAGGTTTTTGTCGCTCGGCACGTTCTGCGGGTTCAGTGCTGTGAGGGCCCCACTGCAGCGTGTCCTGGGTCGCCCCCTGACCCGTTGAGCGCCTACCCTCCCGGCCGGCCGCGGGGGGATTCGGGCATCAGCGGAGCTCCTGCTCGTGTTCCCCGTCCGGTCCGGGGTATCCGGCCACCGCTTCGACGGCGGCTTCGCCGGACCCACAGACCGGGTCGCAGCCCGAGCCCCAAGCGGACGGCTTCATGAGGCACCTGCCGTACTTCTGCCGCGGCCAGGTGGTGCGGGGCTTCGGCCGCGGCTCCAAACAGCTGGGCATCCCCACAGGTGAGCGCGGAAGGTCGCGGGGCCCCCTCCCCGGCGGCGCCCCCACCCCCACCCCTCGCCCCGGCTCCCGGGGTTGGGTCCAGTGGGAGCCGGGACGTCAGACGCGGGACCTGGGGCTGCGGGCAGAGGTGACGCCCTCCCCTTCGCTCGGTTCTTGCTTTGTTGAGGCGGAGGACCTTTGGTCAGATTGAGGAAGCTCGTCCTTACCCAGGGCTGGGGGCTCACCGGGGATCGGGCTTGAGGGGTGGTGAGGGCAGAAAGCCGAGCTGAGTTTCGGGATCCCTCTTTCCCGCCTCCCTATCCAACCAAGCTAGAGCTGCCAGGCATGGCACGCGTCATCCCCATTAGGAAACGTAATGTGAACCAGATTGGTTAAATTTCCAAGCCCACTGTAAGGTTTTTTTGTTCTCTTTGTATGTCTTGTTAGCAATTGAATGAGAATCAGATACCTTTTTTTGGTCTGTCTACATTAGTTTCAGTAGTCAGGACCTGACTGTGTGAATAATTCACCCTTAAAAATACATACCAGGGTTGTCCCTGGTCTTTTGAGTTTGGGACCTAGCTGCGTATATTTTGAAAATAAGAATCGTTTGAAGAGCTTCTGAATCTCCTTAGGAAAGACAAGGTCTGAAAAAACCCCAGCTGTTCATGCACCTGTTTTCATCTACCTCAAGAGTGTGTGTGTCTGTGGTTTTGTTTTTTGGAGAGTTTTATACACTTAATTATTCTTAACCTAGCCACATGAAGAGGAGGAAAAAAACCGAAGCCAGACTATAGAATGGTGGGATTGATAATCATAGGCAGGATTCCAGGAAACTTATGAGCATAATGATTTAGGCTAGCCTTCATGCGATTTTTATAAATATTTGCTATGAAACTGTTAACACTCAAGAATATTTATTTCTGTTATTTAGCCAATTTTCCGGAACAAGTAGTTGATAATCTTCCAGCTGATGTATCCACTGGCATTTATTATGGCTGGGCCAGTGTTGGAAATGGAGACGTTCATAAGATGGTGGTGAGCATAGGATGGAACCCATACTACAAGAACACAAAAAAGTCTATGGTAAGAATTCTATATATCATTGAAAATGGAATAGTAATTTAAGGTAATACTCAGTATTAGATGCACATAGAAATCATCAGTAGTACTCACAACATAGTCCAAATTACTAGAATTTTTGGCAGTTTTCTTGAAGGATTTTCAAGTGAAGTGTTGAGTTACTGTTTGGATTAACTTTTCATCCTTTCACTTTCAATGTATTTGTGTCTTTAGATCTAAAGTGAATCTCTCACAAAATTAAAGTGAGTCCCTTGTAAAAGGGGAAGTATGATTGGATTGTGCTTTTTGATCATTCTGTTAATCTCTGCCTTTTCATTGGAGAGTTCAGTCCATTTACATTTAAGCTAATGACTGATAAGGAGGGACTTCTGCCTTTTTGCTGTTTTCTATAGGCCTTACAGCTTTTTTGTCTGTTATTTCTTACATTACTGCCTTCTGTTTAATTTTTTTTTGTACTGACACATTTTGACTTCCTTATTTCCTTTTGTGTACTTTATAGAGTTTTTGTATATGTGTGGTTACCGTGAGGAGTGCATTTAACTTTATACAGTTATAAAATCTAATTTGGATTTACGACAATTTTAATAGTACATAAAAACTCACAGATTACAACCTTATGTGTTGTATGCCCAGTAACGTACAGTAGTATTTTTTATGCATTTATCTTAAATCATGTAGAAAATAAAAAGTGGAGTTTCCAGCCATAATTGCAATATTAATTTTCATAGCTGTCCATGTTTTTACCGCCACTGGAGGTAAAAGTGAATTACTTGGGGCACTTGGTAGCTCAGTTGGTTAAGCGTCTGACTCTTTGATTTCGGCTCAGGTCAGGATCTCAACATGGTGAGATGGAGCCCCTTGTCAGCTCTGTGCTGGGCGTGGAGTCTGCTTAAGATTCTTTCTCTCCCTCTCCTTCTGCATTCCCCCTTTAAAAAAAAAAAAGTGAATTACTTAAGAGCATGTTTGATAAAATTGAGCTTGCTACAGTTAATATAGTTCATTCACCCTTTAATTACTTGTTCACGCTGCTAAGATAGAACTGTTTACTCCGTAGATGGTGCTGTCTAATAAAATTGCAAGGTGATGCTTTTTTTCCCCCCCCCTCTCTCTTAAACTACCTCGAAGGTGTACCCTTCTGTTCTTTTCACAGTACCCATGCCATTTAAGAGCTTAATCTGCTAGATAGGGCTGGATTTTGGTCAGGTTAAGAGTTTGGCAGAAAGAGTAGATTTAAATTTCGTCCTCTTTGAATCGGAGTTTGCAGAAGTGTGTCACAGTTGGAAAACCATAGGGCTAAGTTCTGGTAGAAATGGCCCAGAATTGCTTAACATTGTGTTCAGTATTTCTTATTTTTGAGTATTAAGGATGTGGGAATTCTTTGGAGTAGATAAGGAAAAGAACTAATGAGAGAATACAGAATAGTTTTCTGTAGATGGGGAGGAAATGAAGAGGAGAGGGAAAGCCATTCCATGACAAATTTCAGGTAACAGGACTATAATTGTAGCAAGCCAGTGAAGGAATGCCTTGCAAGTCCTGCCAGAATTAGAAGACACTCAATTTTCTATTGGTAGGAGGTTCATACTTTTCAAGTTTTCTTTTTCCTTTTCTTGCCAATACCAGACATCTACGATGTGCCTGTTTAAGTCTTTTCCCCTTTAAAAAAAAAAAATTGGATTGGCTCTTTTAATTGACTTAAAGAAGTTCTTAGTATGTCCTAGATCTGATTCCTTTGTTGGAATATGTATTGCAAATATTATTGCCTTCTGTGTTGCTTTTTTTGTTTGTTTGTTTTAATGGAGTGGTGTCTTTTGAAGAACAGAGGGTCTTAATGCTAATATAATCCAATTCATCATTTCTCTTTTATGGTTAGTGCCTTTTATAGCCTATTTAAGGAATCTTTGCCTACGCCAAGTCATAACGATACTCATCTTTGTCTTCTTCTAAAAACTTGTCTTAAACTTTTCTCATCAAATTGATTTTTGATTATGGTGCAAAGTAAGGGTCAAAATTAATTTTTTCCCATATGGATATTGACTCAGCCCATTTATTGAAATACCATTCTTTCATGACAGTGCTGCATTGTCACCTTGGTCATAAACCCTGTGACTTTATATGTGTGAGTCCAAAATGGGCTCATACAGACTTGGTTTCCTAGTCTGTCTTTGGGCCATTACCACATTGTCTATTTTCATAGCTTTTATAACAGGTCTTGATATCTGATTGTGTAAGTTCTCTACTTTTATTTTCAAGATTTTGGGGGGATAATATCAACCTTCCACATTTCCTTATAAATTTTAGAATCACTTGACAGTTTCCATCATTAAAAAAACAAACTAGGATTTTGACAGGGGTGGCGTGGAATATGTAGATGAATTTAGGAAGAGTAGACATCTTTACCATTTTTCTCAGTGATGTTTGTTTTAAGTATCACTTCATATATTAGATTTTCTTAAGTCCTGCACAAAATATGCCTCTAAGTTTCATATTTCTAGATTGTTTAAAGTTCTCTACATCCATCCTAGTCCTGTCTCAGCCATCTTCTGTATTTGTATGGCTCTCCTGCTTTTGGACTTAGATTTCTCTGTAAGAGTCTACTAGAATTCAGATTGCGGAGCATCATCTACCTCCTTCACCGTTTTGCTTCAACATGTCCTGTACCCATTTGTCAACATTGTTCCTTGATCAGGATCCTACATTGGCTCTTCTACCTACGTGTCAGTCTTCAGCTCTTCCTAACCCTCGGAGGTTTCCATAACATGATGTGTATCAGAGATATATGGATCCTGATTAACCTTAGAAAGGGTTCTTTTAATAGTAACATCTCTTAGTACTTTGCTCCTTACTGGGTGGTGTCTTGACTCGGGTGTTTGTTTTTGTTTTTTGGGGTTTTTTTTTTGCCTTGATAAGACTTAATTACTCTGCATGTTAGTTTTTTTAAGGATTTTGTTTTTAAGTAATCTTTGCACCCAATGTGGGGCTCAAACTCACAACCCTGAGATCGAGACACATGCTCCGCCGACTGACCCAACCAGGCACCCCTGAATGTTAGTTTTTTTTTTTTTTTTTTTTTTTTTAAAGATTTGATTTATTTGAGAGAGAGAGCACAGAGGGAGATTGAGAGGAAGAAGCAGACTCCCTGCTGAGCAGAGAGCCCGACATGGGGCTTCATCCCAGGACCCCCCGAGATCATGACCTGAGTCGAAGGCAGACGCTTAACCGACTGAGCCATTCAAGTGCCCCCATCTTTTTTTTTTTAATAAACAGCAAATCATACCACATTTGTGGTATAACATCTTAACATCTGCCTTACTCAATTATAATGTTTATTTTATTTTATTTTTTTAAAGATTTTATTTATTTGACAGAGGGAGAGATCACAAATAGGGAGAGAGGCAGGCAGAGAGAGAGAGGGGGAGGCAGGCTCCCCACTGAGCAGAGAGCCCGACGTGGAGCTCGATCCCAGGACCCTGAGATCATGACCTGAGCTGAAGGCAGAGGCTTTAACCCACTGAGCCACCCAGGCGCCCCTCAATTATAATGTTTATATGTAAGGTCAGGGGCAGGAACAGGACTGATGGAAGAATTTAGGAAAAAACTGCACTTAGATTTTAACCTGTCTTTAAAAACTTAGGGTTGATTGTTTATTCCCACCATAAATGTGGAGATATATTTCAAATTTCAGATATTCTGTAATTCGATGGTAATCTTTTTAACATTTCTTAATTCTAGGAAACTCATATCATGCATACCTTCAAAGAGGACTTCTATGGGGAGATCCTCAATGTGGCCATTGTTGGCTACCTCAGACCAGAAAAGAACTTTGATTCTTTAGGTAAGTTCTGTTTAGGTCTTCTTAAGTATTACTGCAGCTACTTCTGCTGCTTCCTCTATTAACAACATGGCCGGAGAGAGAACATTTGAGCATTTACTATGTGCCTTACATGAATTACGTCCTTTCATCTCCACCGAAACACCTGAGGAATTATTTTGCCCATTTCACAGATGAGGAAATTGGCAGAGAGGGGTTAAGTAATTTGCTTAGGGTCACATCAGTATGTGATGGAGCCTAGATTCAGATCCAACAGGCTGGCTGCTTCTCTCCCAACAGTGTGAAGTTAGTGAAATCTTTATTTCCTTTTCATATTCTAAGGAATAAGTGAGAATGAATGCTGAGATGAGTAGTGGATGCTTTGCAATGCTTGAAGTGTAAGAAACTAAATCGATACTTGAAACAAGTGGTATCAAGTATGTTAGCATAGTGTGGTTGTTTCAATTCTACTGTAGAATTTGGCAAATGTGAATACTGAAGAGGCTTGATCACGAGTACTTGTTCCATTTGGTATTTGTGACATACCTTTGTGCTAATGCCTTTCCCTAAGAAATTGCAAGATCAGGGACATCTCTTGTTGGACCATTGACTTTTACTTAAGTTTGGAAGAAGGGATGGAACAAACATTTACTGGGCATCTGCTCTGTGCTAAAGACGCTGCCAGCCTGTGGGTTTTTAGGAGTCTGAACAAAGTAGTAGTAAGAGTGTAGCAGCAGTTTTTCATCATTTCCCTGCTCTGTTCTCTCCACAGAGTCCCTTATTGCAGCAATTCAAGCTGATATTGAGGAAGCTAAGAAACGACTAGATTTACCAGAACATTTGAAATTCAAAGAAGACAATTTCTTCCAGGTTCCTAAAAACAAAATAATGAATGGCCACTGATAAAAAATCATCTTATTCTTATTTATTCATTTACAATTTTCTAATATTTTACTGCTCGTAACTCCTCAGTTGTTATATTTTGAAAATCAGACATTTTCTTACAGCTGTGAATTAAACAGTACAGTGTCTTTACCACATTACGTTTGAACCATTCAAATTAAACCCATCATGCTATAGTACTAAAGTGATTCATTTTAAAGATCAAGATTCTTTTTTATGTAATATGTTGATTAAAATATACCACTAGAAAGGTCTTAAGTGTCTTAAAATGGAAATGAAAATGTATATAAGTATGGGTAAAAAGGCAAGTCACTAGATTTGAGATGAGAACTAGTAATTCTCATGGTACATAGTAGTACGTATGTACTTATATAGTACGTGCTGCTACATAGAGGAGGTTTATCAAAGTAAATGTATTCAACAGAGGTTTGAGAGTTGATTATAAACCTAAGGGGGAAAATCCAGACTTTATATTTTTGATATTTTGTGCATTAATATATTATTGAAAACATGTAGACAGGTGAATTTTTTTTTTTCTTCTCGTGTGAAGTTTCATTGTGGTCATTTCCTGTATGAGGTCAGATCATTGCACTGTGTTCCATTTCGTTTTACAGCTGCCTCAGTTCTAATTGGTCTAGACTCTCACTCTTCATCATTTGTTTGTTTACCTCCTGAAGCGGTAAAATGAGTGTTTTTCTAATCTCTAGCTCTCCTTTTTGTGTTGTATAACACTTCTCCGTTTTAAGAGTAGATGTTCAATATTTTTCTTGACTTTGGTTCTTTTTTACTTGAAACAATTGTCCGTGTCATTTTTTTTTTTTTTTATCCCATTTAGAATGCCCTACAACTGTTCACTTAGACAAAAGATTGCATCTATATCTACCATTCCATCCCTTCACTATATAAGCAGTGATTAAGTGGATCTCTGTATTGCATTTTAGGAAAAATATCCCCAAAACTTCATTAGGTTTTCTCAAGTTTAAATGAGCACACAGCAGTTCATTTGTATACACCAGTTTCTTAAAGAACACAAAACATTTGTTTTTCCCCCTAAGGAAACCATTTAGGAGCCAATTAAATTATGAAAGTTATTTATTTTTAATGTAATTACATATTCCTAAGCAAATGTAAACTGTTGTAGCTGTGTACACACAATGTAATTTAATGCTAAACAGTGCTTGTAGCTTGGGGGAAAGGCATAATAATAAAGTTTTAGTTACATAATCCTCATACCATCCATTTTTTTCTTCCTCTTAACAAAGACGTAATTTTCGGCTACTTGAGACTCTAATTTGGCAGAAAGTTGAAATCTTTGGGTATTTAGGAAATTAAGATTGCAGATTGTTTGGGCCTCTGAAGCAGTACATTGCATTATTGTTCACTTAAGCACCAGATTTGGTGTGGGGAAGGGGAGCAGAAGTATAAAGAAGGTAATTTTAAAAGTAACTCATTATAAATCATTTTTCCTGATCTGCATAGAGAACAGATTTTAAGAAAAATATAAAGTATTTAGAAAAACACCTAAAACATCTGGAGAAAGGGGAAGCATGGATAAATTCAGTTGGATTGCGTTTTACATTTTGGTTTATGAATTTATGGCAGACAATGTAGTATGTGTCTTTTATAAAAAGACTTTAGAAAATATAATTTAACGTTAGAGATGCTATACTTGAAAGAAGCCGCAATTATTAGTGGCTTTATAAAGCAAAGATGAAAACAGACACGGAAAGTGTAAAAGTAGATTTGTGTTTGAATAGCCTGCTGCTAATTATGTCCTCATTAAGTGTGTGAAGTTTGATATTGTCACCTTACAATTTGAAAATCGTATATTGTGAGGTTTAAGAGTTAGTTAATACTGTCTACACTTATTAAAGTTTTATATTAAGTGTGTATTCTAAGAAATGGCAGTAGTACCATTTTTGATTAATCTGATTTCAGGCCTTGAAATAAATCTTATCTAAGTGATGTTTCTTTCCCTGTGTCATTTTGTCTGTGTAAGTTCCTCATTTGCCAGCTGGTGGTCCCTTCCGGTGTGTTTGAGGGCCTGACGAGTGAGCTGCAGGGGGCCACTGGAGGGGGAACCTGCCGTGCAGTGGTAGTTCTAGAACCGGGGGCTTTGCCTGGACAAGCCCCTTTTGACGCCTGCAGCACAGGTTTATTTGGAGAGCATTCTTTTTTTTTTTTTTTTTAAGATTTTATTTATTTATTTATTTAGAGAGCACAAGCTCGGGGCGGGGCAGAAAGAAAATCTCAAGCAGACTCCGTGCTGAGTCCAGAGCCCGACACGGGGCTGGATCCCATGGCCCTGAGATCATGACCTGAGCCGAAATTGAGAGTCAGATGCTTAACCCACCTGAGCCACCCAGGGGCCCCTGGAGAGCAATCTATTCATAGGGTGTCGGTTCTCAAAAGCCCACTTTCTGAAGGTGAGTATCCTATTATATTTTTAGTCCTAAGAGCCGGAGGAATAGAAGTCTGAGTTCCCTTCCATACCTCCTGCTCCAAAACAGGATTCTGCAATCTTGGTGACCAGCAGTCCCTCGGAGCTCCTGCTTGTGTCCAGTGTATGTGGGGACCCACACGTGTTCTTTCAGCACTTGTCTCCGACGCTGTCAGCAATGGGGGCTTATGCGTTTGCAGCTAGGGCTGCTGTTGTAACAGCTGGGATCAGGGAGACGGAAGCCAGAAGTTTACTTGGAACTTAGGAGGACCGTTTTGCTTTCCTGGTAAAAGTGCCAGCCTTTTCCTGTCTCCCCACCCTCCGACCCACTTCCCTGACTTGGGAAATGGATGTGAGACTGATAGAGGAGATCCAGTCTGATCTTCGGAGACTGAGCTGGGGAAAATGTGCCCCATAAAGAGAGGCCATCAGAAACAAGAGTTAGCAGAAACAAATTCTACAACAAGCTCTGTAAAGATGACAGATACAGGGATTAGCAGATAGAATTTGAAATGATTTTAATGTGTAAAGAAATGAGTGTTAAAAACTGGTAAAATAAAGGTCTATAAAAATTGGATAGAGGGGAGATAGGTGGAGGATGAAGAAATAAAGGGGATTAAAAGGTACAAGCTTTCAGTTCTAAGATAAGTCACGGAGATGAAAAGTATAGCACAGGGAATATAATTAAGTATGATGACAGATGGTGACTACACTTAACCGTGGAGAGCACGAGTAATGTACAGAATTGTTGAATCAGTATGTCGTACACCTGAAACTAATATAACACTGTATGTTAATTTAAGGAAATTTATTATAGCTTTATTAGGGTATAATTGATATAACAAATTGCACATATTTGAATTGTATGACTTGGTAAGTTTTGATATATGAGCACATACCTTTAAAATCAATGTCAGGATAATAAATATCACTCCCCCCCAAAAAACCTGGGGAGGATAAATGGATTTAAAGTGGTATTCGTATCTTCAAATCTGGAGTGTCCAGGTGAATTTAAATGTTTATTCTTTTAGTTCGAGGTGTAGATGATTACCAGATGCCAGCACTGGATGGGAAGTTAATTTTTTGTGCCCCCCTCCCCAAATTCATATGTTGAAGTCTTGACTCCCAGTGTGTGAGCAGGTGGGACCTTTGGTGGGGGGTGGGGCTGCCATGAATGGGATTGCCCAGAAGTTCCGCCAGGGAACTTTGGTTCTTTCTGCCACGTGAGGACGCAAGGAGAAGTCAGCAGTCTGCGACCCAGGAAGCATCTCACCAGAACTTGACCATGCTGGTTCAGACTTCCAGCTTCCAGCCTCCAGAAGTGTGAGAAGTAAGTGTCTGTCCTCTAGACGTCACTCAGTCTGGGGTATTTTGTTATGGCAGCCTGAACAAACAGAGGAACTCTGGCGTGAAGTGTAAAATAGAGGGCCGCCTCCTTCCCCGCTCTCCTCTCCTTTCCCGTGTTCCTCCTCCCCTCCTCCTCTGTCTCCCGCTCTTTGGGAACCCATGTGAGCCTTGGGTTGGGAGTGAATAAGGTACAAAAGCATCATCTATAAAATATTTGTAATTTTTTGTTTTGGAACTAGGTTTGGGACGTAACTGCTGTCCTCCAGGAGATTAGTCTTGATCGAGCTTCCTCAGATCAGTGCCGTAAACCAGTACTAGTTCCGTGGGTTGCCCAGGCCAGTGGGAGAGCAGAGCTGCTGGAGGGCGTGGGTGCCAGGCCCTGCACAGAGTCTGGGGCACTCGCTATTGCTGTCTGTGGGAGAGCCTCATCTCAGGAAGCTCTGAGGTGGCCGGCGAGCATGGCCAACAGGCAGGTAGAAAAGTCAAAGCTACCCGTGCACATTTCTTAGCTTCAAATTGCTAAAGCCTGGGTTTTTTGCAGCTCAAGCCAAAGATTTAATTCTTTCACGTTTCTTTGCATCTTGGCCAGGGCCTCCTTCTAGGACAGTGGAAGCCTTGGTTGATTTTGAACAGGCAAGGATAACTAAGCTACAAAAAGAATCTTCCTATTCTGGCTCATGCTCTTGTCCGGTGAGTCTATCTTATAGTTTAATTCTCTTAAGTTAAATCCAAGTGTTATGTAACTACACCGTATGATCTTCTCTGTTCCCCACAGCAGACCTAAGCCTTCTGTGTTAACCATTTTGCTTAGGGATCGTAAGTGATTGCAAGTAACAAAAAAGAACCTGGCTGATTTAAGCACGAGGTGAAGTTACTTGGAAGAATGATGGGTTACTCAGGGTGGACAGGAAAGCTGGGCGCTGGGTAAGGACGGAGCACCTCAGAACTGGGGTCAGAATCACACCCAGAGCTGGTTCCACGAGGACAGAGCCACTGCTGCGGAGCAAGCGAGCCCCAGCTTCCCAGCGAGCCCCCGCGGGGCCACGGTCACGTAGCTGGCCCCATTGGCCCAAGATTCAATCTTTCTATGATTTTTTTTTCAACAATTTTTTTAAAAGATTTTATTTAAGTAGGCTCTACACCTGGGTGGCTCAGTTAAGTAATCTCTACACCCAGCATGGGGCTCAAACTCACGACCCTGCCACCCCAAGACAGAGTCACACGCTCTACAGACAGCCAGCCGGGCGCCCCAGTCTTTCTGTGGTCATCATCTGATTGGCCGAGCTTTGGTCATGTGCCCATGTGTTAGCGGCAAAGGGTAGGCTGGAAAACTGAGTACCTATTTAAGCTCCTGTAGAGAGAGGAACTTTTCCACCAAGGCTGATATAGTGGGAAGTGAATTCTCTAAGCATAACGAGGGGTTGTAACACTGGACAGTAAGAAAAAAAAGACAAGTCTCCACTTGCATGATCTAACTCTGAAGGAAATGATCTTCTGAGTACCTGCTGTTCGTTTCCTCCTGCATCCATCCCCAGAGCAAGCCTTCTATTAGGTTATCATGTTCCAGAGAGACTGATAAACCTCTTTAAAAAAAAAAAAAAGATTTTAGAGAGAGAGTGAGAGAGAGCGCACATGCACGCATGCGCGCGCGAGCAGGGGCAGAGGGAGAGGGAGAACCTCAAGCAGATCCCGCGCTGAGCACAGAGCCCGATGCGGGGCTCGATTCCACGACCCCAAGATCATGACCTGAGCTGATACCAAGGGTTGGATGCTTAACTGCACCACCCTGATGCCCCTAGAACCTTTTGTTTCTTTTATCTAAATTAAGAGATACATAAGCCGTAGTGTTTCTACTTTTATCTTGATTTGCAGGAAGCCCAGGGCTAGTGTTGTGTAGAACCCCGATTTTCAGAGTGTTCTCTGAAGAGCCCTAATGCCTCCTGGAGGTGCACCGTGGGCTGGGCAAGCAAGGGGATCTCCACCCTGCCCGCTTTAAGAGAGTACTCTGAACTTTTACACCTATGGTCTCTACCGAAGACTACATTTGATTAAAGGACTCCTTGGCTAAGAAATGCTTAAACTAAAAAAAAAAAAAAATGCTTCAACTTCTGCTTGGATGGATCAGCCCACTTGCTGCCACCTCCCTCAAGGCTCACATTCTCTCCGTCCGTGTCAACAATTTCATTTTGTGCACATACTAGATGGCGCCGGTAAGCACGCTTCTGGAAGCAGGTGGATATAAGGCCTAGAAGAGTCACACTCCCTGTGGGGCACTGAGAAGATTGCCTGGTGTGGGTTCTGCTTGGATCCCTGTAACAAAAACCTGCTGCTAACTGAGTCACTCATGAGAAGTCCAAGTTCATCTCAGGGTCCCTTTAGGCCTCTCAGAATTCAGAACATTTTCTCCGGCTGCCCAGGGTGTTGTTTTGTTTGCAGATTTGCTGGAATTTCAAGTTTATTAAAGGCTCTCCAACGAGTACGGAATTTCTGTCGAATGAAGTTTTTTGTTTTGTTTTCAAATCTCTCCCGGACCCAACAAAACCTAATACTACTATTCTGAGATTTCTACCATATTTCAAAACTAGGACGTTTCCTGGTCTGGAGCCTGACCAGCTGGACCTGTTCTCTACCATTTTCTATAGACCTCGTTTGAGTACTTCTTTCCAAGTTTTTGAAGATGGAAGCAAGTGTTATCTTGGATTCCCTGCCCTTGATGAAAGTTTCTTCATTCCTTTTTATAGTCTTGCAAAAGGATGGATAAAATAATGAAACACCTGTTTCTGCCATAGCTTCACTACACTGAGGATATCATGGTTTTTGTAAGAGCACAGTTTTAAAAGTCAAACACAGATAACTGGGTGCACATTGAACATTCAAAAGAAGACTAAGGACCCTATGTTTCACCATAGAGAGTCAAGATATGAGTGGTTACATTCCATCTACTGACCAGAGGTAAATTTTAGCTGTTGTAGCAAGAGGAGTTCAGTGTGGTTTCACTTACATCATTTCAAGGTTCTTCACAATAAGTCTGAGCTGTCTTAGCTAGATATTGTTACCACACTTCAAATAAAGAAATGAAAACATCAACTCAATCCAACTCAAGCTGCATAGGGAGAAAGTTGTAGAGTTGCATGTTGGAGCCCAACCCATTTCAAGAGGGAAAGAGTCTTTGCAGACTGAGGCTTAGCCGCCCAGCCCCACGGTTGTGTACATGGGACCCTGGGAACTGGATGGTGGGCGGGAATGATCCCCGGGTCCACCGGGCGAGCGGCGCTGGCACAACATGGCGGCTCGCCCTTTGCTTGGCTCTTGCTTCGGCAGGCTAGACTGTTTCAGGCACAGAATAGTTAGCAAAGCTGAGATCAAACTTTTAGTGGAGATAGCAAAAAAGGCAGAAAGTTGACAAACACATAAGCATTAATCCAACTGGCACATCGTGGACAGGAGCAAGGTCTCTGAGTCTGGAGGAATAGGGATATGCCAGGGATCCAGGTCCCAGACCACACCAGGAGAGTCGACTAATGTCAGGGCAGAGTATCCAGACTTCAGCCTTCAGCCCCCCTGACAAGCTCCTCAGGCTACCTGTGGCTATTTCACTGACATCCATCTCTTGTTCCCCACAGAGTTCCATCATAATGGACTCTCCCCAGCCAGCTCATGTTCCCTAGTAATTCCCGAGCTCTGTCTCTTCCAGACCCCAAGCCTTTGCTCATTCTCTTTCCATTCCTTCCACTTATCTGTAGCCCACCCATGTGTGAGATCATGTGAATATGGAACTTTCCTTTATACTTTTGGAAGAGGCCATCAAGTGTAAAATTTTTGTAATAGATGATGCTAACTCCCCCATTTTCCAATTCTAGGTCCTAGAAAATCCAGGTCGTGCTGAGAGAAAGGGAGAAACCCATCCTATCCATCACCCTCCCACCTGTAGAGGAGTGGAGTTAGGGAGGCAGGGAAGGCTCATTTAGAGATGATCTCAGTACGCTCTGTTGGACCCCTTTCAGTTACATTAAGCAGAGAGCTTGTGTTTCCTAGGTTGGGAGGTAGGATGTAAGGACCGTATGAGAATCTGACTAGATTGGCTGTCAACAACAGTGCAGAGAGAGAACGTGGCTCTTGCACTCTCTAGAGAGGGGGTGAGGGAAGGGAGCAAAGGTGCGTGCTTCTCATGGCCCAGATGCACAGATAGGGCTGGAGCTAAATCTGATAGGGACTTCATCCACATGGCAATCTGGATTGTGACCCAGAAGAATTATTTTTATTTACCTTTATTTTTTAGATTTTATTATCTGAGAAAGAGCACGAGGGTATAGGGGAGAGAGAGAGCGAGAATCCCAAGCCAACTCGGAGCCTGATGTGGGGCTCGATGTCATGACCCTGAGATCATGACCTGAGCCAGAGGCTTAACCGACTGAGCCACCCTGGCGGCCCCAGGCAAGTTATTTTACTTCCCTGTGGCTTAGTGTCTTACCTGTGCAACAAGGGTAAGAACAGTGCCTACTTCATAGGGTTGGTTTGGCGACTATAAGAATTAAACAAATTGATCCATGCAAAGTGCTTTTCATTGTCCCGGAAACAGTGTCCTTACTGTTGCAAGGTGGTTATTTTTCCCCTGGCCAAAGATAAGATTGCAACTTTAGGGACATGGCAAACTCTTCCCTAGATTATATGCAGAGAATCTGCTTTTGGTCAGTGGTAGACAATGCTTTCTGTGAGCAGAAAACGTATGCACAAATATTTATGGAGCGACTACTGTGTGCTAGGACCGTGCTTTGGGCTAGGGGTACAAAGTGGAATAAGTTGATGTCTGTGACACCGAGGAACCTACACGCAGTATCCCAGAGAAATTCCAGCTTATTTGACTTTATCGTCCTCACCTCCATGTAGTTCCTGGTATATTTTAGGTCTCTGGGAAATAGGGGATTTGAGTGCATTTCCGGAGAAGGAATCGCGGACTCTCCTTACCTCACCCAGATGCAGTAAATAAAGGAGCATCACGTCCCTTTGTTTTTTTCCAGTACCTTCCAAATGTGGAAGAAAAAGCAGCACCAGAGACTTTCCTGCAGATACCGAAGGTCTCCAAAAGCCAGCATTTCAGGCAAAGATGAATTTGCTCTTGTATATATCCTCTGGTGTTTTATTTCACCGTGTTTACCGAAAAGAGTTTTCCGGAAAGGAAGGAGAAAGGAAACAGATGGTGCCAAATGAGAGAGGAGAGCCCTAGATTTCTCCACTCTTTGCTGGCTCAGAGCAGCTGAGAGGCCAGCAGGAAAAAAGAGGGGGGGGGGGGGGGGGGATGTGCTGTGGGCTCCACCCTCCCTTCCAGCAGTGCCAGGCCCTCGGTTTTGTAAACAGGCCTCTGATGTCACAAGCCGAGGGAGGTCACGCTGGGTGAGCATGGCCAGCCCTTCCCCCCCCACCCCTCCTGCCCTTCAGGGTGTGACGAAAGCTTCCAAGCAGCTTGCAGAGGAAATGAACGAATTGAAAGGGTGGTTCTTTCTTGGTTTCGTGTTTAGCCCAGAGGGAGTCAAAACTAGGAGGAGGAAAAAAAAAAGGTTGAGTCGGGACCAAGTAAAGTCCTCCCTACCCATTGCCTTGGAAGGAGTATACAGCCACCCCTAGGGGAGGCCCCATGTCAGCGTGACCCCCAAAGGGCCAAGAACCATCTTTTAAAATGGCACCAAGAGAAGTTCCCACTTGAGCTGGTGTGCAGTTTACAAGTTACAATCTAGGAGGCACAGCCACACCCGTAACGTCAGACGACATGGCCACTGTTACACAGGCAACGATGGAAATGCAGAGAGCCTGAGAATGGAGCTTCTTATGTCTGAAAAATTCTTCTCCTTCTATACCAAGCCATCTTCCTTGGGGTTTTCCTTAAAGCTCCGTATTTTGTAGATCTTAAAGAGCTCGTCTTCCCTCTCCTCCAACACTACCACCTTTGTATCTAAATTCTTACACCTCCTGGCGGGTGGAGGCCGACGCAGTAACTGATGCATTTGGCAAGCCTTGCATGGCTCTGAAGGCATATTGAAATCACGTTCAGTGTCAAGGGTGATCCACCTGTGCAGTCGCACAGGGCTCGCGGCTTAGAAGGGCAAGGGCTGCAGGATTCTGTGCTCTGTTGCTCACCAAAATTCTTAATTTTTGCCCTGGGGCCCACGGATTACGCAGCTGCCCGGTTTTCTGAGAAACCACCTCCAGATGGTTGGCCTGAGGATATTGTTTGATTTCTCCCAGTTTCTATCCTAGAAGTGACAGCACAGGTGACCAGAGGAATGATAACCTGGGTGCAGCACCTTCTCGCTTAGAGCAGAGACTATTTTAGACTGTTTCCTGCTCACCAGCAGAGGTATGGAGACAAGCCTGTCTAAGGCCACCGGAGATCCAACTACGGGGGACGAGACTGATCTCACAGGCAAACAGCAAACAGCTCTTTAAAAGTGAAAATCAGCGGAAAACCAGGAGGGAGAAATTAGCCAGATGTTCTACAGCTGTGCCGCAAAGGGAAGTCCCAGAAGCAATAAAGGACTCAGCATGGAGTTGGGCCAGAGGGATCGCAGGGAATAAAACTTCCAATCCCAGGCTGAGAGAGAGAGAGAGAGAGAAAGACAGTGTCCTTAGAGCCTCAGTCACCTTACAGCCCCGGGATGGGCATCACGAAGTCCCGCGGGAAACCCCTTTGTCAAGGATTCTTTGCCCAGCCACTTGCTGACGAGCCATTTGGTTTGTTTTCTGTGTTCCTTTGTTCCAGGAGCGAATCAATACTGAAAACACTGCTCCGGCCCCCCGCCCCCCTTAGAAATTGGCCGGCCCCAGACCTGAAGTCTGGAACCCAGGCTAGATACAATTGACCTTGCGCAGCACCGGAGTTGGGGCGCCCATCCCCCACGCCTTCCAAACTCCGCCCCTGCCTTTTGACTCCTCCCCAAACTTCGCCACTACCAGCCTACCCCTGACCGGAAGCCTGGCCGACCACATCAACAGTCGCCGAACACGTTTTGTATGTTATGAGTTACATGCTGTATTACAAGAAAGCTCCAGAAAGGAAGACGCCATTCAGAAAATCGTAAGAGGCGCCCTATTCACGACACTGTCCTGTACTTAGTGTGCAAGTGGACCCGCGCCGCCCCAGCCCGTGTTGTTCGAGCGTCAGCGGGAGCCCCTGCGCACGCTCTCTGGGCGCCGGGACTGGGGGCTCCCACGGCTTCCACCCGGCTGCCTGAATTTAGGCCCGTCTAGGCCCGGCCTGTGACTACAGCCCCGGCTGCAAGCAGACGTCCGAGGTCCACGCCACGGCTCCTCGCTGCCGGGCGTCCCCTGGCCCGCCGCCTGCAGAGGGGACAGTGATGCCTGCCAGGCTGTCCTCCACTCACAGCCATTTGGGGGCCGCACAGGCAAAGGCGAGGACGCTGGCGTGAGTTCCCAGCCCCACCGTCCGGACAGGCCTGCTTTCAAATCCTGTAACCTTTTCTATGTGGACTCACAGCCAAAGTGACCTGGAAACAGACTGGATGGCCGTCCTTCCTTGTCCATGTTCTCAGCACGCGCCCAAGATTCCCTGTGGCTTCGGAGGCAAAGTGCAACGTGAGTCTGTCATGATTTGGGGAGAAAGGAGGGGTTTATTGGAGGAGTGTGGATTCTCTGGGACGGTCTAGGTATCCATAGGATTTCTATTAAACTGTTCTGGGGGGCCGCCTGGCTGGCTCAGTCGGGAGACTGGGTGACTTTTGACCTCAGGGTCATGAGTTCGAGCCCCATGTTGGATGTGGAGATTATTAAAAACAACAAGAGCAAAACACTCTTCTGCTGGGGTGGAGGTTAGTTGCTTTTTAGAGAGAGAAGGTGTGGAGAGATGAACAGATTTCCTTAGAGCTCAAGCATTTGAGCAATGTGTTTATTGAATGTATGGCCCTTTAACCAGAACTTTCCTCACTTCAGTGAGGAAAGGATTTGCTTTCCTCCCTGTTTTGGAGCAAATCACTGGATTTCTGAAAGAACAATCTCCTGTTTCCCTGTCTATTGAGAAATCAAGTAAGACAATCCGATTAATGATACGCTTACTTAAAACCTCTCATCCAACGTGCTTGCTTTGGTGAGACATTGTTAAAAAGTGTTGGGCGGGTGTGTCCTTGCTTCCGGATTAAGTGTGTAGAGCAGGTTAAGTCTCCTTTTCTCCCCTTCACGTAATCTTGCTTCACAAATCCTCTCAAAATGTGGGTTCATGAGAGGGAGACTATTAACAAGCTTTCACTGCTACTAAAATGATATGGGAGGGAGGGGGGAGTTAGCATTTATAGAACCCCTCTTGTATTCCAGGCCCATTGCATATGTAATGTCATTCATTCCTCACCGCAACCTTGTGAGGTCTGGAGTTCAAGTTTCCCCACACATAGTGAGGAATCAGAACTTCAATAACTTGCTCAAGATTCCATGCAAGGAAGGGTCAGAGCTGGAATTCTACCCCAGGAATCTTGAACTCTCAAAATCGTGATATTTCCATTGTGCCAAATTGTCTTTATAAAAATGAATACAGACATGGTGAGTCTAATCGGGGCATCACCCACCAAGATTTAAAAAAAAAGGGGGGACTTCCTAGTTAGGAATAGTTTACAAATGGACAGAATGAGATGTAATTATTGAAACTGAGGCGAAGGGATCATTTGGGGGGCCGGCCCTGAGCCAAATCTGTGGACATTTGTGCAGTGTTCCCACTTAGGCTCGTTGGGTTCCCTGAGAAACAAGAACACGAGGGGGAAATGATGCGAAGAGAAGGTGGGGTCCCCAAATACAGTGTCTCCTTGCCAGGTCTGCCGTGCCTCTCTTCTAGCCCTGGGTTTGCAGGAGGACTGATGGCCTTTGTCACATGTAGCCGGGATAGAGCTGTGAGTTCAAACTCATGCGAGAAGTGTTTATCATTCTATTTTATTTTTTATTACGTAATCTCGACACCCAATGTGGCGCTCAAATTCATCCCCCAGAGATGAAGAGTCGCTCGCTCTGCTGACCGAGCCAGCCGGGCGCCCCACCTTGCTTGTCATTTTAGAGAGGACAGGAAAGTTGAGATAGAGACTTAGTGCTCACTCTTACTGAGTTTGACAGACGCTTTTATTCTCCCAAACACCTCCCTCAGCTTTTCTCCCAAAAAAGCACATAGAGGCATCAATTTGCTTTTTCTCATAGTCTCTGTGTTCTAATGATTTTACTGTAGGCTTCCCCCCCAACCCCGAATTATTGCATTGTTTGCATTGTCCCTCATTTTGTGGTTATTTGTACACATATTTGTTTTTTTCACCTTAATATTAAATTATTTGGGGGCAGATAATGTTTATTTGCTTTCTACACTTCAGCTTACATAATCCGCATAGGTTTTTAATTTTAGAAATACACTTGAAATGGCAGTGTATATAAACTTTTATATCTTGCTTATTATTACATGTAACTATTATAGCATATTTTGTGTAGTCTTTATAAACTTACTTTTAGAGTACTGTAAAGTAGTTTTAAATTATAAACAAAAGCGAAACTTTTTTGTAAATGCTTTGGTACTGTTTATATTTCCCTGCAAGGACTTAGTGGATTCAAATAGAACACATACTGAAAAGACTCAGCACAGTTTTTGCTAAATTGATTTCCAGAAGAGTTTTATTGGCTATGGTAGGCAGAGTTGTAAAGTGGCCCCTCAAGATTTTTCCACTCAAGGGACGCCTGGGTGGCTCAGTCGTTAAGTGTCTGCCTTCGGCTCGGGTCATGATCCCAGGGTCCTGGGATTGAACCCCACACCTGGCTCCCTGCTCTGCGGGAAGCCTGCTTCTCCCTCTCTGACTCCCCCTGCTTGTGTTCCCTCTCTCTCTGTATCAAATAAAATCTTAAAAAAAAAAAAAAGTTTTCCCACTCAGATCCCCAGGATTGTGCATATGATGAGATCTCATGCCTATAATTATGCTATATAATTATAATATTATATATATTATATATGACATAAAAAGATAATTATAATAAAGCCAAAGGGAGACCCACGTGGGTCTAACCTAATCATGCCAGCCTTTTAAAAGCAAAGAGTTTCTCTAGCCGATAGCAAGAGGGAAAGTCAGAAAGAGTCAGGGCGTGAGGATTCAGTGCATGGATGCTGGCTTTGAAAGGGGGGCTGGGTACCATGCCCTAGACCAGAGTGGCATCCGGAGCTAAGAGTGGTCCCTAGTCAACAGCCAGAAAAGTAAGCGCGGACCTCCAGCCTAGAGCTACTGGAAACCTAATTCTACCAGCAACTGAACACCTTGTAAAACAAGTTTTTCTCCAAAGCCTCCAAGTAAGAGTCTTGCATCTTGATTTTGCACTTGTGAGACCGTAAGCTGAAAACCTAGTCAAGCCTACCTGGACTTCTGGGTTATAAAACTGTGAAATAGGGGCGCCTGGGTGGCTCCGTCGGTTAAGTGTCTGCCTTCTGCTCAGGTCGTGGTTCCAGGGTCCCGGGATTGAGCCCCGCATCCGGCTCTGTGCTTAGCAGGGAGCCCACTTCTCTTTCCCCCTTTGCCCCTTCCCCCGTTCATGCTGTCTTTCTCTCAAATTAGCAAAATCTTTAAAACAAACTGAAATAATAAATGCATATTATTTTAAGCTGCCATATTTGTGGTAGTTTGTCATGCAGTAATACAAATGAGCACATTGGCTTACTCTATACCAAGTAATACACGAGACCGTCCACGTCACTACGGGTAGCTGTGGACAGAACTCCAGAACCGTGGGCTGTAATTAAAGTCTGCTAAAACATTATTATTCGTTAAGTTTTTCTTTGACTGCTGGTGGAAACGAGCAAACAAGTCTTTATTTTGTTGCCTCCTGATAGCACTGGAGTGGGGGAACTAATAGGAAAAAAAGACAGGAATTTCTGCATAAGAGATTTGACAGCGAGAGAAAGAAATCACAGAGGGAAAGATACTACATAAAAAAAGTGGTGTGTTGAAGCTGGCTTGTCCGAGCTTATGAAAGCCAGCTGTTAATTGTTCAGGAATCTTCTGAGTCAGTTGTTAGACATGGCGATTATTAAAAATTCAGTTGTAAAACTTTCAATTGAAGAAGTTGTATTAGAAACACAGGTAACAAATACTCCAAACTCCTCACTTCCTAATCATGTTACATTTTCCTATTAGTTACACTTCTGAGGCTATTTTCGCCTCTCATGCATCTGTATGGCAGAAATATTGTAAGGATTTGCTTCTTCACATTTCTTCCAGCCTCCACATCAAGCGACATCACATTCTAACCTTGAAATTGGCCACAATGGGTGTATTTACACCACAGAAACTGGCAAATGCGTTTTCAGAATCAATGAGATACCGTCAACGGTTTTTGTTTTGTTTTGTTTTATGAGACTTGCCTGAGGGTAAGGTGGGGCCTTTTTCCTATTGGATGTGGACCCAAGATAATGAAAAGTCTGCCCCTTTGAGCGTGGTCTCCAGTGAGAAGGGGCCAGCACAGCAAAGGACAGAGGGGCAGTGGAGATGGTCTGGTACCTGAGGCCAGGGGCTGAGCTCCATTTCCAGCAGCACCCGATCCCACCCTAGGCTTTTTGATTAAATGAGCCACTAATTTTCTTTGGTTTTGAAGCCAGCTTGGGTTGACCCTTCTGTAATTTTTAACTAAAAGCAGCCTCAAGGATACAGCAGAATTTCTAACAGGTGCAGAATCCCACTCCTAGCCGGGGAGGAGGCTTCACGGATGACCATAACATAGAGAGGTGGGGAATCCTCCCGACCGCCATCTTGTTCTGCGCTTGCATTCTCATTCTCTGACAGACGCCTGTCTGCTCCAGGGAATGGTTTCATTAGCCTTCTCTCATTTCCCTTGGCAGCTGGGATCAGCTCTTGTCAATGCACTCCTTTGTTGGAGTGGGAGACATTCTTACTGGGTTATCTAACAGCCCCACTGCTCTTCTTGATAACGGAAAACTTTTATCATGGATGGCAAAGTCCCAGAAGATGAGTCATGAGTTTTCTAAACCCAGCAAGGTAATCAATCTCATTACTCTTGATCCGATTTTTGCTTTCAAGCCTTCCTTACAGCTGAGTGTGGCCACAGGACCTAGTTCTGGTGTGTACTCCGAGCTCAGAAGGCCCAAACACGTGCAATTATTTTTTATACCAGGAATCACTCAATGGATATTTGCCTTTGTGCCACTGGATGTGTTAGTCACTAAGAAAATAGAATAAACAGAACAGGCATCATCCCTTTTATCTTTCTTCATCTTTATGACTGGTTTCTGGCCTTTCCAACCCCCCCTTCTTTTTTTTTTGGCTTGTGTTGAGAACAATGCAGGGTAGACATAGGTAGCTTTAAACGTGAAACCCCAAATACATCCTTAAATTTTGGTCACATTTATTTATTATCAGATGTTGATATGTGGTGATCAGTTAGACTCAAAGTCTGTGCCTTTGTGCCAAAACATTGACAGAATTCTTGTTTCTCTCTGAGACACAATCTATATACATTTATTACATTCTAGCGCAAAATGCCGACTACTGTTTATTTCAATGGATGGCATCGAAGCTTCTGCAGTTTCTTTTTTCATGAACTCATGAAGCAGACCTCCTTAACTCTGAACGGATCTTGCAATGTTTCTTTCAGCGTCGAATGTATGCAGTAAGGACCTAACTCTTTATCTTGAGTTTTAATGGGTTGACTTATGTATAGTTGATGTTTACGATCACCTAAAATGATTGCTTTCCTCCTTGATGCTCACAGTCCCTCTGGGTGAGACAATGCCCCTGAGCCGCGGGTTCTCCTTCATGCTTCCCTGGCATTACCCTCTGGCAAGTTCCTTAAGACCCAAGATCTGATGGGTTCCACTTGCTGGTGTTTCCCAGCATCTAGAACAATGCCAGGCACGTGGTCAATTCTTTTTTTCTTTTTTAAAAGATTTTATTTACTTGACAGAGAGCGAGATAGAGCACAAGCAGGGGGAGTGGCAGACAGAGGGAGAGGGAGAAGCAGGCTCCCTGATAAGCAGAGGGCCTGACGAAGGACCCGATCCCACGATGACCCTCGGATCGTGACCGGAGCCGAAGGCAAATGCTTAACCGACTGAGCCACCCAGGCGCCCCACGGTCGATTCTTGATACATATGTACTTAGTAAATTAATCTTATTACTACTATCATCGTGAAAGTCAGACCAACTACTTATTAACTCCAGTGACTATTTTGAGGAAGACCTTCTACATCTTTTTCAAATCAAGTCAAAGCACAAATCTCCCCCCTGAAACCACCCCCTACAGGCTCTAATTTGCAGTTATCTTGTACTCCTCCTGCTTGACTGACCCCACCTCTCCTCCCCCTTCCCACTTAACCCTGCCCTCAGGACCATTGTCATTGTCCAGTCGTTTCACATATGTGAGTCTTGTCTTCCTAAAATTCAACTCTGCTAAGAGCTCCTGATTGTTCACCAAGTTCTAGGCACTGTGCCAGGTTCTGGAAAGGAAATAGTAGACACCTCGAGGAATCGAGTAGTAGATACAGATACATGATGTGAAAAACTGTATGCATGGAGCATCAAGGTGGCAGAGAGGTGAGATCGTGATTCATCTTCAAGGTGGTCAGGGGAGACCTCCCAGGAGTGGTTATGAGAAGGGAACATGATTTTGAAGGAGGGTCGGAAAGTTTCCAATTGGTCAAGGCGAGGGAAGAATATTCCAAGGAGAGTGAACAATGTGTGCCCAAGGACAGGAGATGCCAGGAGATTGTCCTGGGGAACTTAGAAGCGATTCAGGACAAATGGGAAATCTGGGAAATACGGGGGCGGCGGGGGGGGGACTGGTGGGTGAGAGAGCAGTGGCTCTGTCTTACAAGGTTTTGAATGTCAAAGTCAGTGTGGATGGTGGGGAGCTCTGAATGCGATGGGCTGGTGCACCAAAGATCTGGTGGATCTTTGCTAGAGGCATGAGGGGTAAATTGGGAGAAAAAAAGACTGAAGTTCAGCAGAATTCAAGAGGAAGCAGGAAAGGTCCAGATGAGAGAGACTGGGGACCTCACTGAATCAGTGATGCTGGGGCTGACAGACGGACTGGATTGCCCTTTAGGAACAAGTTTCATAACTGCTATGACTAGCTCCAGTCATTGGAGGTAGAAAGATAAAAAGAAAAAACAGTACTCTTAACAAACAGCATTGTTTTGTATCTCTTACTTGGTAACGCATAATACCAAGCACACAATGTGCTCAGAAAAAGGCTGTTAATAAGCCAGTCCCCATCGCATTTATCTGGTCTTGATTTAATTTTGTGTCCAATTTTAAAATTGCTGTCTATGAACTAGAACTTTCCAAGCCCTTGCTCAGCGTCTTGGTGCATTTCCAGTCTATAAGGATCCTTTTTATATTTCCAAGTTATTTGCAAACAGAAAACCAAAAAGTGACTTTGTTTTCCAACCACATATTTATCTTTTAGACCGTTGTTAGCATAGTATTCAAAAGGAGCCTGAGGATAAGGTGGCATGACCAAGAACAAAGAAGGAAAGATATCAAACTGGACCAACATACAGCACAAGCCTTTTTTGGGGGGGGGCTCACACAAGGTAACAACACAATTTTTCTTGGTATTCAAGGGCATCTCAACCTCATTTAATCTTTAACTGTGTATCATAAACACAGATTTTTCTTGGAAAACCGTTTCCAGGCTACACAAAGAAATGTCCAACTCAGTCTATTGGGGCTTCAGAATTATCAGGGAAGAAGAACAACACAGAATGAACAAAATTACTCTTGCGTCGTCTACACTGTAATTACACGGGAAGGGATAAGGAAGTCTCCCATTGATATGATGGCTATCCTACATCCATTTTTAATTTCTAAGAATCGAAAAGGGCATTATCAGAACTTCAGATGATAGATTTGGAAGGGATGATTTTAAGTGATCACAACTGTTGAAAGCGTATCATGTGTGTATAAACACACATGGCCTTTTTTTTTTTTTAATTAATTAATTTATTTTTTAACACACATGGGCTCTTAAGGATTTTTTTTTTAAGATGAGATCAGCAGTCTACAGTCTGTTGGCCAATCTGGTCCCTTCCCTGATTTTGAACTGCCCCGAGCTAAGAATGGTTTTATGTTTTTAAGTGCTGGAAAAAAAAAAAATCAAAAGAAGAACAGTATTTCGTGATATGTGAAAATTACCTTAAATCCAAATCGCAGCACCCATAAATAAAGTTTAATTGGAGTGTAGCCCACTTATTTGTTCGGGATTGGCTGCATTAGTGCCATATGGCAGAGTGTATCGTTGTGCAAAGCCTAAAGTATTTACTGTCTGGCCCTTTCCAGAGAAAAGTTTGCCAGCCTTTGTTTTAAGAGCACTCCCCTAAGAAATATGGAGGCCTTCGGTACCCGGAAGGCTTCTTCACAGAGATTTCCTGTGTCCGTGATATGTTATATTAAAAGAAAAGAAAAACGCGTGAATTTATTAAAGATAATATAGTTGCCATATCATGAAATAAAATAATATCCACTCTTTTATACTATATTTAGGTTGCTTCTTATTTTATGCCAGTATAGCATAGCTATTAAGAGTATGCACATCAGGGTCATTCTTTTTCCTTGAATCCCGATTAGCTTTCTGTGACCTCAGGCTATTTACTTAACCTCTCAAAAGTCTTAGGTATCCTATACAAACGGGGTAATAACAGTACCAACCCCATGAAGTCATGATATTAAGTGGGGTGACTTCTTTCTTCAAGGAATTAGCTCGATACCTATAGGAGGTGTGTGATAAATTTTTTTATGAGTAGCATTGTCTGAAAATGTCATTTTTTTCCGTGATCCCCTCCCAGCACTGCCTGTAACTGCTGCTTGGACAAGAAAATCCGCAAAACCCAGCTTATGTAATTTCACATGGTAGGAGCCCCTCTCTCTGTGTTACTTTTGGTAGAAAATGGCCCGGTGCACAAATCCGAGCCTGTACTTGACAGGGGAGTGGACCAAGGAGAGCCTGGGATGTCTAGGAACGGATCACAGCGGTAGAGAGTGCTGGAAGGCTGGGGGGCAGCTGGAGAATGCTCGTGAGCAGAACGTTGGGATTTTCCACCTTAGAATCCATTCCAGCTTTTTCTACGGGGAGTTCTCAGCTCCGTGACAGGCTGTCGATGAAAGCTTTGTGATTTGGTAGCTAAAAACTTTTTTTTTTTTCCCAGAGTGGATGCAATTCTTGTCATTTTATCCCATTTTATGTTAGGTTAACTCTACCATTTTCCTTTTATTACTTGATGTTTTAGTGGGTGTTTCCCACCACAGAAGCTCTTAGAAAAGCATGAGGGTGTGATGCTGTAATTCTTGGACATGTAATGATTTCTGTCCTGCTGGCTTGGGGCTACCTACGTTCTGCCCGAGCTTGCTCTGTCTCTAGAACTGAGTGGCTGTGGATTCCTGCAGAAGAACAGAGCCTGGGGAGCCCATGGCTCCTTGGCTCTGACGCTGGCTCCCTTTTCTTTCCTCATCTCCAAGTAGGTTGGGAACCCCCTTAGCACAGGTAGTATCTTCTGCTCCCCAGGGGCAGTCTGGAGGCGAGTGATAAATGGCATGAGGAGGAGAACCTTCTTTAGATGACCCGATTAGAACCAACCTTTGCCTAAAGATGGCGCTAACAGGGGAGGAAGATCCCCCGAGACAAACAACTCTTTTGTCTCCCCATCCCGTACCCCCCCAAATCATTTACAGAAATACCAGAATCCCAGAAGGCAGCAAATATCACCACAGTATAGCTGAGAAACAGAATTCCTAGAGGTTCACTTTTTTTTAAATCTCATGAAATGTACAAATCTCACTTTTTTCACTTCCTGTATTTTGACTTATTATTTTGAGGGAAATCTCTCTGAATTTTATCCTTGTTCCTCAGTTATGGTTAATTCAGTTTAGCCACTCAAAAGAAGAACAAATTATTTCAGCATTCTTACGTACGCTAGTTGGACTCATGGTTAAGAGGACAAAGACAAACACCCACATATCAGCCCGATGTGTGGGGATAAAACCCCCAAACTGTAGCACTCGCATGCATGCCTGTGAGTGGAATGGGGCAGGGTGTGTGTGTGGGGGCTCTTGTCTACTGGTAGGAGTAACTCTCATCATCGTATTCCAACTCATCCTCATCATCATCATCTAGAAGCCCATACTTAAATTTCCGGTAAACGGTGCCATCTTGGCCCATGTAGACGATGTCATCATCCTCATCCTCATCATAGTCCCGGTCCCTGTACTCTATCACCTGATCCTCTTCAAAGCTGGTGTTTTCACCATGGCTGCTCTTATAGGAAACATAGGACTTGCTGGGGTCAGCCAGCTTCTCATAGCCGGCCTTCGCTGCTGGCTGGGCTCGGCCTCGTGATTTCCTCCAGACGATCACAGCTGCCCCGAGCAGAAGCACCAGCATAATGGAGGAGGTGATGAACAGGGCTATCTTGGTCTGTTCACCGGCAGGCCCAATTTTGCTTGCTCGAAGGATACACTCCTCTGTTGGAAGAAGAGCCCAAAGAAAGAGCAGAGCGGGGAAAGGTGGGAGAGAAGAAAAGCAATGAGGGAAATTAGTTTCTGAGGTAAAAAGCTTTGCTTTATCTTTGAAAACTAAAATGGCAGAATCATTGTGTCTGATTTTCCTAGAGGGCACACCACTCTACAGAATTGTACTGTGTACCCCCTCAGAGTCCCAGTCTGTGTCTGACGATTCCAACAAACCCTTCTAGGCTGAAGGTTGGTTTGAGACATAGAGTCCCCTCATCCTCACACCTTGTGAGTCAGTCGCCAAGTATCCAACCTGACCAATCGACTTTTCTATTTCCTTCTTAAGAAAAATACTCCATCTAGGGCCGTACTTCAGTTACTGCTAAATGCTCTATTTTTTGTTTCAACTCTGACTTTCTCTAAGACTGATTACTTTCCACAGGTACCCTTCAACCTGGTCCAACATTCAAGGGCAGAGAAGATTATAAAACCGTTGACTTTTTTTAAGTAGTCTCTATGCCTAACGTGGGGCTCAAACTTCCAACCCCGAGATCAAGAGTCACATGCTGTACCTGACTAAGCCAGCCAGGTGCCCCCAAACCATTGAGTCTTAGAGTTGTGTGGGGCCTTAGGAATTAATTAGGTCAGACTTCTGGAGAAGATGGTGGAGTATCACATCTAGATAACACCCATATCAGTGTAAGTAACCCAGGAAATGACCTGAAGACTGGCAGAATAGACTCTCCACAGCTAAATATAGAGAAAAGGCAAATCAGCTGGAGAATAGGGTTTGTTTTATTATTTATTATTATTATTTTTTTAAGTAGACTCCACGTGTCCAGTGTGGAAATAAACAGGGGACTTGAACTCATGACCCTGAGATCAAGACCTGAGCTGATACCAAGGGTTTGATACTCAACCGACTGAGCCACCCAGGTGTCCCTGGAGATTTGTTTTAAATACCAAGTTGACTTACTCTGGTAAATCAGTAGAACTCAATGAGATGATTAAAAAAAAAAGTAATTAGGTCAGTCTGTTGCTTGACAGTTGAGGAAACTGAGGCCCACAGAGAGGACGCGAATTGTTCCCTGCCAGAGGCAAAAGCTTGTCTGTGGAGCAATTAAAATTTGAACCCAGGAATCCAAATTGCATGCTAGGGACCGGAGACATTCGGGCAAACACTCTGACAACTGTGTTTTTGGGGTCATACCTTCTGTAGCCTTAATCTGATAGGAAGAGAGATAGCTTCTTTAAATTCTGAGACCAAGTTGAGGGATGGGGACTCTTGTATCATAGTTAAGATTCCTAAAGTTGAGAACCCTGCCCATTGTCGTTCATCCACCAGTGAAAGAGAGTATGAGAGCGCCAGGGAAAAAAGTAGCAGACTCTGTTGGATGTACAACTTGAAATACAGGGTAAGTTTTCCATAAGTGGTTTTTGAACCACCGGGGTCTGCCCCCAGGATTCTTTTATGAGATTCTAGGTACATTATATATACTAGTTTAATGGATGTAATTCCGCTGCCGGTTATTTTAGGGGCCATTATTTTTGCTTATTATGTACTGGCCAATTAGGTCTGATTCATCACCACTATGTATTTCCCTCTCTTTTTGCTAGTGATAAATAAGTTGCCTGTTTTATCCAAACTTTCATCCTCATGGGATTTTTGCCCATCAAGCAGGATTTCCTCTTCTAACATAATAGCACTATGATAATTGCTTTTGTCATTAACAATATCAGCACAGAATTTTTCCCTGGAGGAAATATTAAAGCACCAGAGGGATGGATAAGCAATCTGTGTGTGGTACTTGAAAATAAATACGCCCTAGGGCAGGAGAATCAATAAAAGATGTTTCGAGATTGTTTCAATTACTAGGGCGCCATATACAATCCTGTCTTTCTCTTCAGGCTTAGGTCTGCAGAGTCAGGGTCAGACTCTGTGATCTGGTTTCTTTGAAGGAGCAGAGTATCTCAGTAAAAAAATGAGCAGGTAATCAAGAGTATTTAGACTTTTGTAGAGTTGTCCCAGGGGGATCTTCAAGTGCCAAAGAAGGTCCAGGAAAGCTGACTAAATAGCACTTAGTTGGAACAGTCGTGGAGAAACTCCGCACCCAATGTGCACACTTCTGGTTTCATTTAAAGCCATTGATGTAATGAGGGTTATTATTCTTAGCTGACACAATGTGGATATTAGGCAACCAGACCCTGAAGGTGGATATGTATGAGAGGCTGGGGAGGCCAGGTGTTTGTGGGGGTAGGAAAGCTAAAAGAAGGAAATAATTCGTTTTTGGAAAGGTGATGTTAGAATTTAATTGAAAAGGCTAATAAATAAAAAAGAAATGGCTAGTATCAGTTATGGGTCTGAGCTTTACTTCACTTATCCATGGACAGGCTCACATAAATACAATGTCTCTTTGTCAGGCCATCTGAACCCCAAGGAAATGATCTTCTTCTGGACTAGAGAATATATTTTAAGGAAAAAAATATAATATATAATAAAAATATATAATATAATATATATTATATAAAGAAGTATATAATATATATAATTAAGAAAAATATATAATAAAATATAAGTATATTATAATATATAATAAAAGATATAAAATATATAATAAAAATATATAGTGTATAATAAAAATGCATAATATATAAAATATATAATATATAATAAACAAAAAGAAAAATATAAAATATATAATATCTAATAAACATATAATATAATATAAATATAATATATAATAAAATAAAAATAAAAATACAAAATATATGATATATAATAAAATAAAATATATAAATATATAATAAATATGTTATATAATAAATATATAATAAAATAATATATAAAATATAAAATATTGTATATATAATATTACTTATTATATATATATATTTAAGAAGGAATCACTCCGTTTGGGATCTTTCTGAGTCTGTGGCCTGTGAGGACCAAGTACTCACATATATATGGATGAGGTTGGGGGTAGGAGACAGTTGGGTGCCTGGGAATTGGTAAAAGGCATTTTGTTTCTTTTTAGCCTTTGATGGAAGTTCATTTTTAAAATACTTTAAGTCTCTAAGGGGAGTCCTAGACTTGAGCTAACTTCCATAGACTGAGTCTATAGCAGAATCAAGGTAACATTGGCATCAGCTTTTTGATAGTTGATTCTTTTCCTTTTTATTCCAGGAGAGAAGAATAAAAAGAAAGTAAGTTTATAACGATGAGATTCTAGGGGCACCTGGGTGGCTCTGTCGGTTAAGGGTCTGACTCTTGGTTTCTGCTCAAGTCATCATCTTAGGGCTGAGATCGAGCCCTGCGTCTGGTTTCATGCTCAGTGGGGAGTCTGCTTGAGATTCTACCTCTCCCTCTGCCCTCTCCCTCTCCCCTCACTCACGTGCCCATGTGTGCACATGCTCGCTCTCTCTTTCTCTAGAATAAATAAATACAATCTTTTTTAAAAAACGGGATTCTAGACCAACTGGAGTTATCTTAGAGGCGCACTTTGCAGACTTTGCAGTTCGTAGGACCTATGGTCTAATTCCAGATGAGCCCTTAACATTGTTATGGACTTGAACATGCTAATCAAACCCTTTGCATCTTGGTCTCTTCATCTGCAAAAGGGGATTAATAATATCTACTTATAGGGATGCCTAGCTGGCTCAGCAGGTAGAGCTAAGACTCTTGATCTTAGGGTCATGAGTTAGAACCCATGTTGGGTGTAGAGATTCCTTTAAAAAAATCTACTTAGGGGCACTTGGGTGGCTTAGTTGGTTAAGTGGCCGACTTTTGATTTCAGCTCAGATCATGATCTCAGGGTCCTGGGATCAAGCCCTGAGTCAGGTTCCACACTCAGCAGGGAATCTGCTTGAAGATTCTCTCTCTCCCTGTCCTTCTGTCCCTCCCCCCACTTGTGCTCTCCCACTCTCTCTGAAATAAAGAAATCTTTAAAAAAAATAAAAAATTAAAATTAAAAAAATCTGGTTGATGGACAGAAAGTTTTAGGGACAATAAGCACATAGCAGGCACTCAATAAAAAGACAGCTCTGTTTGTTCTCCAGAACTTTCTATCCTGCTCTCATCCCCTTCTGGAGTCCAGGCCCTTCCTCTGCAGGCTGCTCTTGCTCTCGGCTCACCTGTGGTGTTCTGGCAGTCACAGCAGTCCTGGGCGTTGGAGGGATCGGATCCATTACAGCAGTGTAGACAACGGTTATCATCCATCAGCAGCACCAGGCTGGCGGGGCACACAGTACAATTCTTGGTGCCAGGTCCCTTGCATTCCATGCAGCTCTCATCACATTTTTCACAGTTAAACTTCTCCCCCTGGTAAGAATAATCGGGAGGTTCTTTTTGAGTGTGAAGGAATTAACAAGGCACTGGAGTTCCCAGGTTCCATCTTGTCTCCATGAGGGAGGGAGGCATATGGGGGACAGAAGAAAGATAGCTTGTTCTGGGTCCATTTTCCCTGTTCAGGCTGAAAGAACCAACTGTCTGCCCTTGGAGAAAACCCCTGCCGGGTCTCTCCATCTGAGATCTGCTGGTAACAATAGCGGGAGAACAGGCTTCTAGAACGGCTCAAGTTACAAAACGGACAGCTAGTGTGCTGTACCCGGTTAAGGACAATTTGTGTCTGGCTCATTGCTAAAACAGTGAAATAAGAGATGAGGAGAAAGTGGCTTCCCTCCTGACAAGAGGCTGCCTCAGAGGTGCTAAATATGTCGATGAGGGAAGATGGCTTCCTATTTTACTTCCGTGCTTGTAATGGTGGTATGGTAGAAAAGAAAGGAATGGAAATTGCCTTCGTTGGGCCCTTGAGCACGTTTCAGGTGCTGATAAGGTGCTGCCGCAGTTGTGATTATCTTACCAAATCCTGGGTTAGCTGTCAGGACCTTTGGGTTCAATCCCAGCTTTGTTACTTACTACCCAGGTGATCATTAGCAAATTATCTAATCTCTCTGAAACTGAGGAGTTTCTCCAAGGTGTAGAGACGTAAAGAGAACTCCTATGTGAATATGTCGGGTCATGTTAATTTCACCATGGAGAGATTTGCTTAATTTCTATAGTTTGGAAGCACACGAAATTAGTGAACTCAGAATTTCCATGGTTTCTAGGCAAGGAAATGAAATATATTCTTGTAATACACTGTGCAGGGGTGGAGGAAAGGAAAGACCAACAGCAGTTGTGTAGTTTTGACATTATTCAGGCATTCCAGGTTAGACAGCAGAGGGGTAGGAGAGAAGATATTTCTTCTTTCTTTTAAGATTTATTTATTTGGGGGGGAGTTGAGTGGGGGGGGCAGAGGGAGAAGGAGAGAGAATCTCAAGCAGACTCCATGCTGAGCCTAGAACCCAATCTGGGGCTCGATCCCAGGACCCTGAGATCATGACCCTGAGCCAAAATCAAGAGTCCGATGCTTAACCGACTGAACCCCCCAGCCACCCCAATATTTCTTATTTCTGATATAATATTCTTAAGTGGCCCTGAAACTTCTAAGGTCATGAGCAATGAATGTAGAGGTAAATCTGAGGTCCGCATTATCTAGCTTCCCCATTAATTATCTCAGGTCATCTCAGTTCCTTTGAGATTAAGGCTAAGGCTACAGGTGGGTAGCACCCTTCTTCTGTGATGCAGTGGTAGAAGGTTATGAAACTAGAGCAAGTGTAGGAATTGTAGGACTTCTTGATTTTCCCAGGACGACCTGCAGGAACGAGCTCCCATGCCTCTGCAGAAGTGGAGGAGGGCACAGCCTGCCCAGTTCTCAGTACCTCTCCTGCTCTGTATTCCCCCACCAGACAGTCCGAGGCGCAGATTCCTCCCAATAGGTGGTAACTCCACACACAGGATAAGCAATTAAATGCTCCTTTTCCTGAAAAAAAAAAAAAAAAAAAAAAAGTGATCCTAAATTATGAGGGCTGACCTTAGATTTCAACCTCTGTCTTGGGTCCAAAGACAGAGGGTCTCTTAGGTGCAAGGAACGTGTCAAGCAAATTGAAATAGGATGGACTGATGGAGGAGATGGGGGGGGGGGAAAGTCTACAAGACACCAAGTGAAGACCTAGACATCCTATCAACATAAACTCTCATTTGGAAATTGAGGGTTGAGAAATGACAGATCTTTTATGACAGCAAAAAGAAAGATTTTTGGAGGGTGGGAAATCATGTAGAAAGGTTATAAAACCTTTGTCATTCTGCTTGTTGTTTAACTAATATGGAGGAGGAGAATGATAGCAGATGATCTGGAGGGTCCTGATACTCAGTTGGTGAGAAAATCATGGTTAGACAGCTTCTAAGAAATACTAGACTTAGAATTTAAAATGCCAGGGCTAAAAGAATTTAGCAGATCCTTTTGTCCATTTGTTCTTAATTTGGGGAGGGTGGTGCTGGTGGTGATGGTAATAGATTGCTTTGAAATTCTCTTGAAAGCTAAAAACTTTCCAAAATTTGGCATTAAATAAATTAAAATAAATTTAAATAATTTTAATTAATTAATTAATTAATTTTAGAGAGGGAGAGACGTGGGGAGGGGCAGAAGGAAAGGGAGAGAAAAAACCCCAAGCAGGATCCACACCCAGCATGGATCCTGACGCTGGGCTGGATCTCACCAGCCTGATACCATGACCTGAGCTGAAATCAAGAGTCAGATGCTTATCCGACTGAGCCACTCAGGTTCCTCTATTTATTATTTTTAAAAATAAATGAAAAGTAAGGGCCCGATATGTCAAGTCATTCGTTCAAGGTTACATAGATGTTGGTCAAGATTCAAATTCACGTTCGTTGACCCACAGTAAATGCTCTTTCGGTCATACTATCTGCCTTAACACCTTATGACCCACCAAGTAGAGGAGCTCTGAATCTGCAGTCTCAGTTTTTGTGGGGGTAATACCCTACTCTCCTAATTCAGGGACCCTAAGAATGACTGACCCAAGCATTACCTTTTGCCCAGATTTGAAGGGACAACTTCTGGAAAGGATTTGGAGACAGGAGACCTGAATTCTCCTTCATTCCATTAGTAAGGTGCTGGTGTTTTTGCTGAGAATTTCAAAGCAAGAGCAGGGAGATGGACAGGGGCATGGAATGTTCCTGATATTGTGAGTCGGAACTCGATATAGATCTTCCCATCAGAAGAATACTGTACAGAGTGGTTAGTGGAATTCGAAGTAGGTCCATGAGTCCCGTCCTTCACAATCACTTTGTAGGGAAATCGACTTTCATGTCTCGATCAGTGAGTTCAGTCATTTAGGAAGTTTCTATGGAAAAAAATTCTGAGCTCTGAACGACAGTTTAGAGAATAAACCTTTATAACCCAACTACTTCTTAGATCGGGGGCTGCCTGTAGTGATACAGTGATACAAATTCAAAGCCATTTTATTATTTTTAAGTTTTCAATTGCAGTATAGTTGACATACAATATTATATTAGTTTCAGGTGTACAGCAGTGATTCAACAATTGTGTACCTTATAAAGTGCTGACCACACTAAGTATTGTCACCATCTACCACCATACAAAGTTATTCCAATATTATTGACTATATTCTCTATGCTGTACTTTCCATCCCTGTGACTTTCTTATTTTTTTTAAAAAAGATTTTATTTATTTATTTGACAGAGAGAGAGAGATCACAAGTAGGCGGAGAGGCAGACGGGGGAGGGGGCAGGAAGCAGGCTCCCTGCTGAGCAGAGAGCCCGATGCAGGGCTCGATCCCAGGACCCTGAGATCATGACCTGAGCCGAAGGCAGAGGCTTTAACCTACTGAGCCACCCAGGCGCCCCAATTTCTTATTTTTATAACTGGAAGTTTGTACCTCCTAATCCCCTTCACTGTTGTACCATCTTCCCGTTCCATCCCATGCCCTCTGGCAATCGCCAGTTTGTTCTCTGTAGTTATAAATCTACTCATTTGTTTGCTTATCTTTTTTTGGATTTCACGTAAAAGTGAAATCACATGGTATTGGTTTTCCCTGTCTGACTTATTTTACTCAGCATAGTACCCTCTGGGTCCATCCACGTTATCAAGAATGGCAAGATTTCCTTCTTTTTTTATTGATAAGTAACATTCCATTGTATGAATACACATCTTCTTTAGCCATTCATCTCTCAATGGATACTTGGGCTGCTTCCATAATTTGGCTATTGTAAAGAATGCTGCCATAAACTTAAGATGCATGTATCTTTTCACATTAGTGTTTTCATTTTCTTTGAATAAATACCTAGAAATGGAATCAATAGATCACATGGTATTTTGATTTTTAATTTTTTGACAAATCTCCATACCGTTTTCCATAATGGCTGTACCAATTTACATTCTTACCGAATAGTGCACAAGGGTTTCCTTTTCTCTACATCCTCACCAGTACCTGCCATTTCTTGTCTCTTTGGTACTAGTCATTCTGACTAGTCTAAGGTAGAAATTTCATTGTGGTTTTTGTTTGCATTTCCCTGATGAGTAATGTTGAATATCTTTTCGTGTGACTGTAGGTCATTTGCATGTCGTCTTTGGAAAAATGTCTATTCCAGGCCTCTGCCCATTTTGCAATCAGATTGTTTTTTTTGTTAAGTTGTATGAGATCTTTATATATTTTGGATATTAACCCCTTATCAGATATATCATTTGCAAATATCTTCTTCCATTCAGTAGACTGTCCTTTCGTTTTGTTGATAGCTTCGTTTGTTGTGCAAAAGCTTTTTAGTTTGATGTAGTTCCAATTATTTATTTTTTGCTTTTGTTCCCCTTGCCTGAGAAGACAGATCCAGAGAAATATTGCTAATAAATTTTTCTAATAAATATTGCGATGTTCAAGAGTTTACCACCTATGTTTTCTTTTAGGATTTTATGGTTTCAGATCTTACATTTAAGCCTTTAATCCATTTCGAGTTTATTCTTGTATATGGTGTAAGAAAATGGTCCAGTTTCATTCTTTGGCATGTGGCTGTCCAGTTTTCCCAGCACCATTTATTGAAGGCACTGTCTTTTCCTCATTGGATATTCTTGCCTCCTTTGTTATGGATTAATTAACTATGTAAGCATGGGTTTATTTCTGGGGTCTCTATCTTGTTCCATTGATCTATGTGTCTATTTTTGTGCCAGTATCATACCATTTTGATTACTATAGATTAATAGTATAGTTTGAAATCTGAGAAAGCCATTCTATTTTTATCTTACCTCTAGCTTCATACAGAATCTCTTACATGTTCTGGAACAGAACTGTGGTCTCTGATGAAAGAATCAATCTTCCCCTCCTTCTTGTCTTCCTTCCTTTCCCAACCTGTATTTTTCTAAAACATACCTTAGATGTTTTACTCCAATTTTTAAAATACAAAAAAATTTTTTTTTTTTTAAATGAAGCGAAATGAAGGGTAGGAACAATTAAAAGAGAAAAAGCTAGTAGAAAGATTAGGTCACAACATTCGTGTCTTAAGATTGTTTCCGTTTTCCAGAAGACCAGCAGCAATTTGGCTGCAGCTCCTAACCTGGGTGACCCCCAAAGGCACTACCTGTCAGCAGTGACAGCCCCTTATATTTATTGCAAAATCCCTATACCCTGGGTACACAGAGTCTTTTGCCAAAGGCAGTTTGTTAATTTCCAGATTGTTTCCTATTGTTTCCAAGTTTAACAACCTAGTTTATTATTGCTTCTAAGGATTTGCAGGAACTGTGGGACCTATCATGATGGCTTTGATATTTCCTTAGAATTCAGAACTCACTACTGGCTTTCCCTTGGACTGACACCCACAGGATGAGTTCAGCAATGCAGAGCAAGCCCTGGGGACATTCATGCTGTCCTTCCACACAGGAAGGGGAAGCTGGTAGTTTTGGCTACCTGGCTGGATTTTTATTTCAACCCGTTTTGCAAGGAGGATAAATAAAAAATTAAATGTGTAAAGGTAAGGAATGAGATAATTATGGAGGAACCAACTGCATACAAAGGTAATAATAGGCCTTGGTGGGCCGTCTGTCCCCTACCCCCCACCCTGTCCAGTGCTTTGGCGTATTTTTTTTACGACTCTGATACCACTGGGCAGTCGATGGTGAATGAAATGCAGTCCAGTTGGTAAATTGCTTATTTAGGTCACTAAATTTTGCCTGTAATTTTTGTGCCTCCTCATTTCTTAGTGTGACAGCTAATGTTTTAGGGAGGTACCTTGGAATCCATCCTTTTTTTCACCAAGTTTATAACCCAGGAGCGAATCTGTCCCCAGTTTTGTAATCTAGATATTGCAAAACCGGGAGACAACACAAAGATTCACTAAGCAGCCCAGGTTGTGTGCGGCACGGTCAGGGTGGGATGGTAGATACAATGAGCCCCACACGTGGAAAGCTTCCCACAGGCACATCTAGGGTTCAAGTCAAATACAGGAGGAGGAGGCACAAGCCCTCAGAACGGCTTCGAGATGAACCTAGCTAGGGCCAGCCATCCTTCGAGTACATTCTCAGGGAGAATGTGTTGATGAACTTCTTTTGTAAGACCTTTTTTTTTTTTTTTTGGAGGTGTTTTCAGTTTACAGTGAAATAGAGGGGAAGGTACAGAGATATCCTATGGACTCTGCTCCCACCACACACATAGGGTCCCCCATTATCAACATCACTCACCAGAATTGTACTTTTTTTTTTTTTTTTTTACCCGAGGATAAACCTATATATCATTTTCACCCAAAGTCTCTAGTTTACCTTAGGGTTCTTTCTTGCTGTTGTACATTCTATGGGTTTGGACCAATGTATAGTAATACATATCCGTCATTATAATATCATACGGAATATTTTCAGTGCCCTAAAATCCTCTCTCCTCTATCTATTCATCTCTCCCTGCCCATCACCCCTGGCGACCGACCACTGGCCTTTTACTGTTTCCACCATAGTTTTGCCTTTTCCAAAATGTCACATGGTGTTGGAATCATACAATATGTAAACTCTTCAGATTGGCTTCCTTCACTCAGTAATATGCATTTACGCTTCCTCCATGTCTTGTCATGGCTTGATTTTGCTCGTCCCTTTTTAGCACTGAGTAGTATTTCATTGTCTGAATGTGTTGATGAATTTCTGAGACCGGGAATCTTCAGAACCATCATCCTTAATCCACTGAAGAAATCTCAAACCCAATTAAAGATATGTATAGTTTTTCAAACTGTGCTTGCAAGATCACTAATAATTTCTACAATCCTTGCAAAAAAATTTTTTTTCTTAAAAAGCTAGTGTTCTGTTTTGACTGCTGAAGCTGAGACATTAAATAACCTAATGATAGTTGCCTGGTCTTGAGGAAAAACCCAAGGGCTCCAGCCCGCTGCATCGCCCTAGGACATTGGGATCAGGGTTGTCAGAGTTAGCACACCAGAGTATAGGGTTTTATCTGGCAATCCTAGTTAGAATAAAGGCCCCACACATCTACTAATGGCGGTACCAGAAAAACTAATGGAAAGTCAACACCATATTTACTATGATATGGCCAGGGATAATGCCAACTTTCCACCACCCTCCCACCCTACCCTCAATTCAATGTATTCTCTCATTTATCTTATTCTGATTAGAAGTTTTGAGCAGCGACTGTAGGTGCCTCCGGAATGAAAATAGAAAACACAAATGAATGGTTACTTAATGCAAGTGTGTTCGGAAGGCCAGTTCTTTCAAAGATGGGAGTCAATTGCAGGTAGGAGAAGGCGGGAGCCACAGCATGGCAGAGTTTTCATAGACTTGCCTCCAGGACTGCCTAGGAGTGGTATAAGGGGCAGAGGAGGGCATTCTAAGTGGGGCTCTTGGATTCCCCGTCGGCTCCCCGCTCCAATCTGAGCTGCTCTGCTCTGGTCCATTTACATCATAGGATCCAGCCTAAGGTTTCATCTGAAGAAGATGGTCTCCCACCAAAATACCATCTGAAACCATTATTCTAAATTAGACTGTGCTGGTCAGTGCGGTAGCCACTAGCCCCATGTGGCTACTGAGCCCTGGAAACGTGGCTAGGACAACTTGAGTTGTGCTGTAAGTGTAAAATAAGCATCGGATTGCGAAGATTTTGTAGAAAAAATTCTCAATTTTTACATCGATTACACGTTCAAATGATTATATTTTGGATATGTTAACTAAATACATATATTATTAAAATTAATTTTACCCTTTTATTTTTATTCTTTAAAATGTGACCACTGAAACATTTAAAAATGTGTGTATGGGACACCTGGGTGGCTCAGTTGGTTAGGCATCTGCCTTTGGCTCAGGTCATGATCCCAGGTTCCTGGGATCGAGTCCCACACTGGGTCCTTGCTCAGTGGGGAGCCAGCTTCTCCCTCTGCCTGTTCTGCCTGCTGCTCTCCATGCTTCTAGTCTCTCTCTCTGACAAATAAAATCTTTAAAAAAATAAAAAAATAAAAATGTGTGTATGGCTTGCTTACGTTTTATTTGGATAGTGCCAATATACCACATTGCGAGTTACTTAAAAGAAATTCTAGGCCTGATATGGATAGCATGTGATCACTCCCAGGCCAGTTTAGATTGTCCACTAGTCTAAGCACTTTGTAGTTAAGAGTGATTTATCTTTTTATTTATTTTTTTTTAAGATTTATTTATTTGACAGAGAGAGAGAGAGATCACAAGTAGGCAGAGAGGCAGGCAGAGAGAAAGGGGGAAGCAGGCTCCCTGCTGAGCAGAGAGCCTGATGCGGGGCTCGATCCGATCCCAGGACCCTGAGATCATGACCTGAGCGGAAGGTAGAGGCTTTAACCCACTGAGCCACCCAGGCGTCCCTGTAGCTGAGAGTAATTTAATGTTTATGTCATAGTCACTCTCAAATAATAAAAAAAAATTATTGAATATTCCAGGTTTTTTTTTTTTTCCTTCTTGGTATTAAGACTTATTTTTTGGGGTTGTGGGTTATGGTTGCAAGCAGCCGAAGAAAGCGGTGGGGGGGCTGTGACATTGACCCCAGAGTTCAGAGAAACACACAGGTGGCAGCCCAGAGCAGAACAGGTGGCTGCGGGCTGAAGATCAAGATCAGCCACGCCCCGCGGGCGGGACCGGGCTCGGCTCGGCAGCCCTGCGATTGGCGGGACCGCAGGACGACTCCGGTTCCTCCGAGCCCGGCTTCCGCTCTGCTCGACCGGCTTCTCTTTCTGGCAGCATTGTCTGCTCCTCGGCTTGTCGCTTTTCGAGCTTTTTCTGATTCTGATAGAATTCACGGCCGCTCTGTTTTTGTTCCCTCTTGGGAAGCTCCTCCTCTCTTTTCCTTTCTCTCCGCCCTTCTTCTTGTTCTTTGTCTTTCCCTGGCTCTGCTCTCTGCCTCTTTTCTCTTGGCGCTTTTACCGTCTTTGTTCTTCCAGCGCCTGGAGTTTCTGCGCCACAAGCTGCTGTGTCTTCGGCGTCGCTCAGGTGTTCGGCATCAAGAGAAACCTTACGGAGCGGGCAGCGGCCTGGCGCGCCTCGCCTTTCCTCGGGAGCTGCAGGCGGCTCAGGGCTCAGCGTACTCACAGCATGCAACCTTGGCCTGGAAGGTCAAGTGTCCCCCAAGTTGAAGGTGTGGAGGTTCCGGCCTGTCCTCTCCTCCTGCAGTGGGTCCAGCATGGGGAGGTCCATGTTCCCTATCTCCCCACAGTTCTCAAGTACCTTGACCATGACCTGCTCCTTGGACTGACTCTTGGGGTGAACAATTTGCAGGCTAGCCCCTCCAGGTGACTCGTGATCCCAGGCCTCTCTCTGCGCAGCATTTCATTCTCTTCCTTTGTGTCATGGAAGAAAGAGTCCCTGCATGTGGAGAAATTGATTTTGAACTTGGCTGCAGGCACCTTGAGGACTTCAGGGAAGCTGCCAAGCTTAATGACCTTGCCATGGAGGCAGGCCAGGAAAGACATAACCAGATTCTTGCCTACCTTGCCCTCCGAGCAGATGAAGTCCATGGTGCCCTTGGAAATTGCAGAGTGGAGAACTGGAGATCGTGCACCATGGCCTTAAGCCTTTCTAGCCCCTGCCTGCTGGAGACAGACTTCCCCTGCTGCTTCAGCCATGGAGGGCCACTCTGATGGCCACCTTCATGATGGGCTGGAGTTAGAGGCCTACAGAGGACAGAGCTCCACTGTCTCAGACGTGTTGTGCACTATGCTAGGGGCTGCCTTAGCCCAGCAAGCATGGCCTTCCTGCCCGGCATCATCACCATTTGCTGGAGGTGCCCTTGGAGCCACTGGCCGCTGCCACTGCCTATGCCTGTGATCGTGCTGAGTGCTGGAGATACAAAGGTGAGTGAGATGGGGGCGTTTAGTCGGTTAAGTGTCTGCCTTTGGCTCAGGTCATGATCTCAGAGTCCTGGGATCGAGCTCCATGCCAGGCTCCCTGCTCAGCGGGGAGTCTGCTTGTCCCTCTCCCTCTGCCCCTCCTACCCCTGCTTGTGCTCTCTCTCTCTCTGTCTAACAAATAAATAAATTGATCAAAAACAAAAATCAAAACAAAGGCGAGTGAGACATATTAATTTTTACCTTTGAGGATCTCAGTTTAAAGAGACAGAGAGAAAGAATAAATAACATAAAATATGCCCTCTGGGCTCCAGGGCCCTGACTCTCTTGTTCACCCTTGAATCCTTGTCTGGGCCATAGTGCAGGAGAAACATTTGTTGAATACCTAAGCAGATGGATGAATTTAGAGTACTAAAGGAATACAGAATAGAGGGATTAAGGAAGGCTTTGTACAGGAAATATTGACTGTAATGGGTTAGAAAGAGGTAGCCGGGCACAGCAGGCTGGGGAAAGGATTGCGGAGGAGAAAGGGCAAGATTGGCTCAGGTTTACAGAAACTGATTATACCTGGATTTAGGGTGGTGGAGGAGGTGGCGAGGGGTGAGGGGAGTCCCCGGATGAAGAACCTCATGTGCAGAGTTACTAAGTTAAGATTCTCTCCTAAAATCGATGGAGAGTCATTTTTTTAAAAGATGTTATCATTTATTTGAGAGAGAGACAATGTGAGTGAGTGTTGGGGAGGAGCAGAGGGAGAGAGACAAGGAGACTCTTTACTGAGTGCAGAGCCTGATGCGGGGCTTGATCCCAGGACCTTGAGATCATGACCTAAGCCCAAACCAAGAATTGGACACCTAGTCAGTTAGGTGTCCAATTCTCTTTGTGCTATTTGTCACATAGAAAGATCAATCTGAGAACATAATGGAGGACTGGTTGGTTATAGAATGGCTAATACTGGAAGCAAGAAGGCCAATTAGAGATTGGTGAATAACTAAGTAAGGGGACATATGATTCTGAACTAAGGCAGTGATACTACAAAGCAAAGAGAGGGGAGAGGGAATTAAGAGATAGGCATAGACTTGACAGGAGTTGAGAACAAATCGAATATATGAAGGTTGAGACAGGAGGATCAGAGGGTAATGACCAGGTTACTGCCTCAGGCAACTGGGTAGGTAGTGGAACCATTCCTCAAGATGGGGAGCATGGGAAAAGGTGGTCTATGGATGGGGTGAGGTGGGCTGGGGAAAACTGCATTTACATTTCAAGTTTGAGGTGTCAGGAACTCATTAGCAGGCAATTGGAAGTATGGAACTAGAGCTCAGGAAAACCATTTGGGAAGGAGAAGTAGATTTGGGGGCATTAAGGCATAGTGATAAATGGAAGCCACCTTCAATCTGGAGAAGACTACATTCCTATGTACTTGGAAGCACCTGGGGAGAAGTTATTATAAAATATCATCAATATTTTGATGATAGTACTTAGGAAGGTCAGTTTTGTGGGTAGACAGCAAGGGTGGCTGATGGTCTTCTCCCAGTGTGGGGAAGGAGCTGAATTTTTCATCACCATTCTTGATGTTTCTTTGTGGTCAAATAACTGCTCCAAGATGAATCATTTTGGAAGGGAAAGGAAGCAAGATTAGAAGCAGGCTCTAACAGGCTGGCTTTTCCTTGTTTCATCTAAAAGTATTAAGTACCAAAAAACAAAACAAACACTCTAACTATACCCAACCCCTAGGCATTTGTATTAGCAGAAGGATAGTGTAGGGCATAGTGCTCTTCCAAGAATCTGATTATCCATTAGTAACACACATATATCAAAAAATCATATGTGAATACAGGTTCTGACCTAACCCATACACTCCACATATTGAAATGGTAGAATAAATATAAACAGAACCAAAAATAAATAAATAACTACATAAGTAAAAGGCTAGGTGGGCTCAAAAATAAGATGAAATCACTTTGGACCAGAAAAGGAATATAAATACATAATAGTTGTCTGATTGGTGGCCACCCACCTGCTTTGCTCTGAACCTAGATGTAGGGGATGGTGGCTGTGAGTTTAACTTTTCTATCATAATAGGAACTAAAAGTGCTTCATGTTAGATGTGGGCCACAATCCAGGCTGAGATCTTAAATGAGAGGCAGAGGGGGACACTGCCCCCACAGACCTCACCTCCAGACCAGGAACTCCCCAGAGCTGCCAGCCGGGCTGCTGACGGGATCTGCACTGTCATCAGCATCCCCTTCGGGAAGGCTGGGATGTCCTATTTCCGGACTCAGTTTCAGGGTGGGAGGCAGGGGCAGAGTTAACCAAAAAACTGCTAGGCTGAGAGGAGTAGGGATAAAGGGAGAGAGAGAGGGGGAGTGAAGGATGAAATTTCCCATTCAAAAGGAACTCAAGACCAAAAATCCAAAGTATATGGAGAAAATGAACATTAAGATGAGCAACACAATCAACGATTAGAAAATGAATTTACTTCGAATAATACCAATTTTATAGAGAAGCTTGATGAAGTTTTAAAAATCAGTATATTAAAGATATTAAAAAATAAAAAGACATAATACCTATAAAGAAAGGATAAATTAGAAAACATAAACAGGAAGATATGAAACAAAAAGAGATGGGTATGGGGCGCCTGGGTGGCTCAGTCATTAAACGTCTGCCTTCGGCTCAGGTCACGATCCCAGCATCCTCGGATTGAGCCCCGCATCGGCTTTCTTGCTCAGCGGGAAGCATGCTTCTCCCTCTCCTACTCCCCCTGCTTATGTTCCCTCTCTTGCTATCTCTCTCTCTCTGTCAGATAAATAAATAAAAAATCTTAAAAAAAAAAGGTGGGTATAAAGAAGAAATAACTTTAAATTAAATAAATTAAATTAAATTAAATAAAGTAAGTTATTTAAATTAAAAAACCCCCAGAATAATAGATGAGCTGAACTTTAGACTAAATACAGAGAACAAATCAGAGGAATGGAATGAAGTACTGAGGAATTAGCCTAGTATAAACCGTGGAGAGTCAAAGAAATAAAAATACAAAATAGTGGGTAGGAGACATAGAGACCGGGAAAGTCTGAGTGACATTAAATAAGGAATTCTCGAAAAGGGGATTAGAGGAAAGGGCGGAGACACAACCTTTGGAGGTCTAATAATAGCACATTTTCTGATTTGCAAAAAGACTTTAGGATTTGTTTGTTTTGTGTTCATTCATTCAGAAAACACTAAATGAGCACTTACTATGTGTTATAGTCTAGACTAGAATAGGGTATACAAAATAAATGGGGCACAATCCCAGCCCTGGGGGTCTCACAATTAATAGGAGAGACAGACATGATTAATTAAAATTAATGTAAAAAGAGCTATGATAAAGCAGTATATTATAGAATCAAGAAGAAGGAAGAACATTTCTGGGAGGACTAAGAAAAGCTTCCCAGAGTAGATGACGCCCAAGCTGGGTCTTCTAAGTTGAGCGTTCCCTACAGCGTTGTTCTCCAGGAGGAGGAAGCACATAGACAAAAGGTGCAGAGGCCTGAAAGCATGACGTGCTTAGTGGCTGCTGAGTGGCTCTAGGTTCTAGAGTACATGGAAAGAGAGGCAAGGTCCCAAGCTAAAATGACTGGCTGGGGAAAGACTTTAATCACCTTTTAAAAATTAAAAAAAAAAATTATTGGAAGTTTATTGAAGGAGAACAAGTAAATGCACAGATTGCAGAGATATACCATGTTCATAAATGGGATGACTCAGGATCATAAAGATGGATTCCCTCCCCCCAAATAAATTCACTGTAAAGCCAATTAATATCCAAGGGATTTTTTTTTTTGAATGAAATGTGACTGAGTATAAAATTAATATAGAAAAGGGGCTGGAAAAGCCAAGATAATTTTGTAAAGGATAGTAGAAATATACCGTGCCAACTACAAATATTAATCTAATAAGTTTTAACAACTGAAACATTGCAGGAGGTATTTTGTCAATGTTGAGAATAATTTATCCTGATATCTTCCCACGCCCAGCAGACGGGAATTTTCGATCAGTCTGGAATTACTGTGCAGGATGACCTGGGGAGAGGGGGTGGCAAGACCAGAGTCATGGTCACATACAGGTACTACAGAAAATCGGCTGAGAGATGCTAAGAATGGAGAACAAGGAGAGTAAAAATGAGAAAGAGATCTGAGTACAGAAATGCTTAGGAGAGAAAATCAGCAGACCTTGAGGTTTACCTTTGTTGGGGAGCAGATGGGTCTGCAGGGAGCAAGGGGAGGATATCATTAAGGTGTTGGTTGAACAGCGGGTCCATTAACAGCAAGCGTGACTACCGGAGGAAGCCCAGATTGTGTTTATTCTGGGACGTGTTGATTCTAGGGTTCTCTGGGACCGAGAAGTCAGTCTCAGGGAGGTTAGAACGGAGCTTGGGTGAGCTGGAAACAGACATCTTAGGCAGTTGTTGAAATAATAAAAATAAAATTCCCTAGGCAGCTTCCCAGTTCAACAAGCAGAGGAGGACAGAGCAGGTGGGAAACCCCTCGTGGGGGAGACGATGCGTGTATCTGGACCTGGAAGGATGGGAGGGTCTGAAGAGACAGCAGGGTAGCGCAGGGCGCCCCAGGGTAGAGGGCAGCTGCAGAATGTGCTGATGCTGGAGAGGATCGGCTGGGTTGGCAAGCGAGAGAAAGCTCTCCAGGTGATGAGAAGAGAGGGGCCAGGCACAAAGGAATCCTCGTCTTCCCATCCGCACAGATGCAAAGTGACAGACACACCCTCACCTTTGCATTTGTCGCAGGTCGGGTGGCATCTCTCACACATCTGCGTGTGTTGCTCCCCATAGTAATGCTTGGGGCAGGTGCGATGACACTCTCCCTTGGAGTGGAGCAGAAAGAAAAACGGATCGCAAGACAGGCAGTCGGTGGGCTGCGGACCCCGGCACCCCTTGCAGCTCTTGCTGCACCTCTCGCACCGGCCCGTGGAGATTTCTGCGTAATACCTGAAACCAAGTGGGAAAGCAAAGACTGAGTCCTAAGCTTTGCTTTTAAGCTGGGTGTGATGGAAAAATCCGGGTTAGTCGCACAGTGTTCGTTTCCAAGTTGCGTGACTTAAGACTCTACTCGTTAATGTGACTTAGTGGATACGTTACTGTAGGCACATGTCATTTTATCATGCTTCGCTTTATTACACTTTGCAGATACTGTGCTTTGGGGGCAACTCTTCTGGCGCTGTTTTTCCAATACCATTTTCTCACTTCCTGTCTCTGTCCCATTTTGGTGATGCGTGCAATATTTCAGACTTTTTCATTGTTATTATACTTGTTATGGTCATCTGTGATCAGTGGTTGCTGAAAGCTCAGATGACGGTTAGCGTTATTAGCAATCCAGTGTTTTTTTAATTTAGGTATGTCTATTGCTCTTTTGGACATAATGCTGTGGCATGCTTAATGGACTACAGTAGCGTGTAAGCCTAACTTTTGCCTATATGCACCAGGAAACCGAAAACTTCATTTGACTTGCTCTATTGCAATATTCACTTTATTGCCGTGGACTAGAAGTGAACTGCGGTATCTCCAAGGGATGCCTGTAATGAGACTAATAAATCTAATGACTCAGTTTTCTTATCTTTAAATTGGGCACTACAATTCCTCCCCTGCTATTTGGATTAAGTTAGGTAACACACATGAAAGGACTTCTCACACGTAGTAGAACCACAATAATTTTTCATTACTTTTGCCTTCTCTATACCCATGTGCTTCTCCACTGGAAAGTTCAAGTTTCAAGTTTCGTTGAATGGGATCAGGGTAGGAAAAATGTTTTCAGTGTACCTCTGAGTGATTCTTCCGGTTTCGCATTTTTAAAAAAAATCTCCTATCTCGAGGGACGCGTGGGTGGCTCACTTGGTTAAGCGTCTGCCTTCGGCTCAGGTCATGATCCCAGGATCCTGGGATCGAGCTCCACACCGGGCTCCTTGCTCAGCCGGCAGTCTGCTTCTCTCTCCTTCTCCCCCTCCCCCTGCTTGTGCACATGCTTTCTCTCTCTCTCTCTGACAAATAAATAAATAACATCTTTAAAAAAATATATCTTGAAATAGAAAATGATATGAGTGATGCTAATACTTACATCATAATAGATGTAATCTCTGAAGAAATTTTTGGAGGCTTTTTACTATGTACCTGGTACTACACCTGTGTCTCAGGTCAGTAATATGGCCCAACGTTAGTCGCTAAAATTAAACAAGTTATTGGTGAGAAAATTGTTAGAACAGAGCCTGGCACATTATAAATCACGCATATTCGTGATAATTATGAATGATTAAATTACGTATGATTAAATCTTAAAGCAAACCTTATGATTTAGATATTATCATCCCTATTTTATGTAAGTGAAAACCGAGGCACAGAGAATTTAGACCCTTGGCTTAATGTTAAAACAGCTCGTGAAGCGGGCTCATGTGATTTGAACCTATCTGTTTACCACTCTAACAAAGCAGAGTGAAGTAAATAAAAACTTTTCAAGTAAGATAGAAGAGAGAAAAGAAATCATTGACAAAGGTGAACTTCTAGACATCCTCTGACCCTTCTAGGCATCTCTGGACACAGGCACATTGAAACTATTCTAGAAACGTTGATGGTTTGCCCTTGGCTTCTCTGGCCTGAGGCTATTTGCCACATGGGGTTCCCTAAAGTTTATTTCAGTTCCACCAAAGTCGTTGGAAACTAAAACCACGGCAGGGTAGCGGAGCCCACCTCTATCTCGCCACCCGTCCCTGACCCGAGTGAGGGCATTTGTTCCTCCGTGGCCCAGCCTGTGGCAAATCAGACCTTGTTTTACCTTCTGCCACTCGGTGAGGAAAATTACAGCTGAGTCAGTCAGGAAGCCTGCGGTGTGAGAGAGACCAGGTGATGAAGGGAGGACAAAGAAAGCGTCAGTCAGGAACTGAAGAGCCGATAAAGGCCACAGAAGAGGGGGAAGAGAAAGCCACGGGAAGAGGTAGAAACCCACACTTTTCGACACAGACAATACAGGGGCTTGAAGTCAGAAGACCTGATTTCTCATCTTGGCCCCACTGTGTATTAGTCACTTAACCTTTTTGAGCCTCAATTTTCTCATCTGTAAAATGGGGAGAATAAATCGATCTCCGAGTATTGTTGGAGCACCAAATCATAATATAAAAATATATTCTGAGTAGAAATACTCTAAATCCCAAAGCAGCATACATAATCTTCACTAATGTTATAAATGTTGATAGGTTGTTTCTAACATGAAAAGCACCGGGGCGCCTGGGTGGCTCAGTTGGTTATGCGTCTGCTTTCAGCTCAGGTCATGATCCCGGGGTACTGGGATCGAGCCTCATGTCGGGCTCCCTGCTCAGGTGGGAGTCTGGTTCTCCCTTTCTCTCTCCCTCTGCCTCTCCCCTGCTCATGCTTATGTGTGCTCTCTCAAATAAATAGATACAATCTTTAAATTAAAAAAAAAGGGGCGCCTGGGTGGCTCAGTAGGTTAAAGCCTCTGCCTTCGGCTCAGGTCATGATCTCAGGGTCCTGGGATCGAGCCCTGCATCAGGCTCTCTGCTCAGCAGGGAGCCTGCTTCCTCCTCTCTCTGCCTACCTCTCTCTCTACTTGTGATCTCTCTCTGTCAAATAAATAAATAAAATCTTAAAAAAAAAATAAAAAAAAGATGAAAAGCATCAGTAAGGACTGTAGGGAAGAAAGCTTATTAATACCTCATAGGTCATAGAAATTATCCAACAATAAAAGACAGTGGAAAGTTTACTAGATACGTTTAATGGAAGAGTACCACACCACTGCTTCCTTTGATAACTTGCATGAGGCAGAAATGAAATCTCCAGAGCCTCAGTGCCTTGACGAGGATCTTGTGCGCAAGCACAGATAATAACTGGAGCCTTCAGAAACCTGCTGTGAGGGGATGCTGAGGTGGCTCAGTCGGTTAAACATCGGCCTTCGGCTCAGGTCATCATCCCAGGGTCCTGGGATCGAACCCAGATTCAGGTTCCCTGCTCAGCGGGAGTCTGCTTCTCCCTCTGCCTCTCCCCCCCAACTTGTCCATGCTCTCTCTCCCTCCCTCTCTCTCTCTCTCTCTCTCTCTCAAAAATAATAAATATGATATTTTAAAAAAAACCTACTTTGAGGTTAAACACAAAAATAATCGTGTGTGGGCAAAGAGTTCAGAGGATCATATGCCTTTCGAAGGCAAAGAGATTTACCCTATGAGGCAATGCATGTGGAACATTGATTTTATACAAGGAACCATTTCTGTTAAATATTTCCACTTATATCACATTAATACCCCATTTGTTCCTCATTAAAGAGATTTATGGCAACCTGAGCCTCTCTGCCCAGTGGGTAACTTCACATACTTCACAACAGGATGATTGTCCTCTTAATTTGATGGGCTACAACTATTTATTTTTTTAAAAGATTTTATTTATTTATTTGACAGAGAGAGGTCACAAGCAGGCAGAGAGGCAGGCAGAGAGAGAAGTGGAAGCAGGCTCCCTGCTGAGCAGAGAGCCCGATGCGGGGCTCGATCCCAGGACCCTGAGATCATGACCTGAGCCGAAGGCAGAGGCTTTAACCCACTGAGCCACCCAGGCACCCCAACGTCTACAACTATTTAGATGACAGGATTATACCCTTTTGTATATAAAAGTATTTGTTGACTTGATTTGAGGGAGATGGAGATTCCTTTCATTGGATCCAGATCTTTTTGGGCACTTTCTGGGATGAAGAGGAAAGGCTAAGCCAGGGGGCCCTACCCCCTCTCTTGTTGGGTACGGCTTTTTCTTCATGGATCCATATGGCTGGTGTTTTTGAGGGCAGAGGTGTGTAACTTTGTGCCGAGTATTGTAGTAATATGTGTAAAAAATAAGAGATTTTTTTTTTCCAGGTTTATAATTTTCTTGGTAAGAAATATATAGGAAGAATCAATTTTTTAAAAAATATTTATTTATTTATTTATTTATTTGAGAGAGAGAGAGAGAGAGAGAGCGCGCGAGAGAGCACATGACTGGGGGTGGAGGGGCAGAGGGAGAGGGAGAATCAAGCCTTCTGCTGAGCAGGGAGCCTGATGTGGGGTTCGATCCCAGGACTCCAGGACCATGACCTGAGCTGAAGGCAGATGCTTAACTGACTGAGCCACCCAGGCAGCCCAGGAAGAATCAATTCTTGAAGGTCAAAATCTTTGTATTTTACATCCAAGGTGTTTTTCCTTAAACATGTGTGGAATGAGTGAGTGAGTGGATGAGGACAGTGTAAAGCACGACTGTGAGTAACACAGGCAGGAACTGCTACAGGACTGAAGGAAAGAAACATGATATCTCATCTGGGCAGAAGCATTGGGGAAAGTCCAAGGGGATAGCCTTTCAGTTTGGGTCTGGAAACTCTCGGTGCCTTAGGTTACTGATTGGGAATAAAGAACTAGCAATGGGCCTGTAATCTACATCTTCCTCTTTATTGGGAATTCCTGGGGGGAGAAAAGGGAAGACTCCATCAAATCCTCTTTCAAATATGCTGGTAACCAGACCTTCTGATAAATACGCTACAAGTTTTTCCTAGCAAAAAAATAATAGAGTTCTTATTTGTGACGTGCTTTTGGGAGGATACATCTGTGTATCTAGGTTGCTTATGGTAATTAAACCTGTAAGTTGTAGATTTATGGGGGTGTGGTAGGTTGGAGCATTGGTGGCATATAAATGGGACTATTTGATTGAAATTTTTCCCTTTGTAAAATCAATGTGCTGCATACATTGATTAGACCTTACCTGTTAAATCTGATCGGAACAAATCCTAATGCAAAAGAAGAACCTATGTTTATGGTTTCAGACTTCTCTAAGGGAAGAATGCTTTGCCTCTGGCTTGTGATTACTTGTACCTTCAAATTAGTAGTGAAGTTTGACCCGTGATTCTAACTTGATCTTCGACCCTTCGTGTCATCTCACTGGATCACTGCCTCTCCGATGTCCTCGTCCATTACTATGAACTAGCTGAAATCTTTTTTTTTTTTTAAAGATATTTATTTATTTGAGTAATCTCTATACCCAACATAAGGCTCAAACTCAAGAACCCAAGATCAAGAGTCACGTGCTCTACCGACCGAGCCAGCCAGGCGCCCCTAGCTGAAAGCCTTTAGGGATCAGTAGACCCTGGTTGGACCCTCGTCTTCATTTCTTCCTAACACTGAGATGTCAACCTGGTGCTATATAACTTATATAGCATCTGCAAAATGGGTTTGCCGGTAGTGCTGCCTGGAGTGGTTTTGGGGTTAAATGAGGGAAACGTGTGTTGAGCGCCTTACCCTTCCCGGCACTGCCGCAGGCACTCCTTTTCCAGCTGGAACGAGCCTGGTGGGCAGGAGAGGCACTGTGTGCTGTGTCTCCCTTCACATGTCCTACAAGAGCTGTGGCAGGGGATACATTGGTGGCTGTCCTCATCAGCGTAGTAGCCCTCGGGACAGTCCTGCACGCAGGTCGAGTCTGCCAGGGAAGGAAAAGAGTCTGTCTTAGTATCAAGTATGACACGTGTCCCCAAGCCGCCTCTCTGCGCTCCCTGTGGTGAACCATGGCGGGAGGGGAGGAGGCGGGAGGAATGAGACCATGTCTTTGTGAGTGTCTTGCTTCTCAGGTCTCCTGGGTTGGGGAGGTAGAGGTTAACCCTTTCCAGGTCTCCAATATATTCATCTCTTCCTTCCCTCTCTCCTACGCCCCTCCACTGCTCCTTCTTTTAGCTGAGTGAGCTTTGTCTCATTTTCTTTCTCGCATACCTGTGTTAGCCCAATCGCGGTATCCCTGGAAACCTGAGGGCATTGCTTCACATCACTGATAACCCTCAAATATGATCTGCTGGAGGTGGCTAACCTCAGACCACGCCAGACTTCAAGATTTATTAATCTCTGGATGCAAAATCCAGGGGAAATTTTGACTAGGGGCTGATCACCAGCATGTTTGTAAAGCGTCTCTCCACAGACTGCTTGCTAATTGCAAGGGAAAATAGTAACGAGGCAGCGGAGACCCTGGACAGCACTCTGAACAGATGACCACAGCTAGCGTCACTGGCGAGGGGCATGTGCCATCCCGGGTCTCCAGGATGCCACGGCATCACCTATGGAGTACTCTGGCCGAGAAAGCATCATCTCTGTCTAACCGTGGGAAACCTCACACAGACTCTCATAGAGGGATAGGGACCGTATTCTTCTAAAATGCCAATATTCTATAGAAAAAAATGTCTGCGGAAATGTTTCAGATTAAAGGGGGCTACAGAGACCCGGGAACTGAAAGCAATGCCTGGTTGGAGACGGGATCCTATTCTCAGGGGGAATTGCCAAAATTATACAACAGATGATATGGTGAAGTACTGATGTTTAGTTCACTTGCATCAACAGCTGTACTGTGGCTACGTCAAAAAGCATCCCTAGTTTTAGGAAATACATACTGAAGTATTGATGCGAGAGGACCCACACTGTGTATATCACGTCCTCAGACGGTCGGGAAGAAATTTATTGTGGATGAAGTAGGCATACACGTTGAAAGAGATGAGAGCGAGCACACAGATGACTAAGCAAACGGGATGTATGATTAGCAGCGGGCGAGGTGGGTGAAGGGCATGTGCATGGCGTTCTTTGTACTTTTGTCTTTTCTGTAGGTTTGAGAATTTTCCAAATATGAAGTGAAAAATTAGAAAGACACCAAACATCTACTGGGTGCCGGGTGTCATGGAAGATAGCTTCCCAGATGGAGGGGAGGAGAGAGCCCTCCTCAGAGGACACGTGACTCACTGAGGAGAAGACTGTCCCTCAGGCAGGCGTGACACTGGTCCTCGGCAGGCCCCGTGCAGCGGAAGCACTTGGCATGACAGGGCTTGCATCCCAGAGCCTCTACGTCCCAGTACTCAAAGGGAGTACACTCCTTGTGAGGCACACAGTCCCCGTGGTGGTCGACCAGAAGACCTTCCAGACAGGTCACGCAGGTCCCGGGGGATAAGCAGGTCTGGCAGGACTTGTGGCAATCTGTGGGCGTAAGACCAAGGGAGAGAGGGTCAGGGTGCACCTGGAAGGCATGTTCACATTCCTCCCCTCCTTCCTTTCAGAGATTTCCAGGGCTCTGGGTCAAGGACATGGGGCCATGAGTTGGGTAGAACCCGTGGGCTCTGGGTAGAGCATTCTTGTCAAATGAGAAGAAATATGGCCATTTCATCTCTGTAATATCTAGAGAACTCCTTCTTGCAAAATCCAGAAATACTAGACTCAGTGTAATCAGAACTGCAACAAAATAATCAGCGATTCTGTAGGGTGTGGTCACACAGTGGTCTGTGGCCTACTCACCCCGTAACTCTTACTCTGTGGTCCTCCACTGACCCCCCAGAACACCTTGAGCGGGTCACTAACAACAGTTGTTGGGATGTATTGTAATTACCTGTTGGTTAAAAAAAGGCCTCTTTTGTATTCATTGATGAACACGCAGTACCAGTGAGAGGACCTGGCTTGTAACAGGCAGTCAGTAACTCCGTTAGATAAAATCAGAACAATTCATTCCTACCTCGGGGTTTTAGCAACTGCTGTTCCCTCTGCCCAGAGTATGTGTGTGGTTCTTCTAGATACATGTGTGGCTTATTCCCTTTGTTTTTCAATGATGTCTTCAGGCTGCCCTCGCTCTAATTTCAATTCCATCCTGTCCAACTTCCTGTTCCCCTGCCCTGACTTACTTTTCCTTTTGACTTACCTTTTTTAAGGTCTGTCTTCCCCCCGTTTTCTGTCTGTATTGTCCCCTGCTTTTCCTCGGGCCTAGAGGAGCTCACAGCACATAGGAGGCCCCTAGTAAGTGCTCACTGAATAGAATAGACATCTGGCATTATTGTCATCTCGTTTTATCTAGAGCAGGAAATCGAGGCTGAAGGTATTAAGTCACTTGGCTGGAAACAGGCAAGGTTAGGAGTTGAACCCAGGAGCTTAATCAGAGCTCCTGCTATTTCTGCCGCAGGGCCTTGGGATAGGTGTGGGATTCTTAGAGGTGCCTATGCTGTCTCATAGAGGATAATTTGGGTGATCCAAATGGATCCCAACTCCTGTGTTTCTTAGAGGAGATCCTCCTTGCTTCTGGATGCTTCTCTACACCTAACCAAATCTTAATTTTTCAGGTCAGGTCCTTTGTTTCTTCTCTCTGGAAAGTCTGGAGGTCACCCTGTTTCTTCCAGTACCAGCTTCCCTCAGCCTGCCTTTGGGCTGGTGGAAGGAGCCATCGCCTTTCAGGGAGAGCCCTCAAGTTAGTTCCCAACAGTTGAGTTGGTCTGAGGGGAGCCCAGGCATCTATCTATCTATCTATCTATCTATCTATCTATCTATCTATCTATCTATCTATCTTTGAAGCTCCCCAGGTAATTCTAATGGACAACCAGGGATGGGAACCAAGGGCCTTTCTCATTGAGAAATTTAAGTCAGCTAAGTCAAGTAAAGGAGGCCTGCTAAGTTCTCTGTATAGCAAATTACCTTTATTATTGAACACCAGAGAAAGGCCACAAATTGACCCTCGGTTCCTAAGTACAGGCATGATGACATGGCAGGCCTTTGGTCAAGTCGCTAAACTTCTCAAGGAAACTGGCCCCAAGCTCACTCCTGCCCCATCTTCCACCATGTTCTAGTCCATGGTCTTTCGTGGGGGCACACTGACACCAAAGGGTGCCTTACGTAAAACCCATGACAAAGCAGATCCAGGTCCTAGGGCTGGAGCAGAAAGCTGTCAGGAGTCAGCTCCTTCTCCAGGTCCTATGACATGAAAGTCATTCTTCCGAGTACGTTCTAGAACGTGGCTGCCTGGAGTTTCTCCTGCCCCATGAGCTCACCCTCAAGCTCCCACTGCTATTGGGACCACCTCTGCAGAGCTGTCTAACGGGGCCTGCTTGGTGGCGACACGGGGCCAAGTTACCACTAGCTGCCTGGTGGGAGTGAATCACTGGAACTCTAGAGAATGTTCGCCCAGGGCGATTCATTTATTTGAGAATTCTAATGATAGACCATTTATTTTTCCTGTTCTGGGACAGCAGTTGGTACCTAGGGAAAACGTAAGGAGGCATCAACGACAGCAGATCCCGTCTTGAACGGGTTGGGGTCGATGCGCTGAGTGGGGGCGAGTGGGGGGGATCCCAGGGCAGGAGCTGCTGAAGCAGGCGAGGAACCAGAGGGTCACCGCAGGGAGAAAACCGATGAGGGACCCAAGAGGCACCAAGAAAAACCTCTGAGGCACAGCATTCCCTATGCGGCTGTCAACCTTTAGCAGCTTCAAGATTTAAGACAAAAAAAAAAACAACCCCTTGCATTTTGGGCGACTTGTGAAGGCTCATCTCTGCTGTGAAACTTCACATGAGAATTCTTTTTGATCAGCAGTTCAGAGCCCGTGTTGGGAGGAGGGTCACCCTGATTTGTTATTAAGAAAAGTTACATGGTCAAAGCTTATGAATGATTCATTTAAAATTAATAATAAATTAGAGCAGATTAAAAAATCTGCTTTCTCGAGCAGGAGGGAAAGGGGTGGGATGACAGCTCCGGGGCTGGAACCCTGCAGACCCCAGCACCTGTGTCACCTCAGCAGAAACCCATCGTTGTGGCGCGCGCCCTGGGGATGCCTGGCCAGACTCACGCAAGTCTTTACCTCGGCAATCCTTAGTCTCTTTCTCATAGTAAGTTCCCACTGGACACTCGTCCAAACACCGTCCCTCGTAGAGAACCAGGGATGGCTCGGCACAGAGGTCGCAGTCATCCGCCGAGGGGCCACTACACTCCAGACAGTCCTCGTGGCAGGGGACGCACTCGCGTATGTCCGCATAGAAGCCACGGGGACAGGACTGATGACACATATCCTGGTACAGGAAGGACGCAGGCATACACTCTGCGGGGAGGAGGAAGCAACAAGTTACCCCATCGGGCACAGGAGAAAGGAATCCATTTCTCCTGGAGTGGGCTAGCCTGTCCGGACCCCACTGGCTCCTTTGACCAGAGTGTTCCATGTATGTGCCCCTCATGTCTCTAAGCTTTGAGAGAGAAGACCGCATACGGTGGTCTAATGACCTGGTGTTGGGTTTACAGCTTGAAATGATCTGCCCCTTGGAGGTGTAAAAAATTGTGGTGATGGGGCAGACCAGCTATGGAGGAGATGCTGGAGCTATTGTTGAAAACCCAAAAAGCATGCGGTATTCAGTCCAAAAGCGGTTTAAACATTCTTGCATTAGTTACGTTTTCATTCCCTGATAGGGTAAATCAGTGACATATACACGATTACTCAGTGTGAGGAAGGCATCGCGGGTTTTTTTCATTTGTATTCATTCTCTTATTTGGGGGGGAAACCAAGAAAACACTTTGGGTCACACCAAGAGAATCCCTTCTATGGAACAACATCAGTTCAAGGGGTCTTACTCGGGAGAGGAGATTAGCCCTTCTTGGAGATAATTCCCGAGAAAGAATTCCTAGCCAGAGCGCTCCTCTGAGTCTCACTGTCTTTGCCTGAACTTCTCTTTCATATCTTTTGTAATGGTTGCAATTCTCTAGCTTCCTCTGTTTTTTTTTTTTAAGATTTTATTTATTTGACAGAGAGAGAGAGAGATCACAAGTAGGCAGAGAGGCAGGCAGATAGAGAGAGGGGGAAGCAGGCTCCCTGCTGAGCAGAGAGCCCAACACGGGGCTCAATCCCAGGACCCTGAGATCATGACCCGAGCCGAAGGCAGAGGCTTTAACCCACTGAGTCACCCAGGTGCCACCCCTCTGTGTTTCCTTAATATCAGCCTCCCCATAAGATTTTGTGCTCACAGAGGCAGGAATTTCAGGTTCTTATCTGGATCTCTAGTAGCTGGGATGGTGCTTGACACACCCCTAAGTGCTCAGAAGAAATTCTGCTGAAGAAGGGCTTTTGTTTGTCTTTGCTTGAAGACTCCGTAATGGCAAAGCTTTAATCTCGCCTATGATTTCCTCAGTGATGTGCAGGGAGGTGGATATATTTCAGTAAAGGTAAGGAGACTGGTTCCCTCCATGGCCCCCGCCATAGTTGGTCCCCAGGGGCAGTGGCTCGGGAGAGCCACACTCTCCCCTGGGATGCTCCCAGTACCTTTGCACATCTTCTCATGGATGCAGTCCTGACACATCTCGGGGCAGGGCTTGCACACCCCCTCCACAGCCACGTGCCTTTCGGGGCAGGCTTCCCGGCATGCTCCCTGGTGCAGGATGAGGCTTCCTTGGCAAGAGCGGCAGTTGGTGGCATTTCCTTCGCACGTTCTGCAAGGAGAGCTGCAGGACTTACACGTGCTTTCGTCTGCATAGAAGCCCCTGTGGGGAAGAAAGAGCACAATTGGAGACACTTTCCAGCTGGGGAAACGAGTCACGCTTGGTGGCACGAGGCTTGGGACTGAAGACCTAGGAGGATGGCTACCGCTGTGGGGCAGAACGAGGCGGTCAGATTTGCCGAGGAAGGAGGGGTCAGAAATCACATCCGGGAAGAGAAAGATGAAAGGGATAGGCATCGTCCTTGTGAACGTGGTTGCTTTGAAAGCCACTTTTGTTAATGTGCGTGTAGTTTAGCCATCTTCTGGTCTCCCGATTTTATCTCCCAGTTTTTGTTCTTTTTTATTTAAGTAGAGCCTTATGTTAGAGTAGAAAATGCTTTTTATCCAATACATTTTTAATGAAAAATTTTCATGTAATAAATTACTGAATTTAGTCCTTAATATAAAATGTTCATTCACAATTAAGTCAAAAAGTCATTTTTAAAAAGCTCAGAAGGTTTAATGCCCTATAAAATCAGGACCGCTTTTGTTTTCAGATGCTCTCAGCCAACCTCCGGTGGCTTCCTTCAGACACGCACATAGGATGTTTGCACACAGCGTCAAACATATTTGCAGTAGCCGCTGGTGGAGGATATATTTACGTGACTGACTTTTTTTTTTTTTTAAAGATTTATTTATTTATTTATTTATTTGACAGAGAGAGGGATCACAAGTAGGCAGAGAGGCAGGCAGAGAGAGAGGGGGAAGCAGGCTCCCTGCTGAGCAGAGAGCCCGATGCGGGGCTCGATCCCAGGACCCTGAGATCATGACCTGAGCCGAAGGCAGAGGCTCAACCCACTGAGCCACCCAGGTGCCCCCGTGACTGACTTTATTTCAGGTGGAACCTGGTGTTTGTATATATATAGGACTTCTCAGCGATTACATTATCACGCCATAGATTAATACTGACGGGTGAACACAGTAAATACGAAAACCTCAACCTTTTCAAATAGATTTGGAAGACGAGGAAAATATAGACAGTTTCTTGGAAGAGAAAAGCCAGAGGGAAGAGCTGGAATGTGCAGAAGCAGGAAAATCATAAACCAGTGTAGAGAATATGGACTTCCGATGTCCTAGGCATCTAGTCCCATTGTTTTCTACAGTTTTCATTCTATTTGTCAGCTGTTGCGTAATAGTGCTGGGTGACGAAACACCCCCAAACTCATCACCCGCGTATCTGTGGGAGGGCAGATCGAGGCTGAGCTTGCACTCGAAGAGGCATATGTCATTGTAGGGGAAGGGCTCAGGCATGTGCTCTGGGGGAGGGAGGCTGGGCCCCAAGGTACAGTCTGGATTTTGGTCTTTGTGTCCCGTTATCTTCCCTGGCACAGGGACCTCCTGGGCACATTCTTCTGGTAGCTGTGACAGAGAACAAGAGGGCAGGTTCACCTGGGCAAACGGGCTGTAAGTCTCTGCTTCCCTTCTGCTAACAACCCATTGGCCGAAGCAAATCAACTTGGCCCAAAGTCAAGGTCAAGGATATCCATTCTGTGTCTATGGAAGTTGCTGCAAAGTGACAAGCAGAGGGCATAGATGCATGGATGGGTGAAGAATTGTAGCAAATAACTCCATCTACTGGAGGAGTCCTTTTTGAATCAATGCCAATGAGGCATCCTATACGGCCTCTTTATTTGATGTTTTAGTGAACTCATTCACATCTGTTTCAGCCATCCTTATATTTATTCAGGACACAAAAATGTGTTGAACATATCCGGAAGAAATAGGACAGGGGTGAATAAAGTTTATGTATCTAATGTAGTTTTATGAAAGAAAAATCAGAGAAGAAGCAGTTTAGTAGAAAAGAGGGAACCAAATAGTATTCAGATGAAAGCTAAGACGAGGCTCCCTTATACGGTAGTATCTCAGCTTTTTGGGACCAAATGGAGAACCTTCAGTTGATTATAACTTAGCGTCTTATGTCAATTCTTACATCTAGTAGATGCGAACTATTTATCTGCAAAGCAGAATTGAATATGCTTGGCTTCTCCACTAGGCTGGAAGCTTCTCGAATACCCTGACTTATGTTTGCACCATACAGGATCTGTCTTAGTGGTCGATATAGATACTAAGGATCTACTTCTATCATAGGTCTTGTAGCTCTATCATCAAGTTCTTTTAATCAGTGGGAAATCTCTAATTCCTCCCAATAGATTCTGTTGGTCTCTCCCCCAAACTCCTTCCTCGCCTCCCTCTCTCCAGTCCTCCTGGCTGTCAGTGTTCTGATTTCATTTGAGTGTTCAGGGGTGAATCTTGTGTAGCCGAAACCGATGCTTCTATTTCCATCCTTCTCGCCAGAGATCATTTTTGGAATACGGAAGGGATGCACTCTGGCTAATGAGATGGGAAGGGAAGTCAGAGGGAGTTTTCTTTCCTTTTCAAAAGAGATGGAGGAGGGGAAGCGTGCCCTTTTCTGTCTCTGGTTGTTGCCGTGCAGCATGGTGAGGTTTGGACACGGGGCAGACGACGTGGCTCGGGGGCTCAGGGGATGACAAGCTGAAGAAGATACAAGAACAAAA
>CM052892.1:65772794-65858481 GCA_028534135.1 Potos flavus
CAGATACCATCATTATTGAGGAAAACTATTTTAAAATCACCCTCCACTCCAAAATCCCAAGAAAATTCCTTCAGTTTTGGTTGTAAACATTTATATTTCGTAGGGGTAGAGTCATGGCATGCCTGAAATTTTAAACTGTTGCGTCCCATCTCATGATGGACACTGCACCTTCCGACATCATGACCGCTTTCATGGTCACTTTTAATTCTTGAATTCTCACTGTTCGTGTACCATGTTAATCAAATATCCCCTGAATTCAGGGGAGTTGCTATTTCTAATGTTTTGTTACTATAGACAATGAAGCAGTTCATCTGTTGACCTGTGAAGTTGTTGTTCTTGGCTGGGGCACCTGGGCGGCTTAGTCGGTTGGGCGTCTGTCTTCGGCTCAGGTCATGATCCCAGGGTTCTGGGATCGAGTCCCACATTGGGCTCTCTGCTCAGCAGGGAGCCTGCTTGTCCCTCTCTCTCTGCCCCTCCCCCTGCTCATGCTCTCTCTTGCTCTCTCAACTAAACAAACCTTAAAAAAAAAAAAGTTATGGTTCTTAGGTTTTTTTTCTCCCCTAAATTCAGAAATGAAGAAGGAAAGAAGAAGTAGGGTATTTACCCTCCCCTGGAGTTTCTTCCCTCAGTTTTCTTGTTTAGGCTAATGCACTTTAAAGAGTAATGGACTCTCTAGAAAGGTCAGGTACCCAGAGACCCTAACAAATTCTGTGGCCAGATTAACAGATAACTTCATCATGCCTTTGGATAAGAACACCGACATTTTTTTCCTTTCTCTCTCTCTCTCTCTTTTTTTTTTTTTGTCCTTTGAAAGCTAGTTTTTTTTTTTTTTTAAAGACTTTATTTTTAAGTAATCTTTACACCCAACGTGGGACTCGAATTACAACCCCGAGATCAAGAGTCTCATGCTCTACTGACTGAACCCGCCATGGGCCCCTGAATACCAGTTTTTGTTAGAGATCAATGTCTGGGTCCCAGCGTTTTCCCGGAGTACTCAGTGAGAACTGGATCCAGTCCTGCAACCCTTTTACGTAAAGATGTCACAGGAGTGACAGTGACGTGGCTGGGCCACGGCCACCTCCTGTCATACTCCACACTGACCTTTCGGACACGAAGTGCACAGCGTCGCAGACTCATTGCAGGTTTTACAAGAAGGATGACAAGGCTGGTGTCCTCTCAAAATGTCTGTGTAGGGACAGAAACCGGAAGTCAGTGTCCTTAGCACAGGCTCATAGCATTATTACAGCGTAGGAAAGGATCTCATGGGTCATCTCGTCTTCCTTCCTGCCCAGAATAGAATCCCTTCAATTTTGCATTGGCTAAACTCTGGTACCCACTCATTACCTGTGCAGTGGACTTATTCATTTATTCATGTATTTCATTTTTTTTCATTTATTTTTTTCTCTTCCTTCCATTTGATTATCAAGACGTGGTTTGCAAACTTCCAGGGACTGGATAGCCCTAAATGCAGTGGGGTTGTTTGAACTGACAGGTGTTCCTTCCTTCATATATTAAAAATCCGTGGGAGTGTGTGCTTGTGGGCATGCATCATGAAAGAATTTTCTAGTTAAAGGTCATCACTTCTTTCCCCAAGATTCTTAGATGACCATTTCTCTTCACTCCAAGATGGTAACAGAATTCATTGTGTCTTCTGTGGAGTAACTTTTTCTTTTCCTTCCTTCCTCCCTCCCTCCCTTCCTCTCTTCCCTTTTTTTTTTTTTTTTTGTTCTTTGGAACCAGGTTTCAAAATCCGCCAATGTTTGGGTTTCTGTGTTCTTCAGAGTAACCACTGTGGAATGCAAACCTAAATTTATCTCCTTTCAAATCATCGTTAATCATTCACCTGATGGAGCCACCTGTGAGTTTTCTGGTTGGTCAGGTGGTAAGCAGGCCATCCCTGGTCAAGACACCATCCACCTGGGAAACATTAGAGATGTTCCTCTCTCGCTTTTCCCCCTTTCCCCCCAAGAGCACTCCTTTGATGGCCAGGCTTTTCCAGAGAGCCAGCAAGTCCTGGTCTGGTCTTGTCAAGTCTAGTCAAAGACCTACGGGACAGCCTTGGTGACATCACTCAGTGAGGACATGAGATCTTGACCGAATCTCAGGAGCTGCTTGAGAATCAGCATAAGTCTCTTGGGGGACAATTAGAAAAAGATCTAGCTTAGGATGTGGGATAGGAATGATTTGGACCCTCAGTCGACAGTTACTGTTGGCATCTTACGATGCCCCTCCCTCTTGCTTCCCGCTCCTTCCTGCCCTTCCCGGGAGTCAGTCTGACAAAGTGGGTGCTGTAGGCACACCTGCCTTCAGAGCCCAGCTGTGCCACTTACAGGAGAGTAACCATGGATACGGTGATTAAACTTGGAAAGTCCTATTTTCCATGTCTCTAGAATGAGAGCAAATGATCGTTCCCTTATAGAACTGTGGTGGAGACTCAATGAAACTGTGCATAATGTGCGCACACAGCGGCTTAGTAAATGCTAGACCTTCTGCTTCCTTCCTCCCAGTTTCCTCCTTGTGTACCACACCTCCCCATTTCCCAAGCTCTGGCTTTGGTTCTCTCTCTTTTCCCTCTGTTCCATACCTGGAGTGGCCCTGGGAGGCATTGCTTGGTTTCTCTGAAGGTGCTATGGTGAATAAGCTGCTGAGATTTGCTACAGAGCAAACGAGATTCCGAGGTAGGGAGGTAGACAGATCGGAGTGGATGTAGGTACAGATGTATAGACATAAAGGATCATCCTGCCACGCTAAGTGGCAGTTCTCTTCCTAGTCTGGAGAGAGAAACATGCCTTGGTTTTCCAGGAGACTGACTCACTGCTGTACTCTCCCTGGGGGGAGCAGTGAAGAGCTCAGTTAGCCTGGGGCAGAGCCGTGCCTGGCACAGGATTCCCGCAAGAGACAAGAGGAGGCTCCACAGGACCAAGTGTCTCCCCGAAGGCCTTTTTAACCTGACAGCCTCGCTTAACCCAAAAGAGAAGTCGGCAGAGTGAGCAACAGTCCTCGCTAACCACCAGGGAGATGCGGATCAAAACTGCAATGTGGGGGCACCTCACACCCATCGGCAGGGCGAGGCTTGAGAAGAAAGAGCAAGCATCGGTGAGGATGCGGAGAAACGGGAATCCTTGTGGGGCTGGAAGTGGGGAGAGCCACAGTGGCAAACAGCATAGAGGGGCCTCAGAGGATGAAAAATGGAGCTACCCCATGATCCAGCCATTCGACGCTGTGTATGTAACTGAAGGAAATGGAATCACTGTCTTGAAGGAGGTACCCGTCCTCCCATGTTCATTGCAGCCTTGTTTACAAGAGCCGAGACATGGAAAGCACCTAAGTGTCCATCGACGGGTGAATGGATCAAGAAGATGCGGCATATGTGTATAAGCAACACTGCTCGGCCATAAAAAAGAAGAAAATGTTGCCATTTGCAACAAATGGATAAATCTTGGGCATTAGGCTAAGTGAAATATATCAGAGAGAGAAAGACAAATATTATATGATCTCATTTACATGTGGAACCTACAAGGAAACCAGACTCCTAGAGTAGATTGGTGGTTGCCAGGGGTTGGGGTGGGGTGGGGGAATGGGTGAAAGGGGACCAAAGGTACAACTTTCCAGTTAGAAGATGATTAAGTGCATGGTGTCGATAGCTAATACTACTGTATATGGGAAAGTTGCTAAGAGAGTAGCTCTTAAAAGTTGTCATTGCACCCACATAAGGTAACTGTGGGGATGGTGAATGTGTTAACCTTAGGGTGGTAATCATTTTGCAATATATGCATGTATCAAATCATCACATTGTATGTGTTAAGCCTGACAATGTTACATGTCAATTGTATTTCAGTGGAACTGAAAAAAACATAATGCCTGAGAGCAGTTCTTAAAAAATAATAGCAAAATAATATTTATCAGACACCTTGACAATCTTTAGTATTATATGTCTAGGCCAGCGGTTGAATTTTTTTCCCCTCAAGGTTTGAAATTTTTTATCGTTTTCTTTTTTTGAGGATTTTATTTATTTATTTGAGACAGGGAGAAAGCGCGCCAAGCACACGAGTGGAGGGGAGGGGCGGAGGGAGAGGGAGAAGCAGGCTCCCCATCTGTGGGGAGCCGGAAGTGGGGCTGGATCCCACGACCCTGGGATCATGACGTGAGCAGGAGGCAAACATTTAACTGAGCCACCCAGGCACCCCGGGTGTATCATTTGCATACTAAAATATTTTATTTAGAAATGAGTTTTAATGGATTTGCTCACATTTTTGTAAAAGATAATGTATATATCTACACATGTATTTATCATTACATATCTCTCACATTCTGGCAGTTTGAGATTTTACTGGGATACACTTGATATAAAATTCTGTAATGTCAGCACATGTCTACTAGAGGGTGCTCTGTACACACAATTAACAGCAAATAAGTGTGGGCAACGGATTTTCATTGCCAGCCACAGCTTATCATAAAAGATTAGTGACTTAATCACAAGTGTTTGACTTAGATCATAGTTTTTTCTTTTTTTTCCACTCCAGAAATTCTAGACTGGACAAGACCTCAAAGGAAAAAAAAAACCCACCTTGACCAAGAAAATGTAGTGTCTGTCCTTTAGAAATGACTATAGCTAAACCATATAAAACTGGAGTTTTATTTAAAAAATTTTTTTTTAAAAATATGGGGCACCTGGGTGGCTCAGTGGGTTAAAGCCTCTGCCTTCGGCTCAGGTCATGATCTCAGGGTCCTGGGATCGAGCCCTGCATTGGGCTCTCTGCTCAGCAGGGAGCCTGCTTCCCCCTCTCTCTCTGCCTGCCTTTCTGCCTACTTGTGATCTCTCTCTCTCTGTCAAATAAGTAAATAAAATCTTAAAAAAAAAAAAAGTAAAAATAAGGAATACTTTCAGAGTTAAAAAAAAAACAACAAAACTGAAGAAAGGGACTGTATCATAAAGCATCTCTCCATCCTTTTCATATAAACTATCTATTTTTTGTTTTGCTCTGTTTTTGGTAATAATATATTTGGGGGCCCATTGTCTATCAGCACATAAAGAACCCCCTCATTCCTGTTTGGGACTCCACAGCATTCCATTGCATGGACATATCATACTTCATTTTTCTAACTGGTAACCGTCGGTGACCACTTAGTGTTTTGTTTTGTTTTTTCCAATCTCTGCTATTTCAAATACTACTGCAATGACCGGGGAGGCCAATGGTGCTTTTCCAGCCTATTACAGATCTGCAAGGATAGAGGCTTTTTTCTTCATAGCCTCTCCAGCTAGAACCACTCAGCGCCATCAGGAACGCCCTTAAATGTTCTAGAGAGCTCCACTGCTGAATTTCCTCCCGGTCTCTGGCCTTTGAGCACCAAGTTGTGGTCACCACATTCCTTCTGTTTTTCTCTGAGGACTTCTGCACCCCCATTTGCTCCTTGTAACCCAGCTCTTGGGTTGGTTTCTAGGTCACAGAGGCTTTTGATTCGATATGATGGTCTTCTCCCTATTTCCCTGTTACCTCTTTTGATTTGAAACTTCCGCCGTCGCTTCTGTGGCAGGCTCCTCACCAAAGATGGGCTTGCAGTGGGCACAGGCTCTTTTTTATTAAAAAAAAAAAAATAAAGTTTTATTTTTTAATGCAAGAGAGATAAAGAAGGTCAGTTTCGCCTATCACCTTACCACCCACAAATGCCTGCAGTGTAGATGTCAGCACGTAGATTTCCCATCTTCATATTGAATGTGTGAGTATAATCACGTGTGTGTATGTGTGCGTAATCATTTATGTCTTCTGTGTGTATATTACCAACCCTACATTTTGCATTTTTTAAAAGATTTTATTTATTTATTTGACAGGTAGAGAGAGCACAAGCAGGGCGTGGGGAGCGGCTGGCAGAGGGAGAAGGAGAAGCAGGCTTCCCGCTGAACAGGGAGCCTGATGTGGGGCTCGATCCCAGGACCCTGGGATCATGACCTGAGCTGAAGGCAGATGCTTAACTGACTGAGCCACCCAGGCATCCCTGAATTTGATATTATAATTTTATAGGCATATTCTCTTGGTATTAAAAGTCTTTGTACACACTATTTTTAATGGGTTATGTATTTGCGTGAAACATAATTCACTTAATATTTAGGGGAGTTATTATAAATAACGCTGCTATGGACATCTTTATACACAGTATATAAAGGACTGTGCTTGGCTTCTAGGCATCTCAGCTGACCATTATTTGCTGCCTTCTTTCTGGGACTATTCTTCCCCAATCTAGGCCCCCCGAAATTACTCGCTTTTGACATAGAAGACTGTTTTGAAAGTGAACTAGTGTTTCCTACGTTAAGACTGGGTCAGGTTAAAGGGCGGGGGAGTATTTTAACTTTTATTGTGTCCTCTTTTGTCCCAGGAGCTTTACGTGTGTTCTCGCATTTAATTCTCAGAATGACCTTAGCTGAAGTAGCTCCATGTTCTTATTTTATGGATGAGGGAACTAAGATTCAGACAGAATGAGTAACTTGTTCAGGGTCACACAGCTAGTAAAGAACAGAGCCAGGATTTGAATCCTGGTATGCTCACCTCTAAAGCCTACATCCACTAGAGAGACTTTTTAGTAGTTAGTTTGGATTTTAAAATAGTTTGGTCAAGGTCAAAGCAGTGGTGTACCGGTAAAATGGCTTTTTGGAACACAAGACAAAAAACTTGATTTGTGGTGTTTGCCATTTTCCGTGGTGTAAATACTCCCATCGTAGCTGATTTCAGGCTGCCCAAGGTTTAATAATCCCCTTTTGAAATTCCTGGATATTTGACATTCAGGGCGAGTGCAGAGGATCCTTCAGGGATCCTGTGGGTCAAAGGTTTCATCATTTACTCATCCAGAGTCCTGGGTTTTCTTCACTGAGTTCTGATTGGTTAATTAAATAAAAATGAGATTCTCATTTTTAAGTGAGGCAACTGTATTTATCTACAAAGTCCTTCTAGAAATCAAATTTTTGTGGCATTTTAAAGCTCTCGAAGATTCAGTTACATACAGGCAACCTATCTCCCCACCGCTGAGATTTATTTTTTACACATGGCTCTCAGTGTTTGTGACTGACTCTGGGACTCCAGGCTTCCTCAGGGCGTAGGAATCAACATCAAAAGACAGGCTAGTGAGAAATTGTTAGGATGTGGTCAAAGATAAAAAGTTAATTCCCCGTGTCTGCGCTTTGTAGATTAAACTACCCTCAGACTATGTCCTTAGAGCCTGCTACAAACACGGTTTTCATCGATGATGGAAATAGGTGGCTAGGGGAAATGTGCAGGAGTTATTCCTAGGACTTGCCGGCACTACCAGGGGGAAAACCACTTAAAAAAATCCAAATGATGTAACAGAGAGTAAACCGTTTCCATTCCCAACAATGGTTTCAGGCCTGCCACACCCCAGCGTTCTCACCCATGGTCGCCCTGTGACGCCCGAGTCACTGTGGAAGCCATTAGCTGCCTGTTCCACATTGGGTCTGCGGGTGTCACGCGGGGACACTGGACCAGGAATCTTCACAGGATATTAGTGACTAGGACAGGGGATCTGAGAGGGATCTGCACTCTGGGGCGAGTGACTCTTTGCTGGCAGGAAGAACAGAGTTGGGCGGCCATCTTTGGTTATTACTCAGTTTTGGCTGGAGGACTGACCGGGCATGGTCCAACGTGGAGGGAACTCTCCGTCCTCGGACTGGGGCAGGAGGTGGTCCCACCGCGGGCGTGATTAACAAAGAAGGATGGTCCTCTCATTCTGAGCAGCCGCCTTATTAAGAGAGGGGTTCAGTGAAGTCTAGTTGGATTTTTATTTCAAGGCTCTTTCCCCCACACATGCTGGCACAGGCAATGGGGGCAGTCGTCGTCTTCGGAGGCCAACAAGAGCTGATTGTTTCCTCTGGGCGGTGGTGTGGGTGAAGGAGCGGACTGAAGTTTGTCCCATTTTACCTTCCCTGTGTGGATCCACAACCATATTGAGAAGCACAGACCTTGCTGAGAGCACGTAGGCAGCTCTGTTCTTTTAAAACCCTTCTGTACGTTGTCTGGGCTCCCACGGAGTTGACCTGGGATGACTGCAGCCTCCTTAGCATCATTTAAAGGGGTGGCTAGTTAGCACCTGTTTTCTGGAAACTTCTGCCCTCCTATTATACCCTCAACCTTGTTTTTTTTTTTTTTTTTTTTTTTAAAGAATTGGAAGTCAGGGTAAAGTTGTAGGCATTGGCTCAAATAATCCTAGGACTGTATGGAGTGCATTTCCCATTTACTGTCTACCTCAGTGGTGTCTAAACTGCTGGGGAAGCTGAGCTCCAGCCGTACCTTGCTCCGTGAAGAAAGAGTTCTTCCTCCCTGTTAATAGTCTGCATGTCTGATTTCCTAGATCATAGGAAAGTGCAGCCGTGTCATTGACTTTATTGCTTTTGTCCAGCCATGAGAAGCATTCGCATCTGCTTCCCGGATCCCTTATTAGGGCTAAATCCCCAAATGGACTAATTCCTTTCTTTCTTCACAAACACTATATTTTGATAGTAGAAAATGCAGAGGGGTGGGTGTGGTGCTCTGACAGAGGGGAACAATCAAGGCCTGATTTCTGCTTGCAAAGTGCGTAGTCCAGTTGAAAGGGACGTGTAATCATTTGGGGGAATCAAATCTGCTCTGATTCTTGGCTCCCCGGCCCTTTTCCTCATCTGGATGCCAGATAAAATACAGATGTTCTGAGCTGGAAACACAGCACCAGACGATTTTCCTCTTGGCTTGCCCTGCCTCTTAAATGCCTGAATGCCAGACCAGCTCGTTTTTAGCCTTTGGGTCCAGCTAGAATTCACGGAAGATGTCCCAGTCTGGATGGAATGATTTTCTTCCCAGCTATGTCTCTGAAATTGGCCCGTGTTCTCTGCGGCCTCTGGCTGCTGGGTTTGGGATGGTCCCTGAGCTGCTTTTCCTTTAAGTCCCTATGTGCCACGGTTGTGGTGGACGGTCGCCATGGATATCCCTCCGCAGACCCAGCAAGAGCCTCTGTCCGGTCCGGGATCTGCCCCTCGCCCCGGCCCTTCGAAGTCTCATCCTGAGCAGACCTCCACTGTTGCTGCACTGAAATGACCTTTTTAACAAATCCTTGCCTTGAAATCAAATGGAGAGCATCTCTTGTTTTCGTGAGCGTCTCTGCATAGAATGTGAGTCAGATTTTTCCAGCGGGAAGAGGGTTTGTTTTTGAACCCCGGGAGACACAGAGAGGTCATTGGAGTTTGTAACTACCTTGCAAGGAAGCCTGGGACTGAGGCTCCAGTGCAAGGAGGTCAGTACTGAAGACGCAGGTAGGAATGAGCACGCACAAGCCTTTACTGTTAGACGGCAAGCTCCCACACCCTCCCTCCTGCCCCCATCAGAATCCCCACTTTCCCCATCTGCAGCCAGAGGGGGACTTTTATGTTGTTTTACTTGAGAGGCAGCATGAGCCCCCGGGGGAGGGGGAGGAAGAATCTCAAGCAGATTCCCCACCGAGCGAGGAGCTGGACTCCGGGCTCCATCTCCCAACCTGGAGATCATGACCTGAGCTGAAATCAAGAGTCGGTTGCTTAACTGAGTGAGCCACCCAGTGCCCCTGGAGGGGGACTTTTACAAGGCAAGCCTGAATGACGCTAAGTTCTAATCAGCCAGCCGAAAAGATGGGCTGTCTCAGCTTACGTTCCAATACTTTAGAGTAGTTCTTCCTGGTCCAACTGAAAGAGCCCACCCTTGCCAGTCATTCTCCTTTGCCTTAGATAGAAGCTCTTCTGAAATCTTTGAGACAGTGGTCGTTGGGCCATTCCCCTCCATGACTCTCTCTACCTGCTCCGAGCTCTCCTCTACTGGATAGGAACTCACGGGCCCCACCAACCGGAAGTTGCACTTTGGCTCCCCTCCAGGTCAGACGCCGACGAACCACTGACTCCTGCCCTCTCCCACGCCAAGCTTTGGTTCACTGCCCTGCCTTCATCTCTTTTGGGATATCCCAAAGGCAAGCGTTAAAGAGGGAGGGAGGGAGGGAGACAGGCAGAGAAGGTGGCTGGACACCTGCTCTCTCTCTCTTTCTCTCTCTCTCTCTCTCTCTCTCTCTCGGCACATACCATTCCAGAATCTGCCTTCCACCTGGATCTGGGCGGGCCCCGCACATGTCCCCTGCTGCAGCTGTAGGCCTTCCCGGCAGCTGCGGCACTGCCTGTGTCCAGAGCCAGTGCAGGTCTCACAGGCTGGGTGGCAGCGCTCGCATTGTCCCAGCTCTGGGTCGCCGTAGAAGCCAGGGCCACATGTCCTCACGCAAAAGCCATCTGCGGGAGAACACAGAGAGGGAGCATGGCAGGGGGCCCCTGGCCGGCTCGGGCTTGGCGCCCTGTGCAAGGCTGGGTTCTAAACAGGCCGCGGGGAATCTCAGGAACATTCTTTGTTTGCATTTCTTTTTAAAGGAACCAAAGTGGCATCAGTTTATTTCAGCCAAGAAACGTGTCTTAAATCCAACACGTCAATCCTCTTTTAACTAAGCATTTAAGTTTGCTCAAGGGATGAAGGGGTGAAGAGCATAGAGTAAAGAACTTTGGATTATCAGGGCCTTGAAAAAGTACGAATCAAAAGAATCTCTGTATGGAACCACTGGGGATCCGTGTGGGCCGATCCCACAAACACTCGAGAGCCTTGGACCGTTAGTCCTTCCACTGGAAGATCCCTAGTACGGTTCTGTCCCAGCCATTGGCCCCAAACTGAAGACAAAGGATCTTGTTGATCTTACCAGTGCTTAAGAATAGAGAGCGTGGACTAAATCTCCAGGAAAGAGTCATGGTTCTGAATATTCTAGGTGATTCGTTCTAAGGCATTTGCCTTCAACGTTCCCCCCACCTGCCCCCGTCACTCTTGTTTCCATCAGCTTGGAGATGTCGGAAATTAATGAGTGACACAGGCACTCTGCTTCAGTAATAGAAGCAGAAGGAAGTAGTGCCGGCTAATGTTTATTTTCAAACCAAAATAAAATCCATCCTTGGACAAGAGGCACAAGAAGAGTCTGAAACCCACCAAATGAGCGCTCTTATTTCTGGGCGGGGCTCCGGAGCCCTGTTCCTCCCTTGTACCACGCGGTTCTCGGGCTTACCCAGGAGAAAGAAGCCTTCTTCGCACCAGTAGCACTGACGCTGGTCACAGCTGCCGCAGTTGGTCTCACACGCTTTGCATTCGGATTCTTCCCTGTAGGTCTTCTCAGGGCAGGTCTTGTAACAGTGGTGTTCGAACCTAAGGGGGGGGGAAGATGGAGTTTCTTCCATGAGGCACATTGATGTATTTCTCTTCACCACCATCATTTAATATCCTGACATCTGTCTACACATCATTTTTAACAGGCATAGATATTTGGGTTTCCAGGACAAAAACTTGGTCGTTGTGTGCTCACCAAACAAGTCATGAACTGCTTCCCTCTGGGCCCTGAGGACCCATCATCAGGGCAGCTGTGGAGAGGCTGGGGAGTAGGAAAGGGGGTCCCGATATTTCTTTATGGAGTACCGATAGTGCAATAAGTCCTCATTTCACCCTCCATGCAATTCCCAGATGGTAGCTATTACTTGTCTTTAATTTCTAGATAAGGGAGCTGAGTCTCGAGGTCATAGGCTCAGAGTCCCCTAGGTAGTTAAAGGCAGGCCTGGGATTTGAACATCTGTTCATTCTGTCACGTGGCAATGGGAAGGGGAGGTGACGTGGAGACCTCCCCTCTTTGACTTGTAGAGTGGAATTGGAGAACTTCGGGAGTATCCGTTATCTGTTTCCTTTAACCTGGTGGTCTGTGTCTCTCATTACCCAGGGGACGATTCAGAGCTCGTAAAGGACCTGACTTCATCCTGGATTTTCTGACTCCCATTAAGGACATAGTCTCCACACAGACGTTTGGAAACCGCTCAGTGTTGTGTTCAAGTAACTTACCAAAATGTCTACAACTAGATTTTTTTTTAAATTATTTAAAAAAAAAAACTAGATCGTTAATACTAAGAATGAAGTGGCTTAGCTTTTATGTATTTATATTTTCATGCATATTGTCCCTTCTCATTCTACAGTAGAATGTTGTATTTAATTTTTTGAACTTTTTAAAATTTTTAATTTTTATTTACGTATTTACTTTTGAGAGAGACAGAGCATGTGCACACGCGGGGGAGGAGCAGAGGGAGAAGCAGACCCCCCCCCACCCCCGCCCCAGCTGAGCAGGGAGCCCAATGTGAGACTCTTGATCTCAGGACCCTGGGATCATGACCTGAGCCGAAGCAGATGCTTAACCCACTGAGCCACCCAGGCTCCCCAAATGTTGTACTTCAGACTCCACTGAATTAGGGGCCCATTTGAAGGGGGAGCAGAATCAAGCTGACCTTTGCCCTTTGATGAATTTCATAGCATCAACAAAGTATCCAAGGAAAACTTTGTATTTCTTCCTTAGCAACTTCTACAATACAATGTTTTATTCACTATCTTCAAAGTTATGAAACATTCTAAAGGGTTATACACCTGTGTTTCTGGAAACACATATGGCATGTTTTACTCCCAGGGGTACTGGGCTTGTTCCTTCTGTGTATATGTTTCTCAGAGGGTTTTCTGGAACCCACTCATCGGTGGCCAGCAGCGCGCAGCCTGGTCAGGGTGAAGCAGGGTGCTCTCAGGGGACAGGGGAAGCAGACGCAGGTGGAGGGTTGTGCTCTCCTGTCTGCTGGTGGAAGGATGCAGTTAGCCCAAAGGCATGCAGAGAAGGAGGATTCCCCACCTACGTCTTTTTTTTTTTTCCTCACCCACTTCTGCATGGTGTGGTGATTTGAGTCTAAGTTCTCCTTCCTCGGTTCTTCGAGGAGCATTCTGTGCCCCCCACCATGTGTCCTCACCAAAGAATGTTTGCATGTCTGCTTCGTCTCTGCCCGGGGTGGTCTGTGGCCAAGTGCTGGGTAAAGGCCAGCTGTGAACATGGTGATCGATGGCTTTCTGCTCCTTTACTCTCATCTGCTCTGCCCTGCAGTAATCACGTTTGGGGGCCTCTTCTCCGTCCCTCCTCCCCTCTTAATGGAGCAGGAATTTAAATCAGTAGGTCAGGAATGCGGAGACGCAGACAGAGTTAATGTAGAGGCAACAGGCTACCGGAGTTGAATGAAAACCATAAACGTAGGTAATGATAAGGCTAACTGACTCTGCGATCAGCTTCAGCTTTCTGGGCTCCCCTTTCCCTCCCAAGCTCCTGACCTCTCTCAGCATCTTTTTTACCTACGACCATCCCTCGAAGGTGCTAGAGGCGTAAGGCAGTGTAGTGACAGGAGGAACCAGCCTGCTAAAGTTGAGGTGACCTGAACCTGGATGCCCTCAGCCCCCCCAGCTGGCTTGTGGTGCAACGTGACGAAACCCACAGCCTCTCTGACCTTCAGTCTCTTCTTCTGGAGAGTAACACCAATCTCATATCCCTGGCAACGTTTGTGGAAAGGTGAAGAGAAGAACTGGGGGGTGAGGCCATCACCCAGTTCTTAGCGCCACAGGGAAGAATTACGTTTATGTATTATCCGGGCCTTCCTTTTCTTCTCCTCTGCATTCTTTGCTTTTCTTCCAAGATAGGCACCAGTGTGCCCTAGGAGGCCGACTAGGATAGGAAGGGGAGGTGATGTGGAGACCTCCCATCTTTGACTTACAGAGTTGAATTGGAGAACTTCGGGAGTATCTGTTATCTGTGTTTCCTTTAACCTAGTGGTCCGTGTCTCTCATTACCCAGGGGACAATTCAGAGCTCATAAAGTACCTACCTTCATCCTGGATTTTCTGACTCTCATTAAGGCCAAGGTCTCTATGCGGGATGTTTGGAAATAACTTGCTTGAGGTTGGGTCTGTCGTTAAGGTTTGTGCATGAACAGCAAGGGCTGAAACCTGGTAACCCATGGCGAGATTCCTAGACACCAGTGTGTGGTTGGGTGAGTTCCAGGACCAAGAAAAGGAGAACCTCCTTTGGAGGCAAGAAAACAGCTGGGCTGTTTGCTAAATCCAAGAATTGTTCATTAACAGCCTGATGGGGCACAGTCGCTTCAGGCTGCCCGGCCTCTTTGCTTTAATCACTGGATTGAGGATTAAGTCAGTAATGCTTAAACTGCAGAAAAGTTAGTGCCATGAAAAAAAAAAAAAAGCCAGACTTACATGTAATACCCCATAGTGCATGATGCACAGGTTCCTGGATTATCTGCAAGAAAATTATAATAATGAGACATCATAATTACTGAGAGTTCATCTTTTGGCAAATGGGCTCTGGAAAAGTTGTGGCTTAAGACAAATAATGCTTTTGGGGTGTTTCATGAAAGGGACTGTCCGGAAATGATATTTGCACAGATTATACCATTTTTAATTAGTGGCACGATGTATGCTGTGATTTAGTTTTCTCAAAGCTAGTAAAATAAGCGTCTCAGGAATGGTTGGCCCTGATTTTCAAGGAAGTAGAGTCCCAAGCTCCTAGGTCTTCAAACTGCAGATCAAAAACCATCCACATTAAGCCCCTCCTGGCCTTTCCCGAGGGAGAGGCATCAAGCGTGTCCACACATGCGTACTTGGAAGGGGCAGCGGGCTCCTGACCTTGAGTGGTAGGTTTTCCATGAGCTACCCCCAAAGGCCTGCCAGTTTGAAGGAGTGTCATCTGGGCAGCTCCTTTGAAATCTGGACAGTTATTATTATTTTTTCCAATACAGAATCTACTTTGTGTTGGGGACGTCACAAACCTCTTGAAGACACTGTCGTGTTCTCATTAAGTATGATGATTCAGTGTGTCGCTGTTGGCTCAGAGAAGGGTGCTCTCCTACAGCTTTCAAGGGACTTAGTGAGAGAGCAGGGGTTTTGAGAATCACTCAGTCAGTCTGTTTCCCATTCTCGTAACCCTCCCTGAAAGATGCCAATTCCCAGATCCAATTATTAAGGCGAATTCTATGATTTCCACTGGCCCGCGATTCCAGTGACTCACAGAGCGACCTCCAGCAAGGTTTCTATGATACTCCAGTTCCGTTCTTTTCATTCTGATAGGAGACGAAAAACAACTGCTCCTCCTTAGAATGTTCCTTTTGGTACAAGAAGATCGTGTGTGACCTTTAACTTTATTTAAACTAAACGCAATTTTGTCCGTTGAACTTTGCGCACGGCTTTCCTTTCTCATCTACTCTAGGCTCGATTTTGGTTTTCACAAAGTCTGCCCCTTGCTCCTATCTTCAGCCAAATGTTCATCTTGGGTTCTTCTCGAGATGTTGCAAGACAACACTACGTGTATCACACATTATAGGACTGATGCCTTACACCAAAAGTTATTGTGGAAAAATTTCTATAAGAGGCACTGCCGTTTAACCAGAGATTGACAGAACCTTCTGGAAGTAGCCTTGTGATGATGCAGCGGAGAGGGTACTGGCCTGGGAACTGGGCTATCTGTTTCTAGTTTGAAGTTTTAACCCTGGCTTAACTGCCTTGTGAACTTGCATAAATGTTGCTCTGTGTCCTGGGTTCTGATTTCTGCAGGCGTAAAACAATCTGGTTGGGGAAGGTGGTTGCTAAGACTCTTTAAAAGGTAAAAATTCTGAAACTGAGTCTGGCCGGGGTTGGCAATGTATGACCCACTCTTGGGCTGGATTCAGCCATGCCCCTTCCATAGGAAGGACTGAACAAGAGTCAAGACAGCCAAGGTCAGAGCCAGACCCTCCTGCGGGAGGCCAGGTAATGCTCACAGTAGGGAAATGGTTTTTGTGTCCATTTTGTGGTGACATGGTTCGTTACAGTGTGACCAGACCAGAGCAGGACAGTGGAATGAACCACAAAGGAGGCTAGTTACATGATATAAGGAATCCGAAGCTAGAGGTGCCTTGAGAAAGAAAAGCTCACAGAAATTCTTAGAACTTTTGCAGGTCGGGAGGGGCGGGGTCTTTATGTTTCCGCAGTCCATTTTAAGGGGGTGTGCAAAGGCCCTGGAGAACACTAGTGGTTCCACTGGATAAGTTTATTTCCTGCTATGCATCTATGTTTGCATCTGTATTCTTTTCAGTTCTATCCCTAAATAAGCTGCTACTACTCAGCTCACAGTTGGGCGGCTTACTTTTCCCTGCCTGTCTCTGATGAACATATTTGACTCTGACAGTTTTGCTAATTTGGCAAGGGCTGGGGAAATTCTAATCCTGTTCTCTAACATTCTGGCCATCCCTCCCATCTAGGAATTTAATGAGTTTGCTCTCTGCTCCTTTAAGCAGGTCACTGATGAAAATGTTAAACAGAACCAAGCCTCAGAAATGTGCAGACCAATGTAATCCTGAGTCCAGGGACCTCTCCAGCCCAGATGCACAGTGAACTTGGTACCTTTACAATAGTTTGCATAAATGAATAATGCATAGAACAGGAAATATGTCTTATAACAGCTTATGAATGCCCATTAGTCTTTCTCATTATTACCAGTGATTCTGAAGAATAAGAATTATTTAAAAAAATTTTCCACCCCAGAAGATCCACAAGTCAGACATAAGCTAAATGGATTTAGCTTGACCACTGAGAGGCAGCTGTTTTGGGATTAAGGAAAGGTGACAATCCCAAACCTAGAGGTTGACTCTAAGTCAAGTTGGCATTTGGATGGGAAGGAGGGTTGGCATAAGGAGAAAGATGAATTTTCCTGGCTCTTCCAGTGTGTGTGTGTGTGTGTGTGTGTGTGTGTGTGTGTGAGCGTGTGTGTGTTGTGTGTGTTTGGGGGTTAGGGGTAGAAGAGTCCAAACGAGCTAGAATTGTGGACTGTCTCGGAGGGTGGTGTCCAAAGTACGGTGTTTAAATAGCTCTGGTTACTTGGTGGTGTCAAACTTTTGAGCTGAGAGAACATAGTGTGAGGGGGTACGGGGCAAGTTCAGTCAGAATTCAGAGAGAACCTCACGCATTTGGGGAAACGGTTACCGGCTTCCAGCTGCTCGCATCCCCACCAAGGAGAATGTGTGAGAGGATGCCTCATCAAGATGGGGGGACAGCCTGCCTTTCTTGAGAAAACTCATGTCTGTCATCTCCTTTCTGTGGGGTGGGGTGGGCAGGACTACGGTGTCCCCTCTGTCTTTGTGATCCTCTGTGTCACTTTTCCATGGTTTCCTTTGTTTTATCAGAGCTGGGGCTCTGGAGAAACTCGCTCTTCTCTTGGAGGTATTGGTGAGAGCAGCAGTGGTCAACTTACATCCTATGCCGTGTTCTTCCGTCCTCAGTAATACCCGTAGCCTTCGCCATCGCATACGGATGGGTCAGGGCCACATTAGGGGTTACGAACATCTAACTTGCAAAATGCACCAGAAAAGAGAGATTTTAAACTTAAAATGGAACCAAATTTTCAAAATGCGTAGAGAAAAAGAATTTGTTGTTTATGGTTAGCATAAACTTCGAGTCACACAACTAAAGATACACATAAGCTAAAATGACTCTAATTTGCTTTTTCTAAAATCGTTTTGTCTGTTTATTGTTTATCTGAAGGAGACAAAAGACTTGGTTTTTTAAAAAGTAATGCTCTATCATATAATAGTCTAGATGGGCCAGAATTAGCCAGGGATCAGGTGTGTTGTTGAAGCAGAATTGCCTCTTTGCAAAACCATGCGGAAAAGCTAATGTCAGGGTGGTATGTCTTTCACGATTCATTTTTAGGCTTCTAGAACTTTCTTCCGTACCCCAGGCCTCCCTCTACTACTGCCTATTGAAACTGATCTGTTCCATAGTCCTTTACTGCACAAACCTACTAGTTATTGCCTAGGGTGCTAGACTAATGGGCAGGTTAAACTTATGTTCTTGGGAGGCCCCTAGGTTCTCCCCTACCTCAGTCCCTCTTCAGGTGTTGACTCATTAGGCTCCTTTTGCTTTGACCTCTTAGGCCACATCTGTAAGTGTTCCGTAAAGTAGCACCTGCCTTGTTATAATTCACCACGCCCTCGATGCTGGCTTTTCCCACGACTTCAACCTTTTGGCTCATTCACCTGCACAGTTCCAATCACCTCTATTTTAGGCTCGACCGAACTTGCGGCTATGTTTGCCTTCCCAGTGCTTCCCACACTTAGGCAGAGTATTGGACCAAACTGATGCTTCACCCCTTCTTCATAGGTTTCTAGCCCCAAATATCCTATAAGCTCCTTAGTTACAGAATCTAAAGTAGCAATGTCCATACTGTTACGACTGATCACCCCATGGGTTTACAAATTTAGCATGTGCCTGCAATGCATACATGTGTATGTGGATTATTTATGCGTGCTAGCGCATGAATGTTTCACATTTTAAAGAATATACAGTAGAAAGATAAAGTAGAAAATCTGATAACAAAATGATTGCTATAAAGTTATATATATTTATTTATATATATATATAATATATATAAATAAATATATATTTATATTGCTATAAAGTTCTATCTTTTTCTGCAGGCCAAGGGGTTGTCTTGCATACTTTGGGGACGAGTAACTTAGGCCATGCTTAACGGAATGCCACCTGTGAGGTTATAAATTCATATACTAACTTTCCAAAAATGTGTTTTACATTTGATTGCTTAAAGTTGTAACTGGAAGGACTGGATCTCTGGTGGGCTCACACATCTGCATGTATATAAGGACTTCCTGTACTTGGCTTCCAGCCTTCCATATTTATAGACAAACTCTATGATTCCCATTAACTTGCTCACCCAGCATTTTGGGGGGTGGGAAATACGTTGAAACTATAGATATAAATGAACGCATTTGAATGATATGACTAGATTCCATTTTTCTCATCCTTCCATGACCTGCTATAGCTTTCTTATGTTAATGTGTTCCCCAGAGAAAACATTCTAGATTGAAATAACCAGTGATTATGCCCCTGTGAAAGACAACGTGCAAGTTCACCTGCTGAGAATAGGTTAAAAAAGTAGGGTGCATTCATACATTGAAATTTTGTTTCTCAAGAATATTTAATGACAGGGGCGCCTGGGTGGCTCAGTGGGTTAAAGCCTCTGCCTTCGGCTCAGGTCATGATCTCAGGGTCCTGGGATCGAGCCCCACATCGGGCTCTCTGCTCAGCGGGGAGCCTGTTCCCCCCCCCCCCCCCGCCTGCCTGCCTCTCTGCCTACTTTTGATCTGTCTCTTTCAAATAAATAAAAAAATTAAAATTCCATAAAGGAAAGAATGCGCACTTAGGTTATGAGCTCGAGGCATCATTTGTGCCACGCGTCTGAAAACGGTCTTCTCCACAGACCCCTCTCCCCAGAGAACTGGTCTTTTGTTCACACTCTTCATTTCCTGTCGCTTTTCTGCATGCCTCTGTTTTTTCATCTTTCCATTTTGTTTCTCAGCAATTCCAAATTCTCCATCACCAAGGCAAGACAGATCTTCCATGGGGCTTGGTTAAAACCGTGGCAGATGTTTATACAAATTCCTTTTTAAAAATTCACTTTTAATTTGAAATATTTTTCTGATAGGATTCCGTAAAGGAGGCAGATCACTAGGAAATGGGCTTATTCTTGGCTCTGCCCCAAGACTTGCCAACTGGATGAGGCACTGTCATTGGGCCAAGCATTCTTAAGCAATTCTCTTTATGAGCACCTGCGGCCTTGTTTTGGAGCATTAGCAGAGTGTCCATCCCCTACTGAGATGTATTACTGTTCCCTTTGAGGGGAGAGACAATATTATAAGCAGCCAATACTTAAATTGTTTTGGGAGTTAATTAAGCACGTTGTCAATAATGCATATTTCCCAAGTAAATATGTACTTAGTAATTGGATGACGCTGTACAAATCTGTAAGAGAGACACTGACAGTCTTCATTCCACACACAAAAAATGACTGGGTAAGAGATTTATAAGCCCACGGAACGTAACTAATTATATGCCCCAAAGAGCACTAAAAAGTATGTAATTCAGATAGGCCTTGTACTCAGAATTGCTTCAAATAATTAACATTCACATACAGAATGGACCCTTTGACCAGCTTTGCCAAAACAGAAGATTTTTCTGGAAGGTTCAATGGTGCTAGGATACAAAGTACTTGGTTAGTGGGACTGTTGATGATTTTCAATCATTTTGTCTTCACTGGTGTCCAAGGACAATGAATAAATATTTGAATTGGCAATAGTGTAAATAGTACAGCTGACAATGGGGCATAACCCCCTGGAGGGACACAGTAGTAGAGAGAGCAGAATAAATAATCTAAATCATTGTCTACAAATGTTGGCTAAAAGAGGGCTCAGTTCTCTATCGGACTCCAGTCTTGACCAAGTCCTCTGGTTCCGACAGTGGAATATCCTAATAGGAAAGCTGCTTCTGGATTCCCATTCTTCTATTCAACCAACTAACAGGTAGAAGTGATGGATGAATTACACAGCTGAGTGCCTATGAGGATTGCTCACTACAGCTGTTTGTTCACTCATTCCTTCATTCCGGAGCTTACATTTTGGAAGGAAAATAGACAATAGAAGAAAAATTTGATAATTATCATAATGTAAGTAAGATGTAAATCTTCAATAAATGCATGAAAGAGCTACTAAAATGCAAGCTCCATGAGGATGGGTGGTTTCGTTTTGTTTTCATGTACCTCGGTACCATGAGTATTTGCCTCACACATAGCAGAAGCTCCAAAAATACGTATGAATGAAGAAGAAAAACATGTAAATAAGTACAGAAAACCAGATAAAGCCTTAGAGAGGGATGCGATTAGAATGTGATGAGAGGTCTTAATTTAAATAGGCATGTTGGGGAGAGAGACTTTCAGGAATTGACCTTTGAGTGGAGATGGGAATGGTACCAAGGAGATAGCCATGTGGATTCTGAGGGCAGTGTTTCAGACAGAGGCTAAGGAAGCTTCATCTGTTCAAGGAACATGGAAAAGGTCAGTGGGGCTACTGTGGGTAAAGAGAGGAAGAGAGTCAGGAGATAAGGCCAAAGTCATAGGCAGGGTCAGATCAAATATGATCTTATACGCCAGGCTTAAGAGGTTTGCATTCAACCTAAAAGTAATGAGGAACCATGAGAAGCTTTATAAAAATTATCCAATGTGATCTGAATGTCTTAAAATGACCATTGTGGGTGCTGTATGGAAAATGACTTCTCTAACTATGGAAATGGTTATATCCATTAAATCTTGCAAAACTAGGATTCCATGTAACACATTTGAGAAACCCTCTTTTAAGGAATATACTGCAGGAGAAATGGTTAGACATAAACTCAGACTATGGCTGCAGTAATGAAGATAAATCAGATTTGAGAGAAACTAAAAAGATAAAAATTGAGAAGATCAGATGATATGATGTGGGAGGCGAGGAAGTGGGATGGCTCCCTGGCTCTGGCTTGAGTGCTTGGGTGGATGGAAGGGAGGAACATTCAACAGGGGGATGGATGTAGGGGCAATAAACAAATACTTAACTGATCCTGTATGAAAGTCCATATGCTGCTTTGGTGATTATGAGGAGTATATGCAGACAGGAAAGGCAGTCCCTACCCTCAAGGAATTTGATGAGGAGACAGTAATTAGCAAAGCTAATTAGAGATGGCAAAAATACAGAATACAGTGTGGCAAAATACAGAATAGATAAACCTCTAATCTAGTATACCACAGAAATATTTGCTTCGGGCCTGAAAGAAACCAAGTTATGATTCTCTTTCTCTCTTACCACTTAATTAGTCTTTATCTCTCTTTTTGAATAGAAAAATTCAGAGCATTTTTATTATAGTTAAGGTTTCCAGATAAAATACAACTGAAGGACTACAGTTTTCATGTAAGGGTGAGTGAAAAATAAAATTGTTAGGAGAAGGGGACAGCAAAAAACATCATTCCAGTCTTAGCCTCAGCATTGGGTAGATTAAAAAGCAACAACAAAACCTCCTCTGAGAATGTATAACTATAATCTGGATCTCACCCAGGTTATCTGAATTCATGTTATCTGTGTGTTTGGGAACATCTCAAAAGGTAAATTCAAGTTAGAGTAGTCCTAAGTAGATAGCATCCCAAGGCAATTGGTAGAAGCAAATGCAAATCCTCCCTAGAGAAATATAATCTTAACTCTGATCGCAAAGTATTTTCACAGGTAAATTTTCAAAGACATTGGTCACAGTTTTAAAACAAGGAAATCAGGCATTCTGAGAGAAAGTTGGCAGAAATAACAGACATCAGAATCAGACCCACAGAGACCACTGATCTTGAAATGACTGATACAGAATACAAAAATAACAAATGTTTAATATTTTTAAAAGATTTTATTTATTTGAGATAGAGAGTGAAAGATAAAACATGAGGGGGAGCGGAGGGAGAGGGAGAAGCAGGCTTCCCACCGAGGAGGGAGCCCGATGCAGGGCTTGATCCCAGGACCCTGGGATCATGACCTGAGCTGAAGGCAAATGCTTAGCCAACTGAGCCACCCAGGTACCCCCAAAGGTTTAATATTTTTAAAGAAATAAAAGAACATCTTAAAAACAGCAAAGTAACCAGTTTGGAAAAGAAGCAAATATAGCCTTTATAAGTGGAAGACATAAAAATTCAAAATTAAAACTGAATGGACACATTAAACTATTGATTAGGCATAGCAGAAGGAGAATCGGTGATCTCAAAGGTAGATACAAAGAAAAGATAGAAAATTCAGAGGGATAGAAAGGTAAAAAACAGGAAAGAGCAGTAAGAGACAAGGAGGTTAGGATGGGAAGATTTAATATATGTTGAAGTTCCAAAAAGAAAGAATAGGGAAGAGGTGGTATTAAAAAAAAAAAAAAAAAAAAGGAATGTCTGAGAATTTTCTAGAATTGTTAAAAGATACCAATCATTAGTCCCAAGAACTAACCATATGTATTATTAAACATACATTAAACATATATAAGCATAAACATATATATTATTATTTTTTAATCTACAAGAATATCCATCATAGTGAAATAGCAGAATAACCAAGAAAAAAAACCAGCTCTCAGGCTATGGAGAAAGATAAAGAGACATAGTCATAGTATGTAAGAAGAAGGAAAACACCATGAGAAGAGGATCTGGAAATTTGGTGTATGAAACAGCATCAGTCATTTCAAAAGGACACTAAAACAGGGGCAGGAAGTTCTTCAGAATTCTGATGAAAGACCTGAAATCATAAAATATAAGAGCCAGAAGGGAACTTAGACTTAGGCTCAGCTCAGATGTCATAAGAATATGAAGCATTTTTAAAAACTTTTATTTATTTGAGAGAGAGAGCGAGAGAGAGCACGAGTGTTGGGGAAGGGACAGAGGGAGAGGGAGAAGCAGACTCCCCACTGAACAGGAAGCCCGATGTGGGGCTCAATCCCAGGGATCATGACCGGAGCCTGGGAGAACATGGCCTGGGCTGAAGGGAGACGCTTAACTGAGTCACCCAGTCACCCCTGCTTGTTTCTTCTGAGCCCTGTAGTTCTTCTGAAAGAATCCGTGTTTTCTTGCTTTGTTTTGTTTGAGCTTCTGATAAACTTTGCGCTGCTGCTGCAGCTCTGGTCAGGTTGGGGTATGGTAAATGGTGAGTGACCCGCCATGGTCAGGAAATAGATCTTACTCATCTCAGCAGCCCTAGTCCTATGCTTTATGCCCTCAGGTTATGGTTTCTTTCATGAATATATTTTGAGTCCTACTCTTCGCTGGGGCTAAAGTGATGACCAATTCCTAGTACAATAGGGAGCTCAGGGTGTAGGGAGGAACGCAGCAAGGAAAAAGAGATTGCCGTGAATGCTATGTAGTGTTACTAACGGGATTGTGAACAATCGACTAAGAAGAAATAGGATGATACCTAAACCAGGATATGTGTGTTTCGTGGGGAGGGGAGTGTGGTTGCAGAATGGTTCCTTAAGGAAGTGAAGGTTCAGTGAACTTGAAAAATGAGTTTGAGGGAGAGAGAGTGAATTCTTTCCATGTGGAAAGACCTGAAGGCAGAGAGAACTAAATCTACGGCGATGACTCCTCTAGTAAGAGGGCTCATGAGGTACGCCCTTGAAGAAACTACGGAGGGAGGGGCAAGTTCTTGTTAGAATACAGCTTGGTTGCCCTCGTCTTAAAAACACACAGGAATTTAAATAAAAGAATAGGAAAAGTACAAAATGGATTGCCAAGAGTTTAGGGTAGGTAGCGTAATAAGGAAGCAAGAAGAAACAGGGAAGGGAAGACAGAAGAGATAAGAAGTTGGGTTAAGAAGAAGCTTCTATGTCATGCTTGGGAGGACTGACTTTGTCCAGAGTCATGAGAAATCACTTTAGATTTGTAGATGATTGTAAATGGTCAGGTTTAAATTTTAGAAAGAACATGGTAATAGCGGCATAGAGAATGGATTTCAGGAGTGAAAGAGAAGAACAAGACCAGAGGAGATGAGTGACAAGATGATTGCATTATCCAGGTAAGCTGTGTCAGTGGCCTCAAGTGTAGTGGAGATGGGTCCCAGTGGACAGAATGGAAAATATGTGGGAAGTGGAAATGACTTGGTGATTGTCTTGAGTTGAATTATGTCCCCGAAAACAATATGTTCAAGTCCTAACCTCTGGTAGCCATGAATGTGACCTTACTTGGTAATAGGGTCTTTGCAGGTAAAATGAAGATGAGGTCACACTGGATTGCGGGGGGCAGGGGGCTAAATCCAACGACTGATGTCCATAGAAGGTCACATGAAGACAGACACATAGACACAGAAGGAAGACGGTAATGAGACCATCAAGACAGAGACTGGAGTCTTGCACCTGCAAGCCAAGGAATGCCAGGGCCGGCTGGCAACCACCAGAAGCTAGGGAGAAGTGAGGAAGGGTCCTTTCTCAGAGCCTCCAGAAGCAATTAATCCTGCTGACTCCTTGAGTTTGGACTTCTGACCTCTGGAACACCAAGAAATAGATGCATTGTTTTAAGCCACTTTGGGGCACTTTGTTACAGGAGTCTTGGGAAGCTAATACAGTGATACAGTAAGTATTTACAAACAGCATTTCCCCCTGTGTTTCTGTTTGGATTCTTGTAATACTGGGAAGATAACTACCAGTCCTTTCTCATTCACCTGCTTCTGGGTTCTGGAAATCAAGATTGCGGAGGAGTAGGAGACCTTAGTTTCGTCTGATCCCAGGAACTCAGCTAGATAGACATCTCATTTTCACCTGCTTCTTTTTAATGGAAAGAGGAATGCTTTGTCCTCTATGATTAGTGAATTCGAGAGAAGGAACTTTCCCTGCCTGAGTGACACGGCAAGTTTATTGCAGGGCAGGGAGAGTTAGGAAGCTCACTGTTCATAGATCTAATTCACCATTTTAGCTCCATAAGTACTCAAATCGATACTTTGATCTTTTTCTGTGTGTGCCACCCTGCCCCCTCCTTCCGCTGTCTTAGTGCTCATTGGCTCTCAGTCTTGGAAAGAGTTATTTTTTAACAAGCCCAGAGAGAGAGAGGGAGAAATGGAGTTTCCTAGAATTTTGGCTTGTGCTGCTAGGGGTGCTGTATTCTGAGCCATATCACTTAGGAGTCAGATCTGTTGAAGACACAGGTGGGAGATGACAACACGTAGCATATTTTTGCTGACTTGACAGTGGTCCCACTTCCTCACGTTACGGATGAGTAAGCTGAGCCCCAAGGGACCTCAGTCCCTTGTCCACGGTCCTACAGAACAAACGCAGATTTGGAAACTTCCATTCCTATGACCTCCAAATGATTTCTCTGTCTCCTCCACACTGCCTCTAGTTAAGATTACATATCCTCGCTTAAAATACTTACACACCCGCTCTAAAAGACCATTTATGCAGGCAGCCTTGCCATGCTACTCAAGACCGTTGACGCCTCTACCGGTTAGTATAAGCCCCGTGACATCATCAGCTAAAGACTCTCCAGGCCGTGGGCTTGGGACACTTAGCTGGGCTTTGCGCCAATCATTTACCCAAATCATTCAATTAAGAGCCTTCCACCGCCTACAGAAGGGGTCCCCAGGATATTTTATCATTATGGTTTTCATTTCGAGACCTTGCTTGGAATCTCCAGTCTACTCAGGACATTCTGCCAAAGTTGAACAGCCTGGAGCAAAACACAACAGTCCTTTGGATCCTGAAATGAGTGTCCGGGGCAGCAGGAGCCAAGGCGGAGAAGGCGAAGGGACTAGGCGTGCAGTCCCACCGAAGTCATATTTTTTATTACTCCTCCATGTAGACCACAAGAAAGCCTAGCCTTTCATTTCCTGACTCTGCTTAGGTGTGTTTCACATTCTCAGCATCCAAGGAAACTCCAACGAAACGTATTGTTAGAAACACGGAAAACCAAGACAACAAACATTTGTCTCCCTTGCTGCCTAAACAGAAACAAAACTGCTGAAAAACAATTTATTCCCCAACAGACATATTTTCTGGTCATTAGTTTTTGCCCAAATTGCTGGTTTGTGTAAGCGAACTCAGGCTTGTGTAAGCAAGTCTCGTTATCTGGGTGAGCAAACAAACGCAGCCCCGTCCTCTGTGATATGCTCTTACAGGGGGGGAAGAGAAAAGAGCCGCTTACATTTTTAAAAGAGATATTTTTAAAGACTCTGCCTATTCATCATCAGGAATATTTGAAAGAGAGGATGTTTTCTTTTGTGTATCTTCCAGTTGCTATGGCAACCGGATCACTTTTTACTCATTAATCAGCAGACACCAACCCGAGAATCTGTCCTTCCCCCTAGACTTGGAGCCTTTGCCTCTGATACTACCTTTTTAAAACTTCACAGATGTTGGAAATCGTTGTCTTCAAAAATATTTCCCTTGATCTGAGAGTTTTGCTGTGTTTGGTGCATCCCTCACTGCTCTACGTTTTCTCTCCTATGTGATTGGATGGCTTCTGTGGACCACGAGGTATGTTTCAATCGCTCTTCTCTGTGCTTCTGTGTTTTTCCTTCTAACAACTATGGGGGGGGGGAGGGTTTGCTGAGTCTCCAGAGCCAGGTGGTAGATTCTATAGAACCCTCCCTCTTCCTCTTCCTTACACATACCATCGCCAGGAAAGGCTACTTTACAGTTAAAAATTGCCCTTTGTTTCCTTGAATTGTGCTTTCTCAGCTCCTTCTCCTTCACAAAAGTCCGCAGTCCCATCTAGATTTTCATTAGTAACACTTGGAGCTGCTGAAACAGTGATGAGCGATGAGCACAATTTGTAATCATTTGGTGGCCCGAGGGACCCAGTGACCATCTTTCCTGGGGTCCATATGCCCTTCTGAATACTTGGTTTGCGCGCCAATTGTCGGATGACACCAAACATCGTATAAAATAAGAAAGAAGGACCTGGTGGGCCTTCCGCCTGTAGGCCAGAAGCCGCTAACTGGTTTGCAGAAATGTTTTGTGGGCAAGCACAACATTGACCCATACCCAGTTCAAAGGAGTCAAAAGACTTCTCATGGAAGTCTGGATACTCGGTTCTGCCTGCCACACTTGACGGGCTGAGTTGTAAATGGCTCCTGGATGGGTATGGGTATCCCCTGTGTCCTTGAGTCCCCGGCTGGCTCCCCTGATTCTGGCACCAGTAGGTATTTGAATTTAGGACCCTTGATCTTCTTCAATTTCTACCTCCTCCCAATTTTTTTTTTTTTTTTTAACAGATTTTGAGATCTAGAGTTTTCACGACTTGACCAAAACCCAAAGATCAATAGATAGTGGTAACTCGAAAACTAAATCCAATTTACTGACCACTAGTCTGGTGTTTTAAGTTCTTTGAGGATCAAAACCATGTTTTATGGCTTCTTTGTCTCCTACAGAATGGAGTACATCCTCAGTACTCAGGAAATAACGTTTTCCACTATGACCCAGAACTGGACAGATCCACACACGTAAACGTCCTGCCAACTTCTGTCATTATGAGCTTTTTGAAAAACGGCCTGTGTGTTACTTCAAATAAGAAGGGCATTATTTTCCAGGGATAGAGAAACACATTGCCAGGTGGGTGCAGAGTGTGCGAGTGTGGGGGATGGGATGGGCAAGAAGAAGGGAGAGACCCTCAGAGCACATTCTCCAAAAGCTGCAGCTTTTCAAGATGCTTCAAATGGAGTAGACTGATCTGAGGGCTAGAAATTAAGAACAAGATGGAAGAATGCTAGAAGCAGTACTATGAGCCCAACGCTGATTTACCTAGAAGGTAGTGAAACATTAGAAACATTTTTATATTCCTTGCCCCCCTCCCCCACCAAGTAATAAATGGCACATGTCCTTGTCTCCAGCACAAAGGGACTCTATCCACCCCTCCAATCCCATGTTAGAACAATGCTATGCCTGTGGTGTAAGCGTGTGTGTACCCACAAGCATGTGCGTAGGTTTTGTGAGGGCGGGCAATAAATTACTGGGAAAAAGTTAATACTCTTCAAATTTTTGAGAGCACTTTCTCTTAGTAGCCATTCTCAAAGAGAACAAAAAATTAATAAACAAATCCTGGTGGGGTTTTGATGCTGCCAGAGGGAAAGCGCAAAGTTGGCCATAAAAGAGAACTCAGGCTGTGGTAATACTTAATCTAAACGATTCATGGGGAAATGAAGCCATTATCATAATAAAAATAAGAGCTTGGCACCTGCCAATGAAGCAGGCCACCACTGAGACATTATGTCTGGGGGGTTGGGGCTCGCAGGGCTGGAAACACTCGACCGGGGCGTCTACAATGGCCTTCACACAGGAGCTTTGTGATGACAGAGAAAAGATTCCTTGCAATAGCCCAACACCCAGTCCCTGCAAAGCCAAGCTCTTCTTCCTAATGAACCTCATGTGACCGCTCGAACAGCATTCCAGTGGCACTTAGGTCGGAAAACAAGAGAGATTTCACAGTACGATTAAGTGTACACAATAACGAAGTAGACAGCAGGTTGACGATTATCTGCCGAATTTGGGGAGTGCTCTGTCCCACCATGAAATAACTTCGATTGGCTGTGTATCTCATCTGATTCTTCAGATAATTGCTGGCTCCGTCTTTCCTTCCTTTCACATTTTATGGGCCTGATTGTTTGGCGGAACTCCTCTATTTTTCTTCTCCACGGCAGAGGAACCCCCGAGGTCCGGTCTGCGGGGGCCACTTAGAATAAGAGCTCCATTTGGTCAGGCTGACCGCAAAGCAGACGCTCCACAGATTCTGTCCCCAAGGCCATTGTTCTTGCTGTCATTTTGCAGCCCTGCAGGGGCCCTCCATTCATATTGGCAGGTGATAAGCTATTTTCAAGGCATGAGTAATCATCGTAATTCAGCATTTTTCCTTATTAGCCCCCACTGAATGGAGAAAGTGTGCGGAAGCTGCTCTCTGTGCTGTTTCTTTTCTCTAGGTTTAGAGCTTTTATGCTCCAGATGGGCTATGTTGTTCGTCCAAAGGGATTCAATGAAAGAGGGTCTCCCAATTTTTCTAATGGTTGCCAGTTACACGGATGAGCATGCTCTGGGTTTCTTTCTTCACCGTGAGAGAAACCACCAACCTTGTAGAAGAGCCACGGTCATTTTCATTCCTGGTTCTTGAGACGCTCTTGAACGAGACATCATCAAATGCTAGATGCGCACGTCGGTGCCTACAGGCGGGAGTGTTCATTGCGGGTGATGAGGCAATTTTCCCAAGCACTGATACATTTTGGGAATCTCTGGCATTTTCTAAAAATTTTGGCACTGATGATAGGGAGACTGGCATGACCACAGAAAGCTCAAACGCTCACATACTTTGGTTACATGAATAGAGGAGAACGGGATTCAGTTTCTACAAAAACGTTGTGCTTTACCAACACTGTAAAAGGTGGAAGGGCTTATTTGCAATGAGAATGAAATAGACACACATTTGGGGACATTCAGACACACGTGTGATTTACGCAAGCCACCGCGATCCCTCCTTTGGACCCATTATTGTCAATTATGTCTACATGTAAGTACGTGCAATTGCTTTTGACAATGGACTATTTACTTCATTCATCTAACATTTTTGCTGACAGCATTGTTACCCTTTGGGGGAAACATGTCTAGTGGGTCTACGATATGAGTATTTCTCTGCACTAAGCTGGCATTCCAGGGTCTCAGAACTATCACGTCTTAAAGTAGTGGATTACTTGAAAATTGTACTTTCTTTGACCAAGACATACATTTAATATGCCTAAAGGGAAGCTTGAGGAAATTTTCTGTCTTAGGCTAATTTTGGAAGGTATGCATTCGAAACGTCTGAAAAAGCAGGCAGTCATAATAAGAGAGGTTCAGCTGGAATGACAAATCACAAGAAAATGTGGATTGAACGGCCACCACATGTTAATGATTCCTTCTCTTTACTGGGCAGCAAACTTGACTGGTTTCTCTTTTATCACTTTATCAAGTTATTTGATAACTTCAAACTTATGGGAAATTTGGAAGAGTAAAACCCTTTACCCTTACTCACATTCACCAATTAACTTTTCATCCTATTTGCTGTATCATTTGCTCACTTGATCTCACTCTGCATAGGTTTCTATTTTTTTTATTTTCATTTTTTTCCTGAATCATTCAAAGTCAGATGCATACATTGTGGCTCTTTCCCCCTGAATATTTCAGTGTCTATTTCCCAAGAATAAGAACATTCTCCTGTAAAACCACAATGCAGCCATCAACTTCCAGAAATTTAATGTTAATAAATACACTTATGTAATCTACCACCTATATTCCATTTTTGTTTTTCAGTTGGCCCAGTTCTAGGATCGCATGTTGCATTTAGTCCTCTTGTCTGTTTAGTCTGCCCTAATCTGGAACGACTCCTTGGCTCGTCTTTGTCTTTTGTGACTTTGACATTTTAAAAAGGCAACATGTCCTTTTTTTTATAGCGTGTTTCTCCTTTGGCATTTGCTTGATATTTCCTCCTGTTTACATTCAGGTTAAGTGTCCCCAGCCAAGCTACATGGTCTCCTTTTCAAGGTATCCTATCCCGAAGTATCCCTTACACAGCTATCTGTAGTGAGTCTAATCCGCACTACTGCCTTCATTTTTCAGGAAATTTCCTCTCACTTCATTCTAGCTCAACACTCAGCCCGTGAAGCTGGTGACCAGTTTCCCGAACAAATAAAGGAAGCTATTTCAGGAGAGACAGGACGAGGAGTTTCAGAATTCAGAGCTCAGCATCAAGGTGGAAAGAGATTTTTGAGGTAGTAGAACAATATTGATAATTATGCCACTAATAATATTCATAAGAAATGCTGGTGTTTGTTGAGCCTGGCCATGTGCCATTCGCTTCCTTATGCATTTTAATAGTGTAACAGTTTTCTGTTGCTATTGTAACAAATTACCACACAGTCAGCAGTTTAAAACATTACAGATGTGCTATGCAACAGTTGTGTGGGTCAGAAGTCCACGACGGGACTCACTGGGCTAGAATCAGAGTCGCTGCAAGGCTGGGTTCCTTTCTGGGGGCTCTTGCCAAAGATTGGTTTCTTCGGTCATTTGAGTTGTTGGCAGAATTCATTTCCTTGCGGTTGTAGGACTGAGATCCATGTCCTGGTGGGCTGTCCACGGAGGGTCGCATCTGGCTTTTTGATGCCACTTGCATTCGGTTTAGGGGAGGGAGCCTCAAACAGCCTCGGTGGGTTTCTGCTCTCCCATCTCTCTCTGACTGTAGCTGGAAAGCTTCTCCGCTTTCAAGGACGCATGTGCTTAGTGCTGGCCCACCTCCATAACCCAGGACAACATCCTTCTTAAGATCTCTAACCTTAATTGCATCTTTAAGTTCCTTTTGCGGTTAAAGGAACATATTTGTAGGTTCTGGGGTTTAACTAACTTGAGGATTGAAATGGTTATTGAAGATGACAGCCAAGGCTCTCTGGCTAAATTTGGGGTAGTGGGTGAGAGGGGAGAGAGGACTTCACAGAATGCAGGTGCCAGACCACGAATCCTGTCCAGTCCCTCTGCTTCCAGACGAGTATGTGAGGTCCAGAGACGAGTGGGGATGACGTGCCTGAAGTGAGCTCCAGGACTAGGGACCGGGCTCTTCCGCCTTCCGCAGGCTCTTTCAAACTGCGTGCCGCAGTGTCCCTGGGAGGAGTCTGCTCATTTATGGGATCACAGATCATGTACTGAGCATCTACATGGGGTAGGCAGGATATTGGTGCTGTTGTAGAAATATAACAAAGTTTCTGCCTGCCCAGAAGTTACATGTTAGTGAAAGAAGAAATAGAGCAGGTATTAAAAGTAGACACCAAAATATTAAAATATCAGCTAATTGTGTGTGATCTGCCAGAATTAAAATAAGGTGATTGACATGTTGGGGGGCGGGGACGGAGGGCCTGGGAGGTCAGGGGGCAGAAGGAAGGGAAAGAGGGAGAGATGCTGCTGTCTTTAGATTGGGCGCTAAAGGGAAGCCTCTTAGAGGTGACATTTGAACTGCGACGGGACAATGGGAAGGAACCAGCCACATTAATTTAATATCTTGAGAAGAGCATCTTAGGTCAAGGAGAGACAACAGCTAGTGAAGGGTCTTGGAGCAATCCAGGCTAGAAGCAATCCAGATCAGGGCCCTCCCGTGTGTCTGGAGAGGTCAGTGACGAGGTCAGAGATGTGGAGGAGATGAAATTTGTAAGGCTCTTGTGATGAAAGCACACCTCTGTCTATTGTCAAGCATTATCTACCAGCTCTAGCCAGAGCCACAGAATTCCCAAGTAAAGGATCACTGGCTTCTTGGCAGAGCAAAAGCATTGTGCCCCATTAGATTTTATATTTGCTCATTGGACAGGCTTCTGAAGCTTTTCCCCAGTTACTTGCTAAATTCCCAAATGACCCATCCCCCTGATGCACATCGGGCATATAAAGGGACAGTTGGACAATGGCTTTGGGTAACTGCCATTAACCATGCGTACCGTGGTAAAGTTATGCTTTTACTGACTTCATGGGTCTGATTGGCATTTTAACATTCAAAGGGGTAATTACTATACCTAGTCCCAAGGAATAATTGGCAGATTTTATGTTTGAAATCTCAGTAGGTCAAACTTCCCATTTGTAAAACTTTTCAGTTGCTCCTTTGCTGAGCACATAAAACAAATTTACTTCTGAGCGGAGACCTCGTATGCCAAATTTTTACAGCCTTAAACGTAGTATTTTATCGCTACTATAAATGGTTCTTGACTCACCTCCCACAGACCCATCAGGGCTAAAGGCAAGAGGCCTCCCTAATTCACTTGTTTCAATTCATAGAAGATTTCTAAGTGGAAGCCAGGTCATTTGGATAATATTTCAAATGTACAGGCTGCATTCTGCTAAACATAATAAATCTGCAGTTTTACAATTGGCTTGGACAGCTAACACGATTGTACTGGGCTTTCCAATGAGCATCCCTTCAAAACAACCTCCTTTCTCTTTCAGGACTCACCTTCAGACTTCACCCAAAGGGTCAATGTCATCACTGAAATGTTGGGGACACGGTAATATGGAGATTACAATTTAGGTTGATTTATTTTTCTAGTGGAACATCCGGGTTTCTAGCAATTATTTTAGGGCATAAAGTTCTATCATGACGATAAATCAAGCTGTCAGCTCTTTCTGGTCCAAATTAGAGGTTGGAGAGATTGAGAAAGTTTTCTACTCTAATATTCCACCCTTTGGATCTCCAGATTGCACATTACCCCTCTGGAGGCAACGCTTGTCCTTAGATTTGCTGGCTATCTGTTTCCTTGCAGGGGTGATGGGTGGGGGGCTCCTCAGGCGGAAATGCTGCTCCCCAAGGACCCTCATGGGCCTCCAGTCCCCGATGGCCCGGGGCAGGCATCTCTCTGCATTGCCTGCCTGGTTCACACAAAACATCATCCATGTCTCTCACCTGGCAGTGGATCGTTTACAGATAGTTGGAACATCGTTTTTATGGGAAAAAATTGGAAAAAAAAAAACACCCACCTTGGCTTCTACAGATGGCCATGGGCACAGCTAGGAGGAAAAAAGGCTCGATTGACCCAGCAACATCACCAGTGGGAATACGACTAGTGTTTGGAGAAGTCAGCCTGGGTACCCCCTGCCTTCCCATACTTTGACTTTGGGTTCTTAGCCAAGCGCTGGTGAGTGAGGCCGGCCCTGCCCAGACCCCGTCCCCGAGCCCGCTGCCTCCTCCAGCAGGCTGTGCTGTTTGGTCCCCATTCTGCTGCTCACGCCCTGGGCTGTCGGTAGGGCTGCAGCCAAGGTTTGTCTGGTGGGAGTTGCAGGGAGACTTCATGGAAAGGATGAGCCTGGACGCGTACCAAATTACACTCCCGTTGACTTTTGGAAGGCTGGAATTTCAGCCTCTAGACGTGCGGAGACAATTTACTGACATTCACTGTTGGCCCCACTCTCGGTTGGAGACTTGCCTTTCGAGCAGCTGGGTACCAATATGCAGATGCTCCTGCCTCACCCACACTCCGCTTCTCGCTATTCTCGTGTCTGCTCTGTGGCTTAAATCGATTTTTTTCTCCTTAACCAGTGGAGCTTGAAGCCCTTCCTACCATCTGGTAAAGGACTTGAAATGGCTAGGGGGCAGTGGCGTAGGGAGAGGGGACTTGGGGTGAAACGAGGACCCCTAACAACAGGCACAGAAGCCACATGTTTGCGGGGTGCCTACCTAGTGACAGGCACTATTCTAAGTGCTTATGACACAGCGACACACAGGTTAGAGGGGCGGCCTCAGATGCACCAACAGGCAGATAGGTGGAGGGTGGCAGATATGATAGGAAAGACAATGGGCGGAAATGGAGAGAAAGCAAATAAAATTTTACTTTGGTATCTCTTAGTTTCTCTCTTTTGAAGAACTTGAGTTATGATTCCCTTTTAGTTTTCACTGTAATCTCTAGGGCCTTATGAGAAGGTAGAAGGAGAGCAACTTACAGATGGTTTCTTTCATAAAACAGAATGGAATTAAGAAACCAAAGAGTATACGGCTTACCGAAAGATTTTCACTGTGGTAGGAGAAGGATGGACCTAAAAAGATCCTAAGATTTCAGACTCCATTTTCCACATTTCCATAAAATCAAGTGAGACCCAACCTTCCAAAGTCCTAGTCATTACTGCGGGTCTCACTTTTCCTTTTTTTTTTTTTAAGATTTATTTATTTATTTGAGAGAGAATGAGAGACAGAGAGAGCATGAGAGGGGGGAGGGTCAGAGGGAGAAGCAGACTCCCTGCTGAGCAAGGAGCCTGATGTGGGACTAGATCCTGGGACTCCAGGATCATGACCTGAGCCGAAGGCAGTCGCTTAACCAACTGAGCCACCCAGGCGCCCCTCCTTTTGTTTTGAACTTGATAGAGACATAGGCTGAGATCTTGGCTGCGGAAGGAGTTTAGAAAAATCAAACGTATTTCACCAAAAGAAAGTAATTTGATAACACTTTTCCAACTTGTTATTCTTAAGCATGCAAAAGACATTCCCGTTGGTTTCTAGAAACTTCTGTAAAGGTGAAATCCAATCCATCAGCCCAACTGCCCTGACCGCCAGTCACTGGAAGTTTAATGCCACAAACCCCACATTGCTCTCAGGAATGGCAGATGGTCTTCTGGAAACCCTCCGCCCCATATATTGTGCTCGGCCATACTCTGTGCTTTTTTTCTGCTAAGTTTGTTTTGGAAGTGCTTGACTCCATTCTCTTTGTGCAAGCATACGTGATCCAGACAGCCTTGGCTTGCAGCTCGACTTTGCAGGTCAGTTACACAACAAGTAGGAGGAATTTTGATTATACCCGGCTCTGGGGGAAAACAGCGTAATAACACCAAGAGCCAAGATGATGAGCTCATGGCTCTAGAATTGAACTTAGAAGACCTCGCCACTATTTTCTTCTTCCCCCTAACTGTAAGAATGTGAACTTGAACATAGGGCAGGGAGCAGGGGGAGTCTTCAGGGGGTGCAGCTGAAAAGCAAAGGAGTATAACCGAGAACGAAACAAATATGGCAGGTTGTTGACCTTCCTGTGACTGTCATTTATGTTCTTTCAGAAAATGGTGTATGAGTGCAGTCTACTTTGGAAAAAGAGCAAATATGTGGGTGTCTGTGGGTTTGGAGCTATACCGCCCTAAGTTTGATTTTGGCTCTAAAACTGGCTAGATCTTTGACCTTGGGCAAATGACATAAATTCCCTGGGTCTTGGTGCTCTCTTCTATAAAGGGGAGATAAGGATTTCAAATAGGAAGGATCATATGGAGGATTAAATAAATATCATGCTTGCAAAGTTCCTACCTAGCTGAGGCATGGGATTGACAATAAGTTATAATTATTACAATATATCTGCCTCTGCTTCAGCTTCCATTCTCAACAAAGTATTCTAAACATGTTGAAATTGTATGTTTCTATGCCCATCTTAATCAGCGGTTTGTATATACCCATCTTAATCAACTCTGATTGCATGTTAGAATCAGTTGGGGAGTTTTCAGAAAACACTGATGCCTGAGCCTTACCCCAGACCAGTGAAATCAGAAACATTGGGAGCGGGTCCCAACATTGCATTTTACAGCTCCCCGGGCAGTTTGAATGTGCGTCTAGGGCTGAGAGCCACTGGCCTTCTCCATTTACATGCGAGCCCTTTGAGAGCCCTTTACTCTTTTTCATATCCCCATCTTAGCCTGATGTAGATGCTCAGCAAATATTTCTTGAACCAAATTTTTAAAAATGAAAGAAAGTTATCCAAATCCCCAAGACTGGGCTCATATGGACACATTCCTTGGGCAGCAGATAAAGGCAAGGGTATTAGCATATTGTTATTCTCACAACGGGGATTTGACAGAGTGGGGTGAAGAAAGGTCAAGGTCCTTTCAGCCGACAGTTCACCACCCACTGACCACATGTCATTTATCACTGGTCCTCTTTTTGACTCGTCAGTCGCCAAGGGATCAGAGAAGTGAGAGCAGAATACTTTGGGAGACTCCATCAGCTAAAAAAGAAATAGCAACTCCTTTGAAAGAATTCCTTTGATAGGAGAAAGTCAGACCCTGCCAAGGGAGGATAATAGGCAAGGGCCAAGGGGCAGAAGAGAGAAATCTGGAAAACACAGCGGGCACATGTTTGGGACGATTTCATGTACAAACATATGACGTGAGACGTCAGCACACACCAGCCGCGGTCCCCGTCATCACCATGGTGAGAATGTCACGAGGGTGTTCGCCGTGTTAGTTTCTCTCTTTTTGGCAGGCACGTGGCAAGATTGCATTTCCCCCTCCCCTGACCTCAGGCAGCTTTGGCCAAAATACATGTGAGCAGACTTTACAAGTGCCACATCTCGGGGACAGCGTTAAGAGCCAGTGTACTTTCTTTTGCCACGACAAGGCAGTGAGTACTCCACCAACCCGAGTCCTGGGTTGAGGACTGTGAAAAGCGGAGCTCCCAGCTGACCCACGATGGGGATGTGGCCCGAGTGAAAAAACACTGTTGTTGCTTTAAGTTCTTGAGATTTGGGGGTCAGCTGTGATCAGGGCACGACCCTGCCTATCCTAGCTTGTGCCTGTGACAAAGAGCTTCTAAGCCAACAGAGTAAACAAAGTTATGTGCAGATTGCTTGGGGCTATCTAACTGCTCTGACTTCCTACACGCATAAAATGGGTCAAGTTTCAACACCTCCCTACTCCTCAGTTTCTCCATTGGAAAAAATCAGATTGTAGATGTGAGAACACATCATCTAACATTAAGCGTTTAGCAGTGTGCTGGTGAATGATGATGCTTGATAAGCACCAGGTTATACGGCCCTATTATTTGTGGAATAAATGGAACAAGTGATGGGACAGCAGCGAGCACAAAAGCGTGCAATAAATATTTGCTAAGTGATTAATGAGGAAAGCTAGGATGAATAAGAGATCAGGGCACTGTGGAACTGCTGCAAATTCTTCCAACATCGGGTTCTCTCTTTTTTTAAGGTTTTTCTTTTTTAAGATTTTATTTATTCATTTGAGGGGGTGGGGAGAAGCAGACAGGGAGGGAGAGGGACAAGCAGACTCCATTCGGAGTGTGGAGCCCTACAGGGGGCTCGATCTCAGGACCCTGAGATCATGACCTGAGCTGAAATCAAGAGTCAGGCACTCAACCTGTGGCCTTAAGGTTTTGTTTTTTTGTTTTCAAAACCCTCATCTCTGAAATGAGGTATCACTTAGAAAATGTGGGGAGAGGGAGGCTCTAATGAAAAATAGAAACAAGCCGTTTACCCTTTTTTTTTAAGGCAGCACTGTCTAATGGAATTTGCTTGTTTCCCTTTTCTTCAGCAAACTGGTGACGGTGCATTTAGATTCTAATCCTTCTTCCGAAGCTGGATTGTGTTCGGCCTTTTAAAGAGAAGAGACTTGGGGCGCCTGGGTGGCTCAGTGGGTTAAAGCCTCTGCCTTTGGCTCAGGTCATGATCTCAGGGTCCTGGGGTCGAGCCCCACATCGGGCTCTCTGCTCAGCGGTGAGCCTGCTTCCCCTTCTCTCTCTGCCTGCCTCTCTGCCTACTTGTGGTCTCTCTCTCTCTCAATAAATAAATAAAATCTTAAAAAAAAAAAAAAAAAAGAGCAGAGCCATCCGGGACTAGCCATGGAGCCAATGCAGGGACCCCCCCGGGGCACGCACTAAGGTTGGCTTGACAGTGGTGATGCCTTTGGTTTGGAAGGTACCCAAACTGTTTGATGCTATATCTCCCCCCTGAACATTTTTGGAAAAGGTCCAATGGGAGATATGGGCACAAGTGAAATAGAGATCTGTGATCACAATATCTGATTTGAAAAACCCTGTATGTTTGCCTCATTGGAAAACTAAAACTTGAACTCCTTGTCTCAGATGTTTGTTTCTTCTGTGAATGAGGTCTCACTCCTTCATCGAAAGACAAAGTCGCAAGGGTAAATGAGATTGGTTCTCTAAGTCCTGGACCTGAAGCTTGAATTTAATCTGGGACAGGGCGGAGAGAGCTCACCTCATATTCACATGGAGGAGAGAGGGTCGTAGCCTCCCAGTCATACCCTTGTCATGGAACCTACTTTCTCAGAGAGCAAAGGAGTTTCTGTGGAGGCGAATAAAACCGCAGAGGTTAAGGGCATCGGGGGAGTCTGGAGCTAATTGAGAACATGCCTGCCTACTTTTGGTTATGGATTCCCCTGTCTGCTCTGCCCATTGTCAGAACATTCCAGATGTAGGTCCTCAAAGCTGACAGCTTCAGGTGAACAATGACCCCAATTCAATTTCCAGGGCTGTAATCAACAGTTTCGCTGTTTGACTGGGACATTCACTCATGTCATTGGGCGTAAAGCTGTAGCCCAACCAAGTACAATGGTGGTCGTGTGTAGAACTGAGGGAGGGGGCAAGGAGTAAGGTTTTCTTTTATCTTTTTATGATTCCGTAGAGCCTAATACTAATACTCTTTTTCTCTAGAATTAGAAGGGCAGAGCATTTGGTGGTGTGGGTAGAATAGTTGTAAAACACGTGAGTTTGGGTCTTGGGCTTTGCAGAATCCAGTCCTGGTTTTATTAGTTACCAGCCCCGTGACCTTATGCAAGTTGCTTGACTGTTCTAAGCTTAACTTCTTCATCTGCAAAATGTGAACAACGATGACATCTACTCTTTAGAGTTAAGAGAGGTAATATACTTAAGGAATTTAGTATAGCACCTGGAACATTAGCTAAGTGTACAATAAATGTTAACGCAATTAGGTTACTATTATAGTTAGGCTATGTAGGGACAGGAAAGAGGGGGATTAATAGGTTTACTCTAATGTTGTGCTTTTTAAGTCAGATTTATCGAAATATTTTCATAACGTAACATTTGCCCTTTGTATGAATTTTGACAAATGTGTAGTCATATAATCACCTCCAATAATCAAGACATAGGACATTCCCCATACCCCAAATAGTTGCTTCCTGCCCTTTTATGACGATGGCATGGTTATTAGGAACTGAAGTCCGTAATGTCCTCAGATTTCCTTAGTTTTTACCTCGTGTCTTTGTCTATCCCAGGATCCCCTCCAGGACATCACATTGCATATAGCTGTCATGTCTCCATAGGCTTCTCTGGACTGTGACCGTTCCTCAGACTTGACCTGTTTGATGATCTTTACAGATTCGAGGAGTACTAACCAAGTGTTTGACAAAAGACCTCTCTACTGGGATTTCTCACGTTTTTCTCATGATCAGCCTGGGGGTACGGGTTTTGGGGTACAAGACCCCAGAGGTGAAGTGCCATTCTCATGATATCATATCAAAGGTATGTGCTAGGATTTTTGTTTTTTTGTTTTTTAAGATTTTATCTGTTTATTTATTTGACACAGGGAGAGAGAGTGTGCGAGCAGAGGGAGGAGCAGAGGGAGAAGGCAAGCAGACCCGGCACTCGGTGTGGAGCCTGATGCACGGCTCGATCCCACGCCCCTGAGATCATGACCTGAGTGGAAGTAAAGAGTTGGATGCTCTACCGACTGAGCCAACCAGGCGCCCTGGGTATGTGCTATTAATATAACACTATTGGTGCTGACCTGATCACAAGGATGAGGTAGGGCTTGTCCAGTATTTCCACTGTAAAGTTCTCCCCTCTTCCCTTCCATACTATGCTCTCGAAAGTAAGTCCCTGTGTGACATCTACACTTAGGGGGTGGAGAGTTATGCCCCACTTCCTGGAGGGAGGAGTGCCGAATAAGTTATTTGGAATTCTTTTGCACTAAAGATTCATCGCCTCTTCATTTACTTATTTATTTAACCATTTATTTATTTATAGCGATATAACTCATGAATTTTTATTTTATACTTTGGGTTATAAGCTAATACTATTTTATTTATATTATTGCTCAGATTGTTCCCACTTCGGTTCTTGGGAACTCTTTCAGGTCTTTCCTGTGTCCCTTTGATCTACCCCCCCAGCACTGTGGTGTTTTTCTTTCTCCGAGCGCTTCCTCACATTCTGTCACTGCAAGATGCTGCAGGTTCATCTTGTGTGTTTCCTGCCCAGACCCAGAATCAGCCAGTTCTCCATGAGCCTTGGTGTCCTTTTTTGGAGATTGGTATTAGGAAATCAAGATCTGACCCCGTGGTGTGCTTATTGCTACTCAGATGTCTTTGTTTCTACATCCTCTCAGCTGACAGAGCACGACGTACTTTTATTCCTCCAACTTAAAAAAAAATGTTTTTCTTAAGCTACAGAATGGCTGAAATAGTGCAATGAACAACTTTGTATGCTTTAGCTAGATCTTCCCCCCCCAAACCGTTTGAAAATAATTTGTAGACATCTTGACATTTTATCCCTAAATACCTTTTCACCCATCTCCTCCACAAAGCACCAGCTCCTATTTAATAAAACACATTTGCCACAGCTGAGGAAATAGTAAATCAGTATTATTCAATTATATTCAGATATTCTTAATAGTCCCCCAAATATTTTTTTAAAACTTTAAAAATCCAGGCTCCAATAAATATTTACACATTTTCTTAGTTGTTTTGGCTCTTTATTCTCTGGATTAACTCCCTTTGTGTTTTTTCATTCTGTTGATTTTTTTTTTTTTTTTTTTTTTTTAAGCGTGTGGGTCAGTTGTCTTATCAATATCCCACATTCTGGATTTATCTTCAGGCTAGTGATCTTCAGGCTAAATAAAGGTTTCTCAACCTCAGCATTGACATTTTGGACCAGATAATTGTTGTTGGGGCCAGTCCTGTGCATTGTAGAAGGTTTTAGAAGCATCCTTGACCTTTGCCCACTAGGTGCAAGTAACAACGCCCTAGTCATGAGGACCAAAAATATCTCAAAACATTGACAAATGTCCCTGGGGTCATAGTCACCTCCAGTTGAGAAGCATTGGTCTAGACAAGGATACTAGGATACTAAGTAATGTTGTGTAATGTTGTCAAGGATACTAGGTAATGTTGTGTACTCCTTAATGTATCACATCCGGAAACACATGGAAGGAATTTATGATACCAGGTCTAATAACTTGAGTTGGTAACTAGCAAATCCCTCCATTGTAATTAACTATAGAAGTACTTTGAGTCTCTACGATCATCCTGTTCCCAGTTTTTCACCTAATGATTTTAGCATCCACAGATGACTCTCTTTTGAGTCAATACACTAGGGGATGTCAAATGATAATTTTCTACTTCTTTCCTTGCATACAAGCCAGCTGAAACTCTTGTAAAGAGCCTTCCTCTTTATTTTCTCTAATTCTTCTTTTCTCTCTTCTTTAAATATCATTTTGAGAGAGAAAGGAAGAATTAGAGAGAGAGAGAGAGAGCGCACTAGCAGGGAAGGCAGCAGGCAGAGGGAGAAGCAGGCAGCCCGATTCAGGGCTTAATCCCAGGACCCTAGGATCATGACCTGAGCCGAAGGCAGACGCTCGACCAACTGAGCCACCCAGGCATCCCTTTCTGGTTTATTCTTTCTGTATTTCTTATTCAAATATAAGTAAAAAATGTATATGAGCACACGTGTATATTCAAAAGGTAGTATACTGTGTATGTTTTTTTGCACTTTGCCTTCTACTTAACAGTACCTAGTGAAATCGCTATCAATTCATATAGACCTTCTTTGCTTTTTTTATGGCCACACAGCCCTCCCTAGTGATGTGTACCTTACTTTATGCAACCAGCCTTCCGTGAATGAGCATTTAGGATGTTTCAAATAGTTTACTACCACAGATGATGCCACAGAGAGCTACATGTGAATATCCTGTTCTGAATTCGTGGATGCGTATCCTCAGGGTAAATTCCCAGAAGAGATACGGTAGGGGAGGGATAAATGCATATGTAATTGTGTTCTAGACTGCCAAATCTCCTTCAGCCGTAGTTGTACCATTCTGTCTTTCTACCAGTAATAAACCACAGCGTTTGTTTTCCTACAGCCTTGCCTGTATAAAGCATTGTAAGCTTATGAATTTTTGCCAATCTGACATGCGAGAAATGGTATGTCATGGTAGTTTTACTTTGCATTTCCCGTAAAATGAACAAGGTTAAGCATCTCTTCTTATGCTTAAGGGCAGTTTGTTGCACGTGATTTTTTAAAACCTACTTCTTTCTCCGTCATTTCCTGGCTGTTACCTTAGATCAGGCTCCTGTGACTTCCTACCCAGGTTTCTGAAATAATCTTCTGCTGATTTCTCTGCCTACCGCCATTCTCCCTTTCAGTTATCCTGAACACAGTTAACTCAGTTACCAAGTTAATCTTTTTGAAACACTTCTGCAAAACATTCTCTCTCTCTCTTTTTAAAGAACTTTTAATTAGTCACTACAGAATAGTTTTACTAAACTCATAATAGTCCAGAATTCAAGATATGGTTTTCTACCACTTCTCTGAACTTCTCTTTGTTTATTCTCTTATATTTACTTAACAGTAACTACCGCCCACCATCACTTATCTGTGGGGTATATGTTCCAAGACTCCTGTGGATGCCTGAAACCATGGGGAAAACCAAACACTAGATGTACTATGTTTTTTCCTATATGTACATACCTAGGATAAAGTTTAATTTATAAATGAGACATAGTAAGAGATTAACACTAATAATAAAATAGAATAATTATAATAATGTACTATCATAAAAGTATGTGGTCTTTCTCTCTCTTAAAAATAGCTTATTGTACTGTACTCACCCTTTTTGGGATGATAAAATACTATGTGGTGAGATGAAGTGAGGGGAATGACAAAGGCACCGTGACGTATGGTTAGGCTACTGCTGACCCTCTGACAACACGTCAGAATGGGGATCATGTGCTTCTGGACCCCAGTTGACCGTGAAAAACTGAAACCGTGGAATGTGAATCTGTGGATGATGGGAGGGTGCAAGTATATTGTATTCCTTCTGCAAAATCGGTACATTCAGTGTCCTAAAATCCATGGTGAAAATTTTTCCCTCTAGACCTTTTTCCTGCTGCTTTCCCGTTTGAAAGCCCCTCCATAAGGCAGCTCTGCCTTCTTATCTGTTTAAATTCCGTGCCAATCCCAACTCCCATCCTCTCGGAAGCCTTCCTTGACCACCTTAGCGCCCAGATGGTCCCTCCTTTTCTAAATTCTGTTGCTGTGAATGTCTGTCCCCTTATTTGACACTGAATTTATATGAGCTTTATCTTATATAAAATGTTTATTATTTGAGTATAGTCGATATACAATGCTATATTAGTTCAGGGGCACCACAGAGTGATTTAACAATTCTATACATTACACGATGCTCACGGTGATATAAAGGTAGTCACCCTCTGTCACTCTACAGTGTTATTACAATATTATTGACTATATTTCCTGTGCTGTACTTTCTCTGCGACCTATTTATTGTATAACCGGAAGTTCATACCCCCTAATCCCCTTCACCTGTTTTGCCTGCTCCCCACCCCCTCCTCTCTGCCAACCACCAATTTGTTCTCTGGATTTATGAGTCTGTTTTTGTTTTGTTGTTTTGTTTTTTAGATTACATGTATAAGTAAAATCATATGGTATATGTCTCTGACTTTTTTCACTTAGTGTGATATCCTCTAGGTCCACCTGTGTTGTCACAAATGGCAAAGGCTCATGTTTTTTTAATGGCTGAATAATATTCCTTTGCACGCGTGCACGCGTGTGTGTGTGTGTGTGTGTGTGTATGTTTGTGTGTGTGCTTGTATAGATCACACCTTCTTTATCCATTCATCTACTGATGGACATGAGTGGCTTCCCTATTTTGGCTGTAGTAAATAGTGCTGCAATAAACATAGGGGTGCATATATCTTTACAAGTAGTTTCATCTTCTTTGGATAAATAATAGTGGAATTAGTGGATTGTATCATAGTTCTGTTTCTGTTTTTAATTTTTGGAAGAAACTCCATACTGTTTTCCACAGTGACTCTACCAATTTACAATCCTACCAACAGTGCACAGGGGTCCCTTTTTCTCCACATCCTCCTCAACATTTGTTACTTCTTGTCTTTTTGATTGTAGCCATTCTGACAAGTGTAAGGTAATAGCTCCTTCTAGTTTTAATTTGCGTATGTTTAATAATTAGTGATGGTGAGCATATTTTCATGTGTCTGCTTGCCATCTGTATGTCTTCTTAAGAAAAATGTCTATTCATATCCTCTGCCCATTTTTTAACTGGGTTGTTTGGGCTTTTTTTTGGTGTTGAGTTGTTTAAGTTCTTTATATATTTTGGATTTCAACATTTTATTGGATGTGTATGATCGGCAAATATCTTCTATTCAGTAGGTTGCCTTTTCATTTCATTGATGGCTTCCTTTGCTGTGCAAAACCTTTTTATTTTGGTGTAGTGCTGTTGGTTTATTTTTGCTTTTGTTCCCCTTGCCTGAGGAGATATATCCATAAATATTTTGCTAAAGCTAGTGTCAAAGAGACTACTGCCTATATTTTCTTTTAGGAGTTTTATGGTTTCAGGTCTTTAATCCATTTTGAGTTTATTTTTACGTATGGTGTAAGAAAGCGGGCCACTTTCATTCTTTTGCATGGAGCTCTCTAGTGCTCCCAGCAGCATTTGTTGAAGAGACTTCCCTATTGTGTGTTTTTGCCTCCTTTGTCATAGATTAATTGCCTATCTAGGTGTTGGGTTATTTCTGGGCTCTCTATTCTGTTCTGTTGATCTCTGTGTCTATTTTTGTGCCAGTACCATACTGTTTTGATTATTATAGCTTTGTAGTATATCTTGAAATCAAAGCATGATACCTCTAGCTTTGTTTTCTCTCGTGATTACTTTGGCTATTTGTGTTCTTTGGTGGTTCCATATAAATTTTAGGATTATTTGTTTTAGTTTTATTAAAAATACTATTGGTATTTTGATAGGGATTGCACTGAATCTATAGAGTATTTGCATGGTATGGACATTTTAACAATATTAATTTTTCCAGTCCACGAGCATGGAATGTCTTTCCATTTATTTATATTATCTTCACTTTATTTCATCACTGTCTTAACAGTTTGCTGAGTATAGGTCTTTCACCTATTTGGTTAAATTTATTCCTAGGTATTTTTTGATGCAGTTGTAAATTGGATTGTTTTCTTAAATTCTTTCTGCTACTTTGTTATTAGCATATAAAAATGCAACAGATGTCTGTATATCAATTTTATGTCCTGCATCTTTACTGAATTCATTTATTCTATCAGATTTTTCGGTGGAGTCTTTAGAATTTTGTATATATAATATTATGTCCTCCGCAAGTAGTGACAGTTTTACTTCTTTATTTCTGATTTGGATACATTTTATTTCTTTTTCTTTTCTAATTGTTGAGGGTAGGATTTTCACTACTATGTCGAAGAAGAGTGATAAGAGTGGACATTCTTTTCTTGTTCTTGATCTTAGAGGAAAAGCTTTCAGTTTTCACCATTGAGTATGATATTAGCTGTGGGTATTTCATATATGGCCTTTATTATGTTGAAGTATGTTCCCTGTAATCCCATTCTGTTGAGAGTTTTTATCATGAATGGATGTTGAATTTTGTCTCATACTTTTTCTTATCTCTTGAGATGATCATATGTTTTTTAATCTTTTACTTTGTTAATGTGATTGTCAAGTTGATTTATGAATATTGAGCTATTCTTGCATCCTCAGAATAAATGCCACTTGATCTTTTGAAAATATTGTTGAGTTCAGCTTGCTACAACTTTGTCGAGGACTTCTGTAGCTATGTTCATTAGGGATAATGGCCTATAGCTTTATTTTTTTGTTTTTTGTAGTGTCTTGTCTGGTTTGGGTATCAGGGTAATGCTGGCCTCATAGAATGAATTTGGGAGCTTTCCTTCCTCTTCTGTTTTTGGAACAGTTTAATCCTTATAGCCTTTTTCTTGCATTACAAGTATTTAAAAAATTTAAATTTGTATATATATATATATTTTAAAGATTTATTTATTTGACAGAGAGAGATATCACAACGAGGCAGAGAGAGAGGGGGAAGTGGGCTCCCTGCTGAGCAGAGAGACTGATGCGGGGCTCGATCCCGGGACCCTGAGATCATGACCTGAGCTGAAGGCAGAGGCTTTAACCCACTGAGCCACCCAGGCGCCCCGAATTTGTGTATATTTTTCCCCAAGAGTAGGGGCTAAAGCCATTTAAATGGGTGAAAATAAAGGAATTTTTATCACCTACTTCTAAGCCAAAGTAAAGGCACATTGATGTCTATTTTATTGACAAGGTAAGGTAGCAAACAGATCTTAGCGATTGGATTAAAATCAATTATTAAGTCAGAGGGTTGTGAGTATGGGCTCCAAATCTTAGGTTATAATCAAGTGTCATACCTATTACTATAGCCCTTAAATTAAAACAAAAAAAGGGCACCTTAAGACATTAAGTAAAAATGACTCCATTTACTTATTCTCTCAATTAATGAAGAAATATAATTTAGAAAACTTTGATTTATCTTAAAATTTCCATTCAAGATACTAGCTAGCAAGACAAAGAATTTCGCATCCAATCATCTTGGAGCACGATGGTATCATATAAAATGCTATCTGTTTGTTTTCAGCCTAATCAAGAAGAGAAATCTAAGGGAGAACAGATTGATGGTTGCCAGAAGCAGAGGGTGAAGGATGTCAAAAGGTACAAACTTCTACTTATAAAATAAATAAATCCTGGGGATGTAATGTGTAGCACGATGACTGTAGTTAATAACAGTGCACTGTATGTTGGAGAGTTGCTAAGACGGTAGATTGTAAATTCTCATCACGAGAAAAAAGTCTGTAACTCTAAGGTGACAGCTATTAACTAGACTTATTGTGGTGATCACTACGCCTGTAAATAAATTTTGAATCGTTATTTGTACACCTGAAACGAGTGTAATTTCCTTTGTCAATTATATCTCAATTAAAAAAAGAAGAGAAATCTAACCTCATAATAATAAAAACACCCTTGTTCATCCCAGAATAGCAAATTCAATATTTTCCTCAAAATACAACAGCCATTTTTGGTCATGTTTCCTTTTCTCTTCTCTTTCTGGTGATCTTCCCTTGGAATAATAAATAACTCTACCCAGGAACCAGACAGGATGAGAGTCAATCTGGAATTTGAGTTCTTTTATATTGGGTGTAAAAAATCTTAATCTATAGTTGCACTAAATATCTGAAAAGGAATAAAAAATCAGAAAAAAAATTCCACCATTTCCAACAACTAATCATTACATTGTATAGAAAAAATGTCTCAAAGCAACTGATTTTACTTTTCTGTAACTCTTCTAGAGATTGTCTTGCTGAGGTTCAAAGATGAATCTACGTTATTAAAATGGAAGAAAACGGAGCTCTTTCTTTCTAAAGGATGATATCCCTTCTCACAAGAAGACTCTTGGGAAAATCTATGGTAAATTATCCGTATCTTTTAAAATTTATATTGGTATCTTAAAATTATGAAATTTGATAAGCCATGTCCCCTTCAAATCTCCCTTACAGTTCTAATATTTTATGAAAAATGATTTATTTCTGTATCATATGATTTATTTCCCCTTCTCGGCCCATAAACGAAGTTTGAATAGAGAAAACCTCGTATCTAGAACCCTGGATATCCTGAGCCACGCATCTCCACTTTAAGTTTCGGCAACTCTCAAATTCAGTTCAACAAACATTATATATGATAAATTTGTTGTACATTTATTATATCCTAGGACTGCTGCTAGTTCTTTTAGTAGCACAGTATATAAGTCATAGAGCTTATGCTAGATAGTTTAGTGAGGCAGAAAGATGTACGCACCAAATATTACACAGATCAGCTCTAAAAAGTATTATCGCTGGCCTACAAACAAGGGGAAGCAAGAGAAGAAATTTAACTCAAGTGCAAAAATCAACAGACTCCAGAAATAAAGTGATAATTGAGTTCAGCCCGGGCAACCTAAAAATACACAAGGTCCAATGTATAGAGACTATAAAATAAGAGAAATTTTCTAATTTAAAACGAGAATTTAGCAGCATTTAGAATGTTCTAGTCACTCTTCTCTGATCCCACTGTACATTGTACCTCTCTCTATTCTGGCAGGTTGCCTTGTAAAAGATTGAGTTCCATGGTACAGCCAGAGAGGGCCTTATAGTGGGATCACAACCATATCAACTCTAAATTCCCAGTGCCCCAGCGAGCACTCAACACATTGTAAACCATTAAATTTTCATAAAAGAGTAAATGAACTAAATGTTTCAGTCACACTTTGCAGAGTGAATCAAACTTTCTAATTTACCGCTTTTTGCAAGTTGATTCTTTTGGATTTTGAGTCCCCAAATGGCCTACGTCTGATTTCCCAGTGGCTATACTTGGTCTCATCTGGAGCTAGATCAGCTAAGGGAAGGGTGGATAGAATGTAGATCCCTAGTGACCACGGTTGTCTCTTTTTCCTATCACTCTTTCCAGGTGTTGGGATTTTACAGATAGGCAGACACACACACACACACACACACACACACACACACACACACACACACACACAATATCACACCCCTCCCTGTGATACACAAAGATGCTAGTGTGGTCACACAACATACAATAATAGCGAAGGTGCAAAAGGAGACCACAAAAATTAGCTGGAATATGAAATCTAATGGGCAAATATAATTTGAAATAAGCAAAATGTGAACTCAAGATAGTTAGGACATTTATCCTTGCTCCCTGCAAGAAAGACCACCTCCTATCACTTCACAAGATACTGGAGTTTGCTTATCTTTTCAATTTTAGTACTTTTATTACTTCTGTTTAGGTCTGTTTTTGCTTCCCAGAAAATTAGCATTTTGCCTTTAAATCTCTTACTCTAAAGGTTAACCCCTTCCTAAGTGTGATTTCATTATTAGATTTTATTTTCCACTAACATATGCCACACTTCATAGTGGAAAGTAATGGGAGAATGGCATTCAAGTTCCTAAAACCTCTGTTTTGTAATTACAGATACTATAGAAAATGCATCGTTTACATTTAGGGCAGAGAGAATCCGTGACAGCCATCAGATAAATTGTAATTCATGTATAATATTTAAGAATTCAAGGAAATCCATTAGGTAAAGCCAGTAAAAAGTCTACTGAGTCCTGGCACAGCCTGACCCTTTGCAACCTCATGAGTGTTCGATGAAGCCTTGGCTTCACCAGGCAGCTTATTACAAATGTAAATCTTGGGCCCTACCCAGACCTGGGAATCAGAATTTGCATTTTAACAAATCCCCCATGGGATTTGTGTGCACATTACAGCTTTCGAAGGAGGAGTTAACCAATCATAGAGAAACTCCACGAACAGAAATTATTCTCTCAATCTTTGATTTAGGTTGAGTTTCCTCCCAAAGATCTACAGACCCAAACGTTAATTATTTTCACTATCTTGACTAAGTTTACATTAAGGCACATTCCTGGAATTTGGTGGCTTCCCTCTATTTCATTTTACATCCAGTCCAATGGTTCTGTGTCGTACAGTCTTTCCGTCTCCTCCTTGCCATAGGAAAACCAGGCATGCGTGGGGAGAAAGGGATCGGTGATTTGAACTAGAGAATTATCTGGAAGTCTGACAAGGACTGTTCATGGTGTGGTGGGGATTTCAGCTCAGTCACCGTATTGCTTTCTTCTCAAAGAGTTGCCTTAGGCTTCAACCAGTGTAGTCATTTCTGCAAAGGAAAACCCCCCAAACTTGGGGGTTTGTGAATCACATGCCCAATGAGTTAGATTAGTTAGGCATTTCTTTTCTCGAGTTTCTTTCTCCTACCACGGTTCATCTCTTTATTTGTGACCTCGAGAAGCCAAGGAGAGGCCACATCATGATGTAACTGGAAACATGGTTGCGAAGGTCTCCCCTGCCAGAAAGCTAACAACCAGAGGAAAAGATGCCTGTCCTTTCCTAAACTTGGGTTTACCGGTGATAACCATGACAACATTCCCGCTGAAAAAATTAAGAGGTGTGGGAAAACGGAAAAAAAGCTATGTCAACTTTTTAGGCAACAAAGAAAAGTGGCATACCCAAGCTGCATCCCAGACATCCTTCTTCACAAGGCACGCATTCTTCATAGTCTGGGTCTTGAACTTCAGCTATACAGGAAGAATGAGAAATACGATGCATTTTTGCAGAGTGGAGACGCATTCATTGCTATGAAAATATGTTGGCGTGTAACTTATTTTCTGCCCTTTCCTTTTCTCAGAGACAACAAATTTTAATTTTTTAGCTGTTTGTTTTTACCTTCAAATGTCTAAATGACACGCTTATGATGCTACCTCTTGATTTTATTCTTGGGCATTATCTGTAGTGGTAAAGACTAGCTTTGTTTCACCACCATTGCAACAAACGCAGACATACTTTCTATCCTCCCAAATGATAAATTTTGCTGATTAATATTTAGTATTTATATTGTTATGATTATACTATTATTCATATTTCGTTGACATTGGGGCTCTTATATATATACCTTTTTGTTTTCTCTTATGCTACTATTTGTCTGGCTTCTTTATTTATTTTCACTATATCTGTCCTTAATTCATCCTCAACTTTACCACAAGTAGAAATCTCCCAGCTCTTGCATTAGTATCTTTTTTAAAATTTCTTATTATTTTATTGTGTTATGTTAGTTACTATACAATACATCATTAGTTTTTGATATAGTGTTCCAAGATTCATTGTTTACATATAACACCTAGTGCTCCATGCAATCTGTGCCCTCCTTACTAGCCGCCACCAGACTCACCCATCCCCCCACCCCCCTCCCCTTTAAAACCCTAGTTTGTTTCTCAGAGTCCATAGTCTCACATGGTTCATCTCCCCCTCCAATTTCTCCTGCTCACTTTTCCTTTCCTTCTCCTAATGTTCTCCATGTTATTCCTTATGTTCCACAAGTAAGTGAAACCATATGATAATTGACTTTCTCTGCTTGACTTATTTCACTCAGCATAATCTCCTCCAATCCCATCCATGTTGATGGAAAAGTTGGGTATTTATTCTTTCTGATGGCTGAGTAATATTCCATTGTACAAATGGACCACATCTTTATCCATTTGTCTGTTGAAGGGCATCTCAGCTCTTTCCACAGTTTGGCTATTGTGGACATTGCCACTACACATGGCCCTTCTTTTCACTATATTTGTATCTTTGAGGTAAATACCCAGTAGTGCAATTGCTGGGTCATAGGGTATCTCTATTTTTAATTTTTTGAGGAATCTCCACACTGTTTTCCAAAGTGGCTGCACCAACTTACATTCCCACCAACAGTGTAAGAGGGTTCCCCTTTCTCCACATCCTCCCCAACATTTGTTGTTTCTTGCCTTGTTGATTTTTCCATTCTAACTGGTGTCCGGTGGTATCTCAATGTGGTTTTGATTTGAATTTCCCTGATGGCTGATGTGTCTGCTAGCCATTTGTATGTCTTCATTGGAGAAGTGTCTATTCATGTCTTCTGCCCATTTTTTGACTTGATTATCTGTTTTTTGGGTGTTGAATTTGAGTTCTTTATAGATCTTGTATATCAGCCCTTTGTCTGTAGTGTCATTTGCAAATGTCTTCTCCCATTCCATGGGTTGCCTCTTTGTTTTGTTGACTGTTTCCTTTGTATTAATATCTTCTTTACTGTCATCCTGAAGATTCCTTTCATCCCTCTTTTCCTTTGATGCCCCATTTTCTGGACCTTATATTTTCTAATTTCCTGTTCTATTTTTTGGTGGAACATACCCTTTACAAGTAATTTTCCCAAGAAAGGATGCATGGGAGGTAAAGTTTTGGAAAACTTGCATGATCGAAAATGCTTTTTTTTTTTTACCCTCACACATGACTCATGGCTTGACTGAATTTAGGATTGAAAAGAGAAATGATTTCTTTTCTCAAAAGTTTGAAGTTTTTGTCTCATTTTTATGTTTTAGTTTCCAGTATTGTTGAGAAGTTCAATGTCATTCTGATAGCCAATCCTTCTTGTATGACCTTTTTTACTCATAGGAGTTTTTAAGATTTTCCTTTTGCAGAAAAAAGAAATCTATTTTCCAGATTCTTAAAATGATGTGTCTTGGTGTGTGTCTTTTAAAAATCCATTATACTGGACATGCAGAAGGCTTGTTCAATCTGGAAATTCATGCTTTTCAGTTCTGGGGTAATTTTCTGAATTATTTCTTTGTTAATGTTCTCTATTCTGTTTTTGCTATTTACTCTTTAAAAAACCTATATTGTTTGAATTCCTGGGTTGACCCTTAATTTTTCTTCCCTCTTCTCCATTTTCTACTTTTACTTTTTATTTTAGTTCTATCTCAGTGATTTTAAAGTTTTTTTAATCCTTCTGCTCTTCTTCTTCATTTCCATTCTTCTATAATTGTTTTAAAAAATTAAAAAAAAATTTTTTTTAGAGATTTTTATTTCTGACAGAGAGAGAGAGAGAGAGCACAAGTAAGCAGAATGACAGGCAGAGGGAGAGAGAAGCAGGCTCTCTGCTGAGCAGGGAGCCCAATGCGGGGCTCGATCCCAGGACCCTGGAATCATGACCTGAGCCAAAGGCAGCCGCTTAACCAACTGAGCCACCCAGGTGCCCTGATTTTTAAAAATTTTTTGAAAATTTAAAAAACGATTTTACTTACTTAGTTGAGAGAGATAGAATGAGCGGGGGTGGGGCAGAGGGGTAGAGAGTGAGAGAGAGAAGTAGATTCCCCGCTGAGCAGGGAGCCTGATGCAGGACTTGATCCCAGGACCCAGAGATCATGACCTGAGCTGAAGGCAGCTGACTGAGCCACCCAGGTGCCCCACTATAATTGTTTTTAAAGATTTATTTATTTATTTGAGACAGAGAGAGCCCCCCCCCCCCATGTGTGTGCATAAGTTGAGAGAGGGCAGAGGGAGAGAATCTCGGACTCTCCACTGAGCATGGAGCCCAGTGTGGGGCTTGATCTCATTATCCATGAGAGCATGACCTGAGCCAAAACCAGTGTGGGGCTTGATCTCATTATCCATGAGATCATGACTTGAACCAAAACCTACAGTCTGATGCTTAACCAGCTGAGCCACCCAGGTGTCCCCCCTTTCTTCTATAATTTTTTAAAAAGTTTTCAAGATCACATTTTTATTTTCTGAGTGTTTTTTTTAATGTCTGTTTAAAATTATGTGTTTCAGGTATACAGTATAATTTGATATCTGTATATACTGCAAAGTGATCACCCCCAAAATCCAGTTACCATCCATCACCCTATAGTTGGCCCGCCTCAGCCCTTTCTCCCAGCCCACACCCGCTTCTCTCTGGTAACCATGAGTCTGTTCTCTGTATCTATCAGTTTGTTTTGTTTCTTAGATTCTACATATGAGTGAAATCATATGGTATTTGTCTTTCTCCTGATTTATTCCACTAGCATAATACCCTCATGGTCCATCTATTTTGTAAATGGCAACATTTTAATTTTTTTTAATGGATCAACTTTATCCATTCATCCACTGGTGAACATTTAGTTTTTTGGCTATTGTAAATGCCACAGTGAACACAGGGATGAGTGTATCTTTTCAAATTTGTGTTTTCATATTTTTTGGATAAAAACCCAGTAGTGGAGTAACTGGATCATATGGTAGTTTTATTCTTAATTTTTTGAGGAATACCCATATGTTTTCCATAGGGACTACATCAAATTACGTTCCCACTAACAGTGTACGAGGGTTCCCTTTCTTTACATTCTAACATTTGTGATTTCTTGTCTTTTGATAATAGCCATTCTAACAGGTATGAGGTGATATCTCATTGTGTTTTTGATTTGTGTTTCCCTAAAAACTAGTGATGCTGAACACCTTTTCATGTGCCCATTGGCCATCAGTTTATCTTCTTTGGACAAGTCTTTAATCCATTTTGAGTTCATTTTTGTGTATGGTATAATAAAGCGGTCCACGCTGATTCTCTTGCATGTTGCTCACCAGTTCTCTTGGCACCATTTATTGAAAAGACTCTTTTCTCCATTGTATGTTCTTGACTTTTTTGTCGTAATCAATTGTCCATATATGTGTGGGTCTATTTCTGGGCTCTCAATTCTGTTCTATCAACCTATATGTCTATTTTTTTTTTTTTTTTTGGTGTGTCAGTACCATACTGTTTTGATTACTATAGCTTTGTAGTATAGTCCAAAATAAGGGAATATGATACCTCCAGCTTTGTTCTTCTTTCTCAAGATAGCTCTAGCTATATAATATCTTTTGAATGGTGAATTTAGTCCATTTATGTATAAAGTAATTATTGATAAGTATGTACTTACTGTCATTTTGATAATTGTTTCCCGGCTGTTTTTGATGTTCTTCTCTGTTCCTTTTTTCTCTCTCTTCCCTTGTGGTTTGATGGCTTTCTTTAGTGTTATGTTTAGATTCCTTCCTCATTTTCTTTTGTATATTTACTATGGTTTTTTTTCTTTGTGGTTACCGTGAGGTTCACATATACTATCCCATGTATATAAGAGGTTTTTTAAAGTTGATAGCAACTTAATTTTGAACACATTCCAAAGCTCCACATTTTATAATTTCGATGATACATATTACGTCTTTTAATTTTATGCATCCATAATTATTTTAATATTAATTAATTTTACTATTTTGGTCTTTTGACCTTAAACTTGCTTTGTAAAAGTGATGGATTCACTATTCACTAGCTTTATTATATATTTACCTTTTCCAGTAAGATTAATACTTTCATATGTTTTCACATTATTGGTGTCTTTTCTTTTCAGCTTAGAGAAATCTCCTTAACATTTCTTATAAAGCTGTTTTAGTGGTGATGATCTCCTTTAGATTTTGCTTATCTGGAAAACTCCTAACCTCTCCTTCATTCTGAATGATAACCTTTGCAGGTAGACAATTCTTGGTTGGCAATTTTTTTGGTTTCGGCACTGTGAATCATGCTATTCCCTTCTGGCCTGTAAAGTTTCTGCTGGAAAATTTGCTAGTAGGCTTATGCATTTTCCTTGTACATTAAATAAATCATTTTTCTGTACTTCTTTTTAGATTCTCTATCTTTAACTTTTACCATTTTAATTATATATCTTGGTGTGGTTCTCTTTTGGTTCATCTTATTTGGAATTCTCTGGGATTCCTGGGCCTAGATGTCTGTTTCCTTCACCAGATTAGAGAAATTTTTAGCCATTATTTCTTTGAATATTTTTTCTGTGTCTTGATGTGTGTCTGTGTGTCTTTTTAAAAAAGATTTTATTTATTTTAGAGAGAGAGAGTTCAAGTGAGCGGGGGGAGGAACAGAGGGCGAGAAGAGAGGGAATCTGAAGCAGACTCCACACTCAGCACAGAGCCTGATGCAGGACTTGATCTCATGACTGTAAGATCATGACCTGAGCCAAAACCAAGAGTTGGATGCTTAACTGACTGAGTCACCCAGGTTCCCCTTGATGTGTCTATTTTATCTTTTGTTTTAGAGGTGCTGTTTATCTAGTTCTCAGGTCCTTTTTGGAGGAAAATTATTCTGTGTGTAGCCATAAAATTATTGTATCTGTAGAAGGAGATGAGTTCAGAGTCTTTTTGAACCCCCACCTTGAATCCCCCTTTTTATCTCTTTCCATTAATTTAATAGATTGGATCAGCTTGATTGGTAGAAATAGAATAAAGTTGGACTATATGCCATGCAACTAGTTTGGACATCAAGCTGGTGGATTTTATTTATTAAAAAAATAAGTTCCACGTTTGGGAATATGGAATCGGGTATATAAATGAACAGACTCTGTCTTTTTAAATCTGCCTTCCCAAATGATTTTTTAAGATTTAAATCCTATACTACATTAGTAAACATAAAGCAGAAAAAGGAATGAGTGTCTTAATTATTCTAGAAACATCTTGGAGCTCTTTTTAGCACCAGACAAGGCATAATTATTATAAAGAGCAGAGAAAGTCTGTAGCATTTTTATAAGGAAAAGAACAAAACCTGTAAATCCTGTGTTTTAATCTCCTTTTTCCCACGTAAAATAAGGAATTGGGCAATAGCAATAACACATTTGATGTTTAAGACATTTAATATTTTCAAGTAGCTTTAGGTAAGCTTATTCTCATCGGCTTCTCACAGCAACCATCTTGGTGCAGTGCGCGCCCTTTCCCACATGAAGAAAAAAGGCACAGAGAAATTAGACTGATTTTGCACAGGGTCTCATAACGAGTAATAGGAAAGGAGAAAATCGTTGGTCAGGATCTTCAAATTCTAATTTGATTTTCTCTCCATTGTACCCCGCCCACAAACCCTTGATTCAACTTTAATGTCTCTGTGATTAGCTGCATTCCTATGTCTCTGGAATGTGTCCGAATAGACCCAGAGAAAGGTGCGTGGAGGAAGAGAGAGGAACAGCCATGAGTGTCCCCACTGGACATACAATCACACAAAGTCATCCCAGGTGCCAGCAGTAAAGCCAGGAGGTCAATTCAAATCTCAGAGCCATGCTACCTCCTGGTAGAAGACTGGCCCAGAGCAGCCTTACCTTGTCCACACTCCAGCTTCTGGCAGGTGTGGTTGCTGGGCACTATGAAGTAGCCGTCCATGCATCGTGTACAGATCTGTGCACTGTGACAAAGTTCACAGTTATCGGAGCAGGGCAGGCAGGCGTGCCCCTCGGCAGGGTAGTGGCCGGCTGGGCAGCTCTCCCAACACTCCCCCTGGTAGAGGAAGCGCTCCTGGCCATGCTTATCTGAACAGGTGAAGGGGCAACAAAAAAGAAGAAAAATGTACAAAATTAACTATGAAGCTAATGTAACCTAAGATTTTAAAATTTTTTTAAAAAAGGACGTAACTGAGTATTTTGGTTGCTAGAGGACCAGGAGTATAAGAATGCATTTAATGAAAAATACAAGATCCATATACTTATAGTTGAAAAGTTTTCATTGTAGGGAATAATTTTTGAATATTTTGTATATTTGAGTGAGTCGGGACTACCGTCTGGGATGTCACTGCAAGAGCAGAAACCACACTGTATGAGTAACTGTGAATCAGAAAGTGTTTAACTTTCCCAAGGGCTCCTTTTGGTTTTTGTGGACGCTCTCAGAGTTGGGAGCTATAGAGATCCTATGAGAATAAACCAATGCTTACTGATGGAACTGTTTTTGTAGGAGTGCAGTCTTTTAGAATGATTTTGAATTGAGTTATCAAAATCACACACTCGTATTAACTGTCCAAAAGTCTGAATTTTTGCATTGTCGCTAACTCCTACGATGACAGCATATTGAAATGCTAGACCGAGCACACCTTTTTGACTCCTTAAATGGATTTTTGGAAGTCCTGAGCTTCTATCAACATTGGAGTCTACATGGAAAGAATTAGCAGTATGTCTAATATGAGACTATGGGAATTTGCTTTTGGAGGGAATAGAAAATTCGAACCAATTATAAACTCACAGCGAATGACAAGGGCTTATAATCAGTTTATATACACATAAAACAAGATTAACGAAATGTACCTAGAGGTCCCCTGCCCTCACCCTACTGGAGTTTTTGTTTGTGCTGAGTGTGTTTAGGGTATCTATCTTCTCTGGATCAAGTCTCCCATATGCTCCTGCTTCTGCAGAACAGCTGACCTGTGTTTCCCAAAATAACTGGGGCTAGTGTTCACTCGTGATATACCACGTGAAGATCCAGAACCATTGACCTTCAAGGTTCAAGGCTACTGAATCTGTGGATAAAGATAACACTAACCCCTATGTCGCAAGGGCAGAATCTTAACATCAGTATGGTAGTTCGAACCACATGAAATTGCCAACATTTGAGTATTTTTGTGTCCAGAAACTTGGCACTCTCAAATGATCTAACCTGATGCTTTGTCCTTAACTAAATCCCTAGTTCAAATCCAATTTAAAAATCACAGCCTTGGATTATGGGCTCTGAAACTACCTCTTTTCTGTTTATGATTTCTGACCGGAGGTCTGTGGGTTCCCATGGGACAAAGCCCATAAAAAGGACTTTCCCAGGGAGGTGCAAGAAAGTGTCGGCCCTCTCCAAGTTTGAGTTGGAAGAACATTATCCTTTAAGTGAAGGAGAGTGTTTGGGGGGATGTAATGTGCATTTGGCGATTCTTCAGCTGCAGGTTCATATGGAGACCAAACCCCTGATCTGGCGGAACATGGGATCTTGACGCCACAAAAGGGTCAACCTTCCAAGCTGTATTCTTCTCAGTCACTTTCCGAAACCCCAGCAAACCCCATTTCCACTGAGCCTGATTCAGAAAAGATCCTGTTTTTCAGAGGGCCAAACTTCTCAGATATAGGTAGGAAGATCTGCAGAGAACAGTGAGAAGCTACTCCCTCCTCCATTCAGCAGTGGCTCTCCATCCCCTACACCCTCACGCGACACCCCAGAGGCTTGGGGACAGCCTGGCTTATACTGAGTTCTAAATACATTAATATTTAGCAATATTCCCATTTTTCAAGCATATCCAGATGGATCAATAATCTAAAAATAAAAATTAACAATGATGGGTTCCAGTGATTGGAAATGTTCTCCAATCCCATTTGCATCGTTCAGACATGGCTTTAGTATTTGAACCACTTTGGATATTAAAATTTGAGTTAAAAAAACAGACTGGAATGGTCTTGATATTTAAAATACACGGACCCTGTAAAGAAGTTAACTTAGATGCCTTGATCATGGGCAGCTTTTCCCACAGGTTTGGTCTAGAATTACACCAAGATTTGCTCAGATTTCTAATAGCCTGGGTAGTATGGCAGCTTATTTAGTTTTGGCTGGTAATTTGGTCTCAATGGATGCCCCACTGATTTAAATTACCATGCATACATTTTTGGCTACTTCACCAGAGTCTCAGAATTTAAATTTAAATTTAAATTATTGCGGTAATATATAAGAGAAGCTGGTTCTAGTAGCAGAAGGGCTGATATTTTTGTTAGGTGCCAATTATCACAATTATGTGATACTATAAGACAAGAGTTAAAGTGCAAGAAACTCTGAGATTGGCTTCCATTTATACCTAAGAGCAGTTGGCTGTTTCCAGAGCATCTCTTGCAGCTAATTTCATTAGAAGAGAAGGTGGACTCATGTGAAGACAGCACGCCTTCAGGAAGAAAGAAAGGTTGAGGGCAGAAGGCATGAAGGGAAGGGGTTGCTGGAAATGATGAAAGAAAGGCTGAGGGGGCACCTGGGGGGCTCAGTCAGTTAAGTGTCTGCCTTCAACTCAGGTCATGATCCAGGGTCCTGGCTTTGAGCCTCATGACGCGCTCCCTGCTCAGCGGGGAGTCTGCTTCTCCCTCCCCTCTGCACCTCCCCCATGCTCATGCTGTCTCTCTCTCAAAGAAATAAATAAAATCTTAAAAAAAAAAAAAAAAAGGAAGGTTGAGGGATTCTGAAAATAAACTTTACATAAGTTTACTTCAACATTTTTCTTACTGTAGCTGTTGTGTGATGGGTCGAATTTAGTTTTGGGTTCAATTTTGTAGAGGACAAATCCAGACAGGAACATAGAGGGAATCTTCACCCAGAGGGCTGGAGGTCTGCATTTCCAAGAGGATTCAGACCTAAATCTTAACAAAATTACGATTAAGCAAAGGTGAAATTTCTGTGAACTGATGTGAGACACTTATGTGTGTAGGCGGTACCCTCTAGCCAGAGGGTTTCAGCCTTTTAATTTTTTTAAATGATTTTATTTATGTGTTTATTTGAGAGAGAGAGAGAGCAGGGAGAGGAGCAGAGGGGGAAGGAGAGGGAGGGGGACAGAATCTCAAGCAGACTCTGTGCCCAACGTGGAGCCTGTCACAGGGCTTGATCCCACAACTCTGAGATCATGACCTGAGCCAAAATGCTGAGTTAGAGGCCCGACTGACTGAGCCACCTAAGCATCCCTCAGTATTAAAGCCTGTGGATATGGAACTGCCTCCGGTCAGGCATCCCTTGTCTTTAGCCCTGCTTCCGGTACTGGCCGTGCTAAGATACGCACCGGGGACATCAAGCTCTTAACGGGAGGGAGCCCTGCTAATCAGACCGTGCTCAACCACGTCTTCTCTGGCAAGGCTTTTCTGCTCACTAGAGCTGCAAGTGATATTTCTTCTCTGACTTGTGGTAGGATTCCTTCCTTCCTTTGGTCTTTAATATTTTCTTGTTTTATAATCCATGGGCACAGGTCCCTCCATTAGGCTGTAAACTCCTTGAAGGCAAGCATCATACAGTCATTCATTGTCTGTCCCATGGCCACTATGCATAGTAATTCCCACATGGGAACTTTTATTAAGATACGGAGTAAACATAGACTTTTATTTTATTTTATTTATTTATTTAAAAAATTTTTTTAAAGAATTTATTTATTTGATAGAGAGAGAGATCACAAGCAGGCAGAAAGGCAGGCAGAGAGAGAGGGGGAAGCAGGCTCCCTGCTGAGCAGAGAGCCCGATGCGGGGCTCGATCCCAGGACCCTGAGATCATGACCTGAGCCGAAGGCAGAGGCTTTAACCCACTGAGCCACCCAGGCGCCCCTAAACATAGACTTTTAAACAAAAAATAGAGAAGTGTCAAAGCATCTTTTGTGTGGATTGGCCCAAGTAACTAGGATGCTTAGAACATTTTAGACATTTGTTCAGTATTCAATAGAATCCTTAATTCTGGACTATGTATGAAGAGTCGGTGTGTTTTAAATGTGAAAGGGATTTTAGATGCTGTCTTGTGGATGTGTCACCCCACTCCCATTTTTTTTTTTTTTCCAACAAACAAGGAGAGACTCAGAGAGGTGAAGAAACAGGATTAATGTCTTCTAGTTCCTTAGTCACAAAGCAGGAACCAGAACCCAGGTACCCTGATTGCTGGTACTGACCTTCTACCGAACCATTCATTTATTCATTTATGCTATGTACACCGGATGCTCTCCCAGTGCTCAAAGCTAGTGCTCAGGTAGAAACCATTCACTGCTTTTACAGGACATAGAGTCTTATGGATAAAATAGCTATCGAGTTTGAGAATGCCTGTAAAGGGGAAAGTAGAGGCTCCAAGGATGCACATTTAGAAAGGTCCCATCCTAGACAAGGAAATTGGGGCAGCCCTCATTGAGGAAATGATGTTGAAACTGAGACCTACAAAATAAATAGAGGTCAGGCAGATAAGTGAGGAACATCTCCAGTGAAGTCTTTGAACAGCTAGAGAAATTCACATGCCTACAGGAGTAAGTAGGTACAAACAATAACAGTGATAGTAGTTGTGCTAACAGTAAGGGTAGTATTTAATATTTACTGAGTACTTCTTATGGGCCCAGCCCTGTTTAAGTGCTTTGTTACTTTATCTCATTTAAGCCCATTTTATTTTCATAATCTTAAAAGTAGAAAACCATTATCACCATCATATAGATGAGGAAGAAAACAGAAGGAGCAGGCTAGAGAGAAAATTTGACATAGATCTACCTTGTTTACATGACAAACACAAAGAAATGATTTTAGTTTATACAAAGAAATGTGTCATCTCCCATTTTCTTGCAAATGCATGATACTCTCAATTTGTTCTTCATTTTTCTTGGTTATATTATAAGGAAGAATAAAGATAAATACTTCTCTTCCACCAGAAAAGAAACATGTAAGCACGATGGCAGTGGTAACTGACGGCCTTGGGATCAGTGAGACAATAGGGAGTGGTGGGGACTGTGGAGAAATGGAGAGCAGCCTCCTCTGATCTCCAGTCAACCATTTGGGGAATGTAGGCCAAGTGGTGCCCAGTGTTGTGCTCCACGTTTTCAAGAGAAACCAAACCAAACTGAAACCAAACCAAAACCAAAACAAACAAAACAAACCACCAAGGTTTTCTTTGAAATTTCCCAATTTTTAAATTTGGCTGAAATGTTAAAAGGTCAAATAAAATACGAATCTGGCCCACACGAGGTAAAAGTGGGGGACAGACATATGAGGGGAAGTTGGAAAGGAGTCAAGGGTCAAAGTGCAGAGGACTTTTGATATCATGGAATATAATCCAATGACGGCAGAAACTTGAACTGTTAAAGCTGAGACAAAAAGCAATATTTTTGTTGAACCAATTCCTTTGTTCCTACAGTAGGGCTCTGACAACTTCTAAATGGCATAGCTCAGGGCTGAGGAGACCTTGACACAGCCTCTATTTCAATATTTCTCTTGAAGACTGAATGTGTCTCCCTTAACATCCTCACTTTTCACTTTCACCTCAACAAATCTTAGCTTTCCTGACAGTCTCATGTCTGACATCATGTCCGAATGACCTTTCTTTCTCCTTCTCCAGAAAGATATCTATCTCTTAGCTTCTCTCTCATCTCCGTAGGGGCAGTGAGTCTGTGTCTATGATAATGTGAATTCATTTCCTGACAAGAAGCGGAAACGTCAAGGTTGTATACACTCTCCAATGAATAGCTTCCTAAGGTCAACCCATTGTCCCCAGAGTGGAAGCTTCTGAGTCAAACTAGTGGGAGAACAGGTTTAAAGAAAGGAAGAAGAGAGCAGCCAGACTTCCTCACCTACTCCACAGGAAGTGCAGTTGGAAGGCTCATTTCCTTGGCATTCTTGGCAGGTGTGGTGGCATAGATGACATTGGTTCTGAAATTCAAATTTCCCCGAGGGACATTTGAAAACGCAGCGGCCATTGTCGAAAGTTCTAGAGGAAGAGCAGATTTCAGAGTTTGTAAGGGTGCCTTTCTGGGATGGCTCTAAGTATGTTTCCTTGTTCCAGAAACAGGGGGATGCCTGGGACTGATCATCTTAGAATATGTGGAATATTAGTCACGTACCCACCCTTGGCCCAAGGTTTGGACCCAACAGCAGGCGTGCCAGAAACTGGCTCAGGATGCAATCCTGAGTCTGGTTCCACATAAGCTAACCAGTGCCCGCAGGGATTAAACCCATCTTGTGGGCCCCAGCCAAACAAAGTCAACAATCAGAAGGAGGTCTTGAAAATTTCAAGACGCTAAATAGGCCTCTGAATCCAGAGGCCTTGGAGAAAATATCTTCCTTTAGTTATCAGCATGTGCACACTTTACAAGGGAAATGTCAACATCAAGGGCTCTCTAAAGGGTAGAATGAAGCACGATCCCATAGCTTACGTGCTACTTAGAAACTTGCTCTATGCATATGGCAAGTAATCGATAAACTCTGATTTGGAGTGTCATTTTTGCAAGTGCTTCCTGATGTCTAAAGTACCAGCTTTTTTCCATCTTGTTTGCAAACACCTACAAGGACACCACGAATGAGTTAGCATGGGGGGCTTCTAAAACCTTTGATTTTATACGCATAAAATACATATCATAATGTCACTGTTAATATTTTCATAGTTTTGCTTCTTTTCTTCCTTTGCGAAGTAATCCCGAGAGCAAGCAGGATGAAGTAAATCGTATCCAAAAACTTGGTTAGAAAAATAGAAAATGTGTAGCAAATGCGAGAGTCAGATAGGTAATGTGGATAGATGAGGTGAGCTGCAGGGCTCCGCCCCCAGAGTTTCTGATTCAGTAAGTCTTTGGGGGGAGAGAGCTGAGAATTTGTAGTTGTGAAGTTCCTGGCCGAGGCTCCTGCTGCTGGTCTAGTTTGAGAGCTGCTGTTCTGCCTTTTGCTCACCGATAGTATGGATTACTGCGGAATTCGCTAAATGAGCCCTAAGTTAACACAAGTGGCGTCCAGTTGGATGGGTTGCAGTTTGTTCACAGCGGTAGTTATTGTCTCAGTTGTGAGGTTAACTGACCATGTAGCACACACGGACCCCCGACGGCGTGACATTGGCATCCCCGCCTGAGAGAGCGGAGGGCCTGTCAGCAAAGGCAGGGCTCCTTCCTCTCTGCTGCCTCTCTCCCCCCCAAGCCGGACATCCCATGGAAGGGCAGGCGTGGGCCTGGGGTGCACTGGCGTGTCCGAATCCCACTGTGGCCACAGCGAGAGCCAGCCCTGAGCTGGGGCTGGGCCATTTCGGTCACAGGGTTGTGGAGGTTGGCATGGGAGCAAGGCAACCTGAATAGCGTGTTGCTTGAGATCCTCCGTCTCGTCTCCACACCCTGAAAGTCTGTGTCATTTGCGTCTGTTGGCAGCAATGGGATTAACACCGACAGCCCAAGACAGCCGCCTCGTTTTTGCATTCTCCGCCCTTCAGGTTCTGGTCCCCATCCCGAGCACCGCTGAACTGAACAAGCCCTTTGGCCACTGCAGGGCGCGGAGTCCCAGCCCTGAGCAGACACGTCTGCACATCTGGGCGTCCATGTCAAACAGATGCCCTGCGCCGTGGCGTATAACGAGAAGGCTGTGCTCCCAGCCCAGGCCTCCGGTTGGTGGCACTAACGCCAGCTGCGAGTATCCCAGCCCCACCCTGGCTCTGGTTTCTGAGCTAGGTTTTTCAAGGAATCGTTTGGATGGGACTAGTTAAAAAAAAAACAAAACCTCCCTTGAAGAAAAACTGTAAGAGCTTTCTGAGGTTTTCAAACAAGGAAGCTACTGGATACTCTGCAGAAGGGAGAATGGGAATGTTTATTTGTGAGGGTTCTTTTTTTTGGTCCCTCCCAAATTCAGTTGCAAAGAGAATGAATAGTGTATCATCATTTTTGCCTTTTATAGAAAGAGCTGACGAATTTATTTAGGGGGAAATCATTTCTCTCGGGAGAGGTGATCTAATACTCTCAATGATGGGAACCATTTAGAAGCATCCAGAAAGTGGGGGTGGCGGACTTGGGGGTGAAGCCGATGGTGTAATACTTTTGTGTTTATGTATGGATGGGGCTGCCTTTCTGACTTGAGTGCTTAATTTTAAGACAATACCAAGCACATATTGGTGCTTTAAAACACCTCCCTTTGTATCTACCCTAAGGAAAGTGAAGGTGAAGTACAGTTTTTATAAGAATGTGATTCTTTCTAGAGATCAAAAAAGAGAAGGAAAACAGTCATGCTTAGGTAAAGGCACTGAATTACACCATCTCCTGTACCTCCCAGCCCCCTCAAGGAAAATTGCTAAGGAACTTGAGAAAAGAACCATCGCAAGTGGCACAGATTTCCACTGACACTAACAGATCTTCCCTAGTGGAGGAGAATAGATAACCTTGCTCTGGGCTCCACGGGGCTGAAGACAATTTCCTGTAAAGCCAACTCAGGCCATTTCTAGGACTGCCAGTCATCCACTCTGGATTTCTGAGACGATTGGCCAAGCTAATCTTTGCCGGGGAGGCATTTCTTCCCCAACTCATGCATGCTCTCAGCCTTTTCACAATCAGTGAACCATTCCAGGTCCAACAGGGCTTATCGGACGGAAGAAGTTGGTAAAACCAAGTGCTAATGAGCTGGGGGAGGTAATGTTCTCCACATAGGCATTAAATTTTCCAGGCATCCCAGTGTGCGTGTGTGTGTGTATGTGATACAAACTGGAACAGATGAGATGGCAAGTCAGGCTTCGTGGATGCTCTGCTGATTGTTGGTCTGGCCTAAGTCAGTCACCACAAGGGCACTTAATGTACTGTCTTGGTACTTTATCTTTTCTTTAAAACGATTTTATTTACTTGAGAGGGAGAGAAAGCGCATGAACAGGGGGAGGGGTAGAGGGAGAAGCAGACTCCCCACTGAGCAGGGAGTCTGACAGGGCTCTATCCCAAGACCCCGGGATCATGACCTGAGCTGAAGGCAGACGCTTAACCGACTGAGCCACCCAGGCGCCCTGGTACTTTCATGTTAAAACAGAATGCAGTCTGGCAAAAAGTCTCCCCCTGCCCGAATTCATTGAAACAGATCAAATAAAGCATTTGAGGGTGGGTGGGAACAGAGGTAACTTTTAATGTTTTTAATTGGTTCGTTGACTCTCTGACTCCTTCAGGACTGGGTTGGGAAGCCAGCTTGGGCCAGGAGGACCACGAGGACCATGGCATTGCAGGCTATGCATGTTAGATAGCAGTGCCGAAGGAGGCTCTTTCTTCCTCCAAGTTTTCAGTCGTCTCTAAGGAGCTAAACCCAGGGGTTAATGGAAATGTAAAGAGAGAACTAGAATACAAAGAGAGGGCTTCCTAAAGGTTGATTTTCTGTAAAACAAGTTCAGGGTTATGTTACTTTTTAAAATTTTACTAAGGACAAAAAATTATATATAAAATAAACACGTATATAAAACATAACAGTACCCTTTCCTCCGTATTCATCTCTCAGCTGCAACAATTTCACTGCATGGCCGATCTTATTTATATCCCCACCGATTTACTTCCCTCCCATATCATTTTGAAGCAAACCTAGAAATTAAATATGAACACTTCTCTCCTAGATAAAAACTCCTTTAGGGGGGCGCCTGGGTGGCTCAGTCGGGCATCTGCCTTCAGCGTGGGTCATGATCTCAGGGTTCCGGGATCGAGCCCTGCCTTGGGCTCCCTGCTCAGTGGGGAGTCTGCTTCTCCCTCTCCCTCTGCTCCTCCCGCCTGCTGATGCCCTCTCTTTCTCTCTCAAATAAGTAAATAAAAAATCTTTAAAAAACAAACAAACAGGGGCGCCTGGGTGGGTCAGTGGGTTAAGCCTCTGCCTTCAGCTCAGGTCATGATCTCAGGGTCCCGGGATCAAGCCCTGCATTGGGCTCTCTGCGCGGCAGGGAGCCTGCTTCCCCCTCTCCTTCTGCCTGCCTCTCTGCCTACTTGTGATCTCTCTCTGTCAAATAAATAAATAAAATCGTAAAAAAAAATAAAAAGTTTAAACACAAACAAACAAACAAACACAAACATCTTAGGGATGATTTTTTCTGCCAGGACTAGAGATATCCAAGTGCTTAAGACCAGGAAGAAACTCGGACAAACCAACTGTCCTGGTTGGTTTATTCTATTTATCCCCTTGCCCTTGCCTCAGATCCAGTTTCTGTCATTCTTTCTCCTGCCATGTCCTGGAAATGTGCCAACTAGAACCTGCCTCTGCAAGCTCACTCCCCTCACTTGTAAGTGGTGTTTCCCATTGGCCTCCACTTAATTCCAGGCAAGGGAAAACACCAGCAGATCTTCAGGTGGGAGGAGAGATTGGGGGTATTTATTCCCCCCTGGAGCTGTAATTCTGCTCTCTCTTTCCATGGTTCTGGAGTGGCCGTGTCCCCTACGGGTCCATGTTCTATCAGGCAAGGCATCCCCTCCTGCAGGGTTGCAGCTTTTGCTTCAGGTCTAGCCTGCTTCAGGCCCTAGCGTTAAAGCTGCCCCACTATTGCTGGTCCCTGAGCGCTTCACCATCCCTTGACTTTGACCTCCTGAGCTACCCATTAGAATTCATGGACCTAAGTCGGAGCTGGACATAAAGCAGGTGCTCAAGACCGTCTTGAATGGATCTGATTCCACTCAAGAAAATGCTTTGGAAAATACTTAAGAAAAATACTTTGCCGCTTTTTAAGAACAAATTAGTCAACACCAACATCTTTCAAAATCGTCTTAATCTCCTCCTCTTCTCAACCCTGTTCTAGGAAAATGAAGATTAAAAAAAGTCAGGTAGTTCATTGCCATGATATGATGCCGTTTCTTGGACATATTTGCAAGTAATTTTTATCAAGGAAGAGAGATGAGCGAAACGGAGTGCTCAGGGAGATGAGAAGAAAACTCTTCCTGGGAAACAAGATTTCCTTAGGAGAACACACGAGTTCAAGATCCATGAACATGCTTTTCTTTCTTTAAAAGCTACATCATGGGCTGCTTGGCCGGTTATGCTACCCCAGTGGCCCAGGAAATGTATCTCTGATCTTCATGTACCAATGGGCTTTGATTTTTTTCATGGCTATTTATGGTAGTAGAGGGTTTTTTTTCTGGCTTTTGATGTGCCTGGGACAATCCTGACTTCTGCGGTCTACACTGGATGATGGTAACTGCCATAGTAAGCAAATGCTAGTCAGTTCCCTTAGTTCAAAGATGTCCAAACATGCAGTGGGATTTGACTGTTGATATGGTGAGGAGTTAGGAGAAACAGGACCCATATTCAGAATGATGTCTCTACCTAAGAGTGTGTCCTGAAGCTGCTTGACAGCAAATCCAATATGTGGAGGCATAGATATCTAAAAGAGACACTTGGAAAATGTTACCATAGTGAGCATTGACAATTCTTAAGACTGTTCCTTGGTGTCGGTCTCCCTTCCTCCCCCCATCTCCCCCTTCCCTTTTTCTCTTCCTGAGGAAGCTATCTGGAGAGCCAAGCCCATGACATTGATTATACATTTTATTATTTCTTGAATCATTACTGTGTGTTGATCGCTGTGGGGGGATAGGGAGACAAATACAACCACAGTTCCTGCTCAGGGTATTACAGTCCCGAGGAAGAATGCGATGAAATGACTGTTGTACAAAGCAGAGGGAATGTCCATCCTGGGATTTATCTGCCGCTGAAGCAGCCTCGTCCTGCTGGTCTGGAGAGAGCCTGCTTCCTACATGCTTAGTAGAGCAGTGATGGGCTATTCATTCCAACACTCGGTCAGCCAGCAAATAGTAAGTGCTCCAATCAGAGGACTGTCAACTAAAAATGCAACAGGTTTCCAACTCTCTATACTAGAAATTCCCAGTGTATCAGAAGATTCTCATCCCGTTCAGATACTTGTTATTTCTCCATTCATTCAGCTACCAAACATTTATTGAGTGCCTACTATTTTCCTTGCCCTGTGATAGGTAATGGAGATACAAAGATGAATATTTCAAGGGGCTTCTCGAAATACAGCCCCTCTAGAGAGAGATGGAGATTCATAAATTAATGTTTTAATATGCCACAGGAGCTCACGGAAGTTTAAACAGAGCCCAGAGGAACATAAAGAGGAGAAGGTTAATTCTGGGAAGTGGTCAAAATGCCTTCATGGAACAGTTCATCCTTGAACTGACTCTAGAAATAAGAGGAGATATTGGATCAGCAGATCGATGGGTATGCAGAAGGGGATGCAATTGCAGGCATCAAAGGCACCATCGTTTTCATTGACGAGAAAGCCCCTCTGGTGTCCAGGTAACTGTTTCTTGCAGAGGATACAGGGCATCATGGGAAGAAGATGCTACAGAGCTGCTCTGCGGCCAGACCACGGAGGGTTTTTGTGTCACGGGAAGGAGTTTGGTTCTTTTTCCTGTAGACCCAAGGGGGTGTCTTTAAGGCGGTAAACGCCTCCTCTCTCCATCCTGCAACCCATGAGCTCCCAACCACAGGAGATACTGGGCGGCCACTCACCTTGCGATGGGGCAGTCAGTGCAGTCTTCCTGAGTTGGCCCCCAGCACTTGGCACACGAGGCTTCACAGACTTGGCAGTGGCCGTGCTCATCAATGTATTCTCCTAAGGAAAAAAATTCGGTTGTTTACCTCCTTTCTACATGGCAGTGCTGCCTGGGCTGTCAGTCTGAGAGCAGCCAGATCTCTCTGTGGCTGCGTAAAAGCAATGGAAACAACACGGCAAGGAGACCTTGAATGGCTTCAGTTGCCGGTCCTAAATCCTGACCTTACAATAACAACTGCTCCTCTCCCAAGGGCCTCGGAAGTTGGAACCTCAAAAAGTTATGAGGCAATGACATAATTTTGGATCTAGTCAACATGTGTTACATATTTTATTAAGTAGAGAGAGGCCAAGGGGGGCTTCTCACAGGACCCCTTTACTGATCTCCTTCTGACTTTCCTGTTAAAGGCTGAAGGTTCCTGGACCCCAGAGACCCCACTTCTAGCCTTGGTTCCAGTCAAGCAACAAGCAGGACCCATCCACCATTCTGGGGGTATTGTGGTTACTGGTTAAGAAGGGGAGTTGAAGCTTGGCTAACATTTGACACATGTGAGCTGCATCTCACTCTGAAGGAGTAACAATGAAGAGATAGCCAGAGAATTCTTCATTTAATTGGAAAGTTTATCTTTCCCAAGGAAAAACACGTAGGAGGCCTTTCCACAGAAGCAAGTCCAGCCTTACAAACTCCTTATGACCATGTAAGAAATTGCTCTCATAGTAAAGATGGTGGGGACAGGCCAACGTCTTCGAAGGTGATAATCCAGTGATAAACCAACGATGGGTCTCTACTCATGGAATTCAACCCCATACTTAACGCTACACATGTCCTCTCCTCCCATTGTCCTAAAAGAAATGGACAAATTTCTTCAGTCTGATCCAGAGAACCACTTGGTATTGTTTGGAAACTGATCATGCTCAGAAAATATGGTTTCAGATTTCAGCAGATTTCACCAAGATTTCAGCCCACCCCCCGTAAGTACGCCTGAACATGGTTGACCTGAGCTTCAGCCAGAATAGTGAGGTAGCAGTTACTCACGCATGGTGTAACCAAGTCGTCTTACTGAAACTCTGAGATTTGCTGCCTGATTTATTGTATTTGCTTTGAAGCCCTGGAAACACAGACTTGACTGGGGAGAAATGGAGGAAAGCCCACCCCTCTGCATTGTCCCATGGCTTTACTGAACTAGTGCAGTTGGGAGAGGTAAACCTTGCATACATAATTCTTTCCCTTGCACTAAACCACAAAAATGAAAATGAAGAGGTCGGTGGAGTTTGTCTTTTTTATTATTATTATTATTTTTTAATTTTTTAAAATTTTTAAATTTTTTATTTTATTTTTATTTTTTTTTATTTTTTTATGGAGTTTGTCTTTTGATGTAGAGTGAGTCTATTAGTTTTGTTAACTAAAAGGGAAAGACCATATTCAGAGCAATGCAATTATCTAATATCAGCACACCCTTCACATCTTAGACTCTGCTCTTCTTTGTCTTCCGGTTGTTGCCAAGGAATCTGATATATAACTTTGAGGATGGAACCATGGTTCTTAGCTCGGGAGTGGCTCCCAGGAGCCCGAGGCCCAAAACAGTGCATCCTCAATGGGGGCAAAGATCGTAAACGTGCAATTCGTTCACTGCACAAGGTGACTGCCCCAGTGGTCAAGTGGAGGCAGAAATCCAGCCCAGATTCATCTCATCAAGCCATGCACTCTGGTGTTGGCTGCCTCTGCCTCTGTAGGAGATGCCTTTTACTAACTCACACAAAGGTATTACAATGGACTAGTTGCATTTTTGGTCATCAGAAAGAAAGCTTGGTTTCCAAAGCACAAAAAGGCTGGGACTTCTGTCTAGTAGGAGTGAATGATTTCAGGTTGAGACGGTCTCACTCAATGTAGGGATCGTATTTATGGGGCCTCTTATTTATTCAGGTTCCCCATTCTACTTCTTAATTACTTCCTTTGCTGTAATCTCTTCTACTTTTGGCACAGTGTGACCTTTGCCACAACCAACTGAGCAGTAATTACCAGTCCAGACACTAGCAAGAAAACGAGCAGAGGATCTAGGACAGACCTGCTAGGAAGAAGTAGGTCTTGCCTACATTGCCAATGTTAATAATTCGTGTTTGTGGAGTTGGATGGTAGCTATGTATCTTTCGAAAGGTGTGCACTGAGTAGAACAGGAATGAGGGATGCGTTTCACAGAGGCTTCTAAACCCAAAGAAAGTGTATTCTAGAGAAATGTAGGGTCATAGATTCTTCATTCATTCATTCATTCTGTGGATATTCTTTGAACACCTAGGTGCTAGGTATTAGGTAAAATTTAGAGATATACAAATTGAAAAGAACCTGCTCTTAGGTTCTCAAAGATTTTTGAGAAGAACGATTTGTAAAGAGATAGTTCTAATTCAAATGCTCGCCAGGACACTTTGACGTCCTTGGACAGTCTAGATTAGAACAGAAGAGCAAGGCATATATTGAACTCTGTGCTAGCCCTGGAGGCAAACACTGCCACTTTGCCTTGGCATTCATGCCCGTAGGAACTGACACAGTGGTTTGGTTTTCCTAAGTCCTGCTCTCAGTCCACCTTGATCTCCATGGTGTCTTGGATCCACTCCTAGGGTAGGATTTTAAGCTAAATGCACTTTGCTCTGTTAAATCGAATCCTATTTAGATGGTTCTGGGAGTTATTCCATATCTATGCCCCCATTGTCCTTTGTAATTACAGAGGATACATGGCTAGGTCACGCAAGTGTTATTCAGATAGTACTATGAAAATTTAGAATTCTCTAGATCTCTCATTTGCCTCCTCATTGGCTTCCATAAGCCAGTAGGTGGCACTGACACCTTGGCTTTGTCCTTGATCTGCTCAGCTGGAATATCCTTTATTGGCACTCAGAAAGTGCCACCTTAGATATAATTGTCACTTGAAATCACCTCATCTCTGAGATCTCAAATAACCCCTCCAAAGCACCCTTCTAATGACCCACTATGACTCTAGCTCACCCTGCTTGATCACCCTGTCATTCATCTGTCCGGTTGCCTCTTGAATTTCTTACCGGGACTAGGCCCACAGTTCCCATGACCCAAGTTCCACTCATTCTTTCTCAGAAGGTGACCTCACTACCTCATTTGCTGATAAGATACTGAGATTCTCCAGCATCCTTTTTCTTGATGCCAAAATCCTTCTGTCTCTTTTCTGTGATTGTTCACTTGTCTTTTCTCTCTGTGGAAGGTATGTTGCTCCTGGCCATTGTCAGCTGTCCATCTAATGCTCTGGATCTTTCTTGAGGATGCTTCTCCACCAGTCTCTCTGTGTTCGATCATTTCTTTACATCTCCCATCATCCTCCGATCTACAAAAGTTCTCCCTAACCTCAGACTTGCCCAAGCACTTTTCTTCCCTGATAACTGATTCTGAAGACATGTTTTTCCCTCCTACCATTTGGACACAAAATGAGGAAAACTCTCATAACCTTGAAGCTTATGTAAGTGAGTCGGCGTAGGACAGCTAAGCTGTGTACCCCTCGCAAGCCTGCATGCCTCTTAACTTTAGAGCAAGTCCTGGCTTTGGAACAGATGAGAATAGAGGGACCTGTCCTGATTTTCATAATTATGTAAATGTCCAATTAGCTATATAAACAACCGTCCCCAACCCCAGCCCTTGCAGGCCCAAGTTTTCCACTGCACATTTGGAACCAAAAAAAGACAGATTCCAAGGACAGAGTGAAGTTGCTTTTTTTTTTTTTTTGGTTGCTGGAGCAGCAAATTCTTGTCATCTGTCTTCATTGCACAATGAAACTAAATGTTTATGACAGGCGCGATATACAAAATTCTTGGAAAAAATCACTTCTAGCACAGACTCCAAGGGCCAATATTTTGTTCTCCACTTCATCCTACAAGCTCTTCCTTCTGGTGTCTTCATCTATTATTCAGTCCAAATTATCTTTCTACTGTGATCAAAAAAATTTCACTCCCCTTTTAGTTCCTTCCTCATCTCATCCTATAATAGTTCAAAGGACATGGAGGAAGTAGTGTCTCATGGGTAGAGAAGCGATGTCTCAAAAACTGAAGACACAGTTTAAGAATTAATACTAGTCCATTGAAAAATTTACAAGTAAGTGGCTTGCTGTGCTTGTTTCACCTCTTGCTAATATTGCATGTGTTTGTGTTTGCAGATCTAAGTCCGAACATGATCAGACTCATTATAATAATAATTTTGAGGCAGACATGACCAGGAGAACTTGCATTTTTCCTGCAGAAATGCTAGGCTTTCTTTTGCACTTTGTAATATCCTTTTTGGATTAGGGCCAAATTTGTAATATTTGGGCAAATATATATATATATATATATATATATATATATATATATATATATAAATATACATATATACATATGTGCTCTAAATAAATGAATAAACACAGAAGTAGATAACAGTGTGAGTGTAAAACAACTTTTTAGCAAGGGTGATTATTAGTAAGAGAAAATGGGGAGAGCATCTGACGAGAAATCAGCCATGTGGTTCTGATCTGGTTATTTCGGTGAGCCACCTCGGGATACTGAATTATCTGTAGGCTCCTATGTGTGCGTTTTCTCACTCAGATGCCAGGAATCACGGAGTGTGACTTTCCCGAGTGACTCTACAGCCACAGGCGCTAATGAAGTAACACTATTTCTTTGCAAGGATGCCAGTACCTAGTTTGCAACTTAAGATACCGCTGTGTGAAGACAGTTCTCATGAAAAGAAATCCATATATTTATTACTTTTCACCAGCTGTAATAAATACTCAGCAGTACTTCCAAGTTATATACTAATGAAATAATTCAGTTTTTAAAGCCTTGTTGAGTGTGACATTTTACAGCAAGGCTCGAAATATGAGGCCATAAAGTGAGACTGCAGCAGCTTTACTTACAAGCCTACACAATTATTCAGCCTTAAAAAGGAAGGAAATTCTGACACGTGCTACAACCTGGATGAACCTTGAAAATGTTACGCTAAGTGACGTAAACCTGTCCCAAAAGAACAAGTGTTGTATGATTCCATTTTAGATAAGTCACGTGCAGTAGTTAGATTCAGAGGGACAGAAAGTAGAATGGGAGTTGGTAGGGGCTAAGGGGAGGGGAGAACGGAGTTGTCGCTTAATGGGTACATGGTTGCAGCTGGGGAAGATGGGAAAGTTCTGGAGACAGAGGAATGAGGTGTTGGTTGCATTATGATGTCAATGCAATGAATGGCACAGAGCTATACACTGATACTGGTTAAAGCCGTAAATTTTATCTCCTATATATACCCCCCTCCCCCCAACACACACACACATAAGTCTGCACACTGAGTTTGTTCCTTACCAGGTCAATACTTAATTTTAACCAAAAAACTCAGATGGTCTACCCTTTGGGGATGAGTCCAAAGAGCACCAACCACCTTGGGGAGCCAGTTTGTTGGACTGAATCTTGGGAGACGTCTTGTGATAATGGACATCAATGGATACGTAGATAAAGCTCATGAAAATGGAGACATCCAATTGATGGAACACCGTTGTTTCTTGTTTTGTTTTTTTGTGTTCCATTGGGAACAACAAATGCAGAATAAACATTAAGCAGCTAGAAGGAGAGCTCTGTTTCCACAGCCTGGAGGTGTCTGGGGGCCACTGCTTTTCTATTTTGTCCTCTCAACTGTGACTTCCGCTTTCCTGCCCCCACAGGCTTTTCTGATGGACAAAACTTATCCTTCCTGATTCCGTTGCCTTTTTTTAAAAATTTTTTTTATTCTCAGGCGCTGGTGTTTACAAACTGTGTGGTTTTGCAGATGTTCTAAATGCTACTCTGGCCTCCCCGTGGGTTGGCACCCCTGCAAAAAGGATGGATCATAAATTGTGGATCCAACACACTTGCAAATGTTTGGTTACCTCCAGCCTGCACCTTGTCCGAACAGCAAGGAATTAAGAGCTGAATTAAGAACTGATCCTTTTCGTTTCCACCATTGTTTGAGCCCTGACCACAGTCGGGCTGCTAAAAAAATGTATGCAAAGTGAAGTCTTGGCCCACACACCTGACTACAGTGGTGATGCAGCAATCACACAGGCTCCCGTCCATCGACAACTGCCATATGACGAGCGCCGTTCTATGGAATGTTTAAGCCAGACAACAGCCCTTTTATCAATGAGAAACTGAGGCTCAGAGAGATGCGAAATCTTGCATAAATTAATGCAGCGAGGTAAGTGACAGAGTTGGGCTGTGACCCAGGTGTGTCTGAGCCTGAGGCCATGCCCTTTCTGCAGTGTTTCCCTGGTATGGATTCATTTCCCTTTTTGGTGTTCCAAGTAGCTTTGCTATTTATAAAAAGAAAGAACTTGAGCACAAGCCTCATCTAAACTGCTTGGTGAGGTAAGGGTATCAAAAAGGAATTCACTGTGAAAAAAAAAAGGAATTCACTGTGAAAACAAATGAACTTGGGGCAGGCATATTGCACAAAGCAGGTTTACTCAATGACTGAATATGCCCTTCGAATTTATTTTCTCTGATAGAAGTGGTCGCTATTTATTAAGAGGCAGTTCTGTTTATCAGATTGAGAGTTTACAAGCAGTTTGTTCTGTCCACTAGGTTAGAAGCTCCTAAGAGGAAACCAAGAATGGTTTTTTTGAATGGATGAAATAATTGGCTGGGGCTCTGCGCAGGGATTTTCTATACTGCTTAACTGCTGTCCGAAAACAAAATAAACTGGCTCTCAGAAATAGCTTATAACCAGGATTATAGCAACCTCTTTCTGGTCCTCCAATTTATATGAAAATCTAGTATAGATGCATTAGTTCCTGTAGGTCTGTTCCTCAATGAAGAGAATTTTGCATTGCCTCTACGTTTGTGAAAAGTCCATCCAAGTCCTAGCTTAAGGATGTCAGAATTTAAAAAACACTGGAGAGTTGGTTACAAAACCAGACACAAGAGGGGACAAAAGGCATGAGTGTGATTATTAACTGCAATTAAACAAAATAAATAAAGCCTATCATCCAATCTGTGGAATCATGAATACTTTCTCCATGGGCACGGTGTGGTAGATGGAAATCCATTTATTGCCCATTTGAGGTGTGTAAAATGTCTTGCCAGTCTCTTTATTTGATGGGCTGTCTTTGTTATTCCTGCAAGTGAGCCTAGAATTTCTACAGGTTCTCTAGGGCACTCAGTCCCGCAACACCTTGGGCGTGATGTTCTCCCCCAGTGCTCCCGCCATTTGTGGCTGCCAAGGGACCACGCTCATGGGGGAGACTACAGTATCTGATGCAGTCACAGTGAGGGGGCTGGCTTCGTCTTTCTTCTCCCACCTCCCTCAGTCTTTCCTCAAGCCTAGCCTGCAGGTGTAAAACATTGCAGCCTAATCGCTAATTAAGAGAAAAGAGAAGCTTCTGGAAAGAGAAGGAATTTGCATTCCGAGACCTAGGGCTCCATCTGCCCTGTAGCTGGTAATTGACTGTAGCTGGTAATTGACATTCAGCGTTCCACTGGGTCATCATTAACGCTGCCCACTCACGGGCAGTGGGCGCGGCCTTCTAGGAGCTCTGTTGGTTTGCCTAGTGACGGGTCTGAATGGAGCGCCGCACCCAGAACACCTCACCCCCTTAGTGACTGGGTAAGCGTTTGATTATTCGGGATGCCATCTGTTTTATTGGGAGTAACCAAGCTGTGCTTTTTAAAAAGCCCAAGAGTGGACGTACAAAAAAGGGGACAAAGTTTTCATGTACCCAGTGGCTACCAGCATAGTAGGAAGCACTGGGTTGGGAAAATACACAAATTTTGGAATCATCCCCCCTCTAGGTTTGATTTGGGCTTCCTCCCAAATTGATGTTAATCAATCACAGAGTTCCCTGACATTCTCCTTCCAGTACCATGGATCCTGTCTCATAGAATGTGGTGAGGATCAAATGAGAAAATGGACCTAAGCACCAGCACAGTGGATTTCAGAATGCTAGTGATAATTATCAGGTGCTTTATGTTATCTCATTATGTCAGCCAATAATAATGTGGGGGAGGGCTGTCAGCTCCATTTGACCAAATAAGAACTTAGGCATCAAAAAGTTCTCTCTTGGAACATCGTTCAAACCCTGGTCTGCTTGGATCCCAAATTGTGCCTTACCTCACCCCCCTGCAGGGACTGGAACACTGTCCTGGCTGCATATGGTGATAACAACGGGGCAACCACTGTTATTGACCCTGTGGCTAGAGAACCACGACCGCTCAACGCGACTCAGCTGCAAGGTACCGCCCACGCAAGCTCGTCTTTATAAGCAGCGCTTTGGCGCTAGCCTCCCTGCATCAGAGCCGCGGGAGGCAGCGTTTCCTGCCGTCCGGAGCGAGCCGAGCCGCGGCAGTGCCCTTTCCAGGCTGCCGAGGTAGGCCTCGGTCAGACGTAGGTGAGCTCCGTGAACCGGGGCACACAAGGTGGCTTCCTCCCGGCGGAGTTGCACGGAGTCAGGTGCAGAACGTGGGGTTCTGGGCCCCCGCTGCGGAGCTGGTACCATGCTTGGACTGACTGCCTGCTTCTCCTTCAGGTGAGTGGCCCGGGATGGACCGCGCTTCCTCCGTTGGGGGGGGGGGGCACTGGGACAAGCCGCAGTTTCCTGTGTGTCTCAGTGAGCGGGGAGCACATAAACAGGCGAAAATGAAAACGGGCAGCCTTGTTTGGTTGTGAGTGTGTGTGTTCTGTGAGTGGGGAGGGGGTGGGTGGGGGAGCCGTGAGGCAGGAGGTCCCAAATCCCCAGGTGTGGGAGCCAAAGAGTTCTAGGTGCCTCTTGCCTAGCAACCTCCTTCTACACGGTTTGCATCCTATTAGAACTTTAGATTCTGTCTAGAGCACGGAATTCGGGACTGAAACCTCACTGGGCCCCATCATAGAGTGCTGCCCCTCCACCCCTTAAAGATTCCGCCCATCCCCCCTATGTGCTTAGATGACTATGGGTCGTCCTCTCCCCGCTCCGGGGAGAAACATGACGCAGCTGAAGTGCATGTACCTGGAACCAGATGTCTTAGATGTGAATCTTTAGGGCTGCCTAGTGCTAGTCGTGTAAACTTGCACGAGTAATCTAACCTCAGTCAACTCAACTGGAAATAATCACAGGTGCGTCATAAAATTGTGCGAAGGTTTAAATTAGCTAATAGGTGAAATGTGCTTTGAAAGCTACCAGCACACAGTTTAAGGGCTCAGGAAAAGTTAGCTGCTGCTTCTCCCCTGAGCACCACCAAGTCGCTTAGATTAGCAGCACAAGAGAATGAAAAAAAAAACCTTTAGAGACCACCTAACCTCAACTCCCTTCTTACCGTAAGGGTGGCTTTGAAAAATTTATTGAACTTTTCTCCAGCTTTATAAAGCAAGTTGAGCTGCCTCAAACTTTGTAGCTCCCTGCTCTTTACCTGCCTAAGGGCAGGTGGTAATGTCCTGCCTTCTACTGTGATTGGCTCAGAACTGCATGATAAATGTAAAAATAACGAGGAAAGATTTCCTTCCTCTCCCACTGTTCAGGGGCCACTTAGAAGAATGGACTCCAATTTGATTAACCATTTTGTTAACTTTTAACAACTCGACAGGCGGATCCTGTGTGATTAGGACCAAAGTGCGGTCTGTTCTATCCAAGGAAATGGCAACCTTCTGTCCTTTCAGTCTCCACCCCAAGCAGTTCTAGAACTATTAACTTGCTAAAAAATTGTGTGCACCCCAAACCAATATTTAACGGAAAAGGCAGGTCAGCTATTTCTCTGCCCAGTATTCTCCCTCTCATTGCCTTTTGGTGACATCACTTAGAAATAACATAAAATTTTGACTTTAATTGGTCTTTACTCTGCTTTTAACACAGCGATCAGGAATTGGTTGTGAGTTAATTTGCATAACCTCAACATAAATCCAGGAGATGTCTCTTAGGCATTATTAATATCATGAGACGGTTCTGGACCTACCAGAACATTCCAGAATATTATGACTCAATGTGCTCTTTTCTTACCTTGTACCTTAATGCCTTGCTATCTCCTTTAGATGCCCGGTATGCATTCCTGCACCCCAGCCATGCCACAGAGCGCCTGGTTCTGCCGTGAAATTAAGCCTCTGCATCCCTCCACCATTTAGACCTGAGAACTTGCCCTCTCAACCTACTCAGAAAAGTCCTGTAGCGAAGAGAGGAGGACCTTGCAAAAACCCCTTGCATTCTGCCAGAGACCAACAGCTCTAGGAAGTCTACACGAGCCTTGAATGATTCAGCTCCTCTGGGAAAAGAGCCAAATTGGCTGGAAGACAGACACCTCAGTATTTAAGGTAAGTTCGAAGTCTTGCGCCTTTGGCCTAACCTCCACTCTCTCTTGCCTGGCCCACCCTGAGCAGACCCTTGGTATCTCCCCAAGGGACCAAAGCACTTTCCTGCTCTGGTTACGTTGCTGTCTAGGGGGTGGGGGCTTTTCAACATTTCTAGGGAACAAACAGTCAAGGCAGAGATCTGGGACCCCTTTTTAGGGAGTCTTGGGCCTTAGGGCCCAGCCGTTGGCTCAGGTCCACAACCGCCAGGCAGCAAGGCGGGGTTCAGTGTCCAGAGCTCAGAAAGCCTGAGACTCCCTGGCCACTCGGCTCCCATGATCCCTGCAGGCAGAAGTGGTGAGTCAGGCTCTCCTCCCCTTCCCAAACTCCCTGCAGGGGCCGTCTGACCTGCTTTGACTCCTTTTTGCTTTCAAGGTTGCTCCTGATACTCATCTTAACCTGATTTTACACGGTGTGATATGCCTGGGGCCCCAGACCTTTCCCAGAGAGGGCTGATTGCTCTCTCCTGCTGTTCAGTTTGCAAAAATGGGCAGGGACGGGCTGCAGAAGAGCTGCCTGTGGGCTCGGGGGAACTTGAGTGGTCTTTTGCTTATGCGATCTTTCAGTGTAATGAGGTTGTAATTTTCTAAAGATGAATTTGTGAGAGGCCCACATTTTCTATGGGATGGAAACGAGTGCTTACTATGGTAGCATGAACGATGGACGGGTACAGCTGCCAGGAGGAAGATCTCCTTGTGGTGTTGGGGGATTAGAAGCCCAGGCCTTGCGTCAGAGATAAGGGAACATTTTCTGAGAAAGCTAGGTGGTTTCTTGGTGCTTCCACATTTTTTTTTTTTTAAAGAATTTATTCATGAGGGACAGAGAGGGAGAAGCAAGCTCCCTGCGGAACAGGGAACCCAGTGTGGGACTTGATCCCAGACCCCGGGATCATGACCTGAGCCGAAGGCAGATGCTTAACCAACTGAGCCACCGAGGTGCCCATGGTGTTTTCACATTTAATTTTCAGAACAGCCTATGGTGATGAGAACTGTTCTCTTAAGGATGAGAAGATTGAGGTTCAGAAAATTTAGCTCATCTGCCCAAGGTCACTGAATTAGTACTAATCAGAGTAGCTAGCACTTACTCAGTGACTCCCATATGCTACGAGTTGTCCTGAATGCCTTACCAGATGCGCTCTCTGTTTAGAATAATAACCCTATGGGGGGCATCGTGGATCACTGTGCGCCTCATTTTTCTGTTGTAAAAGTTGAGGCAGTGAGTTACTAGATGAATGATTATTCTTGTGGCAGAGCTGGGACCTAAACTCTCAAGGTCAGACTCTACCCCTCTAACCAGGGTTTTGCTCCACTCCTTTCCCCCAGAAAGTGGTGGCGATGGGGCTTTATTCCAGGTCTGACTTCAGGTATCTTGTGTACCTTCCACTACGCTGGGAATCCAAATAATTGGTGTGTGTGTGTGTGTGTGTGTGTGTCTGTGTCTGAATAGGGGTTAAGTTGAAAAAACGCAGTCCTAGATGCCTCACTCATGCAACCCCTAACTATTGCTTGCTTATTATTTTCTGGAAGCTGTGTTAGAAGTCCTTTGTGTGTACTCTTCTTGAGATAGATTCAGCTCACATCGAGGAACATAAGCTGATGTAGAATCAAGTGTTCAAAATCTAATGGTTGCATAGAGCAGCTGGTTCTGATTGCAGTCTTCCCAGAGGATGCAGCTATTTCTTGTTCATTCGGGGGTCCCCATGGCTTTGCTACATGAGTAGAAAATTGTTCTTAGACTTGATTTGTGTTTAGAGGGGGAGAAATTCATTAAAGCTCTGTGTCCTGAAACAAAATTGACTCGGGCCCGAAAAAAAATGGGTATGGTTAGGTGGGCAAGGGGAAAGTGGAAAATATTTTAGGAGAGTAGAACAAAAGATTGGACGGGGAAATAAGCATGGTTGTCTCTGACCCAGGCAAATGATTGTATTGACAAGCAGAAATAGAGTTTGAACAAATGAAAAATGAGTTTGGATAGAAGATGCAGATAGGTCATGGAACATCAGACAAAGATGTGTCAAATGGGGGTGGTTGGCCAAAGGGAGCCATTGACCATTTTAGAAGAAAGTCAGTGATGGGAACACATTTGGTGGAAGATCATCCTGGTGAAGTGAAGTTGGATGAACTGGAAGGGACAGCTGGGAGATCAGATAGGAGCTAGCTTCAGCAGGCCAGAGCGAGGGGGTAGAGCTAGAGCAACCAAAAGGTCATGACACGATGGTTCCCACAAAACATAGTTCCAGGATCCCAAGGAGGGCTGGGCTTTGGAACTCATCTGCTCTAGCTGCCTCTTTTCCCCTCCTTCCCGGGGATCAGGCTCAATTGTCCCAGGAACATTCTAGTCCAGTGACTGCCCAGTGTTTGGTTGAAAACGGAGAGGCATAGAGAACTCACTACTGCCTCTTCCGCTCTTGGAGAACTGTATCAGAAATGTCTCTGTATAAGGCTAAAACTGTCCTTCTAGGAAATTTCATACATTGGTCATTTCGAAAGAAAGTAACAGCTGCTTTAAGCGAAAAGCATGGGATTTATGGGAATAGTGAAGCAAGTCAGAAACTGAGTCCAGGGCTCAGCCAGGATGGCTTTGAGCAAGTCCGATAAACTCTGTGTGAGTCGTAGCGTCTGCAACAGTGATGACAGTACATGTCCTGCTTCGTACTCTGGTCTGTTTGGATGATCAAACAGTGTAGCTTGTGACTGTTTTTAGAATCTTCAAAATGCCTCATCAAGGAAAGTGGCATAAGACTTTTAATCCTCCACAGAAGGAATGGAGTATAGTTGAGTGGCAGAGAAAGCTGGATCCAAATTCCAGCTCTGCCACTTTCCGGCACTGTGATTTGGGGTTCCTTCCCCGACCCTCATTCCCATAGCTGCAAAATGGCACAAATGTAGTCCTACATCAGGAAGTTGTTGTGACAACCAAATCTGATCAGGCATTTACAGGCACTTAGCACAGGGTCTGCCTGACCTATAATAAATGATGAATAAATACTATTACGGATTACATGATGACTGCATATAGGAGATGAGTGAAAGAAGAGGAGTGCAGTCCATGGCCTTGGACTTGAGTGAGTAAAGAGACGATGGTAGTGTTGATGGGTCTGAGAATGGGAGGGAAGCTGATTGTGACGATCTGGCAGATGTTTTGAAACTGCAGCGCCGGGCATAGCTCTTATGTTTATACACATGCCACAGGCACTTTGACAGTGGCTGTTTTTTGGGCCCGCTCCATATCGAGCGGCCGGGCTCCCTCTCTGACACCCGCATAATGAGAGTTGATGGACTCAAACACAGTGCAGGCGTTCACAGCCCATTTCGCCTACGGCCATGCCATAAACCATCGGGAGCCCGTCGCGCTGTTACCAGATAGTGTCCCGTTGAGATGCCAAGACGGTGAAAGCAAGGTCATCACTTATGCATTACTGTAGAGCGGCCGTCCCGTTCTTGGCCAGGACGATGGTTTTGCAGAAAAGTCCTGCGTCTGTGGACACTCGGACATAAAATCCACGCAGAAGGAAGGCTAATTGTCACAAAGGGCTCTTATCACAGTGGTTTCAGCTGCTTGCTTGGATTTTGTGATCTAAAAGATGGCTTTTCAGTGGGTAAGCAAGTCTTTGGTAAAAGATGTAGTATGATCAGGGTAAAGGCGCAAGCTAGTGGAGGCAATGCTTCCGGTTTCCGGGAAGAGTGATCTTCTACCAACCAAGCTAAGTGCCTAGTGAGCTAAGGGCTTGAGTTTGATAACTTCGTGTGTTCAGGAGAGACAGTGCAAGGTTTGAAAAGTATCTTTCTCGAAAGTTTCTTTAACTGGCTATCAGACAAGCAGATCTCCACCTAGGAGGTCCCCTTTCGCAGATTAAGAAGCCAACCATAGGTTTACACAACTTACCCCAAATCATACAATTTGTCTTATTCTTTCTATCCAACTATGCTGGGGGAGGGGAGCCATCATTGTGAGACTATGTAAAAAGAAAGGCAGAGCCATACCCAGAGACCATTGATGATGATGCCATTTCTAGTTTGGCAAAGGACTTGATATTAGAAGGATATTGTAGTAATATTGTGAACTCATCTCCCATGGTAAATGTCTAGTTTTTTATTCCAAAATGTCTTCTGCTTCCCTGTCTTCAAATATCTTCCATAAAATGGAAATTCCTAAGAAGCTCTTCACCGTCCAGCTTGGTCTCCTGAGCTCAATAATCCTGTATCCATGGCCCACCAGCGTCTACACAGGTGTACTTGGCAGGTATGTCTAACATGCTCCACGAGACGAAGCCTCTTACTCCAGTACCCATATCCCTTCTCTACTCCCCATCTCGGGGCGCTTGCAGCCGTCCGCGCAGGAGAGCAAGCGTAGGGAACTCTTCACTCCATCCTTCCCTACATCAAATCTCACAATTTCTGTCCACTCTATCTTCTGAACATCTGAGTTCTGTCCTCTCTTCCCCGTCTCCAGCACCGCCGCATGAATCCTATTTCAACTGGGGGATTTATTGTCCATGTTGGTCTCCTGGACTCATTATCGGCTCTGCCCATCCCACCGCCACTCTGTAACCAGAATGATTTCTCACCAGTTGAGACTTGGTACTACTCTCCCACCTAAGATCTTCCAGTGCTGCTCCCTCGGTACAGAGTAAAGCCCCAAAGAATGAGTGTCTTCAAATTTTGGCTCTTCCTTCAGTTTCTAGCCTATCCCCTACTGCTCTTTTTTTTTTTTTTTTTTTTTTTTTACTGCTCTCATTTTTTAAAAAAGATTTTATTAGGGAGAAGGCACACAAGAGCATGAGCAAGGGGGAGGGAGAAACAGACTCCCTGCCAAGCGGGGAGCCCAATGCAGGGCTTGATCCCAGGACCCCATGATCATGACCGGAGCCAAAGGCAGATGCCCAGCCCACCGAGCCAGGCGCCCTGCTGCTCCCCTTGCAAGCTGCAGCAGACTCTTGTGCCCGGCACACATCCTTTGGCTCTCCCACGTCACTGTGCAGAAACCAGCTGCCGGGGAGAGCACCTGCTTGTAAGAGTGTGAGACCTTCTCCAGCGCCTCAGAAGGCCGCTCTGATGAGTACACATGGCAGCCCGGGCGAACCAGGTTGCTGACGCCTAGAAGTTTTTTCAGCCAGTGATGGGGATTTGGCGATTGGAGTCCACAGCTCCAGTGCCTCTCCAGCGAGATAACGGAGGCCATCTTCCAGAGTTTTCCCCCTGAAAACTGAGTTCTCATCACCTCCACGGTAGCTGGCTTGAAAGCATAACTTTCATCGGCTAGCTTTCCTTTCTGATCTCACTTTCTCACTCTACCCCTGGCATCTTCGTTCACCTCCCAAATAAACCTCTGTACTTGAGTTTTTGTCTCAAGTGTGGCTGGGGAACGGGAACAGTTGAGACACATCTCTAGGCTCTGGCGTTCCCATGGGACTTCCAGTTCTCTGCGGCCATCGCGTACGTTCCCCCATTTGGATTGTATCTACTCTCTTCTCGGTTTTCCCAGAAAGCTTCCACTCCTTTACAATCCAAAGCTGCCTCCCCTATGAGCTTTCTCTGAATCTTTTGTTCCACGCTATTACACAGCTGAGTTGATTTTTTTTTTTTT
>CM052892.1:65858981-65885062 GCA_028534135.1 Potos flavus
GGTTGCCTGCTTGTTTTGTTGACTGTTTCCTTTGCTGTGCGGAAGCTTTTCATCTTGATGAAATCCCAAAAGTTCATTTTCGCTTTTGTTTCCTTTGCCTTTGGAGACATATCTTGAAAGAAGTTGCTGTGGCTGATGTCGAAGAGGTTACTGCCTATGTTCTCCTCCAGGATTTTGATAGATTCCTGCCTCACGGTGAGGTCTTTTATCCATTTCGAGTTGATCTTTGTGTATGGTGTTAAGAGAATGGTCAAGTTTCATTCTTCTATACAGAGCTGTCCAATTTTCCCATCTTGGCTTCCTTTCACTCCGTCCCTCTGACTGACTTTACCTTGGGCCCTCATGGATAATTCAGGATAATCTCCTTATTGTAAAGTTATTTGATAGTAACCTTTAATTCCATCTGCAAAGCACCTTCAAAGCAGTGAATAACAAGCAGATAGGAATCTTAGGGAGACACCTCCGAACTCTGCTACCATACTAGCCAACTCACAACTACTGTTGCTGCTGTATACGTTTAGTGGCAAGGTCCTAAAGCATTAGCTTTATTGAGTGTGTGCCTGAGTTGTTACATGTGTTTTGGGGCCAGTGACAGAATCTCCATGAAATCTCTTGGGATTTCCCTTTTACATTGACTAGAAGGGCTGGAACAGTTCACTGGGATGAGGTTGAAGATAAGAAAAACTGAGCTATAGACACATGGAGAGCTACACTGATGTAATTCGGAATCAAAATTAGAACTTTGTTGTCTCAGTGATGGGCCAGGGCTGTTTCCTCCCTGTCATTTACTCAGTTATTCTCCTATTTATTCATTCATTGCCTTATTCATCTATTGACCAAAGAGTTATCAAATACCTGCCCTATGATAGACATTTTGCTAGCTTTATGCTCTATAAGGCATTTACAGACATTGCCCCCATGGAACAAACTTGGTAGTGAGCATTACATACATCAAACAAATACTCCTACAATTAAGTAGGTATGTATAATTGATATGAGAGTAAAGTAGAGGCTTCCGTGAGAGCTTATGATAAGGAGATCTTAAGAAGATGAGGAAGTGATATTTTAAATTGAGTCCCAGATAATAAATAAACGCTAGCCAGGTATAGATGATTAGGAATGGGATACCATTAAAGTAGGGGGAATGGCCTGTGGGAAAGAAAGTTCTAAGGCACAAAGCAGAATAGAAGAACAAGGGAAAGTCAGGGTGGCTGGAAAATGTGGTGGGAGGGAGAGAATGGCATGAGATGAGTTTAGAGAAGTGGGGTAGCTCAGATTGACCATGGATTTGACGGCCATAGGAAAGTATTTCACCTTTATCTAAGATGGAATGGGAAGCCATGGGAGGGTTTTAAACCGTAGAGCCTTGTATGAGCTTTGAATTTTTAAAAAGAGCACTCTGGCTGCCGTGTGGAATAGATTAGAAGAAAGTAGGAACATCGGGAGTGTAGACACAAGGGGTGCATTAGATGAGGCTAGAAAGGAAGCTTTGCTATAGTCCAGGTGAGAAGTAGCTTCGCCTTGGAGTAGCTTGATTAGGTTGGGGGCAGTAAAAGTGAAGGGAGAAAATGAACCTGAAACATATTTTGGAGGTAGAGTTGTCTTGACTCGCTGGTGGGGCAGATGTGGGAGTGGGGAGAGATGGTCAAGATAATTCCTGGTTTCTGTCATGTTTGTGGCTCTTGCCATGACACAAGTCAGTTACAGATCATGTTCTTACACATAACAAAAAGTTTACATTTTCTGAATAGTTTAGGTGCTTTTGTAACAGTTCAGATTCAGGTGGCAAGAAAATCTCGTGTAAAACCACCTGGAAGGAATTTGTTTTACCAAATTTGTCAAAGGAGCTCCAAGAACTTGTATTATGTGATGATTTCAGTGTTGTAATGTTTTACTCTGTTCCCCATATCTCCATTCTATTTCTTTGTCATTTCCTCTGGGGCTAGAAAATGCCAATGATGGCTTCCCAGACAGAGAAAAATTAGCATGAAAGGAGGCATCACATCCTCATTTCTTAACAGCCACTGCCTCATTTCCCTTAGGTCCATTCTAATTTCTTTTGCCCCCATGGCCCAGTGGTTGCTATTAATTCCCGTGATGGTATTGATATGCAGTCCTGGTTTGGGTTACACAAAGTGCTATGTGGCCATGTGTGTAGTCTTAGGTAGAATGTTGCTCTATTCACAGGAGACAGTAGGGGCCCTGAACCAGACATCACCCATGAAAATAGATAATCCATGGCTCCATGGCCATAACCTGAAGATGGTTTGGACAGACATCTTTTTTGGCTCTTGTATTTTTCCTGGAGACTCTGATACCAGATTGTCTGGGTTTGAATTAATCCCAGATCTTCCATTTATCAATGGGACGCCTTATGCATTTACCTCCTCTGCTTTCCCACTTGTAAAAAGAGAAGAAAATCAGGCTATTGGTAGTAATTAGTGGAATAACCCATACAAAGCAGTCAGCACAGAACTTAACACATAGAAAGTACTCCGTATGTGGGAGTTATTGTTGTAATTTTCATCATTAGGGAAGAAAGGTACCAGTATTTCCCCTTTTTTTGCTCTTCCCTGGAAATGATTATTTAGAGGGCAAAGTTCTTTTGTTGTTGTTGTTTTTTGTTTTTTTTCTTAGAAGGAAAAGAGGATTCTGAGCAGGCCCTTGTCCCCAAGTATAGTCTTGCAAACAGACCATGACAAATTTGTTGCTCTGGCCATGGACGTCACAGTGAAAAGAGGCTATGGGCTGCCTCCTCTCATGTGAGCTATTCTGACAGCCGAGCTCTGCTTAGTCCCCTGTCCTTTTATTACCTGGCTCAGTGTAGCTAGTCCTCTAGGGACTGAAGCAAATATGATCTCCTTAGCATTTTGTCTGAACGAATGATTTCCAAATATGTTGGCAGGAGGCCATGAGTTGACCTGATGGGGTCCTTGAGTAAGTCGTTTAGCCTCTCTGGAAAGGGGGTTGATGACTCTGTCAAGGAGGTAGAAGGAGGGCAATAACCCAAACCTGGCTTTTATAAGTTGACCTCTCTGATCTTTCTATCCCCTCCTTCCTGCTGCCTACCCTGCCCACTCGTTGCCATCCCTGCCCCCAGACCCTTTAATGGTTTCGTGTCCTTGAATCAGTTCTCTCTCCAGGGAATCCTTCTTCAACATCCTCGCCTTCACTGACTTACAAAGTCCTGCTTATCTTCCAAGACTCAGGTCACATGTCATTTCCTCACTTAAGCCTTTTTATTCATTCAGTCTGCGAACATTTATCAAGCAAGGCACTGCACTACACACACGAGCTAGAGCTACAAATAAGACAGACAAAGGCACAGCTTTCACGGTGCTGACGTTCTAGTGGGAGAGACTGACAGTAAACGAGAAAATGAACCATAGAATGTCATGTTGTGAGAAGTGCTATGAAAAGACCAGAAAAGGTGGGCAGGCATCAGATGAGTGGTGGAGGGAGCTGCTCTCTGAGGGAGCTATTTTTGAACTGAGACCTGCTGGGTGGGAAGAAACCAGCCATGTGGAGAGCAGGGGTCTTGATGCACAAACATGTTAGTTTTGTTGGAAGGACAAAAAAAAGTTAAGACTGGAACAAGTTTAGCAAGGGAGAAGGGGTAGGAGAAGAGATGAGAAAGATCTCAGGTAAGGAGTTCAGATTTGATCCCGAGCAAATAGGAAGAAAGGGGAGAAATCTGATTTTGTGTTGGTAATAGCGCTCCGCTGTCCCTGTGGAGAGGGGATGGGACAGGACGGAAGAAGAAAGGCGGGGAGAGAAGCAGGAAGCCCAGTGGGGAGGCTCCTGCAGTCGTCCTAGATGCGGAGGGTGTCCCAGAATTGCAGCTGTGGACCATTGAGAGGTTTATTGTGAAGGTGCCGTTATTGGGACTCTGCTAACGGATTGGATTTGGGGGCAAAAAAAAGAAGAGTTACCTAGGTTTTGGATTTGAGCAACTGGGTTGTAATGGGTTGTAATGCCATTCGTGGGGTGGGAGACATTTGGAGATAATAATAATTGGGAGACTGAGCAGTCTGAAGTCTGTTTTGGACATGTTAATTTTGAGATGCCTGTTAGCTATCTGAAGGGAAATGTCCTGTAGCTATTTGGAACTATAGGTAGAAATCTGAGGGAAGTGATCAGGGATCAGTAATATGTATATATAGAGTGCATGTGTGTATATATATATATATATATATGTGTGTATATATATATATGTGTGTGTGTGTATATATATAATATATAATATATAAATATAAATTATATCATACAATATATAATATATAATATATATTATATAATTTATATATTTAATTATATCTATATAACATAATTTGTATACATATATATGTATATATATAATTATATATATATTTATATATATAATATAAATATTATTTATATTATATAAATATAAATGTTTCAAATATAAAAATAAATTTATACCCTACCCCCAGCATGAATAGTGAATTTCTACCCCCTTTGCAGGGTTATATTAAGATCCCAACAGATCCTAGGTTCTCCTGCCTCTGTAGGTCCAACATCATGTCATACATATTAAAATTCACCTTTATCCTACATTAAATTTACAAGACCAGTGCTCTAACCCCTGAGCTATGGAGCCTACCCTACATTAAATTTAATTATATGTGGTTCCTTAAGAGCTGAGTTACAATTGACTAGTTTGACATGTTGCATTTAGTAGACATTTAGTTAAAACATCATCTGATTTTGCACATTTCAGAGGTAACTGCATTTTTAATGGAGCATGCTATTTTTGGAAGCCCTTAGAAATTCCTAGTGCAAGGGTAAGGGAACATTTAGCACTTAATTGGGAAAGTGAGCTTGCTCGACTAGAATGCCCCCACGATATTTTTATGCCCTTTTAAAGGCACTTAAATAGCTTCATATTACAATCATGTGTTTTTGTGTCTGTGCCCCCCATCCCCATTAGACTATCAGCTTGTAGAGAGCAAGAAGGACCTCAGAGCTTGTATATGACAGGGACTTACTGTTCATGGAAGCAATTAAGCTGACCTCATAAAGAGAAAAAGTCCAGGTTAGGGAGCCAGTGCATCTTCTACCTGCAGTCGAGAAAGGGCTCTTAAACCCTGCCTTGCAGCATGTATGATAAGGGCTTGGTTTTTCCCTCTGGCATTCTTGGAAAGGAGGCAGTTTTGTGCAGAAGGTTGACGTTGTGGGCTCCATTCCCAACCACACCCTTTGCTAGCTGTGAATCTTGCAACAGGAAGTTAATCTCCATCGGCCTCTGAGTTTCTGTGGGCCATTTTAGTAAAACTCAGTCTGCCTTAAAATATTAGATTCTTAAAATCATGTATTATTTCCTAAAATAATAATAATAAAAAAAGATCCTGCACTTTAGGCATCAGGACATGTTCCTGGGAATTTTTCAAAGCGGAGATGAAACAGATCTTTTGTTGCCTGATACCTGGCTGGTGTGGCGGGAGACATTGCAAGAAAATGCGTCAGTAATAAGACAAACCTCCTTCTGAGTCCTTTGCAGTTAGAGTGGAAAGGAGCTGTGGGCATTCCCAGGTCCCAGACTAGCCCTCTGAGACTTCGTGATGCTGCCCATTTGCATCCTTCTTGCCCGAGAATGGACGCTGGGCCAGGTGTTCGCCTCTCACGGTGAAGAGGAGACGGGACTGGATGCGTGACAGCCCCGCCTCTAGTGCCGGGCAGCTCCCACGGGCCGCAGCGACATTAAGTCCCGCGTGGCTGTGCCCTTCTAAATTTGTCAATGGCTCCAGAGTATTTGGACTTTATGGGTTTGCAGCAAAAATAACATTTGGACATGGCTGTCACCCAGAAGCAGGTTATTACTTTCTGTCTTTGACATATGCTGATTTGGGGCCCAGGGCCCAGCTCGGGCCAGGTGAGGTCAAGCTGCCGCTCCTTTGCGGTCCCTCTGCCATTTTGGGTTAGGGGATGGAGGGAGGAGGGAGTGTCGCGCTAGCCAGGCCAATTTTCTCCAAATTCATCAGGCTGCTGTCTGTCATTTCCCTTTGCATGAAGCTGAAGGGTGATAGGGAAAGAGGAATACATGCCTGTTTATATTTTCACTGCCTGATATTCACTCGCACACAGTCGGCAGGTTCCTCAAAATGAAGAGTAGAGTGTCGAGTGGCAAATAGTGAGTCCGATGGAAGAGATCAGCAGCATGATGAGACGCCCCCGACACTGGGGTGAAAAGTGAGGCAGATCTGATCCATCCGGGGTTGGACACCATCCACGGCTGGGGATTAGTGAGGTCCGCCACAGGTGTGGGGGCTGAGGATGGGCACCCTACTCATCTTGTGGAAAGCGTCGAAATGTAGATCCTTCCTGACTAATCCATTAGATGTTGAGTCACTGGTCTTTGTAGCAATTAGACTAAACCATTAAAGCAATTGACTTGCTTCCCTGAACCATCTCTTTTATAGCAAGTTCGCTGGTAATGTTCCTCCTGCTCTTGTCCCATCTACTTAGCTGCCTCGCTCCAGAACCAATCCCGCTTCCACGTAACTCTAAGAAACTTGCCTTGACCAGTTCAGTTCGAAGGAATGTCTGTCAGCCTGAACTTAACAACTTAGTGTCCCATTCATTTAGAGATTTAGAATTCACTAATGTTAATTGTCTTGCTGCTAAGCTTTATTTTTCTTTTTCTGTCTGGTTGTGTAATTCCAGTCAATCTATTTCAAGCCCATCTGCCTCAGCTTTCTGGTTTGTAAACAGAAGGTAATGATGATTTGTAAACTGAGCATACTTCTGCTTTAGAGTTTTGGTGAGAATTAAGAGAATTTACATTCGTATGCATATACTCTATATTCCCACATTGTGCCGTACGTAGTAAGTGTTTAATAAAATTAGTCCCCGCCACCCCCCCATCCTCATAATGGGATTTCATGACAGCAGAGGCTCTCTCTTACACCATTTTGTATCCCTAGATCTCTAAACCTCACCGGAGTTCAATTTTGATGTTGCTTTCACCGATTGCTCATTTCTCTTCCCAAAAGGCAGGGCATTGAACCTTCAGAGCTAGTGCCTGCCTTGCACGCGGGGTGCACAAAGATCTAGAATTCGTGGTGGGTCTTTGCCAACTGGAGATTTATTTTAGACAAAGTTACTTTCTAGGCACCCGGGGCCACACCACTGTCAGTTTTACACAGGGTATCAGCAAATGGAACAAAGTCTTCTCCCCTTTCAGCAGCTTTCACCACCCCCTCCACCGCCTCCTGCACAGTCCCTTGGTCCCCACCCCTCCAGACCCCCCTTAGTGAGTGTGCAGTGGTCCATGTCCCGGGGGAGCCCAGGGGAAGCGCCCCGACGGCCCAGACCCCGGGGCTGGCACCTGCACCATCCGCCAGCCGGTGTGCCAAGCTTTTATAGATTTTTCTTGTCACTTGCTTTCTAAAAATGGGATCTAACCTTCGTTCAGGACCAAGTCGAAGCTCTTTCTTACACTGCTGTTACTTTGCCTCTCCTTTCCAACTGATTCGTCCTCTGCTCACCCTCTCCTTTCCAACTTTATTTAAATGCTCCCTTCACTTCCATCCTTTCCTTCGGATCCGGCTTCTATGTGGAAACAGAAGGTTCTCCCTGTCTCACCCTTCCAGAGATATTTACACATGGGTATGAACAGATCAGGTAAACAGGAACTTAGGTTAATTTAATAGAAAAAATAAAATATGGAATAACATTGATTTTGGCCAGTATCAATTACAACCATTCTACTATATTTTACAAAAAAACAACTGAACATTTTACACATGTACAGTATTTTTCAGTAAAAGTGGATTTGGATTTAACAGTGGATCACTAATTAGGAATAAAAAAGACAAAACAAAAGATAGGACTTTTGTCTCTAGAAGGTTAGAGCATTTGTTAAGTCTCCAAACTTTGTACTATCCATTACATATATCTCATTATGAATATATATATTTATACATAATATATAACATTAACTTAAACTTTGAAAGCATTATGTCCTAGTTAATAATATTCTGTAGATAAACGAGGCAGTAACACACTAGTAGTTAAACCAGTATTTCCATGATGTGCGCCTGCATGGTTGGTGGGAAATGGAACACACGTTGGTGGACCCCAGTAAATTTGGCTATGTCGATGGTTATTTGTCTAAGAACACAGACATCCTTTTTTATCTTTCCTATCATAGTAACTTTGTGCCTCAACTAGTACGGGCTGGTTCAGTCAAATGGATTCCTTTGCAGGTAGATCTGGTTTTGCCATCTGCTTGACCTTGCTTTCGGCTTGCGTTTACATTTGTTCATTTAGAGACTGTGTCTTTAAATGTGAGACTCTACCTGCCATCCCCTGGATTAACTTGCTTTCTTCAGGTCAGAAGGACCTGCAGTGTTAGGAAAAGGAAAGTCGCTGAGCAAAATCAGTTGAGTCCCTACTTATGAATCATTATGTGACTCATCACTATAATGCTATTGAAGAGTGTCATTAGATTCTAATTATTCACCGTAGGTCAGACTTTAACTTTGATGTCTAGGAATGAATATTTTCAAGGTAGGCTTTTCCCTAGCTTGTTGTTTGGGTGGGGATCTTAGCATCCACTTCCCAGCTCCTTCCCCCAAATCATCCCTATTGATATCATCCCTGTTCTCAGCTGTGAGGCCAGTGACATCTTGGAAGTGAGGCTCTCAAAGCATCAAGCCTGCAAGATGGCTGGTCACGCAAATGAGGTCACCAATGGAGTTTTGATATAAAAGATGAAGAAACTTGATATGAGTCTATCCTCCCCTAAATAGAGAAACTCAGAATCAGTAAAAAGATCTATCAGGCATCATTTCTAACCACTGATCCAAAATAGTTTTCACATAATTCAGTCTGCTAGATTCCAGGATGTTTTTAAGAGCCGTAGAAAACTGGTGAGGATATTGCCGAGAAAACAGACGATCTCATTGACATCCAGTGGACAGATGTATCATAGCACGGTTATAGAGGGACAGAGGGATGGGAAATAACAGAACTAGGAGGGTACAATCATGCCACCCATCTTCAATTTCCAGTTTTATTTTCTGAAAATGACAAAATGATAAAACTTCTAATAAGCACCATTGAAAAACGTTGCCCGGCCAACTTGGGCACGAGCTTAAATATTATTTAAATAATTCCATTTCTTAAAAAATACAGGACCTTTTAGAAACTTTTGACTCCAGGAAGAAATTGCCCGCATCATATCCAAAATGCTTCCCATCACAACAAATGGGATTTCTGATGGACTTAAAAAAAAAAAAAAAAAATGCTATGGGGATAATGGCCAGATAGCACCAGGAGATCGTGCAGGGTCTACAAAGCGAGCACTCCAGGTTTCAGGGCAGCTGGATCAGGCCCAGCTATTTGTGTAACTTTGCGTTCTGTCCGTCACCAATTTGACTATGCAGAGTGATCCCATTTGACCAGCTATGTGTAAAATAACCCAATCTGCAAAGCCAAGGCCAATAGCAGCAAGTCTATCTGATGAAACCAGTGGAGCAGACTTATCAAGTGAGTATAATGCCAAAACCAGCATAAAATGCATGAAGTAAATTATGTGTGGAAAGGATCAATGTTCAACTGTGAAAAACTAAGACAAAAGACACTGAATACAACTCTGAGGGATGTTCTTAATGCCCTTAGGTCCACTTTTCTGCCATTTCCCCCAACGGTGGACTCACGCATGAAAAATGACAGATGCAAGAGCTTTCCCTTTGATTTTGATCTATGTCTGCTCTTGTGATGTTTTTGAAAGGTATTTTTAGGCGTCTCAAAGGGGAAACAAGCGAGTAAATGCAAAGGGGGAAAAAATGGACCTTCAAAACCAGGGCAGGAAATCAAATCATTACTTTAACGTCAAAATTTGGCATCAAATGCTTTGGTCATACAATACTGTCTCTGTGGTTCTGGCTGTTTAGCACTAAACACCCAGCTATAAAAGGTAGGCTTGTTGTAGGTTTATTTTTTTTTTTTTTCCGTTTAAGTTCTGACAAAACAGTTCACCATCTCCCTGCACAAATTTGAGAGAGAGAGAAAAAGAGAGCAAAAAAGAGAGAGGTGGCTTGATTTTTTTTTTTTGCTTGTTTTTTTTTTTTTTTCTTTTTAATAATAATATGGAGTAATCTAGAAGTCTACAGGAACAGAGAAATCTAAAATGGCCTCTCAGCCTTGGAATGTACATGTTTTGCAGCAAAGTTGTTGAAGAACCTTCCTCTGGCACAGATTGTTCTTTTTCACTAGCATACAGAAGCCTCCTTCGGCCCAGGACTCTTCCGTTGCTTTTCCAGGAAGTCAGCAAGACAGAGGGGGAGTTGAGGACGAGGGCAGCATGATGTACACGCGGAAGGAGGTTTTGATTGGCCAGAGAGGCAGATGGGGGGATTGGAAGAGATCATTGAGGAGCAGTCAACAGGGAGGAAATTGGGTCCACCCAAAGTGATTTCAGTCAACAGCATTGTTTTTCAGGGAGAGAGATGGCGGTCCAGTGGTAAATGTGATTGGTGTCCATTTATGAAAGGGAAAAAAGGATTCGAAAAAAGAATAAATTAGAAATCAATAATAATATAAGCAAGGAAGTTGTCTTCTCAGAATTACCTAGAGCAGCGAGTATACAGTCATTTATACTATATTTCATTGAGTCCAAGACACTGGATTTAAGATGCACCATTATTTTATGTACTATTGAGAAAAAAAATGCTTCATGCATCTTATTACATGGTGACCCAAGAGTCTCAATTAGAATATTAATTTTATGTTTATGGAAATATTAGTTAAATATTAGTTATATAACAGGCTGTTTTGTTGCTGTGCCTATAAACTCTTCCTTTGAATATTAAGCAATTATTTAATGTTTTGAAGCTATTCCAAACTACAGTTAAATCCAACACAAGAAGTAGTCACCATGTACCTAACTCTGTGACAAAGTCATAGGCAAGGACAGCTATGTCACATCAACCTATTGGACAAAAGTGGCTGTAAGCTGCCATAAATTATAAGATGCATCTGATTTCAGAGATGTTAACATGTTAAAAAAAAAAAAAAGTCTTAGAATCATTGAAATATGACAGTTGAAAGAGACTAAATCACAAACCCATAAATGCAATTGCTACGTGATTTGACAAGCCTGGTGAGCCATCGGCGATCTCGTGATTTAGCTGACCTAAAATGGGCTCATGACAAGTTATGGTTCTTCATTGTCTACACTTGCCCACGATCCTGGACACACCCCTTCTACCAAAGTGCCATCTGGCGTAACTCATCCCAGGTTTACCATGGTTTAGGGAAGGCAGTTAAAGCATCACAGGCGTGGCCATGCGTGGCACTAAGTGCCGTGGGTGAAAATTTCAAGGGACTGTGGATCTTCTGAGTCTAAAAAATCTTCCTCTGTTTCCTGTCACCAACTTAAAAATTCTGGTCAGATCCAGCTATGGGGGAACCATGTTTTCAAGTAAAAAGTGATGCTTACATGGCCCCTGGAGTGCCATCACCCCAACCCTCTCTCCCTGCGTTGTGTGGTGAGAACACAGAGCCCGAGTGGCTCTGGCCCGTCCCTGCTAGACCAATCCTACAGCCAAGAAGCCACGAAGACGCAAAGTCACCTATGATGCTCTGGGGAAACGAGCCCATTGATGATGCTCTACACGTGTCATCGTGTGTCCCGTTCTTTGGGATGGCTTTTTGAAATTCCTCATAGGAAGTTTTAGAATGACCATACGAGGTCACTGGTATTAGCCTCCTCATTTTTACAGATGAGGGAAGTGAGGCCCAGAGAAGTTTCTCACCTGCCCAAGACCTGAGGCCCAGAACGACAGTATTCTGACTCCTGAATCCATACTCTCCCAACCGGAGCACTGTTCTACCTCTTGTGAAATTTCTAGGAGAGGACCCGTTCAAAGGAAGGCAGAGAATAAAGCAAGGGAAGTGCCCTTGTCCAGGGAGACTGTTCCAAGTACAGAATTTTTTTATTATTCTATTTTCAAAACAACCCAAAGGTACTTAAAAATAACAGTGGTTCAAAATGATGTCTTTCTAGGTCACTGAGATGTGTGTCTGCATAAAGTCCAGACTCAAATTTTAGGGCCCCCCTCTGTGTGAATTATACCGAGAGTCAAAGTCCACAATATGTTAAAGTTGTAATAATTTAACGCCATTCATTTATAAATGGGGAAGCTGAGGCTAGAAAACTGAGAGAACTTGGCATTTGCTAAGTTGTCGGGGGGAATGGAGTAAGCCAGAGATTCTTAAATCTGGGTGCACATCAGAAACAGTTGAGAAGTTTCTAAAAATATCCATGCTTAGAGGGCACCCCAAGACCAATTTACCATGAGAAGGTGTGTGGTCCTGGCATTGTGGCTGAGAACCACGTGTGCAAAGTAGAGAAAAATGGACCAACATTTAGAAGTCTTAAGTTCTACACTTGGGTCTATCATTAATTCCTTGCCTCTCAGGTTCAATGAAAGATTCAGGTACCATTTGATTACAGTTTACTCGTCAAAAGTTTAATCCAAAAAGGAGGAGCAGCAATAAACTGGCATCTTCATGTGATAGAATTTTATGCTGTAATTAAAAATGAAGGTTCAGAGGACTTTGTAAACATAGGATGATGTTTATGTCTAATGCTTAGTACAAAAAGCATGATACAAACCTCCATGTACATGGTATTTAAAAAAAGTCTGGTCAAAAGTACATACGGCAAAAGACGGGAAAGACCCATGAAAAAACTAATTGGAAAAGGTTGCCTATTATATTCCAAGTATATTGCATTCTGGAAAAGATAAATCTATGGAGACAGTAAAAAAATTTAATAGGTTCTGGCATGGCGGGGTGGGAGGGAGGGAAAGGCAGAGCACAGAGGATTTTTAGGGCAGTGAAAGTGTCCTGTATGATTATTATGATGGTGGATACGTATCCCTCTTCATTTGTCCAAACTCATAGAATGTACACCCCCAAGAGGGAACCTTGATGTGAACCATGAACTTTGGGTGATAATGGTGTGTCAGCGAAGGGTTCACTGATTATAACAAATGTAACTAGTCTGGTGTAAGACGCTAATAGCGGGGGAGGGTGTCTGTGTGTGTGTGTCTGTGTGTTGCAGGGGGCAGTCAGCCTATATAGGAGATTTCTGTACTTTCTGCTTAATTTTCCTGTGAACCTAAAATTCTAAAGTTAAAAAAACAACCCGTAAAGTTTGCTAATTAAAAAAAAAAAAACATAACTAGGGCCATCTTGGCCAGTGGAACTATAGGTGACGTCTTTTAATTAAAAAAAAAAATAAACCCAAACCAAAACTCACTGCGGGTGTGAGTTCAAGCTGAATGAATGGCAGCAGGATATGGGGCACGTTCTGTCTGACTCACGCTTGATGGTTTATGTGGAAATAGATTTGATCCCAACATACAACGAGGAGCCCGTGTTCAGAGGATCGGAACGAACAGTTTGTACTCACCGTCCTTGCAGATGGCTCCCATCTGACACGTCCCCAAGTCCAAGAGGTACCCGCTGAGGCAGCTCGTACAGTTCTTGAACCCTGGACCGTTGCACGTCAAACAGCTTGCATCACATCTATGGGGAAAACGTACAGTTCGTGCTTTCACGCATCAGGTGCGAGAAAAGACATTTGCCGTCCACCTCTTAAGGATGTTTTAAACTTAACTTTCCCTTGGAAGATGACACAGAAACCTCTTGTTACCATAATTGCTACCTTTGCCAACAGTAAAGAAAGCCCAGCAGGTAGACTGATGTTAAATGGGAGAACGCACTGTACTTGAAACAGAAATCTCACTTTAAAGGTTTTCAAGTGCTCCTGAGACAAAATCAGAGAAGTATTCGAGAGCAGTTGGGTGAAAGCCGCAGGGCAGAGTCCGTCGGTAAAATCTGGAAACTTACATCAGCATCAGTAACTGTTCTGTATTATTTATGGAGGCGGTCCAGTGAGGAAGCCGGTGCTCACGTGCTAGGGCGGAAGGGGGCCGAGCCACTTACTTTTTGCAGGATTTGGGTCCGTTCTCTGAAGAGTGGTCAAAGTAGTAGCTGAGACTACAGGTCTGCACGCATCTCCCATCCTCCATGAAGTAGCCGTCCGTGCAGTTACGACACCCGTCAGCGCCCGGCCCTTAAAAGCAAGACAAATGCGGGAAACGGAAACAAAATCTCAGGAGAGCTGGCACGATGGGCTGCTGCTTGCGTGGGTGGAGAAAAGGGCATGAATAGGTTGTCATTTTAAGAGTCACAATTTCGTATTTGTGCTTTCTCTTACATTCTGGGGGAAAAAAAACAAAACACCACTCCCCTTTTAAATTGAACCCATTGGCCAACGCCATCAAATCTCCCCGGAAAGAGGGGATCTCCCCGGGCTGTGTCAGTGTCGCGACAGGGACAGAATGCCCATGGCTGGCTTTCTGTGCGAATCCAGGCAGGAGTCCTGGAAGAGAATTAGGTTTCTCCAGCATTTACTGTAACACTGTCCGGTGGGGCTGCGGGAGTGATGGCTAACCACAAGGCCACAGATGCCAAACCGGGCCCAGGGGAATAAACCACGGGACTGGGAGACAAGGTACCAGCACAGGCGGCACAGAAGCGGTGACAGGGCTGACAGTCCTGGCCATTGAAGTACTGGCCGTCCTCGCAGGTGATGGAGCACCGGGACCCCTGCAGGCTGAAGACAGAGACACAGAGGCTGTGATCAAGGCAAAGAGGTCGTGACTCCTCAGCTCCCTATGCAATGCATACCGCACCTCCCAGAGACCCGTGGTTTGGCAAAGCTTCAAAGCAGGGGAAATCGTCGCGTACCCCTTCTTTTGTCTCTTCCCGGTGCCTGTCTGCTGCTCTGTGCCTGTGCTGATGTCTGTAGCCTGTATGCGTGCTCCAAGCTTCGTGGACCTTTTCCTTTGTTGTCAGACTGGCTGACGCCTCCCTTCTTCGCTCCAAACCTAACCCACCTGGGGGTTCTTTTTTTTTTTTTAAAGATTTTATTTATTTATTTGACAGAGAGAGATCACAAGTAGGCAGAGAGGCAGGCAGAGAGAGGGGGAAGCAGACTCCCTGCTGAGCAGAGAGCCTGATGCGGGGCTCGATCCCAGGACCCTGAGACCATGACCTGAGCCGAAGGCAGAGGCTTTAACCCACTGAGCCACCCAGGCGCCCCTCCTGATTTATTTTAAGTGCTAATGAATAATTTCATAAAATGACGTGCCTATATGGCTGATTCCCCAAACATCCTAACTTTTCTTAATTATATTATTTCCAGGTGTTCTCTCTACCCTATTTTTCTCTGTTTGGCACTCTTGTACGGTTGCCAGAATGTTTAATGAGGAATGCGTATTTCTTCTCTTTTCTAATATCAATTATGATCGTTTTCATAGTGTATAGATCAGTTCTTAAAAAAAAAAAACAGAACTTAGGACCTTTACTCTACAAATACTGCTCGCCGAACCAATAGTGTGATTGGAACTCTAGATTAGCATCTGTAATCCTATGTCACCAAACAGACGATACTACAAGATGGGTATCTAAGCAACAGGTTCAAATGGTTTTATTCTTGTAGAGGCTTTATATTGCTCCCGTTCACATCTTAGTTGACTGTGCTTTGTATTTGGATCACACTAACCTGGAAAAGTAGAATTTATTTTTCTTTATTGGAAAGAACAAAAACGGATAAAAACAGATCCCCAATAGTCCTGTTAACATTTTAATCCACTTCCAGTATTTTATGCATAGGCATTTCTGTCTGTTCTTAGCCACTCTTTAAATAATGATGATGATGATGATAATAATTAAATTAATTAAATTGGTCTCTGGAGGCCCAATGGTCAACCCTCAAAGCCTCTAAGGAAAAGGCAGGCGGTCTGAAGGAGACACAGGGCAGCGTAACTGAAAGTGTACTCCATTCACAGACTCGACTGGCCAGGGAGCGATGTCATTTAAAAAGCCAATAAAAGAAAATCTCTGCCTTTTCTGTAGAACTGGAAAAAAGGACATTGCATCAAATGGATCTTTTTGTGGGAGGCGACAGGACCACCAAAAAACTTATCAGAGTTGAAAAAAAAAAATGGCCTCATTTTTCTAGGAAAGGGCATTCCTTCTGAGGCTGGCTTATGTGGAGCGCGAGAGTGCGCTGTGTGAGGAGGGGGAGAACGTAAGTGGGGCGTGCCACAGAGGGCAGGCGCTGTGTGTACCCGAAGCTTTCTGGTGCTTCCAAAATATAGCGGTGGTGTGGCTAACCTGCCTGGCACGGGGGATAGCTGGGGTCTTTCTGTGATCAATTGGCTGGGTTGGAACTGTGCTGCCCCACATGCTTCAGGGCCCGTGGCTCCCAAGCACTTAAAAATGTGGTTAGTGTGGCCCAGGAATGAGATTTTAAACTTTATTTAGTTTTAATTAATTTCAGTCTACTTTTTACAAATTGGCCCGCGGTTCAGTTACTGGCAAAACTGAGTATGTTTGGAACGCACCTGGCTATATAAAATCTCCTTCGACTAAATTTTGTAAAATCTAAGTACAGAGCAAGTATTTCTCATAAAAAAGTACTGTCCACGTTGAGATGTGCAGTGTGCTTTCCGGGATCACATGCACACTGGATTTTGGTATAACAACAAAAAAGAACGTAAAACATCTCGCTAGGTCTTTTATATTGATTACATATTGCAACGATAATATTTTGGATATATTGTTTATATTTTTTTTTATAAAGATTTTATTTATTTGGCAGAGACACAGCGAGAGAGGGAACACAGGCAGAGGGAGTGAGAGAGGGGGAAGCAGGCTTCCTGCTGAGCAGGGAGCCCAATGTGGGGCTTGATCCCAGGACCTGAGATCATGACCTGAGCCGAAGGCAGCCGCTTAACAACTGAGCCACCCAGGCGCCCCTATTTGGTTAATTTTTTTTTTTTTTAAATGTTACCCATATCTTTTTACTTCCTTTAATGTGGCTACTGGCATATATAAAATAAAATGAACATATAGGGCTCTCATATTTCCATTGGAGAGCGCTGGTTAATGAACTGTAAAATGTTCCCTAAGAAATACAGTTGAACCGCATCAGCCCACTTCTAAGTGGATTTTTTTTGATAAATACAATACAGTACTCTAAATGTATTTTCTTTATAATTTTCCTAACATTTCTCTTCTCTAGGCTTACTTTATTAAAAGAATACAGTATAGAATAATATAACACGAATGTGTTAACTGACGGTTATTTGTAAGATTTCTTGTCAACGGTAGTGATTGGTAGTTACGTAGTTAAGAGTAATTTAAGGAGTTAAGAGTTATATGTGATTTTCAACTGTATGAGCTTGGGCCCCTAATCCCTGAATTGTGCAAGGGTCAACTGTATAGGAAATAATTGTAAATAATCTTTTATTTCTCATGGACTAATTATGTGTCTGTTATTCAAATAAGTACTTCACAAATGTTATCACAGTTGATCCTTTTCATCATTCAGCAATGTGGGGGTTACTATCTCATTTTATAGATGACAAAACTGAAGTTCAGAGTGGCTCAGTGACTTGACCAAGATCCTACAGCTGACTAAAAGAGGGTTTGAGCCCACATCTGCCTTGTCTCCCTTCTTTTTATCATCCCAATCTGCTTCTTGTCCAAAAAGAATCAGGGGGCTGACTAGACTGATACTTATTAAGACCAGAAGTCTTGAGATGAAAGGTACTAAGCAAATTAATACTGAATGCATTTAAGAAAAAACCCAGAGATAAAAAATATATGATAACATCATTTTTATTTAGATTAAGATTTTGTTAGAGAGACAGAGCATGAGTGTGGGAAGGGGCAGAGGGAGAGGGAGAAGCAGACTCCTCTGGCTCAATCCCAGGACCCCAAGGTCAGGACCTGAGCTGAAGGCAGATGCTTAACTGACTGAGCCACTCATGTGCCCCAAAGTTCTGATATTAATTAATATGAAGAATCACCTGCCTGGAGCCTGCTGAGTTCACCCCACCAGTTAAAGGTGGAAACAGAGGTATTCTCAATACTTAAAAAGATCTGAGTGCAGCAGATTTCTGGCTCTCTGTAAACTCAGGGTCCAACTCCTTACCCAACGGAGGATGGTCTGACCTTCTCTGTGGATATCCAGAGGCTACCTAGTTCATTTGGGCTGTGTGTTGTTGTCTTGCAGAAGCTATCAGATACCTGGCTTTAGCAATGAGCAAGTCATCCATCATCCAGTCAAGAAAAACATCTCTAGGTGTTAAATCTATGTGCATACCAGAGCATAATGGACCCAAGCCTGAGGTACTTAAGATAAGAGCATGATTGGCTATATGGAGAGAAATAATACAGATAAGGGAAGAGTTTCTGACCATCAAAGGAGTGAATCAGGAGGATTAAATATAATTCATTGGTATTACCTACACAGTAATCCTTGACGGGGGGCACTGCACCGGTCAGAAAGCACTGAGAAAGCCTCTCAAATAGCCATTTTTATTTACGTGTATCTGAGTCATCTTTTCTGAAGAGAATTTTATGTGGTGTATAATCCTCCCTTGGCCAAGATGGCATCCAATTTTTCACATACAGTGGTAAAGATAATGCGAATAGCAATCAACTGTGTGAATGGGAGTCAAACCAAGGGTGATGGTAAGAGGATCATTTATTTACATATTGATATTGAGAAGCTCCTTGGGCTGTGTGACTTGACAAGGTCCTTCACTCTCTTACCTTAACCCATCCCTACATTCTGTACAGTTGTGGAATTCAGTACATGTCTTGCAGTTTTCACTGCACTTCCGGCAAAGATTTTTCTCTGTTAAAAAAAAAAAACACACACAAACACACACAAAAGTAACAAGGTTATAAATCAGGTGGTCAATTGGAGTCCATAAAAGGAGGTAGAGATGTTCTAATGTTTGCTAATGTACACGATAGTACACATACATGGCCTTGAGCAGAGTATTTTGTGAACAGCCCCACACTGAATGTTTGCCATCACTTTCCAGCAAAGCGAACAAAGGTAGGCAACTGCAGGATGGGAAACGCCTGACATCTTCCATTTTGCAGACAAAGGAACCACAGCCCATTGAGTTCTTAGTTGAATAGCTGACTGGCTTTTTCCCCCTCTTCTTTTTCTCTCTCCTAAGCTGGGTTTCCTAACTTCTGACAATGACAATCCCACTAACAATCCCACTGGGGCAATGCTAGGATGTAAGGGTTGAGAAGCAGTTCTTGGGGTTGTGGAATGGGACCACTCTGATGAATGCGACCAGAAAACGGAATCTGCATTTAAGACGGCAGGCTAAGGGTTGATGGTGTATTTCTTGTATTGTCTAGAATAGTGTTGCATAATGTATAGTGGCTGTGACATTGATACGTTATTATAGTTCAGATACGTCTGTATTCTGGAGAATAGAAATATAGTGGCTTAAAACAAATACACCATGAATATGGTTTTCCTGTTTAATCCCAAAGATTGATCCCCATTGGAAAAAAATGGCAAATGCGTGCTTATCTGTAGTGAAAAATGGTGATTTGTTACATTAACTTAAGTCCTTTTACCTGAAGCAAAATTCTTCAGGAGACTCAATACCATCTCTGAGATGCAAGTGGATTATAACCACGAATATGTGTAGGATTGAATGAGCTTTGTTCATAGGCTTCTTTTCCTCCACCTGCTCTTTAAATGTTGGTGTTCTTCAAGGTTCCATAGAGGAACACTGCCTTAATGGATTCCTATAAGGACGTCCTGAAGGTCCACTTCCTTTCTCAAGTCTGAGCCTCCCCTGCCCCTCCCCATGAATATGAAGTCCTTTATAATCTTATGGTAGTCTGCACATGGTCTTCCCTTCACTCTGCCGCTGAGATTCCTGGACACGGCATAGGATCTGAAGTCCAAGGACCTCGATTCGAATTCTGCTTTTAGCATTTCCGGTGGGAAAGTTCAGGGTCCCTGTTCTCTGTTCCAGAGACATTAGAGTGATGCCGACCGCTCAGGTAACTATGTTGAGGGGATAATGAAATTACTCAGGGGGAACTGTGTGAACTTGAAAGCACTGTAACTGTGTCAGCAGTAATTATTACTAGTCGTGATCATATCTGATCACTGTGTCTTCAGGAGAAAATATAACAAAAGTCAGTTACACATAAGGAGAGAGAAGCAGAGACCACTTGTATCAGCAAAGCCATTGTTGGAACAGCCTTCCTTCGCCGCCATACCTCCCAGGCTCTGGGGAAATGACTCTCCGTTATCTCGATCCTATTATACACCATCTTGAATCAAATTTCTTTTCCAGGATTCTGCCTTCTGGATAGAATTTTGAATTTTTTCTTTAAGAAATACTGCTTATTCCTGGGGATCCCTCACACTCCCCTCCCCACTCTTATTTTTCCTTTCTCTATCAGGTTGTAGCTCATGTTCCAAATTTGGGGGGAAAAGGAACTACAAGGAAATCCTACCCACGGTTCTATAAGGGAAGCTGCCTCGTGAAAAAAATGCCTGCCTTTGAGTCAAGTGACTTTGACTTCTTAAGAAGCAACAGTATCGACTTCAAAATTCTTGCCTGATTTCTGAAATACAACTCTTGTTCATTTAAACTGGGGTCTTCTTTCTTAGGTCAAGCAGAAACAGGAGATAAGCAGTGTCATCATGTACCACGGGGTGACACACTTGGTAATCACCGAGAATTCAGAAATAAAACAGAAGAGCGCTACTGGAGCACTAACAGGAAAGCCCAAGGATTACTTAATTCTCCAGGGAATGTACCTTTATTTTTTTCCTAATGATGACTGATTAGGGCCCAGACCCCGTGAAGTGACGTGTTCATTTACAGATTTTTGTTTGTTGCTAAGTTGCAAAAGATTTCTGTGTGGAAAAAGCCCCCTCAAATTCAATTTCTATTGCCTGGTAGGAAATTATTAATTTCTTAATTGAAGTATAATTAACAATGTCATATTAGTTGCAGATATAGGATATATTGAGTTGACGATTCTATATATTAGTCAGTGTTGGCCACGGTAACTGTAGTCCCCATCTGTCACCATGCAATGTTAATACAGTATTATGGACAATATTCCCTAGCTGTACTTTTCATCTCTGCGACTTCCTTATTTTATAACTGGGACTTTGTACCTCCCCTTTATCTTTTCTGCCCGTCCTTCCATCCCCCTCTGCTCTGGCCACCACCAGTTCTCCGTACTTAAGGGTCTTTATTTTTTTGTTAGCGTCCACATACAAGTGAAATCCTATGGTATTTGTATTTCTCAGTCTGATTGATTTCACTTAGCATAATACCCTATAGCTCCATCCATGTTGTCACACATGGCAAGACCTCACTCTCTTATATGGCTGGGTAGTATGCCACGGTGTGTGTGTGCCTGTGTGTATGCCACATTTTTTTTGTGTGTGCAAGTTTTTAATTCCAATGTGGTTAATATACTGTATTATATTAGTTTCAGATGTGTAATACAATGATTCAGCATTTCCATATATCACCTAGTGCTCTTGGTGACAAGTGTACTTCTTAATCCCCATCACCTGTTTCACTCATCCTTCCATCCCCTCTGGTAACTGTCACTTTGCTGTCTATAGTTAAGAGTCGGCTTCTTGGTTTGTCTCCTTTTTCTTGAATCATTTGTTTTGTTTCTTAGCGTGAAATCCTGTGGTATTTCTCTTTCTCTGACTTATTTCACTTAGCATTGTACTCTCTAGCTTCATGCATGTTGTTGCAAATGGCAAGATTTCATTCTTTTTAATGGCTGAATAATACTCCATTGTGTATGTGTGTGTGTATATGATGAATGGATAATCCTTTATCCATTCATCTATCAATGAACACTTGGGTTTCTTGCATACCTTGGCTGTTGTAAATAATGCTGCCATAAACATAGGGGTGCATATATTATTTTTAATTGGCATTTTTGTATTCTATGGGAAAATATCCATAGTGAGATTACTGGATTTTATGGTATTTGATTTTAATATTTTGAGGAACCTCCACCCTGTTTTCCACAGTGGCTGCACCACTTTACATTCCCACTGCAGTGCATGAAGGTTCTCTTTTCTTTACATTCTTGCCAACACTTGTTATAATTTTTGTTTCTTGATACTGACTAGTGTCCGTTCTTGAGAGCTATTCTAAAATCTGTGAGGGGATATCTCATTGTGGTTTTGATTTGCACTTCCCCGATGATGAGTGATGCTGAACATCTTTTCATATGTGTGTTGGCCATCTGTGTATCTTCTTTGGAAAAATTTCAGATCCTCTGCCCATTTTTTTTTTTATTGCATTGTGTTTTTGGTGTTGAGTCATATACATTCTTTATAGGTTTTAGATATTAACCCCTTATCAGATACATCATTTGCAAGTATCTTCTACTATTTCCTAGGTTGCTTTTTTATTTTGTTGATGGTTTCCTTTAGCGTGAAAAAGATTTTCATGTTGGTGAAGTCCCTATATAGTTTTTGTTGCTTCGTGTGCCTGAAGAGACCTATCCATAAATATGTTGCTAAGGGCAATGTTCCAGAAATTACTGCCTATGCTTTCTTTTACAATTTTTATGGTTTCAGGTCTCCCATTTAGGTGTTTATTCCATTTTGAGTTTATTGTTGTGTATGGGGTAAGGCAGTGGTGCTGTTTCATTCTCTTGCACGTAGCCGTCCAGTTTTCCCAGCACCATGTATTGAAGAGACCGTCTTTTCGCCATTGTGTATTCTTGCTTCCTTTGTCATAGATTAATTGACCAAATAGATGTTGGTTTATTTCTGGGGTTTCTATCTTGCCCTATTGATCTATGTGTCTAATTTTTGTGCCAGCACTATGCTGCTTTGATTACTATACCTTTGTAGGAGATTTTGAAATCTGGGATTGGGATACCTTCAGCTTCGTTCTTGTTTCTCAGTATTGCTTTGGCTCTTCAGAGTCTTTTGTGGTTCCATACAGAATTTAGGATTATTTGCTGTAGTTCTGTGAAAAATGCTTTTGGTATTTTGATAGAGATTGCAGTGAATCTGTAGATTGCTTTGGGTAGTATGACTATTTTAACAATATTCTTCCAATCCATGAGCATGGTGCATCTTTCTACTTGTTCATGTCATCTTGAATTTCTTTCATCAATGTCTTAAGAGTTTTCAGAATACAGGTCTTTCACCTCCTTGATTAAATTTATTTCTAGGTATTTTATTCTTTTTGATACAATTACAAATGGGATTATTATCTTAATTTCTGCTACTTCATTATATACATTGAATTTGTACATTATTTACAGAATATACAGATTTCTGTATATTAATTTTATATCCTAAAACTTCACTGAATTCGTTTATCAGTTCCAATAGTTTTTTGGTGAAGTCTTTAGCATTTTCTATGTATAGTATTATGTCATCTGCAAATAGTGACAGTTTTACTTCTTCCTTACCAATTCGTATGTCTTTTATTGCTTTTTCTTGTCTGTTACAGCTAGAATTTCCAATATTATGTTGAATAAAAGTGGTGAGAGTGGACATCCTTGTCTTGTTTTTGTCTTAGAGGAAGAGTTCTCAGTTTTCATTATTTGAGTATGTTAGTTGTGGGTTCATCATATGTGGCTTTTATTATGTTGAGGTATGTTCCCTTTAACTCCACATTTTTGAGAAGTTTTAACATGAATGCATGTTGTATTTTGTCAGATCCTTTTTCTGCATCTGTTGAGATTATATATTTTTTATTCTTCCTCTCGTTTGTGATATCATATTGGTTAGTGAATATTGATCCACACTTCCATCTCTGGAATAAATCCCACTTGATCGTGCTAAATAATTTTTTTTAATGTACTACTGAATTCAGTTTGTTATTCTTTTTTTAAGGATTTTCATCAGATATTGGCCTTTGGTTTTCTCTTTACATAATGTCTTTGGTTCTGGGATCAAGGTATTGCTGGCCTCATAGATGAATTTAGAAGTTTTACTTCCTCTTCTATTTTTTGGAATCATTAGAGAAGAATAGGTATTAACTCTTGTTTAAATGTTTTGTAGACTTCACCTGTGAATCCATCTGGTCCTTAATTTTTGTTTGTTGGGAGTTTCTGACTGCTGAATCAATTTCATTACTAGTAATTGGTCTCCTCTTTCCTATTTCTTCCTGATTTAGTTTTGGAAATTGTATGTTTCTGGGAATTTATCCATTTCTTTTAGATTGTCCAATTGTTTGGCAGATAATTTTTCAACATTTTCTTATAATTCTTTGTATTTCTGTGATATTTCTCCTCCTTCATTTATGACTTCGAGTCTTCTCTCTTTTCTTGATAAGTCTGGCTAAAGATTTATCAGTTTTGTTTATCTTCCCAAAGAACCAGGTCTTGGTTTCATTGATCTTTTTTTTTTTGGTCTCTATTTCATTTATATCTGCTGTAATCTTTATTATTTCTTTCTACTGGCTTTGGACTTTGTTCTTTTTCTAGTTCCTTTCTCCTTTTGCTAGTCCCTTCAGGTGTAAGGTTAGGTTTTTTATATGATATTTTTCTTGTTTTTTGAGTCGGCCTAATAGCACTATAAATTTCCCTCCTAGAACTGCTTTTGCTAATTCCCAAAGCTTTTAGACTATTGTCTTTTCATTTGTTTCCATGCATTTTTGATTTCATCTTTTTTTTTTCATTGACTCATTGGTTAATTAGTAGCATGTTTAACCTCTTTAACCTCCATGTATTTTTTTTTTTTTCCTTCCAAGTTGGGAAGCATGCTTGATATGATTTCAGTCTTCTTAAATATAGTGAGACTTGTTTGATGGCCTAACATGTTACGTATACCAGAGAATGTTTCATGTGCACTTGAAAAGAATGTGGATTGCTACCCTGAGTTTTGTTCTTTTTTTCCACTTCCATTTGCATGGGTTATGTTTTCTCATCCCTCCACTTGCAGTCTGTATATGTCATTATGTGTGAAGTGAGTCTCTTGCAGGCAGCATACAGATGAGTATTATTTTCGTATTCATTCTCATTCATTCACTGTATGTCTTTTGATTGGAGTAGTTAGTTTATTTACATTTAATTTTTGTAGTTCTTCTTGATTCCTTCCTTTTACTCTTGCTCTCTTCTCTTGTGGGTTAATAATTTTCCTTAGTGATATGGTTGGATTCCTTTTTCTATTTTTTTGTGTATATCACAGGTTTCTGATATGTGGTTTCTGTTGGGTTCTATATTGAGTTGAGGGTCGCTTAAGTTCAACACATTGTAAAAACTACTAGAATTGATTCCCACCTCCATGTTTTATGTATGTGATGTTTTATTTTCTATCTCCCTTGGCTAATTTTTCTAGATATTAATTGTACTACTTTGTGTTTAAAACTCCACAGTGGGTTTATAAGTGATTATCTTTATGTCTGTTACCTATAAAATTTTTCTCCTTTTATAATTTTTTCTTCTCGTGATGGCCTATTCTTTCCATTTAAAGAATTCCCTTTAACATTTCTTGTAAGCCTGAGTTAGTGGGATGAACTCCTTTAACTTTTCTTTGTCAGGAAATCACATTCTTTCCTTCTGTATTGAATGATATGCTTTCTGGGTACAGTATTCTTGGTTGTAGGTTTTTTGTTTGCTTTAGCACTTTGAATATAGCATGCTACTCCTCTCTGGCCTGCAAAGTTTCTGCTGAAAATCAGCTGATAGCCTCATTTGGCTTCCCTTGTATCGTTACTTTTTGCCATTTTAATTATTATGTGTCTTGGTGTGGACCTCCTTGGGTTCATTTTGGTAGGGGTTCTTCTTCCTGGACCTGGATGTTGCTGCTTTTCCCAGGTTAGGGAAGGGAAGTTTTCAGCTATTATTTCTTCAAAAATGGTTTTTTTTTTTTTTTTGTATATTACTTTTAATTTTTTAAATTAACATATAATGTATTATTTGCCCGAGGGATACAGGTCTGTGAATCATCAGGCTTACACAATTCACCGCACTCACCATAGCACATACCCTCCCCAATGTCCATAACCCAGCCACCTTATCCCTACCCCCAGCAACCCTCAGTTTGTTTCGTGACATTGAGAGCCTTTTATGGTTTGTCTCCCTCCCTATCCCATCTTGTTTCATTTTTCCCCACCTACACTGCACGACCCACCACCCTGCCTCTCAAATTCTTCATATCAGAGAGATCATATGATAATTATCTTTCT